>ML681972.1:22507774-22689745 GCA_007922195.1 Podocnemis expansa | reverse complement strand
CTGGGCTGCAGGGTGAGCCGCAGCAGCGGCTCACCCCCAGGGGGCTGCAGCCCCCTGCAGCAGGAAACGAAATAGCAAGTTCGCAGTGCGAACATGCTATTTCGTTTCCTGCGTTTTTCCTTATTTCAAATTAACATTTTGTTAATTTGAAATAAGATATTTCGAAATAAGGGGTTATTTCGAAACAAGTTGTTTTGACACAACTTGTTTCGAAATAACTATCTGTGTGTGAATACAGTCTAGGTGATTACCAAGCTGTTTTCTAATTGGCGGAGGGGACTTTGAGGTTTGCCCCTTGTATTGATTGTAATACTGCCAGCCCCACTGCCGAATTGGCCCTGGCCAGTTGACCAATAGCGTAGTGCTTGATGAATGTATCTGCCGACCCCCATGTCGCTGCTCTGCAGATTTCCGTTATGGGAACATTAAGCGTGAAGGCCACAGACGCTGCCAGTGATCTAGTGGAGTGCGTCCGGATGCCCTCTGGGATTGGCAAACCCCTAAGTTCATATGTCATCTGTATACAGCTTGATATCCACTTTGATAACCGTTGGTTGGATATTGGTTGGCCTCTCAAACATTCTGCTATAGAGACGAAGCGCTTCAGGGTCTTCCAAAAGGGCATGGTCCTCTGTAAGTAAAACACTACCACCCTACGTACATCAAGCGTATGCCAGAGAGCATGCTGGGGGTCAGAATGCGGCTTAGGAAAGAACGTAGGTAAATGTATCGTCTGGTTCATATGGAACACCGAGACTACCTTTGGTAGAAATCTCGGATGTGGCCGTACAGAGATTTTCTCTTTGTGAAAGACTGTAAGGCGGGCTCGCCATGAGCGCTGCTAGCTCGCCCACTCATCTGGCCAATGTTATTGCCACAAGGACATTGACATTGACATGTGGAGAAGTGAGCAGGTTGCTAGCGGTTAGAAGGGTTTTCCTGTTAGGTTTTTGAGAACCATGGAGAGATCCCATGGCAGAGCAGGTGGTCGGCGAAAGGGATAGGAGTTGTGCAACCCCGCCATGAACTGCTTCACCACCGGATGTGAAAATACCGAGACTTCATGTACTGGTTCATGAAAAGTAGCTATTGCCGCTAGATGAACCTTTATGGTGTTGACCAACAGTGTTGTGTTTTTCAGATGAAGTAGATATTCCAGCAAGCTCGGGACTGGGCGGGAGACCTGATCCTTCTCATTTTGCTGACACCAGATCACGAACCTGCGCCATTTTTGGAGGTCAGTCAACCTTGTCGCAGGCTTCCTGCTGTTTAAAAGGATCTCTCTAACCCGCTGGGAACATTGTAGTTCTAACTCATTGTACCATCTAGGTACCATGTTGTAAGGTGTAGCCTGTTGAGGTAGGTATGTAGGGTTTGTCCCCTGTCCTGCGTCAGGCGGTCTGGTGCTGTCGGGAGCGTGATCGGGGTTCTTCTCGACATCCGCACCAAGTCCGCATACCAGGTCTGCCTGGGCCAAGCTGGTGCTAGCATTATTACGATGGCCCTGTTGCGTTGGATCTTGCAAAGAGTCCTGGGAATCAAGGGAAACGCATACAGGAGACCCTTGCCCCAGTTGACAAGAAAGGCATCTCCGCTGGAATCTCCTCCTGTGCCTGTCCTGGAACAGAATTTGTGACATTTTGTGTTGTCTTTGGTGGCAAGCAGGTCCATGACCGGAAGGCCCCACCACTGAAAGATCTGTTGTATGATATCGTTGCGAACTTCCCACTCGTGGGCTGCCTTGAAGGATCTGCTCAATGTGTCTGCCACCGTGTTGTCCCTGCCTGGCAGGTAGATAGCAGAGATGTCTATCCTGTGTTTCAAGCACAACTCCCAAAGTCTCATTGCCTCGAGGCACAACGGTGTGGATCATGTGTGTCCCCCCCGGCAGTTGATATAATACATGCATGTGACATTGTCCGTGCGGACCTTCACTATTTTCCCCACGATGACAGGCAGGAAATGCTTGCATGCATTGTGCACCACTCTCGGTTCTAGTATGTTTATATGCATGCATTTTTCCCTTGGCGACCATCTCGCCTGGGCTGTCTGTGTCATCAGATAGGTGCCCCAACCTGTTAATGAGGCATTCGTCATCATCGCTAAGCCTGTTTGTGGTGACTGAAAATGGACCCCCTGCAACATGGCTTCCTCCCTTGTCCACCAGACCAACGATTCTTTTATGGGTTCTGGCAGAGACAGCCTTCCACTTAAGTGCTGTTGGCCTATCCTGAAAGCCCCTGCAAACAATAGTTGAAACGGCTACATGTGGAGTCTGGCATGACTGACCAGCGATGTCGTGGCCGCCTTGTTTCCCAGCAGCTGCATGCAGGTCCGTGCTTGTACTGTGGGAGAACCCCTGACCACTTGAACAAGGTCCAGGATATTTTTGTACCGTTCCTGTCGGAGGTATGCTTGTGCCAACAGCGGCTGAAAGGAAGACTTTCTGTAATTTATTGCAAACCCTAGCGACTGAATGATCGTTACAGTGATTTTTACCGCCCGCTCGGCTTCGGGGAAGGATGTCGCTCTTATTAAGAAATCGTCCAAGTACGGAAATATTGTGACTCCCAGTGTCCTGAGACGTGCACAGATGACCGCCATGATCTTTGAAAAGACCCTTGGCGCAGTGCACAACCCGAAGGGCACTGCGGTGTATTGGTAATGGGTGCCTGATGCTATAAATCTGAGGAATCTCCTGTGTCCTGGATGGATTGACACATGGAACTAGGCATTCTTGAGGTTGAGGAAAGCCAACCAGTCCCCTTTTTCCAGCTCCGGGAGTATCCCTGGAATCGTCACCATTTTGAAACGCTTTATTTCTACATACTTGTTTAGCCTCCTGAGGTCCAGGATAGGCCTCCACCCCCCTAACTTTTTCTCTGCGAGAAAGCAATGTGAATAAAACCCCTTGTTCCTGTACTGTGGCGGAACTTCTTCTATTGCTCCTAGGCTGAGGAGATTGTCAATCTCGTGAGCCAACGTGTGTTCATGAGATGGGTCCCTGAAGAAGGATGGGGTAGGGGTTTGAGGTGGTGGGGTGGGTCTTGATAGGAATGGGATGACATATCCCTTCAGAATGGTGTTGAGAACCCACTTGTCGGACGTGATTTCCTCCCATTGATGAAAGAAAGGCAGGAGTCTGTTGCGAAATAACTGAGGCAACTTATTGACAATAATATCCTCTGGAATGGGGTGGTCGGGCAAACCCTCGACCAACGTCTCAAAACTGTTGCCTGGGACCCGATGGTTGATAGTTGGCTGCAGATTGAGAGCCTTGTCTTCAGCGCTGCTGGTGTCTCAGCCAAGATCGAGCACCTTCCCATCTGCGTCCCTGATTAGGCTGAGAGTATCTAGCTCTGTATGATTGAAACCTCTGCTTCTTCCTGTTGAAATTTGCAGGGTATATGCCTAAGGTGCGGAGGGTTGCCCGGGAATCCTTGAGTGTGTGCATTACTTCGTCCGTTTTCTCTGCGAACAGTCGATCCTTTTCAAACGGAAGGTTCTCTATGGTTGCCTGCAATTGTTTTGGCAACGCTGCCGCATGAAGCCATGACGCTCGTCGCATGACTATAGCCGTGCTGATGGCCCGGGCCACCGCATCCGCAGCACTGAGGGACACCTGCAATGCCGTCCTTGCGGTAAGCTGACCTTCCTTGATTAAAGACTTAAACTGTTCCTTTTTCTCCTCAGGCAAAGAGGTAAGTAACTCTGAGAGTTTCGCGTATATTTCATGATCGTAGCTCGCTAATACTGCAGTATAATTCGCAACTCTCAGCAAGAATGTTGTTGTTGTATAAACCTTTTTTCCCAATAAGGCAAGCTTCTTGTCCTCCTTGTCAGTCAGGCTGATCTTGTGATGGTCTTGTCTCACCCTCTGATTTGCCGCCTCAATGACTAATGAATTAGGGTAAGGGTGAGTGAACAGGAATTCATTGCCCTTAGGCATTATAAAATGCTTTTTATCAGCCCTCTTATTAATCGGGGCAGCTGTGGCTGGCGTCTGCCATATCTGGTTCGCTGGGTCCATTATCCCCTCATCCATTGGAAGCGCCACCTTGGTTGATGTGGAGGACTGTAGAATCTTATAGAGTTTATGCCTAGTCGTATCCTCATCTTGTATAGATATATCCAGGCTGTCCGTGACTTGCTTGAACAGCTCTTAGAACTGCTTTGTCTCCTCAGATCTTGACTGGAGGCTGAGCTCATCACCTGGCTCCTCCTGCCCATCCAAATGGTGTGCCTGCTGTACCACTGGCTGTGGCTGCTGCATCGCTGAGGTCAATGAAGGTAAGTATTGGCTAGCTACCTCCATTTGAGGCATTGAGGGAACAGGTGGTGCGGAGCCCATCTGAGGCCAAGTTCCCCAGCTTAACCATGGGCATGGATATGGCCACAGCATGTTCCAGTGTGGCCATGGTGTAGTTGTCATAGCGTTTGCCTGAGGTTGCATGGGAGGGTCTGGCTTGTCCCTTGGTGACTCAGGACTTGGTGATCATGAGATTGATTGCTCAGATCTCCCACTGGAGAAGGTAAGAGAGAGTATTTCCTCATCAGAGGAGTGTATACTAAACAGGGGGCATATGGGAGAGGAGGAAGACTCAGTCCCCTCCTGCATCTCGATATGATGCTCTTTTCTTTTCCTTTTACTTTGCTTTAACACCAGTTGTTCCCCCTGCATGGCCATGTACTGGTCTGGCGATTGTGGAGACGCACTTGCTGAGGGGGCTGACAGTGGTGCCACACTTGGCTCTGCACCGTTGGGCGCCGCAGCATTCGGCACCACCTTCCTCCCGGTGCCTGCTGCAGGAGACGGGGTAGCCGTGGCAGCACATGGTGCTGGATGCAAAAATGGTGCCGGCAGCGGGTTCAGCAGTGTTGCGGGCGCCAGTGTCTGTGCTGTGGTTAACGCCACAGCCGGGGTCAGTCTACGCATATTCCCCTTGACTGGGTCACTCTGCCTGAGCTGATCTCTAGCACTTGGTGGGCAATTTTCCTTCCCCCAGGAGCTGCCTGAATGAGTCCCTCTGGGCTTATGAGCTTTGTCCTCGCTTCTAGCCTTTTTAGAAGGTGTGGGAGATGAAGACGCTGACCGCCGCTTGTGCGGCTGTGGGGATCGTGGCTGCCAGCCAGGATCCGAAGCGGGCTTGAGAGAGCCCTCCAGCAGCAGTAGTTTCAGTTTCATTTGTCTCTCCCTGCGGGCTCTGGTAGTCAGCCTCTTGCAGTGAGGACATTTGTGTGTGAGATGGCTTTCGCCCAAGCACCTTATACATTCAGCGTGGCCGTCAGACGCTGGCATAGCGTTGCGGTAGGAGGTGCAGCACTTAAAGCTGGAGGAGACGCATTTCTGAGGTAAAATGCCCCGATTGTTGATGTTTTCTGTTTTTTGTTTTGTTTTTTTTCCCTATCTTTTCTCTCTCTGTTGTGTTCTTTCTTTTCTTTTTCTTTTCAGGATGAGCAGTGGCCGTTAGAACGGCCGTTGGATTTTCAGTGAGAGCTGTGGACGTCTCCGTCCAGACCGTTAAGAAGGGAACTGAGGGGAGTGGGGGTGGGGGGCGCCTGAGCATGTCAGCAACGGAATCCCTGACCCCTGCTGCAGTGTGCAGGGCGCCCCTGACACAGCTCTTAAGACTCTCCGATCTGAGGCGCGGGGCTGGCCACGCACCTAGAGTGGAGCAGACAGAGACGCTGCTCGAAGAAGAAGAGATATTCTGTATAGTTCATCTCCCAGAGAGTCTCTGCCAGTGGGACTCCTATCCAGACCTGTATATAATCAGGAGCTGCTACTTCAGCAGAACGTCTATGCAAAACGGGGTGGAACCTGAAATTCCCTATAGTTTAAAACTTCCTTTAGAAAAGCTGCCACAAGCTATGGGACATAAGGGTATGTATGCATAGCTGCCCATCTTACTTCAACCTCTTAAGGAAACTACTTTTTGGGTCTTAGTGAAAACAATATTCTGAAAAGGGCAATGCTTATGGTGGTTTACTGTATTAATGAACTCATGATCTCTGGACACCTCACTCCACAGCCACAGAAAAAAACAATAGAGTTAATGCTGTCCCACTTTGTAAGGGGAGCAAACTTAAGATATATCATGCAGAGAGACTCTACAGGCTCCCTGCACACCATGAAGCACTGATCCACAGCAGCGCACACCAATGCAGACAAATCATTTTGGAAGATGAAGGAGCATGGTCATATGCAGGGAAGGTGTGCAATGGCCTTAGTCAATACCACAGTCTAGGAATCATCCTCACATCAGGATGTATCCCAGTGAGCAGTTGAATTGGTGCTTTACACCAGTAGAGCCGGGAAGGGTTCCAACCCCTTTACCCTTCCATGCTGAAACACTTTTTCAAGGGAAGCCCCCTATGCCTGAGGCTCCAAGAGTCAACTCCAAGAGTTTAAATCAAAGAGTTACATCAGTGAGCTGAGAAATTCTTTCAGTAAAAAACTACCCCTTTCCTTCAATTGCTTCTTAAAGCCAAATGAAAGTTTCAGCCAGAAAGTGTATATTCTTATTTACTTCAGTGTTGGAGCTCTTCTCTACTTCATGAAACATGAGACACGCAGTAAATACTGAATCCAATCATCTCACAGTGAGTGGTAAATAAACTGCAAATATTTGTGGTTATAATGCAATTATTAGAGATTTCACAACTGAAAGCTAATAATTAAGATAAAAACTGATCCATGCTTTATAAGATGGGGCATCAAAATATGCAGCCTGTGAACCTCTTCCATCCAGTCTGTGACTGTGCTCCACGGGACCATACTTTCCCTAACAGACAGAGCGTAGTCTCACGCACCCAGTGCTCTGCAATCCTATGAGAGCATCAGGTCTTGCAACATCACAGAGCACTTGGTATATGAGCCTGTGCTCCACCTCTCTCTCTCTCTCACTTTAGGAAGGAGGGTGGAGTGTATCTGAAGCACAGTTTTGCATTCCCAGCACTCTGTGATTCCGCAAAAGTGTTACAGTATTTAGCTTTACGGTACGCATAGCCCACTTGAAGTACATTTAAGTCAAATCTGGCCCATCACTGCAAGTGAGTTTGATACTCTTGTTATACAAGACAATTTGTAACTACCCGACATACTGCATTTTCCTTGCACAGCCAAGCACAATAAATATAAATATATACTTTTAGCTTTCAGGTATGCGGTAGTCAGGCACTTACATTAGTCAGGGGCTTTTTTTTTTTTTTTTTTTTGCATAGCAGTAAGATGCACTTGGCAGATATGTCCCCTGCTCACCCTTGCCCATTCTATCCTATCCTAACAAGGTAGCTTTTGACCTTTACATGTTGTTGCTTGAAGTACAGCCAGGGCTGTATTTGATCCTATGCTTGATCTTTGGATTTGGTCTTTCACCTATCTTTAGCGTCTATTGACTCAGTCCTTTGACTACATATGTGAAGAGGGTAGCTTCTTTAGCTCATTCACAGTTGTTTGTTCAGCCTCCACAGGGAGATTTTACAAATAAGAACTTGCATCAAAGAAAGACGGTGTTAGACACAAGAAGCGTGAAAATCTGGGCTGGTGAGTTTGAAGCGGAGTGCCAATATACGACTGATGAGAACAGACAATTTGCTATGTTATACTTGCCTCTTCTTCACTGCTATTATCCTCCTTTTCTTTTTCATCTTCTTCCTCTTCTTCAGCTTCACTGCTGGAGCTCTCCTCCTTCAACTCAGTCTTCCAATTACTGGGAACAGTTCTATTTTTACGGAATTCAAGGGCTTGGTCAAAGGCTGTAAGAAAACCAGCATTAGTATTAGAAGAAGGATTAGTTTGCTTCACCGTACCCCAACCTCTCCAAAAAAGTAAATCGTCTTAGGGAAAGGAAAGAGGAGAGTATCATTCCACAGCCACTCCTTATCTGCATCCTCATACAGACGTAGATCCAGTGGCCTCTGCATCAGGCCCACCAAGCTATTTAAAGTTATTTATACTGGAGTGATGCCTAAATGCACAAACCCATTGTGCTAGGCTTTGTACAAACCCATAATTAAGAAGCATCCCTGTCCTAAAGAATTTAAGGTTCACATTAATGACAAGACACAATAGGTGGATAAACAGAAGGGTAGGAACTGAGAAGACTGAGGATGAGATAACAATAACATAAGCATTTTGCACAGATTAGTTGAGCATGTCATGTTACTTGCCAAGAAGCTTGCCACTGCAGCATGCAGAACGTATTGAGGCAACCTTCTTAAGGCCATCATGTGTGCGCCATGATGCAAACAAGTTAATGAAGGCTCAACGAAGGGGCCTGGATTTCAGGCAAAATCCATGAAGTCACTTTCAACTACATTAGTACTCCCACTGTTTGGTGTTTCAGCATTTAGAATCAATGCATTATAGTTTTTATGCTTTTAAAGATTGTACTTGGAGACTTCTAGAAACTTTTCACTTGTAAAAGCCTCTGGACAGCATCATAACAATGCTATATTTCTGTTATTTAACAAGATGAAAAACTAGGTTTTCCTATACAACTGGTGCACTGTATACCACTATCTAATTGTAATTAAACAAAAACAAAATTTCCTATTTTCTTATTCAGAGGTTACTCTTACCTTGTTTTAACAAAGCATCAGGCTTTGGTGAAATTTCACTAATTTCCCGAACATCTTTTCTTGGTACAGAAGCACTAGAGAATTTAAAAGTGTTGATAAGTGAACAATTACAGTAAGACAAAACCTTTCTTCTTCAGCAAGTTAAAAATCACTGGCAGTTAATTGAATTATACCCATTTCGCTATCATAGTTTTCTACAGTATTAAAAAATGGAGCTGAAAAGAGTCATCTACCTTAAAAATTTGAGTGGACCATGAGCATCTGTTCATTAGCACATACAGTAAAGCATCCTCTTAATTGCAGGTGTCGCAATAATAAATAGTAATATTTTCAGAGATTTCAAAGAGGCATAATGTTAATTTAGCAAGTCACCAAAAACCTCACACCATCACTGGCAAAATTTACAGAAACTATTATCAATGTGAAAAAGATTATTTTAAAGAGCAGCCATATTGAGTTAGACCAATAATCCATTTAGCCTAGTATCCTCTCGTCTGACAACGGCCAATGCCAAGTGCTTCAGAAGCAATGAAAAAATAGGTAATCACAAAATAAATAACCATCACATGATCCGTCCAGTTGGCCATTTCCAGCCCCTGGCAAACAGCAATTTCTGCCTATCCCGGCTAATAGCCATTGACGGACAGACCCTCCATAAACGCATTTAGTTCTTTTTTTGAACACAATTAATGTTTGGCCCTCACAACATCCTCTGGAAAAAGTTTCCACAGGTTGACTGTGTGTTCTGTGAAGAAATATTTCCTTTTTTCATTTTAAACCCAATGTCTATTAATATCATTTGGTTACACCTAGTTTTTGTGTTATGAGAAGGAATAAATAACACGTTCCTAGCATCGTAACTATGGTGGGGTGAGCAGAGCTTTGCCCCAAGTGCACTGGAGCGGCTCCATTGAGCTGCTCCATTAAAGGGCACGCTCTGTGCTGCTCGCCTTAGGCATCAGCTATTGTAAGGGGTGCATTCCAACTGGAATGTGCCCCAGGCACAGTAAGCTGTAGTTACAGCTCTGCACTTCCTCATTTACTTTATTCACACCAGTCATAACTTTATAGATTTTTTCACATCTCCCCACCCCCCTTAGTTCTCTCTTTTCCAGGCTGAAAAGTCCCAGTTTTGTTAATCTCTCCTAATTGGGAAGCTATTTCATATTCCTAATAATTTTGGTTACCCTTTTCTGTTTCTTTTCCAATTCCAATACATCTTTTTTGAGGTGGGGCAACCAGATCTGCACACAGTACTGAAGATGTGTCCATACCACGGATTTATAAAGACACAATACAATATTTGTTTTTCATCTGTCCTTTTCCAATGATCCCAACATTCTATTAGCTTTTTTGACTGCTGCTGCTGCACACTGAGTGGCTATTTTCAGAAAACTATCCACAATGATTACAAGATCTCTTTCTTGATTGCAACAGCTAACTTAGACCCCATCATTTTATATACATAGTTGGGATTTTGTTTTCCAATGTGCACTACTTTGCATTTATTACCATTGAATTTCATCTGCCATTTTGTTGCCAAGTCACATAGTTTTGTGAGATCCCTTTGGAACTCTTTGTGATGTCCTTTGGACTTAACTATTTTGAGTAGTTTTATATCATCTGCAAATTTTGCCACCTCACTGTTTACCCTATTTTCCAGATCATTTACAAATGGTCCTAATACAGACCACTGACAGACACCATTATTTACCTTTCTCCATTCTGAAAACTGACCATTAACCCTATCCTATATTTCTTATCTTTTATCCAGTTACTGATACGGGAGAGGACCTTCCCTCTCCTCCTATGACCACTTAATTTGGCGTAAGAACCTTTGGTGAGGGATTTTGTCAAAGGCTTTCTGAAAATCTAAGTACACTAGACACAATGAATTGACACTATCTACAAGCTTGTTGAACCTCCCTCAGAGAATTCTAATAGATTGGTGAGACATGATTTCTCTTTACAAAATTCGTGTTGACAAACAACAAACCTATGTGGCTAATAATTTTGTTCTTCACTATAATTTCAGCCAATTTGCCTCACCCTGAAATTGCTGGTATCATCTCTGAAGCCTTTTTTAAAAATTGGCATCACTTCAGTTATCCTCCAGTCACCTGGTAAAGAAGCTGATTTAAATGACAGGTTATGTACTGCAGTTAGTGTTTCTGCAATTTCACATTTGAGTTCCTTCAGAACATGGGGGTGGATACCAGGTGGTCCTGGAGAGTCATTATTAGTTAATTATCTATTTGTTCTAAAACCTCCTCTTATGATTCCTCAACTTGGGACAGTTCTTCAGATCTGTCACCTAAAAAGAATCACTCAGATTTGGGAATCTCCCTCACACCCTCAACGATGAAGACTGATGCAGAGAATTCATTCAGGTTCTCTGCAATAACCTGATCTTCCTTGAATGTTCCTTTACTATCTTGATCACCCAGTCACCCCATTGGTTGTTTAGCAGGCTTCCTGCTTTGGATGTACTTTCTTTGGTTAGCTTCAAATATTTTTTTGGACTGCCTAATTATATTTTCATGCTTCACTGGTCAGAATTTATGCTCCTTTCTATCTTTCTCAACAGGATTTAACTTCTACTTTTTAAAGGGTTTCTTTTTGCCTCTGTTTCTTTTATTTTTTTGTTTAGCCACGGTGGCACTTTTTGGTCCTCTTACTAGGTTTTTTTAATTTGGGGTACACATTTAAATTGAACCTCTATTATGGTGTCTTCAGAAAGTTTACATGTAGCTGGCAGGGATTTCACTTTTGGCATTATACCTTTTAACTTCTGTATAGATTAATGTCCTCATTTTTTGTAGTTTCCCTTTCTGAAATTAAATATCATCATCATGGGCTGCTTTGGTGTCCCTTTCCCCATGTTAAATTTTATTATGTTATGATTAGTATTACCAAGTGTTTAAACTACGCTCACTTCTTGGACCAGATCCTGTGTTCCACTTGGGACCAAATAAAAAACTGTCTCTCTTCTTGTGGACCAGCAGCTCCAGGAAGCAGTCAATTAAGGTGTCAAGAAACTTTATCTCTGCATCCCATCTGTAGATAACATGTACCTAATCAGTATGGGGATAGCAGAAATCCCCCATTATTACTGAGTCTATTTTTACCGCCTCTCTAATCAATCTGGGCACTTCACTGTAACTATCACCATCCTGTTCAGGTGGTCAATAGTATATCCCTACTGCTATATTCTTATTATTCTAGCATAAATTTACTAGCCAGAGAGATTCTAAGGTATGATTTGGTTCATTTTAAGATTTTTATTTTAACTCTCTCTTTCATTCACATATTACAGAATTATGCAAACAAAAAAAAATACTAATCAAATACTAAATCTAAAAATCTAAAATACTAATACTAATCTAAACACTAAAATACTAATCTGCATTGTGGTCATATACAGAGACCACAGTAGGAACTGGAGTTCCACTGTGCTAGGTGGCTTCCTTTGTGAACCTGCATAGATCTGCATGAATTATACTGTCAAGCAATCTGCTGATATCATATTGTAACCTACAGCAGTGGTGTGCAAATCATGGCCAGTGCCCTCATAGGGGTTGTGGAGAAATGCTCAGGAAGGTGATGATACAATTGAGCTACATTATGACTCATTGGGGGCTGCAAGGAGGGAATGCTATCTCAATGCTATATCTTACCTCAGCAGGACTCCCTGCACAGAGGCAGCACTAGCCCACTAGACTAGAAGCAGCACTAGCTCACTAAGCAGGTACACTTTTTGAAGTTGAAGCCTAGCTGTGCAGGGCTGAGGTGTACAGGTCATGCAAAATCATGGAATCTGTGATCTCTGTGACCAGCTGGAGCCTTAATAATAAAAAGTGAACAAAGGAACCCTCTTGAGCTGGGCTTTGCTTGAGGCAACTGCTATTCTCCTTATGCCTAATGCTGCCTGGCAATGACCTTGGCTATGCACTACCGGAGGGGGGGCCTGTACATTTAAGGGGGGTACAGACAGATTCCATTAATGGTGAGATGGTTTGGGATTGGAAAAGTTTGTACACCACTGTTCTAGAGTCAAGAAGGAAATTAGAACTAAATTATAATGAAAATGTTCTACATTTCAACATCCTTTCTGCAAACTGCAAAAGAATTTTGCCAGACCGACTCAAGCAACATAAATTAGCTCAGAGGGGACCCAGTGCTTTTGAATAAAAATTGGAATGAAGCAGGAAACAATCAGAGTCCCTATTTTCCTCACAAGCAGTTAAGAGCACAGATTTCCTTTGTGAGCCAGCACTTTCGTTTTCCAATTTTTACTTCTCTTCACTAAAGTGCAGCACTTCCTTAATCACACGAGATAGTAATTTTGCCTTAGACTTTACTGATAAATAACTCTTATTGACTTAATGAAGAAACAGGCTGTTGATAAATTCTCTTCTTTCCCTTCCTTCCCAACATCCTTGAACCTATAGAATTTTCTCTGAGACATGGCTATCTCTTCTTAACAAAGCAGAAGAAATCCTAAGTTGTTCCACAAACTCTGACAAGAGTGTAGTAGTCCTTGTCTGCTATACAATGTAACTCATAGCTATGTAGTTTGGGAAAATAATGATAAGGATAATAAGGACAGAACTTAAAGGATAGCTCAACAATGTGGTTCATTTTCATATCTTTCTGAATATAAGGAAAAGTTGTTGTAGTAACTGATTGGCTGAAAGCACTTTCTCTTTTACACCCCTTACTCCCTCACACACATATTTACATATGTGTACACATTTACATATGGTACACATATTTAACTGGCAGCTTGTATGTTTCTACTCACAATTTTCCATCCTTGAAAGAACGAACTAGAATATTATCCTTTTTCACTGCAATGTCATCACTACAATCTGGACAAACCACCTACAGAAAAGATAAGAAAGGTAAACATTAAAAATATAAAAAAGATAAACTGCTTTTATAATACTTATAGGAATTATTTATTTAGAGGCTACTCAAGCAAGGCACTGATCATCCTGATCTCCAGCTGACCTCAACAGGAGTTGTGGGTGCTGAGTAATTCTCAGGATTTCACCGTTAGGAGCCAAGTTTGCAAATAAGCCAGAAAGAAAATCTGCTCATACAACTGTTAGCAGGATGGGATCCTTGGTGAAGAATCTTAATTATGCTGACAATTATTTTTAAATAAACTATCCAAAATGTGCCAAGCAAATGCATTGGCACCCATGACAAACTTTTAAAAATAAACTAAACAAACAGTCCCTTCAAATCAAATAAGGCCAGCAACAGCAGAAATATAATACAAATTAATCTACCCCCTTCATCCTACAACACCACTACCAGTTCTACTCAACCTCGCTTCTTTTCATGTGCAAGGGGTGGGCCTTGCACAATGCCCTGAAGGCTGGCAACTCTGGGGAGCTGAAGTGAAGGAAGCTTGAAAATACCTGTGACTCTAAATGAGAGTGCCATGCCAGCCACCCCTATTTCTTATACTAATAGAGCTTCAGTGCAGGCAACTCCATTAACCTGACTTTTTCCTGTGCATCACAGGTAGACAGATAATTTCTGAAATATGTAGATTGCATGCCACATAGACCATTATAGGTCAAAGCCACATCTACAATCAGTCTGGAAACCAACAAGCAGCTGGGGTATGTGTAGAGAAGTGGTTGTCAAACTTTTATCTTCAGGACCCTGTTGTAAAAAGTCACTAATGCCTGCAACCCAGCAATTACATCTTGGAGCAATGCACTCCAGTCTTTTGGCAGTGGCAGCAGGGGGTGCCGCAACCCAGTGCGAGAGGGTCTGTGACCGAGTACTGGGTCCCGACCCTAAGTCTGACAACCACTGTTGTACAGCACAGGTTTCATGTGCTCACAAAGTCTACGTCTGCACTGGCAAGTTAGTTCGAATTAAGGAAGCTTAAATTGAACTAACTTTTGGTCTGTCTGCATCAGGCTTTCATTAGTTCAAACTAATGAACATTTAGTTTGAACTGGTAACTACCAATGCTTAGTTCAAACTAAGCACCTAGTTTGAGCATTAGTTTGAACTAACTACAGTGGAGACCATGACTAACCCTTAGTTCGAACTTCAAGCAGTTCATTTGAACCAACAAAGTGGACTAGTTCAAACTAGTCCATGCTGTTAATTTGAACTAATAAGTTCAAGGTTAGTTTGAACTAACCTCGAACTTATTAGTTTGAACTAACAAGTTCAAGGTAACTTGTCCTAATGTTGACATAGCCAAAGAGAAATAAGCAAAACATCAAATTCTGCACCAGCAGCAGCTTCTGAAGAGGTTAAAATGTAGCTCCATATAGAGCACATTACAGTAGTCTAATTTCAAAGTGACAAAGACATTAATGACTATTTCAAGGCCCAAGAAATAGGCAATATCCTTTGTGCAGACTGAAAAAGGCCATTCTAGTTATAACTATTATCCAGTCTTTTAACCAGACAGCAAAATTGCACAATTTGTCAACCAAAGACAAGCATGTGCCCTCAAATGAGAAGAAACACCACCCCACAAACAGTTTCATCAGGTGACTTTCATCAACCAATATCACCTCGATCTAGTCCATATTGAATTTTAGCCAGCAAGCCCTACTCTATGCCCTAATCTCCTCCCAACAATAAGTAATGCAAACTAAGAGCTCCAGCTTGGTCACTGGAGATGGAGTTATAAAGCTGCGGGTAAATCAGCAGACTGCAAACACTGAAATCCATGCTACTTCCGTAACTGTTCCAAAGGCCTCACACCCACAATAAAAAAGAGGGATGCAAATATGGAGCCTTATGGAATACTCCAAGAACATTCAGCTAGGTTAGATTGAAACTATACAAGAACAGGCTTTAGTATAATCCTTTTCAAAATTAGGTCTCTAAATTAAAGGCAACTTGGTCTAGTGCCCTTAAGCATAGGACTGTAAGCCACACTCCTCACATCTAATCTTGACTCCCTTACTGATTAACCGTGTTAAGTTCAAACAAGTCTCTGATCTGTTCCTTAACTCACAGGGATATTTTGAGAATTAAAGTTTGCACAGAACCTCGACTGTGAATTACAGAAGCATCAAAGACATTTCATCTTTTTACAGCCCAGAGAATATATACTTTTATACCAAACACAGCTAAGAGTAAAAAACCCACGATGGTATGTGTATTGTTCAGCATGTTGAGTTTGTCTCTAAAATTCACATCAATATATAGTCATTAACTATAATGTTATAATAAAATTAAGCCAAGGTTTCTCAATAACGAAGTAATGTTTTTTAAGAGATTAAATTTAAGAAGGCAGTAAATCCTTGACAGAATGAATTGAGGCCAAATGATATAGAAAAAAAGCCCTTAAGGGCAGGAAACTTATCTTTTT
Source organism: Podocnemis expansa (assembly GCA_007922195.1). Classification (NCBI taxonomy): domain Eukaryota; kingdom Metazoa; phylum Chordata; order Testudines; family Podocnemididae; genus Podocnemis; species Podocnemis expansa. Next base: position 22,673,802 of record ML681972.1, on the reverse strand, counting down.
GCTGTGTACCTTTATGGAGTTGCATAACCACTTACTAAGATAATTTGAAGGTGGTTCCTGCTAATGCACTGAAATAAGTTAGCTTTCTCCTCTCACCTCTATACTACATGCTTCATGGTAATTGGGAAGAATTAGTCCTCCCTGCCACAAAGACGACTAATTTTTTAAAAAACTGTATACTTTAAAAACTCTCTGGCTAATTTGATACATGATATACTTCTATAATTTCTATACATTACAAATTTTTTATGTTTTAACTATAAGACAATAAGAATAAGTAAACTGTAACAAAACAGCTACAAAAAAGGCAGCAGTCAGTTTACTGATCATTTGCTGAGCACCAACAGTATGCTCTGTACTGACAGAAGATTAGGTAGAAAATATCTGAAACAGAAGAGCTGAAGCTGGAAAAAAACAAACCAAAACAAAAAACAAATGAAAGAGTGGAAACAGAACATGCCCCAGGGCTTGTTTTTTCAAGTGACAGTAACAACAAATTATAAAACTATACTAAAATAGCTTCATTATTTGCATTAACAACACCTTACTGTCTGAAACACAAATTTTAATAATCTGATTTGCCTTTCACTATTTAGACTCTTCATGTACTTTGGCATTCATTCAGTTTGGACAATGCAACTTTAGTTTTACTTTTGGATTAAAACATTTATGTTCCCTCTGCTGCAAAGAGTTGTATAAATACAAAAGTGATCTTATTTCTAATAAGTTTAGGTTTGGTTAAAACAGTACGATCTACTGTAAAGATCCTATTTGCCAAGTGTGGGTTATACCTTGAAGCAGTTACGCCTGCAACCAAGCAGGATACTTTGACTAAGATTACTTGACCCCCTCCCCTTATTTAAGTGAGCTGAATTAAATTTAACAATAACTACTTTGTCATCCTATGAAATTGCACAAGTGTGATATTTGACTCTCTGGCACTTATCTTGAGAAGTTTGCAAACAGGTTCCCGAGTGGAAATGTAAGCTTCATTCTTGAGGACAGGATAGAGCTTCTGGTCTATGTTATACTACTGTCTTAAAAAACCCTCCATATATATTATTCTGACAGTGGCTTGCATAGGGTGGAATAATGTATGAAATGTGTGCTGGCTAGACCTGCACTAAAAGCATTGAAAATAACCTGTCCTAAGCGAGCCTTTTCCATTTTGCCAACTGAAGTAGAGGTTTATTTTCAAGAATCTCTGCACAGTTCCAGATTGTCTGGGCATGTAATAGAAACTATGTTATTGCTAAGACTAATGTTATAGGCTACTCAGGCAACAGCAGGAGAGATTTAAAGTTTTTGGTGTTTGCTAACTGTGGTAAGGAAGTTTTATCTTTAAACTATGCTGCACTACTAATTTTGAAATATGCCGTAGTTTTAAAAGATTACATTCTCTGATCTGAGAGGGAGAGGGAGATGAACTGATATAAAAACCTTGCTAAACTTCTGCATTTGTAATCTTCTGGACAAATAGTTCCAGAGAACCAAGTATTTTGTTTACCAAATATTTTCCAAGAAAAAAAAAATTTTGATCTCCAAGAAAAAGCCAAAAGAAATGCACCTCCTGCCTTCATCAAGCTACAAAAGATTCATCACCACCAATCCAGCCATCCTTGAGATCTTAGCAACTCTTAACTACTCTGTGCAATGCTACTACTGATTTTCAGATAAATGCAATACCAATTAGAGGTTGCCAAAAGTATTCTCATGAGAACCTGATGATCAGTTATGAGTCTGTCTAGAAGTCTGTCCAGAAGTCTGTCCAACCAAAAGGGTATTTAAATTAATAGAACTGATCGTCTCAAGATGTAATAACTAGAAGATGAAGGATATCCCACCATAATTTTGACTACAGCCTTCAATAAAGTAAAATGCTTTATGTCCTTATCATTTTTAATTTATCATAATGTTACCATCCACTTACATGAACATCTCGCTTTTAGATATTCTGCCTGCTTTTGACAGCTTTGATGACTTTTTCTTTGGCTGCGCACACGCGCACGCGCGCACACACACACTTCTCAACGGGCACTCCTGCACTCCCCTGGAAAGTCACTGGACTGCATAGCAAGCCACAGGAAGAAAGGAGTAGCAAATTTCACAGTGAGAGCAGAAGATGACAGCTACTGCACTCATCAGAGACAGTTAACTGGGCTGATGGTGCAGTACAGCAACTTTTCAAAAAAGTGAGTACATGGGTCTCCTTGGTGAAAAGAAAAATAAGAGTCTTCAGAAAGACTGCCTCTAAGGCCAAAGAGAAATGGGCAGAATACCTCACAGCAGTGCCAGATTTCCTATTAGGCACTGTAGGCACAGTGCCTAGGGCCTACAAAATTTTTAGAGCCTACGAAGGAGGGAAAAAATTAAAATAGCAGAAAAAATAAGGAAAATCACGTGGTTTACCATTAGAATAGTTTAAAGTGTATCATGTCAACTGACATAATTCAATTGGTGTTTATCCCTCTTTTTGCACATTTCAGAGTGAAAGTGCTTAGGGCCTACGAACACCAAAATCTGGCCCTGCCTCATAGTGAAAAAATTGCCAGTTGTGGACGCACCATGTATAAGTAAAAAGGTTTACTAAGTACAGCACAGCAGTCAGATGTAAAAGATATCGCAGGTGTTTCCAGTAAAACCAAAAAATGAACAGTTAAAACAGGATATTTAGCCAAAGTAAGTTTCTTATTAGTTAAAGTGGTCAGTTTGCTGATAAAGTATTTTTCTATTCAGTCAGAAAGCTCATGGAAGAACAAAACAAGGTACTTATTCAGTTACTGAGCAGATCTTATCTTTTGATCATATTAGAAATACACATAAAATACCTATTCAGTTACTGAGCAAATGTTTTCTTTTGTTTATATCAGAAGTCTGCATAAAGATCATCAATACCTTAAAAGAAATACATGACATTACAGCTCTTTGCTTGCTTTTAGCACTGAAAGTGAAACAAGGATGTGATTAGCTATTTCAAATATTTATACAGTTGAATAAAGGACTCAAGATTTTGAGTACTAATTTTCTTCTTTTGCATTTCTTAAATTATCCTTTTTAATAAACGTAGGCATTGAAGTAAAACTCCCTATAATCTAGAAAAGCTAACATTGGTTATTGAGCAATGAGCCCTAATTAACACAAGTCATTCAGGTGAAAATAAGAAAAATTAATAAATTTGATTGCATGGAAAATTAAAAACCATCACATTGGCATTTGTTTTATTATTGAACTTTTTTTTTATATACTTCTTCCCTGGACCATATGATACTGTTGAATTTTAAGGAAAATGTGTATGTGTCCATTGTTATGTATAACTCACTTGCAACTAAAGAAAAAATGACTATTTCTTTTCATATAGTACTTATAATTATGATTAAAAGCCTTAGAAAATACAAATTAAACACTTACCAAGGCTGGAAACCATAGAACTTTCTTCTTATCCACATTGACATAGTCTACACACACAACTTTTCCTAATAATTCATCAGTTTGTTTCCTATCATCTTCATCTTCATCACTGGAGGATGATGAAGATTCTTCTTCTGGGCTACAATTGGAAATAAGAAAGATTTAAACTTAACTTCATGATACTTGTATAAATGCTAACCTGCCACTTAGAAAGAGTACAAAACAACAATCTGAAAAAAATTAAAGCATGAATAATAGGTTTTTTCAATTTATTATAGAAAATTTATAAAAACAAAAAAGACTCCACATTCTGCAGCTCCAAAGAATCACCAGGATGTTGTTTGAATCCCCACAGCATAAAAATCCAAATCAAAGAACTTATTAAATCTTTAAATGTCTTCATTTTTTCCAGAGACACAAGGTGGGTGAAGTAATATCTTCACTAGGCCAACTTCTGTTGGTGACACAGACAAGTTTCTGAGCTTACACAGAGCTTTTTTTTCAGGTCTCAGAAACTGTCACAGTGTCACAGCTAAACACGCATGGTGGAACAGACTGCTTAGCATAAAAGTAGTTAACACATGTGGAAATTCCACAATATGAATAACAAGGGAGCAAAGCTAAACAGCAACTCTTATATTTAACTGTAACACTCTGAATACACTTCCCAGACCTAAAGAGTTCTGTGTAAGCTAGAAGTTGTCTCTCTCACCAAACAAGTTGAACCAGTAGAGATATTACCTCACGGACCTTGTCTCTCTAACATCCTGGGACCAAAATAGCTGCAACAACACTTCATTTTCCTAATCATTACCAGTGTAAATAAAAGAAAACCTTAAAAACAAGTCTCCCTTGGTTAGGTTAAGGTTGGAGTGTAATTCAAGAGATCTAGGCTCTGGTCCCAGAACACCATAAACTTCTTGTATTACCTTGGACAAGTTGTTCTCTCTCTTTGTGCTTTAGTTTCTCATCTGTGAAATAACGTTACTTTAGTTATAAAATACTCTCCACGCTCACTGGGGCTGGGAAGCTACGTTAACTGTGAAGCCCTTAGACATTATAGTCTGTATCATAGAAAAGTTTTTAAATAATCAAATTCCTCTTTAGAATTTTCAAAGTTTCTTTAAGAGAGAGAGAGTATGAATGAAAGCTACAAAATATTTGCTATTAAACTCTTTGTAACTTTCCTTAATTTTCTTGTTTTCTGCATGTTGTATGCTTCAAATGGGCATGCTCTTTAATGTTAGCGGGGTTTTCCATATTCCAGTGAAAAATTACATTTTAGGAGTTACTGCCTCCAATTTTTTGCTGATATAATTTGAATGTAATCAACAGAGTTTCATAGGGGATTTATTGTACCCAGTTAAATTAGAAACTAATGACATTTATCCTTGCAAATTAATTAATTTTAGTAAATTGTATAAAATCAATGCTTTGTACTTTACTGGTAAAGAATCTTGATAGAGGAATAACTTGTGACATGAAGTTCATGGATCTTTTTCTTTCTGCATATTTACAAGCAAATTATCTGTCACCACATATGGCACGACACTCAGCACAACTTCGGCCCCAATCCAGCAAATGCTTAAGCATGTGATTGATGTTACTACCTTGTGTTGTAAGGGTCAGGGCTGTGTTTGTAGGATCAGGATATCAAGGCAGGTTTATCAGATACTCAGAATGCCCAAATAAATGCCCAGATAAAAATTAAATTAAAATGGAGTTACAGTGGAGAATATGCCTTAGTAAACAGGGCAAACAACATTACAGGAATGTGAAGTTATCCCCAACACAGATGATATAAGCCTCGAATTTCAAAGCTACAGTTATACTTAGAAGAAATGTCAAGATGTTAAGATATCAAAATGCATAGGCAAGACACTCAAACTTAACTCTATCTTGTGGTCATAGAACACAAAAACCTTGTGATTATTTGAAGCACTTAAATTTAACTGATTTTTGGAAAAATTTTTAGAAAAGCATTTAGGTAAGGAAAAATTGATATGTGCTTCTTGCAAAGATGAGCCGTGACCGGTGCCTGAGTTTTGAAAACACTCAGGGTGCAGTGCAAAGACTGAATGGGAGAACGGTATACTGGTAATGTTTGCAAAGAAAGAGAAATCTTAGAGACTTTCGGTGAGTGGGATGAATGGAGACATGAAAATATGCATCTCTCAAATCGAGGGAAGCCATCCAATCTCCCTGATGCAGAGAAGGTCGTATGGTATTTATCGTGAACATTTTGAACCTCTTGATCTGTACGTGTTTGTTTAGTAAACGGAGGTCTAAGATGGGTCGCCAACCCCCTGTCTTTTTGATTGTGAGAAAGTACTTGGAGTAAAACCCCTTGCCCTGATGTTCGGTTGGAACCTCCTCTATAGCTCCTATGTGTAGGAGATTTTTTATTTCCTGGAGTAAGAATTGTACATGGCTGGGGTCCCTGAAGAGGGATGGGGAGGGGTGCTGGGATGAAGGGTACAATACAAAAGGGATGGTATAACCCTTCTGAATAATCTCTAATGTCCATTTGTCTGTTGTTATAGTTTTCCATTGTTGGATGAATGGGCGCAGTCTGTTTCTGAAAATCAGAGGTTGCAATGGTAATTGGTCTTGGTCTGGGATGAGGTGGTTTGGCATTCCCTCGGCCTGAATGTCAAAAGTATTGCTTGGTATTGTTAGTCTGCTGATTCTGGGTGGACTGGTTGTTCTGTCGTCTTCGATAAGGCTGACGAGGTCTACTTCTCGAGGCGTCCGCCCTTCTAGTCTGCTGAGCTTGAGTATACCTGTAGCTGTAGTTTCGGTGTTTATAAGATCTTCTGTTCATGATCAGGGTATAGACACCCAGAGTCCTGAGTGTGGCCCTGAAGTCTTTGAGGTTGTGCATCACCTCATTAGTTTTTTCGCTGAACAGGTTTTCCTTATCGAAGGGGAGGTCTTCAATTGTCGTCTGCATGGCTTTCGGAAGATCTGCCGTGTGGAGCCAAGATGATCTCATGACTATCGCCTTGCCCACTGTTCTGGCTGCCACATCTGCGGAATCCAGGGCTGCCTGTAATGCTGTTCTGGCGATCAACTACCCCTCTATGACCAATTCCTTAAATTATTCTTGTTGATCTGGTGGAATAAATTTTTTCAATTCTGAAAACTTTGTGTATATTTCATGGTCGTAATTTGAAAGGAGCGCTGTGTAATTTGATATTCGTAGTTAAAGAGCAGCCGATGTGTAAACCTTTTTCCCCCAGTTGTCCAGTTTTCTGGTTTCTCTGGCACCAGGATTAAGTCTGGAATGAGATAGTCTGCTTCTTTGATTTGCCGCCTCTATGACTAGGGAATTGGGCTGTGGATGCGTAAACAAAAACTCATTACCCTTGGGAAGGATGAAATACTTTTTGTCCACTCTTTTGTTGGATGGAGCGGCCGATGCCCGTGTTGACCATATCATTGGCAGGCTCCATTATGCCCTCATCCACAGGGATGGCTAGCTTATTGGTGCCAGTGGATTGAAGGATCCTATATAACTTGTGCTTGGCGGTTGGACTATCATGGAGTGGAGTGTCCATATTGTCCGCTGCCCGTCTGAAGAGCTCACAAAATCATTTTAAATCGTCGTTCTTATCTTTTGCATTGTCCGTCAATGGCACTGAATCCTTATGTGGGGCACCAACTGTATTGTTTGGAGAGTGTGCAGTCTGTTGCTGTATGGGGGTTGACCCTGATTGTAGTAAGTTTCCCCCCAGTTGGAGCATATTAGGCATGGGCTGAAAAGCAGGATAAAAAGTCCATGAAGTGTAATTTTGTGATAAATTCTGAGGTGGGGGCTGGTATACCCACGGATAAGGCCATGGACAGGTCAGGGTCATATTATTTAAAGGTGCCTAAGAGGTCTCCTGCTGAGGGGGTTCAAGAGTGTCAGAGTCTGTGCTATCTCCTGAAAAGCTGTTGTGTGACGATTGAGATGGCAAAAACAGACAGCTGTCAGAGGAGTCAGTCTGAAATAATGGTGAAATGGGGGAGGACTGTATTAGAAGGTCCTCCACCCTCTCCAAATGTCGAGATTTATTTTTGTGTTTCTTAGAATGTGTGGCTGTATTCTCTTTTTCTTTCCCTGATACAGCCTCTTGCTGGGATAACAGCACCACGCTATCAGTTTGCTGTGGCGTCTGTGCTGGACTTGTAAAGGGTAGTCGTGCCGGAAAAAACTGTGGTGCCGAGGTCGGTGCCAATAGAGTGGGTTGGCATGGCACTGGAATCTGCACCGCTGACTGTGGCGCAGGTAGAAGCAGCGGTGCCACCGTTGGCAGCGGAGCCGTGGTCGAGGTGTTTGCCGGTGCTGTGGACAGAGCTGCGGCTTTTGGTGTGGAGCCACAGTCACCGTGCCTCTGGGGCTGCTCAGCCTGTGCTGATTCTGAGGCACCTGAGGGAGTATGTCTCCTCAGGGTGTCCTCCTTTGTCTTTAGGCTTGCCCTTCTTTGAGGGCACTGGGGATGAGGCAGTGGATCTCCATTTGTGTGCTCCCTCACTGAGCTAAGGAGAGGCACCTGGATCAGAGGCAGGATGGAGAGAGCCCTCAAGGGGAAGAAGTTTGAGTTTTCGCTCTCTTTCTTTCCTGGTTCTATTTGTCATATTCCGGCAATGTTGACACTTGTGGGCCAAGTGTCCTTCGCCTAGGCACTTTATACAATCTTCATGGCCATCCGATGCCAGCATTGCGTCCCTGCATGAGATGCAGTGCGTGAAGCACAAAGGGCTCGGCATCGCGGCTGCTGAGAGACTGTTTACTTCTTTCTTTTACTTTTGGCTTTTTTTTTTTGTTTGAATTTATTTTCTTGTTTTTGCTTCTCAGTTGTTCTACCTTATTGTTTCCCTTCTTTTCTTAGGTTGATTCCTGACATTGAGGAGAGCCACCACAAGTTCCGTCTGTGGCCAGAGGTGGTAGAAGAGGAACTGACAGGAGAGAGCGGGGCGGCAGGGGAGCAGAGGCGCGCACGTCACCAGTGGCACAAAAACAGACACCAGCTCCTGCAAGCGTCTTCTCCCCCACCCATAGAGCCACTGCTATACAAATCTCTGATTTGCGGTGCAGCTGAGCACACACACCTCAAGTGGAGCAGTTGAGAACACTGCTCGATGAGGAACCTTGTGATTATTTGAAGTAGTTAGATTTAACTGATTTTTAGACATTACATTGTTCTCCTTCCACCAGCAACAGTGTTACTAGGGTAGCCATCTATGCTATATAGGCAGCTTGTTGCCTCTGTCGCATTGAGAACAATGAGAGATACCAGCCATTTTGGAAGAAGGAAATCCTTCATGGAATTCTCTAAAACAGAGATTCTCAAAGTTTGCGATACCGCAAGCCCCTAAAATGATACGTGAATCTGTGTGACCCATCCCTCTAAGTTGCTTGCAACCCCCAGGGGTCCCGACCCACAGTTTGAGAACCCCTGCTCTAAAAGAAAAACATTTGTTAGGCTCCACTGAAAGAGGAAATTTTACTTATGCAAAATAATTGCAAAAATGCCCATTTAGCCCCCAAAATATTCTTCGAACATAGCCTATAAAAAGATTTTAGTGAGTTTTAGCATTCTGGGAAGTTCATAGTCCGTGTCACGCCACCATTATTATGATCATTTGGGGACAATAACAAAAAAAGATCTGAGACAATGGTGCAAATTTTTTTTACATGACTACTTGTGAAAATTAATTTCCGTGAGATACTCCAGAAGTGCTCATGCTACATGAAGGGAGTGGCCTGAATCAGTTAGCCAGATATTAGAACAGTCAAATATTTTCAAGGGACCTAAGTTTCTCTTAGGAATAGAGTTCATTTCAACTTAAATGGATAACCTAGAAGAACTGAAACCAAGAAAAGGTCTGCCCTTGGGACTGATTTCCCACAAATCTTGCCCTTTGAAAATATGTATTATTTGTACTTGGCTGCTGGCAGAACGTATAGGCAAAGTTTTACAATTAAAACAGGCCAAGAATTGAAAGCTAAATAGATAGGAAAGATGCCTCTGTCACCTCTCCATACAACTTTGTTATTCTTTACTGATTTGCTCTCCAGTGACAGAAGTGTGAGATGAGATGAAAAATGGGAGGATTGACAAAAAAAAAAAAAAAAAGTGACACATGACTCAAATTTTGCCCTGCAATTATGTCTTTTCTTCCCCTTCCTTTATCATCTTGCTAGGAATCTTTTTCTCAATTTTTTAAAATAAGCATCATATATATTAAAAATCATTTTAAACAAATCTTTCAAGTTGCTTCATAAGACTTCAGAACTTCTTGTAGAAAGAGAAAGAGGATATTGCACCCCCAGTTTCCAAAGGGGTAGCTAAGTTAGCCTAGTTCAGCAAAATAAGGAAGGAGTCCTGTGGCACTTGACAACTAACAAATTTATTTATTGCATGAGTCCCACTTCATTAGATGCTTGACAGATTCACACAGACATCATCTTCCTTTGCAAATGCAAACAACTGGACATTATACCTAATGGACTGAAGGTAAAAAATTCTTTACACTTCCCTGCATTTATTTTCCTTCCATTCTGTAAGTTCCCCCATATTCAAAGCATCTGATGAAATGGGATTTTCTCCCATGAAAGCTTACATGATAAATAAATTTGTTAGTCTTTAAGGGTATGTCCACACGAGTCTTTTATTTCGAAACAACACTGGTTGTTTCAAAATAAAAAACTGAATGTCTACATGATGTTTTCTTATTTCGAAATGACAGGCTGTTTCAAAACAGCTGTTTCAAAAGCAGGCTTTCCCTTAATTCGAATTAACATTTTCTTAGTTTGAATTAACTTATTTCGAAATAAGGACTTTATTTCAAAATAACTTATTTCAAAATAATGATGTATGTATGGACATAGCCTAAGTGCCACATGACTCCTTGCTTATTTTGTACTCCCACTGTCTTTGTTGGTCCAGTCACTATAGTGGAGGGAAAGCGAGACAAGTAGGGGGTAGAGAAATTGCAGCAGAGTCTTTCCTCACAGTATGTGCACAATTTGCCTTTCTTTTACTTCAGGTCAGTCAATGTCAACAATAAGATAAAAATAACAGAGGGAGCTGTCCCTGCTGTGACCATGACATAGACAGAAAAACACCTCTGGAAGATAAGTTAGAGAGACAGACAGACATACTGAAGAAAGTACATCTGACTGACTGCCAGAACTCAGTTGTAGGCAAAAGGTGAAACAATCCGTCACAAACTAATGTACTCAAGAGTGAAGAACGATGGTTTGCCATTAAGTGTAAATATGCTGCTTTTGAAGTTAAATTTTAGCCACAGAGCTGTCACAAACATCACTGATAGCTCCAAAGGGGCAGCCGTGTTAGTCTAGTTCAGTAAAACAAACAAGGAGTCCTGTGGAATTTAAAGACTAATGAATTTATTTACTGCATGAGCTTTCGTGGGAGAAAATCCGACTTTGTCAGATGCTTTGGGATCTTCTCCCATGAAAGCTCATGCAATAAATAAATTTTTTAGTCTTTAACTGCCACATGACTCCTTGTTAATCACTGATAGTGCTGGTGTAAAGAAGGAAGTAAAATAAAAAGACCACGTTAATTTCAAGTTTTGGTAACCCAATGGAGGCTGTCTCAATGTACCAAATAGAAAAGATGAATAACTTAGCCCCCAAAATGGATAGAATAATGTGCCAAATGAAATGGATAACTGTTCAAAAAAAAAAAAAACCAAAAACTCACCGCATTTAAGAATATTATGAACAAGGGAAGAATTAAATATAAACACTACTTAAAAAAAAAAGAAAAGATTACATAAATGTCTTATTTCAAACTTGTCAGAATGAAAATGACCATAGAATTCCTATAAAGTACATCCTTCTTGAGGGAAAAAAAAATATTTCTAAAGACTTCATAGATCAGCAATTTTGCTGTTTGAAAAACCGCAAGATGTCTAAAAAAGGAATCACAAAACCTTTTGAAATTCTAGACAGAACCTATTTCTATGGTATATAGTTATTTTTTCCCCCACTACAGCACAAAATGTTTTATGGTCACTTCTGAATCTTGAAATCTTTATTTTGGGGGTGGGGGGGTGGAAGAGAGGAAGGGAGGAAGTAAATTTTTAAGAAGAACACAGAAACACTATGGTAGCTTTTTGGGTTGTAGGAATTTGTTCAGTAAGTTGCTCTAGTCAGTGCAAAGCTGACTAATTAATTATATGAAGCAAAATACTGAATGTTGCAGAAACTAGCCAGGAGGTCCAATTACTGTGCTAATAGCACAGGAACTTGGGGTCAACCATGTAACTTCTGATAACTGAATTAATAATTTCTGCTCACCACTGGAGCTATTAAGGCAAAAGAAAGAGGAATTAGTCAAGAGAGTAATTTATGTAACTTTTTATAGATCATGACCATTAAGGACACTTAGCCACCATATTCATAGCAATTTATTCTTTAATGTCACGTTTGGTTGCAAATGTTGTACCCTTATGAAGAGGGTGAACAATCTTTACCCACATGAGTAGATGTGTGTAAAGAAATTCCCAAAAGACTGATTCTGTAACCTAAAGGCTAAAAAGACCTCCCGTCAGCAAGAGAAAGCCTTGTGACTGTTTGAAATAGTCTTCAAACAGATAGAGCCCACCATAGTTTCAACAACTGTATTCAGAGCCTATGCTAGTAAGCTTTCAGAGGAAAATCTACTGTATAGTTTTTACTTCATATGCTCTTTTCTTTCTTTTTTAAAACTCATATCCAAAGTGACCACTGAAATTGTGCTAAATGGAAAATACATTGAGCACTTGTTGCAATTCTTGCAACACAGTAATGAAGAGAACTTATTTTCTGATTTTCCCTTCAAGTTTAGAATAACGTCACTTTTCATACAATATGCCAAGTAAAGTCTGAAATATATAAAAACAGCTGGAATTAATAACATAAAAGGAGAAGGTAAATTAATACAGAGCTCAAACAGATGATTAAAAAGGTATTTAACTTACATATGATTAGATCTCCTTCCTCTGTTTGTTTTCTTTCCTATGACAGGAGTACCAAAATGTTCAGGATTGGTGAGTGGGAGCTGATCTAATGTCTGTTGGTAAAACCATTAAACTAATTAAAACACAAACCAATCATTTTTCAAGAGTTTACACTAAGTCTAATTTTGTATAGACTTTAATAAATATCTTTTTAAAAACTGTGAAGTCTTTGTATAGACAATGCACTTACAGCAGAGATAGTAACGCTTTAAAAACAAGAGTCTTGTCTTTTAAAAATTACTATTTCACAGCAACAAGTTTCTGTCACAAGCCCCTTCACCCAAACCCTGAAGGCCCTATTCTGAGGAAACATTGGTAAAGTAGAACAAAAGCTTAGGCATAAGGACTGGTGTAATGGCATGAGACACTCTCCTTCAGTATAACTTGTGTCATTCAGGGTATGCATCCATACTTTTGAGTGACATATGTTATACAGACATAAGTGGTGGTGTAGGCAGTGCTATATCAGTGAGTTTCTCTCTCCAACAAAACTATCACCTCTGATGGAGCCAGGAGTTATTAAGTCACCAAGAGAGAGATCTCCCATTAGTTCAGCACATCTTCACTAGAAGTGCTACAGTGGCACAGCAGTAAGTGATGTAGTGTAAACATGGCCTAAATGCTGAAAAAGTGGAGGTGCAATTTTAACTTCCAGTTAATAGAACTGCAGACTAAGCACCTCTGTGACAGCAAGCGAATGGAAATCAGTGAGTTTTGGCAAAACACCAAGTGCTCAAATACTTGGGAGGGTGGGGAGTAGGAGTCTGGAGAAATGAAAAGTAAGAGAGGTTACCTTAATATTAGGTTTCTGCAAAGCAAATACAATAATCTGGACTACAGAAATTTTAATATTAAGCCCATACACTTGCAATTTTTTAGTGAGAGCCTCTGAGCACCTTAACAAAGGCACAGTCAAAAAGCCCAATTCAGAACAAAAGTATTCAACTGAGTATAGCACAGAAAGGATTTTCCTATGGAGCAGAAAACTGTAAGTCTGTTCAGACTGTTTTGTGTAATAAGCAGAAACAGAAGTCTGACTTATCATTGCAATTATTCAGAAAACGGTGGCAGGTATTTGTATATTTTAAGTTCCAGATAGGTAGCCATGTTAGCCTATATAGAGCAAAAACAACGTGAGTCCTGTGGCACCTTGAAGACTAACAAATTTCTTCAGGCATAATTCATCAACTGACCCAATTCATCAGTTGCATTCTAAGAAAGCTTATGCCCAGAGTAATTTGTTAGTCTTTAAGGTGCCATAGGCCTCTTATTTTTGATATGTGTTTTAAAAGTAATCAGTCTGTAGCTCAGAACATCAAACCAACATTAAAAGATTCTTAATTTTTGCATGGCTAAACAGGTTATTGTCTACCTAGAAGAGCATATCGAGATATCTGAAACTTCAAATTTATTAGCTATTAAAGCATTTACAAATTAAACATGTCCATTTGCATCAGCTCCCATAAAAAATGTAATTATGTGAGAAGATAAAAATCATAACTTGTATAATGCGCTATACCACAGTATCTTTTTCCAATCAGTGCTTACAGATAAAGTTAAGAAAAATATTTATAGTAAAAATAATTCAACTAATTCAGCAATATCATAACTGAATTCCATGACACAAAGAATACATCTGAAGTGTCAATTGTAACGGGCAACTTTTAATTTGGTAACGTCACTCTTAAATCTTATATCTGGAGCAAAGGAATGAGTTAGACTTTGCGACATATATTTTGCATAGTTGCCATTTCAGCTGTATTAATATCTGTAGCTTTTAAAAGTCTGAGGCACTAATAAAACTAATGAAATTGGGATGAATGATTTTTGATTTATTTCTAATTAAGGATTAGAATTAAGATATGTTCATTTTTATACCAATCACGTACCTCACTTTCAGCAAAATGTCTTTCTCCTTTCAGGCAAAGAGAAGAGCGTCTAAGAGTCTTCTCATCCCCATCATCAAACACTGTCACCAGGAACAAAAAGGACATGTAGACTATTAGTTAGTAAACTACTTTGCCTTTATTTTCCTGCTACAGAAATATCCTCTGTTCTGGTCCTTCAATATTCTTCTTTTACAAAATCCAATACTTTCTATGACGGGGCCTACAGAAACATCCTTTCTGACTCAGACGCTGCCCAAACCAGTTTCATCACTAAGAGAGAGAACCAAATTAGATGGTGTACTATACTTTTCTATAGTTCTAGGAACGTTTCAGGGAACCAGAAGATTGAGATCAATTATCACTATTTGTGTAGCTGGGCTGTAACCTGCAACATGTTTCTCCTCCCTAGTCTAACTGAAGTTGAAAGTAGTCAATGAACACAGCCAAGTCTTATTGTAATGAGTTCCTTTTATTAGGGCAGGTCTGCCCGCTCCACAAAAAAAGTTGATTACAATAGACTCCACAGTATGTCCAAAGCTTGGTGTGTACCTGCATTATGTACCTTGGATAGTTAAACTCTGCATACTATATTTAAATTAATTTTTAAACTCATTTTCCCCCTGCACAAGCAGAGGGCATTTTAAAAACAGAGACTGTCTTTCTTTCCTTCTGCTAAGTCATATACCAACATGAAGTACTCAAAAGAAGAATGTTTTATCTAGCCAAAAAGCTTGTGTGATCTGCAGAAAGCAGATGTTAGCCTTGCCGCACTTGCATATTTTCTTCTTTACGTCAATATTACTTCTAAATATACCAGCAGGGCAGCCTTTGTAGTTTTCCATGAGACAGAAGCACCTGACAAAGTGGGATTTTCTCTCACGAAAGCTTATGCAATAAATAAATTTGTTAGTCTTTAAAAATGCCACTAGACTCCTTGTTCATTTTTAAGTACACTAGTTGCATTGCATTTCATAGAACTAACCTGAAACTGAAAATTTCAAAGGAAACCAAGAGGGCAAAGTTCCAGGGAAAGTCACTGAAATGCAAATCAGCTAGTCCAACATCTTAGAGAAAGGATAAATTTGCCAACAGTAAACCTCTCCTTAAAGATGTAGAATGCCATGTAAAAGCACTGGACACTAAGTAAATCAGGTGTCTTTACATACACAAATGGTATTACAGAGATCAGAAGTGTTAAGGGTATGACTGAGTCCTTATCCATACACCAGCAATATCATTTTAACTATACACTCGTATAGTTAATATGTAAAATGGCATCGATCTTACATTGCGACGGTGTGAAAACTTAACAGTATATAAAGGTGCCTTACACTACTATAGCAAAGGGAATAAATAACCTATACTGGCTGTATTGGCAAAAAGTACCTTTGTAGTAATAGCAGTGGACCCAAGGTAGGTGTTGTACTGATAATTTTTCTAAGAAAAAAATAGTTATACTATTTCAAAACCTGAGTGTAGGCAAGTCCTTAACCCTACAAAAGCAAGAAAGGCTGACATGCCTGTAAACTGCCTCCCCCTATATAAATAATATTTTCAAGGGGCCCTAAATGGATGATTCTATAAAGCCTTAGAGATTAATTCAGTTTATGGTCAAAATATGTATCTATTTGCTGTATTACTGTTTTAGTGTTTACTGTTTGCCAAGTGAAGCTTTCACCAGAAAATTTTGTAGGCAAGGTGATTTTTTGAATTCATTATAAGTCACCTAGTACTTCATGACAGGTGCTAATGGTTTAGATAAATGTGCTGAATAAGGAAACTGACCATTCTGGGGTCTGGTAGGAACAGCTAGCTCTCAGCATACCAGTATCTCCAAAGCTGCACTAAGTCCTGCTTTCGTTCGCCCATCTGGTAAAGTATATTCTTAATATTCTGCTGCTAAGAATGTCACTTCCCTCCAGAACTGCACTGACAGAGATGGCAGCTGTGATGTTAACTTTCACTGATCACACAAGTCAGACATCATCCTAGATGGTAACCATTATATCTTCAGTCAAAACTCCAGGTCACCTCTGTCTTTCCTTCTTTATTTCCACCTTCTTTCTCTTTCATGCTCACTCTCTGACAGTTACACACACAATTTTGAATCTCAAACTGCAAATCCTTGTGTCAGTTGTCTTCACAATTTAGTCTGAATCTATTTCTACATCATTCACGTTGGTGAACTGCTGATCTCATGCCTTTGTCACACGTCATGTTACAATTCCATCATGTTTCAGACTGCTGAGAACTCTGCAATATACCTTTCTAATTACAACTGTGACCATTCACAGTTAGCAACCCTTAATAATAAATGGTCACAACTGCTAATATTTTTTTACCCATAAATGATGTGCCTGAATGCATTATAAATCTTGTTTTATATTATGTACTCCTGTGTGTAACTGACTAGTATACCAATTTAAAAATGTCAGAGACCACTGAGTCCAAAATAGGCTTAATTGAGATTAGCTCAAAACATGGCCCATACACAAGATCCCCAGAGAAGTACTAGCCTACTTCCCAAAGTGGGAAACTGCCTCATAAGGGAGGCTTTCACCTTCAAAAAAAATTGCCAAACAGGGAGTCAGAGACTCCCCCTAATTCCACCTGTCTTAAGAAGCTCAATGGAGAGGAAAAAAGATTCTCTGTAGTAGTAGTAGTAGTAGTAGTAGTAGTAGTAGTAACAACCACCACCACCACCACCACCACCACCCCCCTTAACCTGTGCTTTGTATCTTCCCATCCATGCTGCTTTTTTATGGAGTGTGTTGGTTCCTGAGACCCGAAAAATTAGTTTTGTAGATACTGTACCCTTCTATGGTAGAACCACCTTTCATAAACTGGTTGACATGTCATGAAAACAGCACTGTGAAAAGCCAGAGTTATATGAACAGGGCCTACAGAAAGCAAGCTTTGCTAGGTCACTTGGACTAAGTCATCAGAAAATATGTTTTAAGGCTTGATTAGATAATGGAAAAAACTAAAGGAAGACAACATTTTTATGTGCTAGTTTACACAAACTATGATAGCTTTTAACATTGTTCTAAAGTAGAGGAAAACTGTTACTGTACTTGTTGTAACACTTAAAACACCATTAGTTATTTCTAACTACTCTGGTAAAGCAGGTAGCATCACTGTTCCCTCTAAACTGTGCGCATGTGTGCATGCGCACAGGTCATGAAACCTGCGCACACAACAAAATAAAGTGCACACAAAAAAATTCAATAGTGCTAATATTGGTGCTCACAAAGAAATGTTTTTGCGCATACAAAGAAATTGTTTGTGCACACAGTCTACGAGTAATTAGAGGGAACACTGGTAGCATATCAGATATTCTAGACCAGCGGTTCTCAAACAAGGACCTAATGTACCATATCTAAAACTAAAATATTTAGTGTGCCACCTTAACAATTTTCATCAGTGTAGTTAGACTAGATACTTATTCTGAGTAAACTAACATATGTACCAGTTAGGAAGCTGCTTTTCTAGACTACTAAAACATGTCTACCTTGTTAGGAAACTTGTTTTTGAGAGTGAATCTCTTTAAATATGAGACAACACAATTTTAAATAAACTTTGACTACTGGTCTAGTGTTTGTTTATTTGCTACTTTAAGTTCTCAGATATGTAGTTCTTCTATGGTGCTAATCTTGTGAAGATTTATCCAAGTTCCATCAAACAGAGTGAGCTTAAATCTGTCCATATGCATGTATCAAAGTATTTCAACAAAAGCATGCAGCAAGAGAATACTGTTGAATAATTGCTTCTACAGATATGAAGTCTTATTTTTTAAGTACTTCCCAAAGAGAATATTCTCTAAGTATATTTATAGCCCAAAGACATTTTCCCAAATTTAGTACCAATCAGGAGGTGCTAATAATTGGACAACTGGTAATATTTTTCTGATGGGTACTTTCTGGTGTGAGCAGAGTTTTCTTTATTTCTCTTACCTACAGTATACCAACTTGCATCTGTTAGTTTGTTGATGACAGCTTCCTGGTAAGTTCCATCTGGGTTCTTTACTTCTACAACAGATCCTACCTAAAATAACACAAAAGTTACTTAACACCTGAGAACTTTCAAACAGAAAATTCATCTGATTTAGGACTATAAAAAACATATTAAAAATCAGCAAACCTTCATTAGGATAGGAGGCTAAAAATGCTTTGCTTAGAACAGGTACAACATTTATGTTTACCAGGTGCATTGAATTTTTACAGTTTTACACAGTTTAATATACTTTATCTTTTACCTCTGCTTGAAATTATATTTGTAAACTTGTTACTATATTCTCCTAAACCAATCCAGATAACTTAAAACAGTTGATTCTTTCCTGCCAGCAGGGGGGGGGAACAAGAACTGATTGTAAGTTATGTCATTCTCTTGTATAACAGCTTGCCAGTTGAAATCATCCAGCTAATTTTTTTCCCCAAAGCAACAGTCACTAAAACCAGAACCAATCAAATGTCTTAGCTTCAATTCAGAAAGACTATTAGGTGTGTATCGTGTGCTCATACCCCCTTCACCTCCAGAGGAGGGATGCAATATGAAGATTAAGAGACTAAGAGCACAATAAGCCTACTTTCCTCCCAATCTTAGCAAAAAGACAAAGCATGTCAACCATTGTTGCTTTGCAGATTCCTTCAGTGCTGTCTCTTTACTACTTATGCCTTCTGTCCACTTTTATTTTCCCTTTTCAGTATCCTACCTGCTTTGATGTTTTGTTGAACATGGGTAGGGGGGAAAGGGTACGCCCTAGAGAGTAGAGATAAGAAGCCTTTTTTTTCCCTTTCAGCATATAAACTACACTTAATTGGAAAATCTGAGCCAGCAGGATCTTCTTAGAGAAAATCTGTCACTAAAGGCTTCCTGAGGAAGATTATCTGATTATTTGAATTGGTATGTGAAAACCTATAGTTCATATAAACTGGCTTACACTAAAAAAGAATGAAAAGTTGAAAGAACATGAATAATGTGTATATTTTTCACAAATTCCTGTATTTAGACTTTGGCAATTGGTCAAATTCATTCTCCCACCACTATAAAAATAATTTTTAGTAACAATCGAGTCAACTGACTCAATAAAACAGTCAGCAAGTCCTGTTTCTTTAAACTCCTTGCCTGTATGGTGGAAGTACTTAGCGTGTCCTGGTCTACTGTTCAGTTTTAAAAATTCAACTGATCAATGTGTCATATTCCCTCGGACAGGGGTCTCACACACATGGGCCGCATGTGGCCTCAACGACAATACTGTTACCATGACAATATTGTTACCAATATTTGCAATATCATTGTATGAAAAGGTTTCAGTGGTGTGGGCCCCGGGCTAACATACTAGTCCTCATCAGGGTCTCATGGTGATTTGAGTTTGAGACCCCTGCCTTAGGAGTACTGGCTTGGATCCTTTTGAAAGGTTGGTGATCAGCATCGGATCCTTAGTAAGCCGTTTGTTTGACTATTTGTTTCTGCATCATCTTAGGCTGGAAGCTAGTAAGTTTGCTGACATTCAAGCACTGAATGCTATCTGTGATTTTTTCCACTGTTTAAAAACCCTCAAGCCTTGGAGCATGTTAGTTCTCAGTTTGGCTCAGTACATATGCATAAAGCTTCTACAAAAATTAGGGCACAAACATGTTAATTTTAGTTCTTACCATACTGCCAGAGCACAACCACATAAAAAAATGTGAATAAACATGATTTACTTTCCTAACCTAGAGAGCATTTTGGGCTGAACTAAAACAAAAGTTGATATAGATAGTAAAATCTGTAAGGATTGATTTAAACAAGAGCAACTGCCTTATGAATACTAAAATCAGCTTTACAGTAACTTAATTTATCCATCCTTGATCTGGAAGAGATGGCTGTAGCCACGGGTTGGCCCAGGACCACCCACTTGGCCCTGAGGCCCACCCACTTTAGCACTCAGCAGCACCACGGGGCCACCCAGCAGCTGGCAGCCCCAAGCAGGTCAGAGGCCCCAGTGCCAACACTTCTGCTTTGCTCTGCTCATGGCTGTGGGGCCCGCTGGCAAAAGTGTCACTGCTGTCTTCACAGCCACCAGACCCCACAGCTATAAGCAGAGAAGAGATGTTGCCGGCCTGTGTGCATGGCTCTCCCCCTCCCTGGGAATCTTCCTTTGAACAAGCTGTGAGGAGGCAGTTGTCTAGATATGGGTAGATCTTGATTCCTTGCATATGTAGATGTGCTGCTACAACTGCAATGAGCTTGGAAAATACTCGAGGTGCCATGGAAAGGCTGAAAGGTAGGACCTTGTATTGATAGTGTTTATTCTCAACCATGAACCTTAGAAAATGCCTATGGGAAAGACAAATTGTAACACGAAAGTAGGCATCTTTGAGGTCAGGGGCTGAAAAACAAACACCGCGTTGCAGCATAGGAATGATAGTATTTAATGTTACCATTTTAAATTTTTGTCGTTTAATGTATTTATTTAGTGGCCTTAAATCTAGAATTGGCCTCCATCCACCTGTTTCCTTCGGGACTACAAAGTACTTGGAATAGAATCCTGATCATCTGAAGCGATGTGGGACAGGTTCTATGGCCCCCACTTTAAGGGGTGGTTGCATTTCTGCCTTTAGAATATGTATGTGAGCAGGGTCCTTAAAAAGGGATGGGGGAAGTGGGTGATGGGGAGGAATGGTGGTAATGTTCCCTCCAAGCTGTGTGGCTGCACAGACCCTGGGGCTGTCTGGGGCAGGGAAGGCTGCCTGCCGGTTTTTGAAGCTCCTGCTCAGAGTCAGCTCTCACTGAGCCTGTGCAGACTTTCTGGAGTTCCCCCAGCCAGAGAAGCAGCCAGGGGCCTGGCAGTGTCACTCTGGCAGCCAGGGAAGGGGGCCCTAAGCCACCCTTTCCAACTCCTGGGGGGGGGGGGGGGGCACAGGGGCTGGAGGTTGCTCTGCTCGCTGGCCTCACTGTGGCAGGGTGGAGCAGCCAGCCCAGCCTACCACACCTCCCCTGGGGCGGCGGGGACTGGTGCTGAGCTGCAGCATGCGGGGTCGGGGTGCTGGAGCAGCCTGCCCCACTCCCAGAGTTTCGGCTGCTTTGCCCCCGCCCCCACACTGGCCTGACTGGGCCTGGTCCATTGCTTTGGTGGGGGGGGGGGCACGAAGCAGCCAAAACTCCTTGGGAGTGGGGCAGGCTGCTCCAGCGCCCCAACCCCGCATGCCACAGCTCAGCGCCGGCCCCCTCTGGCACTGGGGAGGCGTGGCTGGTTGGAGGTAGGCTGGGCTGGCTGCTCCACCCTGCTGTGGTTAGGCCAGGCGAGGAGCGGAGCTTGGGGGAGCAGGATACAGCCAGCGCAGGGGGGCAGGATTGGGCCCACGCAGCGGGGGGGACGGGACCCTGAGCAGTGAACAACACATGTTGCTCAGCTGTGTTGGCCCCTTAGAGGGAACATCGGTGGTAAAGGGAATTGAGTAACCATCTTTGATAATTTCCAGAACCCACTTATCTGAAGTAATGGAAGCCCAGATGTTATAGAAGTTTTTTAGATGAAATTCAAAATTTAAATCATGTATGCTGCTCATTTGTGTTGGGGGTTTTTCAGACCCTTGACCAATTACTCAGAATTGTGATTCTGCTGGGGGAGGTTGTGGGTTAGGAGTAGATTGTGATGTTTGTTTGCGCTCGTAGGGTCTTTGTCTGCCCCTTTGCTGGTGATCATATGTCTTTGAACTATACGTGGATTGGTACTGCATTTGGTATCTATGGTTATAAGGTTGGAAACGAGATTATTTCTTCTTAAAGGCAGGGGCATAAATTCCTAGGGTATGCAAAGTGGCCCTGGAGTCTTTCATAGAGTGTAATACCTTGTCAGTTCTGTCAGAAAACAATAGTCGTTTATCGAAAGGTAGATCTTCTATTTTGTCTTGCAGGTCTCTTGGAACAGCCGCCGCTTTGAGCCAAGAAACACATCTGAGGATGACTGCTGTGGCTGTCATCCTGACTGCGGTATTAGCCACACCCATGGATGCCTGGAGTGCTGTGCAAGCCAACAACTGGCCCTCGGTAAACAAGGATTTAAATTGTTCTCTTTTGTTCTTGACCATGTCGGAGGTAAGTTTTGACAATTTTTCTAATATTGAATGATTATAATTGGATAAGAGAGCTGCATGGTTCATTATTCTCATTATCAAGGTGGAAGAAGAATATATCTTCCTACTGATTAGATCTATTTTTTTTGTGGTTCTTATCAGGTGGAGGAGGTCTGAAATTGTTTTCCTTGCTCCTATGATTTGCTTGATCTATCACTAAGGAGTTTGGTGTCGGGGTGGGTAAAAAGAAACTCCATGCCTTTGGATGGGACGTAATATTTTCTATCAGTACATTTGTTCGTCAGTAAAATGGAAGCCAGAGTTTGCCAAAAAATGTTGGCGAGTTCTAGAATTGCTTCATTTATTGGAATAGTTTTTTTGGATGATGCCACAGGGTGTAAAATTTTTAGCAACTTATGGTGTGATTCCATGACTTCTTCTAGATTGATCTCAAGATCTTGAGCTACACTTTTAAATAGCTCATTAAACTGTCTTGGGTCATTTGATGCATTGGAAGTGGTAGGGATGACCACATCATCAGGAAGCAGTGAAGAATCCTGTAATTCAGATGGTGAATCTTGCGATCTTGTAATGGATATAGAGTGAGCTCTGTCTAGGTGTTCTAGAGTCATAGAATCATAGGGTTGGAAGGGACCTCATAGGTCATCTAGTCCAACCCCCTGCCAGAGGCAGGACCACTCCCACTAAACCATCCCAGTCAGGGTTTTGTCAAGCCGGGCCTTAAACACTTCCAAAGATGGAGACTCTACCACCTCCCTCGGCAGCTCATTCCAAGACTTCACCACTCTCCTAGTAAAAAAGTTTTTTCTAATATCCAGCCTAGACCTCCCTAACGGCAACTTGAGACCATTGCTCCTCGTTCTGTCCTCCGTTACTATCGAGAACAGTCGAGCTCCATCTTCCTTAGAGCATCCCTTCAAGTAGTTGAAGGTTGCTATCAAATCCCCCCTCAATCTTCTCTTCTGCAGACTAAATAAGCCTAATGCTTTCAGTCTTTCCTCACAGGGCTTGTGTTCTAGCCCTTTAATCATTTTGGTTGCCCTCCTCTGAACTCTCTCTAGCTCATTTTGGTTGCCCTCCTCTGAACTTTCTCTAGCTCATTTTGGTTGCCCTCCTCTGAACTCTCTCTGATGCAGTTCTGTGACTACCTCCAAGTGACCTAGAATTAGAAATGTGAATCCTATTTTGGTGATTAGAAGGGCTGTCAGCAGCTTTTCATGTATGTTCAGTATATCTTGACCCATGAGAATGCTGAATTGAGCAATTACAGGACGGTGTATATATAGAATGATGTCCTCGGTGATGCTAGTAATATGGAGTATGAGATTTACAATGCGTTCTCAGTGGTGATGAATAACAAGAGGAGAAGCGAGAGACTGGATGTGAGCTATGCCTGTAGGAAGAATAGTGAGCTGATGGGCAAAGGCTAGGTGATCTTGATCGATGGTAGCCATTGATATGTGGTGATGCTGTTTCCGAGCTCTTTTCCTGGGTGGAGATCTGCTTTGGTGATGTAAGTGTATTGCGGAGTTTTCATCAATGCAAGTCTGTGGTGTACTCGGTGCCAGCATGTTGTTTGTTTGAGACTGCACCATGGGGGTCAGTTCCGAGCAGATCTGAGGTGTTGTTGCAGTATTAGAATCTTTATAGGGTGCCGCCGCTTTCTTAGGCACCAGTTTATGAGCTAAGCCTGCCAACGCTGCTGATAACCATTGTGGGGCTTGCTCGTCTGGCTTAAATGATCCTGAGCGTTCGTTAATTGCTGAAAACTTAGCATGGTGAGGTCTGTCATTGTCTTGGGTTCTTTTGAGAGCCTGAGCGTTATTGTTGTCAGTATCAGGCTAGGATCCTAAAGCCTCTGGGGTGTTTCGTTTCAGAGACCTTCTTTTGGGTGTATGACCTCTTTTAGGAGCTGACAGTTCCTGGACCGCTGGTGTTTGTTTAGCAGGGTACGTTGACTGCTCTGCTGAGTGATCAGGACTCAAGGCAGGTTTCAGTTGAAGCGATTTCTTCATTAAGGGAACTTTGAGCCTGAGCCCTCTACCTTTTCGAGCTCTGCTGCTTAAGTTGGCACAGTCTGGACACTTTTCGGGTACGTGAGACCCCTGAGGCATCTAATACATGATGTGTGCCTGTCAGATGCAAGCATTGCTTCGTTACACATCTCACATCTCTTGAAGGCCAGTGGTGCTGGCATAATTGTCCCAATGTGAGAGTGCATTTCGGTTTGCCTTTTGTTGTAGTCTCGGCTTGGGAGGTTGTGAGTATTATATATTATCTATTAATGTGTTTGTCTCTTGTTTCTAATACAGTGTTAAGAAAAAGGTAAAGGACGGAGAAATAAACTTCAGTCTGGGGATTTTTTTTTTTTTTATCGAGGGGGAAAGAAAAAGAAAAAAATAATGAGGTAAAGGGTAACGCAAGTGTTTTTTCGTTTTTTTTCTTTTGTCCGCAGGGGACGTTATCATGTCTGAGGAGACCAGAGCGAGAAAAGCCATAGTCATTCAGAGACAGTTAAAAAGGAACTGAGGGGAAGCGGGCGCACTCACACTGAAGCTGTGCTGCCGCTGCTACAAGACCTCTCTTTTGCGCAAGCACGACCCCAGCACTACTGCTAACAGAATGCTGTGGATTTGGTGCAGGGACCCAAACACACCTAAGGTGGAGCAGCACAGGACACTACTTGATGAAGAACAAAGGCTGGCTAAGCCCCTGAGTAGAGAATAAACTTAAATCAGTGTAAACGAGGGTTTGTTTGTCTAGTGTCTACACAGGCATTTGCACCTGTTTAACAAGAAGAGTTTATGGCAGACAAACTAGTGCAACTTTGTTTGGACAAGACTTTTGTAAAGCATGTATTGTGGAAATACTGGGGTGGCTCTAAGATTTTTTACACGGAAAGAGACATCTCTCATGTTTTTAAGGAGCTCATATAAAAAAGGAAACTGGGTGAATGATTTGACAATTACTCCACTTCTGGTAAGAAGACACCAAAACTTCTGCAAACTGGTTAAAAAAGATCTTGTGACCAAACAGTGAAACTGAGGAACCAGGTTCTTCCCCCTCTGGCCAGGTAGAAATCTTAAATGAATCTACGATAACCACTTAATATTCAGAGTGATGGTCAGCTTCTTGTTAACCTTTTGCCTATAGCTAGCAAGAAAACTGCTAAACAAATTAGCTTTACAGCTTGTCACTGTAACTGGGCGATGATGGGTTTCACCATCTACAATGGGCAAATGTCATGGTAGGACTATATCTAGACCAACCATAGATTTCTGTATCATAGCCTATACATCTAAAAACTCTTTACGTTCGTCTGTGTAGAAAGACTTCTATCTGGCTAATCAGTATTCCCCAAAAGGAAAAAAAAAGTAACCTTAGCTATGAATAAGTACCAAAACATTTGATAACAAATAACTTTGTATTCTACTGAAATATATAAAATGCTTTACCTTTAATGGGCCCTTTATGTGGTCATCCTGCACTTCCACTGTTGAAGAATCATGTTTAAATGTAACCTAGAAAATATAATTCAACTAAGAATCACTTGATACAGTTGAGCAGCATAAGTACTCCTTTTTATCTAATTGACATTTAACTTTCAATCTCCTATCTATAGCTATTCTATTGGCTGAAGCCCTGTCATTCAGGTATTTTCTGTTTTACAAGATAAATTTAACACATCCAAGAAGTTATTTTACAAGTGACCTTAATGGAAAGAAACACAGTAAAAAAAACAAAAAAACAAAAAAACCCCTCTTTCCATAAATATTTTAACTGCTGTAACCCAAATTGGTTGATCAGTCTAATAAAAGAATAAAATCAATGTATTAAGACCCAAAACATAATCCTTAAAGAAATAGTTTTCTTTACATCTATAACCTTAAAAAAATTAGCTTCATAGTATGAACCAGGCTTCAGTTTGTGTATTACAATTTTTCTTCTCTCCCCCTGAATGAAAGACATGTAAAACAGAGGAAACTGTGCAGGGAAGCAGTAAAAATGGCAATAGACAAGGGATTGGCAGCCCAAAAAATAAGAGCCATTTTAAATAATTCCTTCAATCAGAAACAACTCTGACATTATTACTAATGAGGCTGACAAAGGAGGTGCTGTCATCATCATGAGTAAACTGGATTATGATCAGGAGGCTTATAAACAACTCTCCAACACAACATTCTACAAACCACTTTTCTCTGACCCCACTGCGGAATGCCATAAGCAACTACACTACCTACTCAAGAAACACCCTGAACCAACACAGGCAATATAAAGACAGACACACCACCAGAAATCTGACCAAAGATATTCTATCAACTACTGAAAAATCTATAAAAAAGGAAACCCTGAACACCCCATAACCTCGGGCACTGGCACTCTTACAGCAGGCTTATCTGGCTACGTGGACTCCTTCCTCAGACCCTATGCTATCAACACTCCCAGCTATTTTCGAGACACCACAGACTTCCAGAGGAAAATCCAATCCATTGGTGAGCTTCTAAAAAACACCATCCCAGCCACTATGGACATAGAAGCTCTTTACACCAACATCCCACACACAAATTAACTACAAACTATTAGAGGAACCATTCCAGATGATGCCACAGCACACACTGTGGCTGAACTTTGTGACTCTGTGCTCATGCACAACCGCTTCAGATTTGAGGATAATTTATACCTCCAAGTCAGTGGCACTGCTATGGGTACCTGCATTGCCCCACAATATGCCAACGTTTTTACGGCTGATTTAGAACAAAGTTTCCTTGAGTGCCATCCCAAAGCACCAGTCCTCTACTTACACTACACTGATGACATCATCGTCTTCTGGACCCATGATAGGGATGCTCCTGAAGATTCCCACAGAGATTTCAATGATTTCCACTCCACAATCAAACTTAGCCTGGAACACTCCACGCAGGAGATCCACTTTCTGGACACTACAGTACAAAATTAGGGGTAGACACATCAACACCACCCTATACCGAAAACCTACTGATCAGTATAGTTACCTACGTCCCTCAAGCTTCCATCAAAAACACACCTCACAATTCATTGTCTACAGCCATGCCCTAAGCTGTAACCACATTTGCTCTGATCCCTCAGACAGAGACAGACATCATCAGAATCTCTACCAAGCATTCTTAAAACTACAGTACCCAGCTGTGGAAGTAAGAAAACAGACTGACAGAGCCAGATGGATACCCTGAAGTCAACTACTGCAAGAGAAGGTCCAAGAAAGAAAACAACAGAACACCACTAGTCACCACATACAACCCCCAAGTCAGACCTCTGCAAAAGATCATTAAGGACCTACAGTCTATTCTAAAAGATGATTCATCATTATCTCAAGCCTTGACAGACAGACCACTCCTTGCCTACAGACAGCCCCCTATCCTTAAACAGATACTCATTAGCAACTACAGACCAAACAACAGAAACATTAAAGCAGGCACATACCCCTGCAACAAACCATGCTGCCAACTTTCCCTATGTATCTGCATAAAAGACACCATTGTAGGACCAAATCAAGCCAGCTACTCCATCAAGGGCTCATTGACCTGCTCATCCACCAATGTCATTTATGCCATCATGTGTCAGAAATGCCCCCACACCTTATACATTGGACAAACAGGACAATCTCTGTACAAAAGAATAAATGGGCACAAAACTGACATCAGAAATCACAATACTCAAAAACCAATTGCCGAGCACTTCCATCCTTCTAATCACTCTGTGGTTGATTCATTAACAGCTGTGCTCAAGCAAGTCAATAGGACATCGAGACTTCAAAGAGAAACTGCTGAACGAGAACTTATATGCAGATTCAGTGGTGTGAAAGCATGATTAAATAGTGACTATGGATTCTTTTCCCATTACGGCAGATGATTCATCTTCACCTTCCTATGTGCTGTTTCCCAGTGTTTGAATCTTAACAACTGCTTTGATTTGCTGTTACAGTGTGATCTGATCCCATGATGTACATTCCCCTGCATTTACTTTCCTCCCATTCTGCAAGTTCTCCCATCTTCAAAGCATCTGATGAAAGTGGGATTTTCTCCCATGGAAGCTCATGTGATAAATAAATTTGTTACTCTTTAAGTATCACTGGACTCCTTGCTTGTTTTGCTTCAATAACAAAATGTTTTGGGAGCAGCAATGGGTGTAGCCTACTGGTGGGGTGAGCTGGACGAGGGCATCAGCCACAGGGTCCCCTGGTGGTGGGAGGGAGGAGCCCAGAGCCTGCTGTGGGCTGTCCACAGGGTCCCCCATTGGTGGAGATGGCGAAGAGGTGGGGGGCCTGGAGCTCAGGGCTATGAAGGGACGGCGAAAAGCCACATGCAGCTCCAGAGCCATACGTTGTAGACCCCTGCAATAGACAGTACACTATCACATGCATATATGAACAAGTTGAAGAATATTCTCTGTCAACTGGTGTTTATAACAGGTACACTCTCAGATGGGTGTTAAGTTGCTGTTTTCCCTTAACAATGCTTTCTTTTATGCATGCATTCATACATTGCCTATGTGAGAAAGTCTTAGATGAGCTAGAGGGATGGTTTTTTTTGTTTTTTTCGTTTTTTTTGGGGGGGGGGCAGGACATGGCATCATGAGTAGTGCAGTTTTCTTAATTGTGAACACAACATGTACATAGACTTTATGAATCACAGAAATGT
The DNA here is from genome assembly GCA_007922195.1 of Podocnemis expansa. NCBI lineage: Eukaryota > Metazoa > Chordata > Testudines > Podocnemididae > Podocnemis > Podocnemis expansa. Next base: position 22,644,729 of record ML681972.1, on the reverse strand, counting down.
ATAGTTCAGGTTAATCAAACTACTTTGAATTCTGACTCTTCACGCTGACTGCTAATGGTCTGACACACTGATCTAAGCACCCCTGTATTCACACTATGCATACTACTGTAATAATCTTTATACAGAATGTCTTGAGTTATCATTTAAAAACTAATAATTACCTGATTATTAATATTCTTGCATAAGGTAGGTATGCTGTGGGTATTAAGAGTTACAGATATATGACAGAATTGAGTAAAATGCGTTTAAACTGGATACATAAGAAGGAGTTGGTAAACATGTCTACACTAGACAAAGAAATGTTTTTGCCACCTTTGAGTTATTTTAAAGACAACAAGAATGCATTGGCATATTTCATGAACATACCCAATCAATCTAACAACAGATGGAGGCAAACTTTACACTAACAAAAGGAGTGTTGTGTCTACACAGTATAAGAGGGAGAAACTTGATCTGGGTTTTACCTTTCAAAGAATATATTGTGAAAGTTTAATGGTCTATAAAGACAGGGTCGAATCTCAATTGATAAGCAACTGAATCAGCAGACTGTACACTTTGCCAGACAGAAGGAGTTCAGCAAGAAGGGTGCCTCCTCAGTGACCTCCCATCTTCCTGGATGCTGCAGGGAAACTGCCATAGCCCTACGCATTCTACCTCAGCCCCTTAGGCAGTGGTTCCCTTCTGCAGCCAGGGGGACAAAAGATCAGTGCTCCCCTCCCTCTGGCTGCAGTAGGGATCCCAGAATCTACAGACCCAAGCAGAGCACTTTGCCATGTTCCCTACTATAAGGAGGGGGAGGGAAACATTGATCTTCCATCCCCTTGGCTGCACCAACAAGCCTGCACCAGTCTTTCAGCACAGAAGCAATATACTCTGCCTGAGTGCTTAGGCAGCAACTCCCTTCCGCAACTGGCAGCAGGGAAATCACGGGCCACTTTTGTTCTCTGGACCACAGTTTGGGAATCACTGATATAGAGTTAGGTCTCTTCTGACAGTCTACAACATGCTGGTGATTAATACTGTGAATTGTATATATTAACAACAGGTTAGAAGACAGTTATTTACCTGTCTCCTATGTAAATTAAGCATGGTGGCATAAAACAATAGAAGCTTCATTTACCTTAAGGAGATGAAAAATGACAGGAAGCAAAAAACATTAAAAAATTATTTAACTCTGGAAGAGAAGCACAGACCAAAGCCATCTTTGGCATCCATCACCAGCCTGACATAAGGAAACAGAGATCTTGGAACCTGAGAAAGACAGCCTCTCAACCAAAGAAGGATGGAAGCTTCTGGAACTGAACAGAAGAGAAGCCGTCACAGGCAAAAATCTTTTCACTTAGAAAGCCAAGGACGAAACTTGTGCTTTTGTGGAACTTCTAACAGAGAAAGTGAGCCATGGCTAGTAATAAGGAAGACTGGTGAGAGAAGTCATCTTGAAGAAAGCTTGTATCTTGCTAGATTAACTTTTGGACTTCTAGATGCACATTTGCACTTGATTGTGCTGTAACCCTTACTAACTGTATTCCTTTTATATGGCATCACTTCCACTATGTCCTATTGTTAATTTTTATTTTACTATAATCCAACTCAGTGTGCTATTTAAATGAAGGGTGTATTTACCCCAGTCAACAAATTGTAATGTGCTTTTGTATCTTTAGAGAAACAACATGGTTCATTTGTTCTTTTAACTGTACCAGAGAGGGCTATACATAGCAGCTCACATTGGTTTGTAGAAATTGGGAATTGGGAGCGTGAGGGGGGGCCATCAAGGCTGGTGGAAGCCAGAGTAGGGGTGCAGAGAGGCTGCTCCAGTCAAAGCTGCAGAACCAAGGTGGTCTAGCACACGGACACTGTGTGACCTGTGTACGTGCAGCATACACATAGTAAGTCCAGCCATTTGCCAGCATTATCATCAGCTGTATGGAAAGCCACTAACCTGCTGCTGAAATAAATCAGTGGGCACTCATCAAGCATGTGTTGCATGGTCTGAAGTTGACCACGTCTGCATTGCAGGTGTGACAAAGTGAGGATACTTTTGGGATTTTCTCTGAGTGCTATGTTTGTGCCTTATTCCCTCACATGCATTACTCACATATACTGGTGATGAGACCCTGGTATATAATCACTGCAGAAACCACTAGAGGGTGGATGGGCCTTCCCCAGCCCCATGTAGGCAAGACCCCCTTTTCCAACCAGTTGTACAGGTTGGTCAGGTAAAGATCAGAGGAGTGGCTACTTAGCCCAGGAAGGAGACAAAGGACTGGGAGCAGCTAGAGCTCTGGTTTGAGAGTGGTTGGGGGGGGAAGAGATCAGTCTCCCAAGTAGGGGCACGACAGGGAGGATGCCCTGAGAAGGGGATTCCTGAGATGGTCGCTGCTGTGATTGTTTATCATTCTGCTAGTGAAGCCTTTCCAGGTTGTGATGCTGAGAATTAATGAACTCGTCTCACTCCCATACTGCCTAGTAATTGCTCTGACTGCAGAGGCAGGTTGCATGGCCCATTGGGGGCATGGAGGGTTTCCATGGGACCCCATAAAAGGGGCTCCCACAGGGGGATTCCTGGCCGAGCAGGAGCATTAAACCCTTCACGGTCAGATGAAGGAGACAACTTTGCAGGCATTGGGGTAGCCCAGGGGTGGCAGACCTCTCCCAAAGCACTTTTGTTTTGTCTGGCTGTGCTGAGAAGAGAGAGACCCAAGAAGACTAGGGCAGACTCCACAGTGGCAGGGTCCTGATTCACAAAGAGAAAAGAGGATCAGAGCACAATTCCTGTGAAGCTCCTTCACTGCAGGTCATTAGAGAAATCTTATTTAAAGAAATCAGTCACACAGCTACCCTATCTTATTCTAAATGGGTTTGAGGATGACCATAGGTGTGGCAGATCAAAATCTGGTAGGGAGAGAACTGGATCAGTAACAAGACAGTGATTAATGATTGTCATTGCTGACCACTTGTTACACCAAGAAGATTCCACTGTCATGTGCTGCATGGCACAAGTGACCACAAAGGATGCCTACGGGTCACGATCCAATACTGGGTCACAGACTGGCGGGCACTGGGTCGCAGCACCAGTGCAGCAGGCAGAGAGGGGGGTAGCTGCCTCTCACTCCCTTCCAGCCTTCAGGAGCCTGGGGGAGGAGGAGGAGCCATAGCTAGCCACTGCACAGCAGGTATGCAAGGTTCTAGCTGGGAGCAGTAGTTCACACTGCCTGAGGGGCACAGGGAACAGGATAGAAAGACTACATTTCCCAGTGTGCCATGCGTGCACATGTGCCTTTGCTTTCTCTTCCTGCAGCTGAGTGCTAGGGAGTCCCTACAGGACTCCTTGCTTCTTTTGCTGGTTTGTAAGTGTTTGGATTGCTGTTGCCCCATAGCCATAGGGATGATGAGTGGCTAGAGCCCATGGCCTTCAGGCCCCCTCCCCCAGTATGGATGTTTAGTGTGCTTGTGGGAGGTGAGCTCGGGTGGGGGGACTTGCTCTGTTTTAGTGAGCCTGGGACAAGAGGAAGGCTCAGGGCCTCACTGGGGCAGAAGGGATCTGTGGGTCTTTATCTCTGGGCTGGGACCCTGCAGGTGCAGTTGGGGTGTGAGGACTGGGAGTTTGGAAAGGCCTGGGTAGCTTCTTGGGATGTGGCAGTGCAGGCTTGGTGGGGGTGGAGGGGACTTCAAACTCAGCTGCTGACAAGACTTTCAGTGATTGGGATAGGTTTTGTGGCTATGGAAAAGTAATGACAGCTGGAGGAGTTTCATTCACTCAGGATGGCTATTATAAACATGTACCAAGGACACTTTCCATTGTCTTGCATCTCACTGGGAATAGTCACGGAACATTGTATGAAAACCCACACTTTGGATTTGATAATGCAATAATCTTGTTCTGTATAACAAAGCCTAAAAACCTTAGAGGAGTAGCACTGCTGTAGAGCTAGGGGTGATATGCTTAAGTGGGTCATGTAAGTGTTGAGCACATGCCCCAAGACTATACTACAGGTAATATGGAGGGATTGAAAAAAGATCTTTTAGCCGAAGGGACTAAACTTGTTGGTGGAGAGATAGGAGGAAGGTATAAACGTCTTTCAGCAAGGCCCAGAGGCTGGTGTGCCTGGTTACAGATCTCATTCCCCATTTCCAGGTGCTGGTACAGAAGGAAAAAGTAATGGGGCTTGCATGGAAACTAATTTTTAGGTATTATTTTCTGGCCCAGGAGTATCTAATTAATGAATATGAAGTTCCTGCTATGTAACAGTCTGCTGCAAAGGGGAAATAGTTTTTCTTCTTTGCACAGCCATCCTGGATCCTGGGGGAAGGAAGCATGTGGCTGCCCCATACTCCACAGCTGACCTGTGCTGCTCCAATTGGGGGGGATATCTCCCCCACCCCCACAGTCATTGTCGCTGTTCAGTTTTCTGGCAGTGGCTGCTTTTTTTTCTTTCTTTTTTTTTTTTTTAAATGGAGGATCACCACATGGCAGAGGGGTCCTGATCTGGGTCCTGAGGAAAAAAGTTTGACAACCACTGGCCTAGAGGACAGGTGAAATGGCAAGGTGGTTGAAGAGACCTCAGTACAGAAGCAAGTCGCTCTTCTCTCAGATTTTGGCCAAGAGCATGATGAGGCCCCCTCCCAGCATATACAGGGCGTGCTACTAGGCTGGTTGTAAGCATCACAGGCTGAAACATACTGCAGCAAAGCCTTGAGAGGTACCTAGGCTTGCATGGCAAGTGGTGACATAACCCCTTACTGGCCTGGATTTGTATCCCTATCTCACATACCCTGAACCCCCTGTCTCTCATATCCACTGCACGTTGTCTAAAATGAGAATAGCCTTTAAAAAAGCTACCTGCGTCAGAATAATCCTTCACCCTGTATTTGTGAAGCTTGAGAAACTCAGGTATAATGGTTTCTGTTCAGATATGAATAGCAGGTGTTTATACTTCAGCACATAAGCTGCCTATTCTTCAGCACACTTCAGCATACTAGCTGCCTAGTTTTGGGTGTTGCTATTTTGCTATCTATACACATAAATTGCTGTTTGTTTGGTTTTTTTAAATTAATTCAGTGCTGATGAACCAACAATTAATGGTAAAAGAACTCGACACATGCAGGAGTCCTTAGCTATGTCTACACTAGCAAATTAGCTTGAATTAAGCAGTCTTAATTCAAACTAATTTGAGCCCTGTCTACACTAGGCTTTGCCTAAGTCAAACAAAACAGTTTGAACTAAAAAAACACAGTTAGTTCAAACCAACTTCAAACTACTTAGTTCGGACTAAGCAAGGCTGAACTAAGCTTTTAGGTGTAGACACAGCCCTTGTGTCTGTGGCTAACAAACTAGTTAAAGAAACAACGACCCTTGCCAGAAATTTTGGCAGAAAAATCTAACTAAGTTTGTAGCATTTAAGACAGGGACAAAAATTACTAAGTCTATGGTGTATCAAGTCTGTAGCTCAACTAGCTGGAAAAACAGCTCACAGTATGAACTGTCCTTATTCATCTTAATTAGGCACTAATTGAAGCCTAATCAAGATTATGTACATGTCGCAACTATTTAAAAATAATCACTAAAATGTTCAACTAACATGCTTAGCTTTGGATGCAGCAGTTTATATTGGAGATAGGATGAAGGTTGGAGAACTGCCATATTTGTTAGGTTAAAATTCATGCCCATCAGTGTCTGGCAGCTGCAGGGGGGGGTGGGGGGAGGGTGGGGAGGACTGATGAGAGGGGAGAGGTAAGGGTCATAGGAGCCACCATCCCTTTTCCAAAAGGCTCTGCTTCCTGAGCCACAATACTTTATTGCCTCCTGCACCTTTTAGAAATCCAAACTGCTCCAAGTCTCGGCTGCCTCCCACTACAATTTCTATAATACAGGTACACTATTACAAAATTCTTTAACACCTGTAAGAGTTAGGTGGAAGTATATAAGTGAAACGTTCTGAAAATAAATCTAATATCACTAACAAAACATAATGAACTGTTTGTTTTAATATTTAATTCAGTTTACTGAGTTAACTGGAAGCTCATGCAGAAATCATAGTTCTTTGCTGAAGAACTTAATTTGAGTTACGTTCTTGTGCCTTAAATATAGGAATTTATAAATGTAGTACAACTGCCTCTATAAATACAGCATTAAGTTAAATGGATGGGGGGGGGGAGAGAATAGATTAAGCTTCTTATTATATACCAAGTAAATTACTCTAGTCCTGAAAGGCCTGTTGCTACATTCCTATATGGATTATGTAAAACAGATCATGCTGATGCCATTTAAATAGAATCTCCAAGATAAAATTTATGTTATAAAGGTAATTTTCACTTTCCTGGTAAGGAAAGTAGAACTACTTAAAATGAAAGCTCCCTTATATGTGAAAGGGGAATGCAAAAGAGGCTATAAACAACTAAATGTAAGGAGATATGCAGCATGTGAGCTACCAAAAAATTCAGAAGCAGCCAGCATGGTAATGAAGAATTCCCATATGGCAACATGTCAGCTAAGAATGTTGAAAAAAATCAAGAATGTGCCAGAAAAAGTTGAATAACTTTTGGAAAAATTAGGTGGCATGGTTAGGGTAAAGAACTTTTTTCATTCCTTAACTGATAAACATCTCAAATTTATAACAGACCTAGGAACATTACCTATTTACTTTAGTCTATTTTAACTTCTTGTATTGCATTAGCAGTTAGACATCCCAAATAGAGTCTGGGACTGGGACCTGTTGTTCACTGCACCAATGGGTAGTGAAGAGACTATCACTGAACAAGGAGCTAATACTGGTAGCTCAGACCATATAGGTAAGTTAGTATTGACCATTTGTAGTGCATTTCAAGTCCATTTCATTTTCAAGTTTTTTGCACTAGCACAGTATAGCAGAGGTTAAGTTGCAGTCAGTGCAACACATCTAAAGCTACCACAGTGGAAGTGGCTATTTATGAAGGCTGGAAAACCTTACAGAAAGTGCAAGTCAAGACTTTTGTTTTACATGTTACTCAATTCCTGAACTTAAATAATTATACTTAAAATACATATATCAGCCTAAAACATGATTTGCAACTATCGTTCCATATCATACAAAAACTAAATGAGTGGAGTTCAGTCTTCCCCACAGGATGTTAGGGAGACAGTAGCTCACAGGGGCAGAGCCATATTCTTCCTTTTGCTGTAGGCAGAACTGATCAGACCATATGTGCAGGCTTCAGCAGCTCCCCACAGGCTATGGTATAGTAGATCATTGTATGGAGAATGCCAGTGATGTTACTTTTACATAGCTGCTTATCACTTTCCCAAGACAGTTGGAAGAGATGGAGTCGCTTCACTCTACTGCGGTGGTTCCCAACATTTTCTCTACTGTGGCACACCTTGCTACCTTTAATTTATTTGAGGCACACTACCATATAGTTTCCAAATGAACTCATGAATATTCATGAGCCAATGAGCCAATCCAGAGCTCTTTGAGTAGTTTTTCAAAAATTTTTGTGGCACACCTGCTCAGACCTGACGGCACACCTGCGTGCCATGGCACACTGGTTGGGAAACACTGCTCTACTGCATCTTTTTGTCCTGCTATACAAACTGCACCACTCACAACCAGGTACACCAACATCTCAGATTAACTATAGTTTATCATCCCTTGTGTTAAATTCTGCCTCAGCCTACATGAATCTGATCCTACCCCATATTAAAAAGTGTCCTTGTAGTTCTTGGATAAAATGATTCTGTTAAGATTTTTGTCTGGTGCAGGTAGTACATGTTTTCAGATGTTAATAAAGCAAGAAAGATTTGTTCTCCCACTTTTAGGAGATGCTTCAGGTAATCTTCAGGCCAGAAAATCATTCATGATAATCTTTAATGGAAGGTCTTAGGAGTCTAGTATATCATACTTGTACCCCACCTTGACCACTTTTTCTATGTCTCACTATCATTGTATGCAGAACAATAAAGTATAAGTGAATACTCGCAATCCATTGTTTATTCATACTGAAGGCCACTTCCTTTTTTTAGAATCTCTAAAATACTCTGTAAATGCTAACTTTTCATAAAAGATCAAATTATATTAAATGTTTAGGAACCCTGGCATGATTACACAACACAGACTTCCGTAAACTGCAAGAGAAATAACCTATTGATGTTGCAACAACTTTGCGAACTGTTCTGTTAGTATATTTCATTATTTTTTTTTAAACACATCTTACATTCTAGTACAATTGTTAGCTGTGTACCATTAAAGCAAAAGCAAGAACGGAGATTAAGGTATTGGCTGTTTATACAGAGCTAAATCATGCAACTGAAGTCAAACACTTCACTGTTTCCTGGTGTTGCTGATTTGGATCATAAGGGCTCACTACAACAAAGAATATGGAAAATTACTTTTGTATTTCACTTATTCTAACAATGTCACTCAATGGAGCTTTCTAGAAGGGATCAAGAATGCTTATGGAAAAACTCAAAAGTGTAATATTATGTTCCAAGATTCCAGCTCAGCTTCAGTGACAAAAAAGCCATATTTCTGAAGATCCTCTATTTGAGGAACTTTTGCAACAGGAGCTCAGGTGTAATTTAGCAACAGATAGTATTACAGGACTGAGTTTTTCTTAACTCTTGATCCCTACCTTTCTAGTTTTCTCTACTGGAATTTTCATAGGTACGAATAAGAAAAACTGAGCAAGCACTCTCCTAGTACAATTACCCAAACACACCATCTTAGATGATCTATAATAGATGTAACCACATAAGATAAATCCAGAAGTTGCCCTATATACTTCTAGTTGTATTTTACCAAGTTTACAACACTCTTTAGAACTATACCAGGTATTCCCTCTTTTCAACATGCAGTTAGACTGTATCTGCTTTGTTCTAACTGATTCGGTTATCAAATGATTACGTAGAGATCAAGAAGAAATTCCTGACAGCCTCTGAATAGCATTTATCAGTTAACTATATGCTTCATCTGAAGATGGAGGAGGCTTCCTGTTTTTCTGAAGCAGTAGTCACTGCTGGATGGCAAAGTCCTGTGTTCCTAAAAAGCACTGCCTTAAACCTACTTTTAAAAATCTAACTATGGAAAAATCACCTTGTTTACAAAATGGATTATATCTTATTATCTTAAAGTGATTTATGAATAGTTAGCACAGGGCAAGTTGGGATGTAAAAGCATGCATTTTAAAATGGAATTAGATCAGAACACACCAGGGAACTTTTATTAAGCATCAGCAGGACCCACACAGACCTCTGTGGTGAGGCAGACTGGAATGAGGTAAATTTAACGTACTTCTCAGCTTGCCACCTGCCAGCTGTTTGCTTAGACAAGTCCCAAGTCTATGACTGAATGACCAGCCTGGGGCTTTAGGAATATCACAGCAAGAGCAACTGAAGGCCCAGCCTGAAGAAAAGAGCAGGCAAGATGCTCCTGAAGACACTGTTAGGTGCCAAACCTTTTTTCAGTGCCAGTCAGTAAGGAAGAGGATTTGAGTAGTGGATGTGACCAAACACCTTGAAAATATCATGAGTAAAACATATCTGCATGTTATGGCATTCAGAATACCCATGAATTTTTCTGAAAATCAAAGGAAACCTACATACCTTGACTTTGACGAGTCTTTTTGCAGTCTTGATCTTGGCCTCACAGAAGGCTCCTCTATATTTAGCACTCACATCAGTGCCCACTGTCAAATACGGAGGCTCATCTATGGCCTGGAAGAGAGAGGAACACAAACAGCCTTTAATTCCCCAAACACTTCCATGACAAACAGCCCTCAACCACAAGAGGGTTGACATCAATTACAGCTATAACAGAAACTTAAAGGCTGTACCTGAGGCAGTGGCGTTGCTGGCACTAGGCATGGGGGGAGGGCACGTGCCCCGAGTCCCAGCGCCAGTGCCCTGAGTGTTCTGCGGCAGCAGCAGCCTGATCCAGCCCTGGCCCAAGCTGGGGATCTGGGGCTGGGCCACCTGCAGCAGCAGCTGCCTAACCCAGCTCCGTCCCCGGCCAGGGATCTGGGGCCAGGCTGTCCATGGTGGCAGCTGCCTTCCTTGGCCCTGTCCCTCATTAGGGATCTGGGGCTGGGCTGCTGGCTGGCAGAGGCAGGAGCCTGATCTAGGCCCGGGTGCTAAATCAGGCTTGGGTGGCAGGGCCTGGAGGGGTCTTTTCCTGGGGCAGTGTCGCTCCTGAACTAGGGAAAGGATGGGACCCCCTGCAGCAACAGGAAGCTTGGTATTGTTGGAGTAAAGCTCTTAGTAGGTAAAGTGGGTAGTCTGTCCTAAGTTTCTCCTGTGTGGCCAGAGTCTTCAAGGAGTGCTCTTACATAGTTCGTAAAAATCTAAATTAGTGATAATACCCCTCTTCAATTTATTGCAACTACTGATACTTAGGATTGTATGGATGCTGACAACTTCTTAAAAGTTCCTAAATTACATGGTGAATATCAGAATATTAAGGTTAATTTATGAAAATGTTGCAGGTATCATCTGAGCCTACATGGTTACCTATGCTTGAACCTATCTGACGTGAATAAATAGGCAGACACATGTTGTTGACATCAGCTTTTGCAACATCAATTAAATGGCCATTTCTTGTATTCCAATGGAAGGTCTTAAGAAACATCTGACTACTGTACCCAATCTAACTTCTTGGGTAAGATGTCCAAAGATCTCTTCTTCTACTGATCTCCAGAAAATAACCTTAACTTACAAAATAAATTCCCAGTGTGCTGGGAATGAGCCAGACCTGCAGCTCTCTTCTTTGGGGGCTGAAAGAGTACTGTTAGAACTGGAACCACAACACATAACACATCCTACATATTCAGTAAGTGCTATAATTTAAGGATATGCTGAATTCTTCATACACAAGTGGATGAATCCCTGCTTCCAATTTACCGAAGACCCTTGAGGAGCACTTTGCTGATATAGTATACACACCTTTTTGTTCAATGTCTACTACACTCACTAAATCAACATTCATTCCTTCAGTCACTCACTACTTAAAATAGACATTTTATGGAGCTGATTACTGATCATTAGTCTCAAATCTTCCTTTTAAACTGACACATTACTGCAAACACGTGTCCTGAATACAATCAGTACACTTAACTCTCCATATGCCAATTCCTTCCTTCACATAACTTTGATTTCCTAGCAAAAGGACCTGTTTCTCCAATCCTGGCACCAATAAAAAAATTATCCCAGATTTCCTCTTAAGTCACTTCATTTTAACCAATCACATAAAGTTGTCTGGCTTGCTTAGAGGCTAGCTAGTTGCTTCACACTTCTGAAAACTCACCTTCTGCTAAGCATAAAGCTTCTAGTCGGGGATTCAGGCTTTGAGTCACCACTGAAATAAGTATTGGTGCTGAAGATTAGTTAGCATGGGTGCAGCACTTTATGCACAGAAAGCACTGTAAGTGTTAAATACTGTGTACCCCAGGGGTCTCAAATCACCATGAGGGCTGCATGAGGATTAGTACAGTAGCCTGAGGGCCGCACCACTGAAACCCTTCTATACAATGATATTGAAAATATTGATAATGATCGTGTCATTGCGGGCCACAGGAGATACCTTTAGGGGCTGCGTGCAGCCCGCAGGCCACGTGTTTGAGACCCCTGGTGTACCCACTGCTGACCAACAAACATCTGACTTGTTCACAGGAACCAGCAGATGTGTAATTGCTGAAGACTGACTGGTAATCATCATTTCCCCTCACTATGCAAAATAACCCTACTGAAGAACTATTATTGAGAAAGACTGCTGATCGCCATATAACAGGCGCGGCCAAACTGTGGCTTGGGAGCCACATGTGGCTCTTTAATGAAAAAGTGTGGCTCACAGAAGAACATCAGCAAATCAATTTAGTAGGTAAAAGTATATGGCTATATGCCTCAGTGCGGCTCTTGAAGGTTTAATAATCAACTTGGGTGGCTCTTGAGTTCTGTAAGTTTGGCCATCCCTGCCATATAAACATTAACTAAGGTCCCTTCACCCCATACTGTTCTCAAGTCAGAAAGGAATGCCATTTACACAGCATGCTCACTTGCTTCCTCTCTAACCTTAAGAGTCCCCTGTGCAGTGCATAGATCTGAATGAGAGCATGGATGGAGATAAGAATCTGCTCCCCTCTCTTCAACCCTCAAATTCAAAGGAAAGCTTGCCCAAATTACTGCAGATTGTCTACAACCATGATTTTCAACCTGTGGTCTGCACACCACTGTAGGTTCATAGCCTATGGATAAGGGGTCCATAGAAGGCTGTCATTACCATAAAAAAGTGGTTTTCAATCTGCGGTCTGCAGAACCCAGGGGGTCTGCAGACTATATCTAAAATGTCCAACAGGGCCCATATTTCTAGTTGAAATTTTTTAGAGGGTCAAGAATGAACAAAGGCTGACAACCACTGATCTACAGTAACTTCTATTTCCCCATGGTATTTAGGATCCTTCCCACCTCCATCCTAGGAAGTGTTCTTAGGAGTAGCTGTAGCAACAAAATGACAGTCGCTGCAAGAGTCATGCTTTCCAGAGAACAGCATAAAATGTCAGGGACCACTGTGTGACACCTGAGCCACACCATATCCCACTTTGCTAGAAGAATTAAATGGAAACGCAATTTATTTTTTCCAGTTTACATACTCACATATAGGAAAGATGTCCGTGTGACATATGCTATGTTTGCTGAATATGTAATTATAAATGTTTCTGACAACTGTTGCAACCAGATAGTAATGTGGAGTTATTTTTCTCAGTGTGGACATAATAAAAAAAAATCATTACAAATGATATATTAAATAAATCAGTTCTGTGATAACAAGGTATTATATATCTATGCAATTACCATCAGCCTTGGAAAGTGTTATAACAAGTGACCAATTCGAAGTTTTGTCACTTTAAGATGATAGGAGGGGCCTGAAATTCAAAGCCATCTGCCAGAAGTTTCTAACTCACTGACTGAAATCAGAGTATGGCTACTGTAGCAGGGAACAGCTACATTTTCTGTCTGTGATCAGTGGGAAATCCAGTGACTGCATTAGATTAAATACAGATTGTAGTTAAACTAAATGTGCCTTCTTAAGGAGACTGATGGGCAGAGTTGTAAGCAGGGCTTTTCATGACTGATGGCCGGTTGACAGTAACTTACCAAGCACAGGCCCAACCGCCTTGTGGAGTTGTGCTTTTAAGATGCCATAAGATCTGTGCTTGTGGATATAGTGGGTCCAATAACACTGATGTGCTATTATTTTGTTAATAGAGAACTGGAGAATGTACAATTCATCAGGGATTATCTTTTTGTGCTGATAAGTACATTGTGTTGTAGGTACTTATACTGACAATTGTACATATAATAATGTTTATTGTATGTGGATTTCTTCCTGTTGCTCATTAGTGCCACACTTCCATATCTGCGCTTATTTAAAATCAACATCAGCCACACAAACTAATGGTCGTAACCAGAAGTGAGGTGTATGAAGACTAACTAAAAGAGTCACTCCACACATTATCTTAGAAAAGAATCTGCTCCAGGGATCAAGATAAAGCATGGTGAATGTTTACTGCAAAACTAGGTATATGCACAAGTTAAAAATGTCCTGTGTCCTGTCTTCTGCATCACCATAGTGGAACTGATACATACAAAACTGCCAACATAACTTTACAACAATATAAACAAAGCTGGAGTAATTTTGCAAGGATGGTAGGCTTTGCATCTCAATACATTGTTTCAAAACTTACCAGTATGAAAACAGATGATCAGTTTTAAAATAAAAATGAAAAACTAATGACCAAGAAGAAAACACTTTTGAAATTGGTATTACCCACTAGACTTTGTAGAACATTACAACTTTAACTAATACTTATTTTTGTTAACTGAAACAGGATGACTAGCTTCTTTTCTATTTTAACTCACGACTAGTTCCTCAAATTTAAACAAACTATCATGTAGTCTATTTGAAGAAAACAGTCTCTCAATGTATGAGGGAGTGTTTACTGCAGTGAAAGCTGGTTTACCACTTAAACTAAAGCTGTCTCTAGGTGACCAGTCAGCAGTTTCCACCAATTCAGTGGCTGAATTTTCTTTGGCAAGCAACAATACTTTTGGAGTGATTCAGCTTCAACCTTCAAAATGATTATGCTTCACAAGACTGATAGCTGGGTGCCCACACCATATCTTTCTTATAGTTAGACCACCCCCACAGTGTGGTTCCGACTTTTCAAATGAGATGGAGGAGATAAAGATTTGAAAAAAAGATTTGTTTTCAGAACAAACAAGAACACTTAAACATAACATTTGAAGAACAAAAGTGATACTTTGTTCTTACATGGCTTCTTTTGGGATAGTTAATAAGGTCAGCCTTCTGTAACCATGTGGGATGAGATCATCTCTACATTTGTAGCACACTCGTGCTGTATTATTGAATCTTAATGACTCAAAAGTCTGTGGCACATCAGATAGTAACTAATACTAAATCTGTATGCTGCCTTTTATTCAGAAGGGTCCCCAAAAGTTTTGTATATTAACCCAAATTATATAATTTATATCCTAATCTGGGTTCCTCATTGTACCCTAGATTTACTCTGTGGCATTTCTACACACCATACAGGATGTTCTAAGCAAGCAAAACAGAAACAAGATTTAACCATTAAATCAACAAACACAGCAGACATGCTTAGTAGGAACACTTTAAAGGTAATGTGGGAGGGGGATTAGAAATTCTTTTATTTGTTATATAAAGGATGTCTGAAAGTCTTGGTTTTGGTTTTTTAACATTAGAAATTCAGGTGCTAACTTGCCCAAAAGAATAAGATGACTGGACAACCTAGTGAAAAGATTTCATACAAACCAAAATGAAAGCTGAGCTGTTGAAAAAGACAACAAGATTTTTGGTCAGCATGTATAAAACCCTTTAGAATTTAACCCCTTAAATTCACTAATTTTTTCAGAGTGTAAAGGATTCAAATACAATCTCCCCTTCAACTAAAGCACTACAACTCAGTAATAAACCGAGATCCACAAACAGGTCCTCAAAGTTTAAAAGAAGGGGGCAAAAAAAGAAAAAAATAAAACCCAAACGAGGGAGAGAGCAAGTGAGTGCAAGTTGGACATGCCTGATTTTCTTCTAAAGTCAATCAAGCAGAAAAGACTGCTTTCCCCTATAACTTTTTTTGTTTTTGTTTTATATATATATATATTTTTAACTAAAATACTTTACATGTCACAGATTAACCCTTGTGTCCCACACATCCTGCAGGATCTAAGTGGGAGGCACACCTGCTGCAGCTGAGCTGAGGCTTGCTGCATTACGTATCCCATCAAATCCAAGCATGTTTTAGCCCCTCTTGCCCTGAATCCATGAGTGTTGAAAAAGAACCTGAATAGTGGTAAGCACAAAATTTAATTTAGTTTTACTGAGACTTGTTTGAATGTAAGCATGATTTATTCAGTCTCAACCTCTGCTTCTTCAGAGATGGTCAATTATTAAGCTATTTTAACTGTATGCTGCAGAAGTCATGCAACTGAATCTGATTACATCTGTACTTCCTCATCTTCAAGCATCTGATGAAGTGGGATTTTCTTCCACAAAAGCTCATGCAATAAATAAATGTGCTAGTGTTAGTCTTTAAAAGTGTCACTAGACTCCTTGTTTGTTTTTTCTAAATTAGACTAACATGGCTACCCCTCTGAAACTTGAGTTAGCTTGAGATGGCTTTGACTACTGAACAGGATGATAATAAAGGCTATTTTGCCTCTGAAAAACAGGTCTTCAACGTTCTTTCGTGTAACATCCATAAACCCAAATAATTTAATCCAGTGATTTCTATCTCAACCCCTTACATCTAGCTTAATACCTGTAGAATACAATTTCACTTCTAACATACAAACTTGTATTGTAAGTTACCGTTGGTTTCACATTTGAACCTCTAATATACTTTTATTTGTCTCCAACTATCTAAGACACAAACCAAATCTGGTTACTGCTTTTTCATAAAAACAAACTATTTGGTTGCTCTCCTAATAAAATTTCAGTCTTCTCACAGTTACTACATAACCAAATGTCCACAAAGGTCTAAATCTCTGCTGCAACAGAAATTGATAAGGCTTAAGTACTGCCTTCAAGAGTTTTGAGGCAGACTAACTTGTGAAGGGAAGACTTCCTTCATTTTTCTCATCTAAAGACAGCTAAGCACAATGGCAGTGAGCATCACACAAGAGATCTAGCCTCTAAGCTCACCACAGGATCAGGGTTGCGGTCAACAAAATTACACTGCATAGCATAGGAGAAAGCTGCTATTCACCCTTCAAGTAACTTTAGTGGAAACCTCAATTACAACTATCCAAAGTGACTAAATAGGGACACCAACTTATTGTTCCTGTTATGGCAAGTATAAATATTTCAGGAAACACGTTACCATAACTAGAACAATTTACATAAATCAGGGATTGAGAAAATTAGTGCTCAGTGAGGTGCCCACCCTTCAAAGCAGGGCGCTTACCTGGGATGCCCTCGGCTCCCAAAAAATCATGGTGGCAGCACAGAGCCTCTGTTTCTGAAATGCCATCAGGTCTGCTAAAAGCACTGGCGGTTTTATTTTTCGTCACCAGAGAGTACTCCTCTGCTGTATTTCCATAATGGAGCTAGGTGCCAGGTTACATAACCTGGGCACCATGGTGACATGGCATGCAGAGTTTGTCAATCCCTGACATAAATTTATGCAGTTTGTTGAATTTTGTATCTAACATGATATAATAACTTTTACTGTACAGTTTTCTGTGTAAGGAATCTTCACATAGCAACAACGGGGACAAACACTTGTTTAAAAAGTGTTAAGTCACAAACTGGCATAATGCCTCTACAGCGGGTGTAACACTTGAAATGAGGGTAAGTTATGGGGTTTCAAAAAATATTTCAAGTTGCTGCTAGCTTCTTAAACAGTGTTGTTCCATCCTTCTACTGTCCCCTCATCTTGTGCCAACCAGAGATGAGACAACCACTTTTTGAGAGCAGTAGCTTCTCATGCGCAGAGAATACATTTTCTTTTCAATTTACTCAGCTAGTTCAGTCCAATAACTAGTTCATATAAAATTGAGAAACCAGCTGGAACTGAAAAAGGAAAAAAAAAACTTGTTTCCTGTCTTCCAATCCTATGACTAAAAATGAAGTGTGAGGATGACAACTGCTGATTCCAAAATCTTGAAGGACATGGTAACCAGCAACAATTCAATTCACTAACTACAGGTCTGTTTAATAAATGAGTTTTAAAAAAATTGCAGCACAATCACGTAGTTTTATTTAACTAATAACCATTTAAAATGCTGTTTGTGAATTTCATTTCTAATTCAGGTGCAGCTTGACACAAATAACAAGTTAATGCTAATAAATAAGGAATGTCTCATTTTTTACGACACCAAAAAATGCAAAAATTAAGGACCTGAACAAACATATGAATTTACACAATTGCATAGTGTGCAGCACATCCTGCTGGCTAGCAAGTACCAAAAATACCAAACTTAATGTAAAACTACATTTTGTTGAAAAACATATTTTAATGGTTACATCAATAATGAAGAACCAACCTTTCTTCAGGAAAGCAACTAAAGTGCAAATGTAAAACAAGATTAAATTATTATTTATATCAATATTTCCTACTTGCTGATTTAAATCAATGTAGTAAATCAGGATAAAGGAACAATTAGGCTCTCTCAAATTCAGGAACTTAAGTGCTATGATTACCCACACATTCAAACTGTACTAAATTTTCTCATTTTACTCCTTTGAAGATTTTGGCATTTGATATGGTGCTCTAGTTATCATCATAAAACAAATCTGACAGTTAAGAAAAACAGAGCACAGGAGCAGAAACCAAAGCATTTAGAGTCTAGTTCTAACTTTGCCATGGACTTCATGTGCAACTGTAAGTCTTTAATATATGCATCAGTTTTCAGATCTGTAGAATGGGGATAATAGACACACTTTTCTTATGGGCTGTCAAGACTTCATTAATGTTTATAAACTGCTTTGAAATTCTTGGATGGAAGACTGTACTTTCACAATTAGTAATGTGTATCACTACAGAAAGCAAAGATGTCATTGAATCAAACAACTGAGATGTACTGATGGCTCCATTTAGAAATAATCCCACTTCTGTACTATCCTGTGTTTCTGTGAGTTCCTAATCTTTAAGCGTCTGATGAAGTAGGACTTTTCTCTCATGAAAGCTCATGCAATAAATAAATCTGTTGATCTGTAAAAGTGCCACCAGACTTCTTGTTTGTTATCCTGTCTGTGTCTCTTTCCTTGTTCTTTATTGTTAAAGACTCTGCATGAAAGCAAGATAACCGATTACTGCTCTTGCTGTTTCTATCCCCACCTCCAATTTGTAAGTGCATGTGATGACACAAATATTACCACAGCAACCAACAGATATTTTTCATAAGGTTTTACAAAAGTAGATTTGATTTACTTTGCATTTTTATATACTGTTTTCAAACACTAAAATTAAAATAGCTTTGTTTGTTTTGATTAAACATGCTTTTTGGTATTGGCCAGGGAAGTTAAGTCTGCACAATAGGTTATATATTAAGAATGAACTATTGCAGAAGAGTAAGATAAGCAATGAACTTGAAAACTTTCTAGGTTCCTTTCTGGAGGAGCCTATATGACTTCTTTTCAAGCACAAATTTTGAATGATCTCTTTCCGATTAAACAAGGTGTAAAACAAAGAGTGCAACCTCTAGCACAGAAACTGAAACTCTGAAGTGACTACTTGTTCAAACTTCCAAAGGACTTTTTAAAAATCAGGCAGGCCATTAATCTAGTAACAAAAAAATGCAGGCTATATTTATTACTTTACACGATACAGTCCATACTGTGACTCTGTAGAGGACTTAATGCACATCTGAACTTATTTAGCTCCAATCTACACTATAAAGTTATGTCCATAACTATACCACTCAGGGGTGTGGATTTTCGAAACCCTTAAGGGAGGCAGTTATACCAACCTAACTCCTGGTGTAGACAGTGCTGTGTTAATAGGAGGGTGTGATGAAGCAGAGAAACTGCAGGACAGAACAGCAGGGGCTAAAGAAAGCCTTTGGGTTCAGCATGCCCCACCCCACTATAGCTGTGGCCAATGTGTTGCATAAAAAAGGGAGCCTGGCTCAGTTCAGGGCTGATTTGTAAAGAGACAGGAACTAGCTGTTTCTTTGCCTGAAAAGACAAAGCATCAGCCCACCAGCCAGGGTAGCCATCTGGAAATGAGTACTGGTCTTCCAGCCAAAAGGAGACTGTGGAGGAACACCTACCACTGGAGGTAACTGACAGAGAGAACCCCGGGTAAATACCGTAGGGCTTGTCTTCACTAGCTTGTGGCTGCCCTGCCTGAAGAGTCTAGGACTACAGCAAGGTACAGGGATTCCTGCTGGAAGCAAAGCCACCCAGCAGATAGACTGGAAGGGCCATGCCCCAAATGGAACAGATTGGAAGCTAGTAGCCCAGAGCAGTGGATTTGGACTCTTGGCTGGGCCAGAAATCAACTACCTCAACCCCTATCCTCTCCGCTTAACAGCTGACCTAGGGCTCTGAGCTGGGACCTGGTGGAGAGGGAAGGTGTAGGTCTTCCTGCTTCCCACCCCATACCCTAGTTTTAAAGGCTGAGGCCACTCAGCTAGCAAGGGGCTAAGTGCCAGATAAGCTCACCACAATGCTGCCTGGCCACTCAAGCCTCTGTTAGAGGATTTCTCCCATCAACACACCAACCACCTCTTGAAGCAAGCAGAATCTACACTAAGCCCTATACTGGTGAGTTGAAGCACTGTAAGAGCAGTCATCTCTTATTGGGTCATGGTGAATAAGCAGATCAGCACTAGTTTCTAGCCTAATGCTGTGGCTACAGGGGCTAATGCAGTAATTTTCAAACTTTTTTCCTTGGGACCCAGTTGAAAAATACTCATTTATGCCTGTGACCTGCCAATTACATCTTTGAGCAATGCACTCCAGTCTTTTGGCAGTGGCAGCAGGGGATGCCGCGACTCAGTGCCTGACGGTCTCCAACCCAATACTGGGTCCCGACCCTAAGTTTGACAGCCGCTGGGCTAATGTACAACAGGAATTCTGAATAGGAGTAGGGAGGTGGGTTTTTTTTTTTTTTTTTTTTTTTTTTTTAAATACTTCTAGGTAGTTTTTGTCAGACCACTACTGGAGTTCTAGTATCACTTTAAATACCTAAACTGAAAAAGGCTCACAGAAGAGCTACAAGAATGAGTTTAGAAAATCTTTTACAATGAGACAATAAAGGAGCCCAACTTCTTTAGCTTATTGAAGGTGAAGTTTAAAAAAGTCTCGATCATGCTCCAGTTAAAGGGAAAAATTATATTGGATGCCTATTTAGTAGACAAAGTCATAGAAGAATCTACTAGTTCAAAGTTAACGTTCAAATAGAAAACAAACTTTAATTAGTTGATGGCACAGATTACCAAGGGATGGGATAAATTATCCATTGCTTGGAGTCTTTAAATCAAGACTGGATGTCTTTCTAAAATGTTAAACCTCAAAGTACTGAGCTAGACACAAAAGGCATTAGGTAAAACTCTATGCAAAAACTCAGATTAACAGAGCATAATGGCTCCTTCTGGCCTTAATCTAAGAATTTCCTCTCAATTTTTAATGAGTACTGTAAATTGCTGCGGTAGTTACAATCAATCAATCAAAGAGCTCCTGAAGTTATTTGTACCAAAGGATCAAATAAAACTATTTTCTAACCAATCATTATTTTAGAAATATTCAGTATGGTTCTGAACCAATCATCCTACACTTGTCTAGCAAAGATATAAACTTCATAATGTTTTGATATCTAGAAACATACAACATTAGATATGTGTTTAGTGTGGTAGCAGATGTATAGGTAGTGTGCACATGGCTGCATCTCAGTTTAAAATTGAGACCTTGCAATATTAAATTCTGAAAAGATTCTATAAACACTTTGCTCAGGAACAATCTGTTTACTGCTTTAGTTTTAAGAAGATGACCTCTAGCAAACAGCCTTTACCCTCCTGCCTACCAGCTACACAAACTAAGTCTGACTTTCTTTTCCTTACAGTCATAGAAAAATGTGATCCCTTCAGTAATGTGGCTGCCACAAGCTATGTGTGAAATACAGGACTCCCCATTATAGGAGGATTGGAATATTAATACATTTTTCTTAGGGATTTAAAAAATCTGGTAGCATAACTTGGTAGTTGCTCTATCTGCTTTTACATGTTGTGACACAGTAATATAAATAACACTTCACTTGTAAAAGCAGATAGGTTGTCTAGTCCCAATGTCTGATTGTTTTAAAAATATTTATAAATTCATTTTATTGTGAGAAATGACAATTCAACTGTGTCTGCAAACTTAAAGTTTGTGCCACTTTATCGTGTGAGAACATGAAACTGTCTGGTTTATGTTATCATCATGGACACTATCCAGTAGTCCTAAATGAAATGTAAACTAGCCACCATCTTTAACATTGGCAAAACTGCTGGGGTGAAAAAAGATTTACTGACTGTTTCAAGACCCATTACTGCAGTAAAAATACTGTAAACTTCAAAGTTATAAAGAACAACTGCTTTGTAAAGAAGTCATGTTGACATGGAATTATTCTAAGAATGAATTACAGAAAAGTTTTGTTAACATTGTGCTAATACATCGAGCAGTCAAGCATCATAGTTCAGTCAAGGTTCAAAGGGGGAAGGAGACCAAAGCCCACAGGTAAGTGACAACGTGGGAGATATGGGGGAAGGGATGGAACTTGGGGGGGTGCTGGGACTGTAACACCAGGAATAAAAGAGAAGGTGGTTGGAACATGGGGGGTGTGTCAAATAATTGTCTTAAGTGTTCCACTGAAGCCCCAATATATGAGGAGAGTGGGGGGACAACTCCAAGAAAAAATGCAAGGAAATATATGTAATAGAATTGAAAATCAAAATGACAAAGTAGGGAAATCGGCCTGGTACCTTAGGTGCCTATACACAAATGCGAGGAGCCTGGGAAATAAGCAGGAAGAATTGGTAATACTAGCGCAGACAAGGAACTATGATATCATTGGAATAACAGAGATGTGGTGGGATAGTCTGCATGACTGGAGCTCTGCCATGGATGGGTTTAAACTGTTCAGGAAGGACAGGCAGGGAAGAAGAGGGGGAGGAGTTGCACTATATGTAAAAGAGCTCTATGACTGTTCAGAGCTCCATTATGGAAGTGGAAGCGTGCCAATAGAAAGTCTATGGGTTACATTGAGAGGGGAAAGCAACAAGGGGGATGTTGTGGTGGGTGTCTGCTATAGACCACCAGACCAGAAGCAGGAGGTGGATGAGGTGTTCTATGGACAACTAGTGGAAGCTTCTAGATCACAGGCCCTGGTGCTGATGGGGGATGTCAATTACCCTGACATCTGCTGGGAGGCCAATACAGCAGTGCATGGGCAATCCAGGAAGTTTTTAGAGAGTGTTGGGGACAACTTTCTGGTACAAATGCTGGAGGAACCAAATAGGGGCCTTGCACCTCTCGACTTGCTGCTCACAAACAGGGAAGAATTGATCAGGAAGGTAGAGGTAAATGGCAAGCTAGGCAGTAGTGACCATGACATGGTTGAGTTCAGGATGCTGATTAAAGGAAGGAAGGAAAGAAGCAGAACACAAACCCTGGACTTCAAAAAAGCAGATTTTGGCTCCTTCAGGGAACTGATGGGCAGGATCCCTGGGGAAGCTAATCTGAAGGGGAAAGGAGTCTAAGAGAGTTGGTTATATTTTAAAGAAACCTTGCTAAGGGCACAGGAAGTTGCCATTCCAATTAGGAGAAAGAACAAACATGTCTGGCAGCCAGAATGGCTTAGCAGAGAACTCTGCTCTGAGCTTACACATAAAAAGGAAGCTTACAGGAAGTGGAAGCTTGGTCAGATGACCAAGGAGGCATATAAAGATATTGCTAGGGACTGCAGGGATAAAATCAGAAAGGCCAAAGGACAAATGGAGTTGCAGCTAGCAAGGGATGTAAAGAATAACAGGAAGGGGTTCTATAAGTATGTTAATAACAAGAAGAGGATCAGGGATGGTGTAGATCCCTTACTGAATGGGGCAGGCATCCTAGTGACAGATGATGAGGGAAAAGCTGAAGTGCTCAATGCTTTTTTTACTTCAGTTTTCACAGGCAGGGTCAGCTCCCAGCCCACTACCATGGGTATGGCAGATTGGAGAGAAGAAGAGAGGCCCTTGATGACGGAAGGTCAGGTTAGGGCTGCTTAAGGAAGCTCGATGTGCACAAGTCCATGGGGCTGGACGAACTGCATCCAAGGGTGCTAAGGGAATTGGCAGATGAGATAGCAGCACCGCCAGCCATTATCTTTCAAAACTCACGGAGAATGGGGGAGGTGCCAGAGGATTGGGAAAAAGCAAATATAGTATCTATTTTCAAGAAAGGGAAAAAGGAGGATCCAGGCAATTAGAGACCTGTCAGCCTCACCTCAATCCCTGGAAAAATTATGGAGCAGGTTCTCAAAGAATTCATCCTAAAACACTTAGAGGGAAGTAAAGTGATCAGGAACAGTCAGCATGGATTCACCAAGGGTAAATCATGCCTGACCAATCTCATTTCCTTCTGTGATCAGATGACTGGTTTTCTGGATGCAGGAAGAACCATTGATGTGATATACCTTAATTTTAGCAAGGCTTTTGATACAGTTTCCCACGGCATTCTCATTGGCAAATTAAGGAAGAATGGGTTGGATAGGTGGACTATAGGGTGGATAGAAAACTGGCTAGATCAACGGTTTCAGCGTGTAGGAATCAATGGTTCAATGTCTAGCTGGCAACCAGTAACGAGTGGTGTGCCCCAGGGGTCGGTCCTGGGGCCAGTTCTGTTCAACATTTTCATCAGTGATATGGATGATGGAATAGACTGCACTCTCAGTAAGTTTGCGGATGACACCAAGCTGGGGGGAACAGGTTTAGTGGGAGTGGTCCTGCCTCTGGCAGGGGGTTGGACTAGATGACCTCATGAGGTCCCTTCCAACCCTATGATTCTATAACTGTAATTATTTACAGTTTCCACTTCAGAGTCAAATAGGTTTAAACCAGTCTTGTTCAAGTTCAGTATAGCTTCAACTTTACACAGACAGATAAAAATTTAAAAATCGCATTTTTAAAAACTGAAGGATTAAAAGTGGCTTTAAATAAATTAAGGTGAAAACAGAGAATCTCCTTTGAGCAGGCCTCAACAAATAATACATTTCTGGTCACCATGGAGACCACTTTTAGCAGCTTGTCACCTAGCTTCACTGCAGAAATGTAATGGAGGAGCACAACTTTGGTGATCAAAAGTAAAATTGCTGGTACCTAGCTGTGAGTCAGTTTTGTCCACCCTTGCCTTTGAGTACTGCCAGCATGAAACCCCACTCTTTGGAGATAAAGTGTTAATACTTCTAATTAAAGAGACTCAACTTAATAATTCTCTCATGTTAGTTTAGTTCAGCAAAACAAACAAGGAACTCTGCGGCACTTTTAAAGACTAACATTTATTTATTGCATGAGCTATCATGGGTGTAATATCACTTCATCAGATACATGAAATGGAAACTGTTGCATGTAGGGTGAATAAATAAATACACAGAAGGGTAAGTTACAAGGTCAGTTCGCTCTCTTTCAGCAAACAAAATAAATTGTTTTGATTCAAACAGTGGGGAACTACAGGTGAGAATGTTAAGAGGGGGCAAAAAAAAAAATCACCTTTTGGTAATGAGAGAGCCATCCCAAATACCTATTCAGACCTAATCTAATGGTATCAAATTTGCCTATGAATTCCACTTCTGCATTCTCATCTTGGAGCCTGGTTTTAAAGTGTTTCTGTTGAAGCACTGTAACTTTCATGTCTGTTATAGAATGTGCAGGGAGACTGAAGTTTTCCCCTATTGGTTTCTGCATGTTACCATTCTTGATATCTGATTTGTATCCATTTATTCTTTTGTGCAGTGACAGTACAATTTGGCCAATGTATAAGGCAGACAGGCACTGTTGGCACATAATGGCATATATCACATTGATATGAGAAGGTGAATGAGCCCCGATGGAGTGCCTGGTTTGATTAGGTCCTATGATGGTGTCACCTGAGTAAATATGCAGGCAGTAAAAGCCAAGACTATTTCAACAAAGATGCATATTCCTTTTTACAGTTTTACTGTGGATCTGATAGTTCTTTCTGTAATCAGTTTCACTAATCATTTCTTTTTCCACTGTCCCAGTGCAACCCCCAGCAATACTTGTCAACTTTTAAAAACACAATGTGTCACTAACACCATAAACTGGGTAGACTAGAGGCAACAGGGACAGCCACAGTACCAGAAACAGTCTATTTACTAGAGACCAAGCTGACAGTCCCTTTTTAATCGCTCTCCTCAACTGGAGATCCCGGACACAAGACTGAGCTGACAAGTCAAGAGTAATGTTGGGTAAATGCATGATTTGGGCTCTAGCTAGCAGTCTTCAGTTCGATATCTTGGCTAAATCTTCTGAAGTGGCTTTGAACCCAATTGCATATGCACTGGTCCCTCTTAGTCAAAACAAGGTTGGATACAAAGTAGAATCCATTTAGACTGCTTTTCAGTAAAGTATGCCCCAAGATTTATAATCACAAGTCACATAGCTCAAGGTACTTAAAAACAGTTAGTAGAAAACTTTCCAATTGGAAACCATTTAGCTAGAAAGTGGTGATTCAACAAAATCTAAACATTTCACAGACACATACTTAGTGTCAGTTTTCCCAGAAAATTGACAAATATTTATTTTTAATTGTAGGAGGTTTTCAAAGAAGTTGAAGAATTTTTTTCGCAATATTTTGCTTTGCAAACAATTTCCACTTTCTCCAATGGGGGTGGGGTGAAAAATAAAAGGTAAAAAACCTAAATATTTCTTATAGGATGGAAATTTCAAATGCTAAATGCATATGCTTACAAATGGGCTTAGTTTTATCAGAACAGTAACACAGGATCCTTTCAATACTTAATTGGTGTAGCATGGCATGATGCAATTGGGCTTATAGTTAAAAGATCTGGCCATAGGGCGCTGACACCAACAGAAAGATTTATGATGCTTAAGAATCGAAAGCTTAAAGTAAAATTATAACTCCACCTCAAATCATTAGCAAGTCCAGGGAGGAAAGGGCCTTGGAGCAAGTCATTGCAAGATGTAAAATGAAGTAACTTCACTCTTTCACTCATCTCAGGACAATGGCAGACAGAACTCATTGTGCTCTAAGCTATATCTGCATGAGCCTGAGCACCAGGTGCCAACCCAGCTGGCAATGATGCTACTCCTGATTTACTTGTTAGAAGACTTTTAAAATAATTTATTCCAGGTATTTGGTTTGTGAAGAGCTTTCTGGAATCCTATTAGGAAGTGAAAAAGAGAAAAAAATGGAAAGCCTAATATCCTGCTTCAATAAGTTGCACCCTCTCCAATCAGTCTGCTAGAAGCTTCAGAAGTGGCATAGATTGTCAGTTACTCAGTTTTACTCCCTGCCGGATCTCAAGTGTACAGCACAATCACAATCCACAATATGGGTTCATGTCTCTTGTTCAAATGGGAAGGAGCCAAAATAAAGTAAGCCCTTCCTTCTCTTTTAGTACCAGCAAAGATGTTTAAGGCTTAAAAGCTGCAGGTCAACCAAGATCAAGCTTTCTGAAGGTATTTTGAGCTGAGCCACATCATTAAATTTTTCCTTTAGGTCATGGCACAATAAGAACTTAACATTGGGGCAGAGATATGGTTAGATCCTCATTTCAGGTTTAATTAGCTTCATACTTCAGATCAGGAAAATTATGAAGTATTATCCACTGCTTTCAACCCCCCCATGGAAAAGGTTACATGTCCTACAACCCTGGCAAGTGTCCCTTAGCTCAGACAAAAAACATCTCAATAATAGAAAGTTTTAACTGAAGAACAAAGGTAAACTGGCCATCAGGCTAAGGCCCTCTGAACAGCTAATAGCTAATCCACTAAATCAACCATTTTGAAACTGGTCTTTGGACCACTCATGATGATCGCCGGAGGGCTACTACTCTCAAATTTCCACCTGTTTCTGGGAGTGGGGCAAATCCTTTGGCAAAAAGGAAACTGACACTCCTTCATTTTGAGTGTTGAGATTAATGAGACAGACTACAGTCACTATTTTAAGCTCAAATGCCAGGAATGAGCTATACAGAAGTACTGAGAACCTCAAATGTCTTCTCAGGTATCTTGCCTAGGCAGGTTGTGAAATCTCCATCCCTGGAAGTTTTTAAGAGCAGGTTAGACAAGCAACTGTCAGGGATGGTTTAAGAAGTACCTGGACCTGCCATGAGTGCAGGGGACTGGACTCAATGACCTTTCCTGGTCTCTTCCAGTTTCTATGATTCTTTACTTCTTTCTGAGAATGTTGAGCTGTGGAGGGCAATACATCCACTGTTTTACCTAATTCATCTACCATGGCATTTTGTTGAACTCTTTTGTCAGCCATCTGGCTCTACTGAAGCCTTGTTATAAAAATTTAAAATCCAACTTGATGTAAGATTTATTTCCATTTTTAACAAACCCACAGAATGTCTAATAAAACACCAGTAGTGCTACATATTGCTACATTGATAAGTTTAATAACTAGCAAGAACTAGGCAGCAAGAGGTCCCATGAAATTCAGCTAGAAAAGAACAACCTGCCTAGTAAAGGATCAAAACCTTACAACAATACTTTAATCAGATTATGGATTAGTTTTGTCTAAACTGACTTTTACTTGTAGCTTTATTTTTTGGGGGGGTTGATGGTGGTAATATTTCTCAAAATATGGAGGGCAGCTTCCATCCTGTAAACTTACTTAGATATCTAATGGAATGATCAGCCTCAATCACTACTGTTTAAACTTCCTGCAGTGTATTAGTCTAACTGCTACATGGCTGAACAGAAAAATTCTGAGAAAGCAGCAGTTAAAATTGCCCTTAGTATGGATATTGTCGATGCCCACATGCCACTCTTCTTATTCAGAATGATCCTTAAGCAAACCTTTTGCCACTTCCATCCATTACTACACACGTCTTCATTTTACGTGTTGCCTCTTGGAAGTACATATGTTTATACGTCTTTAACACAGTTGAGTGACCTTGGCCTCTGAACCACCAAATACAACAGGCAACACAGAATGATCCACAAGCAGCTTTGTGGAATATTTATTTGAGCAATAAGATTCCTACCCCTGCTTCGCTTAACTCTAGTCAGAGGGAAATATCTAAATCATTCGAAATTTAATGCCTATGGGACCATCATGCAGTCTAGAGCAAAAACTGCTTTGATTATACTCAAGGCTTAGCATATTTTTACACAAGTTGGTCAGCTTTACAAATGGTTATTCAGAATTACATGCATCTCACTAAACTGGTGACGGTCTACAACACAATGAAGTTTTCCTTTAATATTTTTACTAACTATTCCAAATCTTTCAAGACAGACATCACGAATAACTACTTCTAGTTTTTTCAAAGCCTTCTTTGAGGCTTAATTATAGTTTCCAACGAATTTTTTTTTCCACTTAGCAAATGTTGATTTCCTCTCCTATTTCTTATTGAGAAAGAGCCAATGAGCTTTAAAAATCCCTATTGCTGAAAGTTAGCCACCACATCTACAAAGTTTGGTACTCTGCTACTACAGTTAAGGAAGCACACACTGAACTAAACATACTCCCTGAACTGGGTTTGCATTGCAAGACAATAGGCAACAGGCAGCCATTCCATAGTGATAGGCTACTGGGGGTGGGGTGGAGGGACGGACCATTTGTTATGGTGTGTGTACATATATACACTACACAGCACAATGGATTTACTATTGCTTTTTGAGGGTTTCTAACTGCCACTGTAATGCAAATAAGATATTTAAAACAAAAACAGTTCACATTAAAAATCCAATTTTAATAACTTTCCTTCAATTAACTGCACAGTTTCTCCTCCCAGCAAAAGGGAGGAAAAAAAGGCAGTAAAAAAATTCAGGGACACCCAAACAGGGTATAGAAGAAGAGAACAAAGTTTAGTGTGACTGCTATCTACTTAATGATAACCACCCCCATCATAGGAATAGTAATTTAGACAGAAATTTTGGAGACAGACTTATTTTGGGGCCACAAGTCAGTGGCTTTAGCAGATAGTGGAAAGTCTACCTGCAACAGTTTTCCTACCAAGTGTGGTGCCATCAGTCACCAACTTTTACAGAATTTTAATCTTTAATGAAAGCTTAGCCTTTACGGAAAAAGGGTCATCTTTCACAACTACATATTGTTTCACACAGGGGTTAAAGTATATTTCGGTGAGCCCCAGAACCCTCCTAAAGTTCTGGGCCCCCTTCACCCACCCCAGCTACTGCCCCCAAAACATCTGCCCCATCAGACTCCTCTTTCCCCATGTCCTCCTCAGCCCCAATCCCCATTCCCTAAGCTCCCTGCCCACATGTCCCCACTCCAGCCCTCCTAACCCCCACCCCCAGCTCCCCTATCTTCACTCCATCCCCCATGAGCCCCCCCAACCCCTTCCACACTTCCCCAAACCATCATCCCAACCTCTTCTTCCCACCCTACACCCCCATGCTGAGCCTCCCAAGGGGAGGCAGAGGAGAATTGCCCCTTTCTCACACCCTCCAGGCTGCGCTGAGGCTTCTGCCTCGAGCACAGCCTATGCATGCACAGGGAGGCTGGCCAACACTTCACAGCAGGGCAGGCATGCCTTCATTCTTCCTGTAGTGGTGCCTGCCCTGCTGGAACGCGCCAGCTCCATTTTCTATTTTTAGGGGCCCCTGGAATGCTGGGCCCCCTAAAAACTGACCCAGTGTGCCAGGGTCCCTAAAAATAGAAAATGGAGCTGGAACACAGCATTCTGGTGCATTCTGGTCTACTGTAACCCCTGGATACACACTTTACAGACAGAGCTTCTGTGCTTTTCTGAGCAGCAAAAGCAGACTGAAATTAGGAGGATTCTTATCTGTTTCACAGCTGCTATTCATAACTCTTTGAGCAATCCTCTTAATTTAACTTCTGGATCAAGATATGAGTAGACCCATGTTAGATTCCCAAAACAGGAGGAAAGAAGGGTAACGTAACAGAGATGTGTTCTACACATCTCACAGTCACCAGCTTGTCTGGCAGGCAGAATGAATCAAAAGTCTTCTCTGCTAGCAGTGGGTGCAAACTACCAAATTTAAAAGACCTCCTCACCAATTAGTGAGAGAGAAGGAGTACCCAAATCAGGCCCAGGGATGAAAGCTTGCCAGAAATCCTAACACCCTATCTTTTTCTCAATAGATGTGGTGCCTGCTATTGCCCATGACCTTACAGATGTTACAACTTCTCTCCCACATCCTTTATATTGACTTCTGGCTGGCTAAGTAAATCTGTGGTGAAATCTTAAAGCTCTGCATTTGCACAAAGCTATATTGGTAGACTCTGTAGTACCATCTAATGACCTTCATTAGAGCTACAAATGTTGATTGGTTCTATTTTGTTGTCTATTTTTCTTTCAAAAGGCAGTTCCTCATGCAATGTCAAGTGTATTTCAAGCTATCATATTGCTTTTCATAAATAAAGCCAAAATCTGAAAAGTTTCATAGAACTCGGGAAAGCCAAGCTTTCTGTGAAATGCTGAAAAAAATCTGGGACAGTATACTCCGTTAGCCACACTCACTATAAGCTAAAACAATTCACATTTCAGTATGTTAAAGTGTTGGACACTTCCTTTATGGGACTTGACAAAACACTCAAAGTCTAACTTCACGTGTTTCTCTTCCATGTCAGATTAAGTTCTATAGACTGTGTTCCGTGCAGGCTTGATATGATCTTATTATTTAGTGTTAGGCAATCCTCAGGCCTTTAGCACAAGTTCAATTTGCTCCTGAAGCAGAATTTTCCCTAATATGTAGTCAATTTTGGTACTGAGAGAAAGGAAAAAGATTCTTTCCATGCCCTCATTTGTTTGTTCTGTCTTAAGCCAATTGCACTAAAGCCCTTTGCCACAAACCTCTTCAACTAACTTTGTAACCTTTGCTCAGAAACAGTTTTAAATTAATTAATGCTATAAACTAGGACTGAGATGCACTAGATAAGAAAAGCTGCCCAAGCACCTGCCCACATTGTCTAGATTTAGAGCCAGTGCTTTCTGTCCTTAACTTTTTCACAAATACTGAAATATACTATTTGCCACTGCTGCACGTACTCCAAATTGCTAAGTGCATTCCTTCTAACACAGCCAGAGCTACAAAACAAACAATTATTTCTGTCTACCATAGACATACCCAGTAATACACTCTACTTCTGACCAGCAACAACTCCTACTGTTACAGACATTACTGTTCTCAGAAGATACTATCAATCAGTGAACCAGTTCTGTCTAGGCAAACATCAATGAAAAACCAGAATGAGATCAGTAAATTCTTTCAAACTGCACTTTATTAGGCTCTAAAGGAAGGTTTCCAGCAGTGGGAGGCTTTATAATTGCAATGCACCCCTGCTTTGCGCAGTCACCACAGAAATATCTGCCAGTACTCTGTCTCATGAGGACAGCATGCACGCATCAGGCTGCATAATCTTCAACAGATGACTGGATATAATTCAACTTCAACAATGCCACCTTTAATCTGTTTGGGGCAGAAGGGTTTTGTTTTTTTAACTATAGCACTCCTCTATAAAACAGGTATGAGGAACAATAAATATTCCTAAACTGCAGAAATCTAAAAGTGTATAGATAGTAACTTCTCTCTTCCCAACACACTCTACTTTGATTGATGAGCTAGTTCCACTTGCTAAAATTGACAAGCTGGAGGTTGGCTTGCAGACCACTTCCCTTCAGTTCCACAACAGCAAAGCAATGTTCTCCTGCCTGACAATCTTCCACCTGCTCCCCTGTCTTGTGGATGTTCAGGGCATGTGTACACTGGATAAGACCCCACTGCAGCAGGAAGACACGGCCCCCCCTTGGAGATAAGCCAGAGGGTTCTGCATGTCTGCAGGGGGGCGGAGCCAGAGCCAGCCTATCAATCAGGCCAGAAGCAGAGGGGCAGGGCAGGAAGTATAAAAAGGAAGGCAGACAGCTCAGTCCAGCACCAAGTGCTGAAGGGGAAGGATATGCCTCTACTCTCTCCTGACTTTGGGCTGCCCTGTGGGGAAGCTGAGCTCTGGCTGTCAGACCCAGGCCCAGATGTTTGGTGGGGGCCACCTGCAGCTGTGGACTGGGAACTAATGCTGGGACCCTGGGCCACCACAGGCCCACACAGGGAGTCATTGGTGGAGAGGCATTTGGGTGCCCCCAAGCCATTCCCTGCCAGGGACCCTCAAGTGCTGCATCCCCCCCTGTGACTTGGAGGAGCTGCCCTTGGCTGCTGAGGACCCAGAGCTGCTACCCACCTCATGTGACTGAGAGGAATTACCTTCTGCAGAGGAACTTGATGGACTCCCTGACCTGCCACTGTCTGATGAGATGGAGGAGTTTTATAATCTCCCCCGGGTGATTACCCTGAAGAACCAACGGACAAGGTACGACAGGAGTATGAGGCCAGGGGTGGCTCAGGGGAGTGTGGGTCTCAACCCTTGATGGGGAGCCACACCTCAGAGGCAGTATGTTGTGGCCAGGACCCCACTGACCCCAGCCCAGAGGCCTCAGCCCCTACTGGGGACCTCGGCTGGGACACAGTGGAGCTGTGCAACCCAATACCTTTGTTGATTCCTATCCCTGCCCCTACACTCCCTCTCAGGCTGTAACCCTGAGAGGCAGCACTGTACTTTCCCCCCACCAGAAAAACAGTGAGACTGTGAAATTTTTTGCCCTACCAAGGGGCTAGAGACTGAGTGTCTGGCCCCATAGGGGGCCTGTGACTGTGGAAACTGTTGCCCTGCCAAGGGGCTAAAGACTTGGCGGTCCTGCCCCACAAGGGGCTGGGGACCTGAATCTGCTGCCCCTCCCGGGAGGGTGGGCAGGTTGCTTATACCCACCAATGAGTTATAAGGAGAATTCTAGTTTTAAGGATCCCATTGGGGTTTAATCACAAATTGCTTAACTCCATCAGAGCAAAAGCAGCTTTGCACATCTGTACAGGCAGAACTTTAGCTAGATTGACAGACTTTACCAGTGGAAACTTATACACCCACAGGAGTAGGCAGCTACTAAGCAGTTTTGTGAATGCCAGACCACCAAAATGTTAAGACTTTTAAGCACCTAAAGTGGAAAGACTCTTAGCTCACCCCTGGGAATCTAGTCTTTTGTGTAATTTGTGCCTTGGGGCTTGAAGATAAGTTTCAAGAAGTGCACTGAATGCAAACAAAGTGACGTCTAAGTCTACAGCTAGTTTGAAACAATAGATGTGGACTGTTCCTACATATTTAACTAGAGTTCTGTTTAAAAACTGTCAGGCTTAGTTTTAACCATTTATCTAATTATTTTAGCAGGATCACCTCTCTAATTGGACTTATTCAATAGTCAGTATAGTGGTAAAGTAAAAAGGCATGCATATGTTGTAGTTTAACTTGATGCTGGCCATGAAGGGACAAATGAGGAATTCAAACCTACTCCTCTTGGATTTAAGACACCTCTTCCCTAAAGGGAAGAGATGCATCCATCTGACAGCACCTAATCCCTCTCTGTATCTTGGATGCCAAAAGCAAATTGGCTGCCTTCCTTATGCAAAAAGCACCAAATGCCTGTTGATCAGATGTAGAAGATTTTGGGAGAGTTTGAGGTTTTCACAATACAGCTATTCCTAGTCAATACAAATCTGAAGGAAGCTGAAAAAAGGTAGTGTAAAGAAATTCTCACAGTGAGTGTAGGTGTGAAAAGAGAGGAATTAGAGGAGATCTGCATAATTCTAGAACCCATAGCACATAATTTGTCTCTACACATACTAAAGAGGAAATGGGGGGGTCCCCCCTCATTCCTATTACACAATAAAAAGGAACTTCTGCATGCACTGCTGTTCAGACCATCCTACCTCTCACGAGCTATTAAACAAAGTCACCCAACAACTTGTTTCAGATGTTTCATGCAGTTCAGTCAGCCAGAATCTTATCCTCAGTTTCTTTAGCTCTCACTGCTGCACCAGTGTATATCCACTTGTGCTTTATGGCAGCCACTTTCAGGGAGTGAGGATGAGTAATGATTCTGCAAACTCACTCACTCTGTCACAGAGAAACATACACAATGAAAGTAAGGCTTTTTAACTCACTGAGAAGGCACCAGTCTCCTCTCATCATTTTTCAAAAGTCCTGAAGCTATTCTGCAATACTCACTCCTTACAATGCCTCAGGCTTTATATGATCCCAGGATTGTTACACTGACAACCTCTGCACAAAGGTTGTTTTAATCCTTGGCTAAAGAATTAAATTATTCCAGCAAGGAAATATACCAACTTCCAATGAACAGACAATCTGCCGCCTTAATAATAAAACCATATCAAGCTCTGAGGGAATGTTTAAATAGCTTAATGTTGCTCTCATTTAAGCAAAGAGAAGAGCAAATTAAGGGATCAACTCAACATGAAAAACAAAATCAAACCACTTAACAAGGGGAGAAGGAAATCAAGCAACACCTAAGATTACTATAAATGAAAGTTCCAAAGGAGCAGCCAATTTAGCCTAGTTCAGTATAACAAACAAGGAGTCCTGTGGCACTGAGAGACTCTCAAATTTATTTATTGCATGAGCTTCCAAAGAAGCAAATCCCACTTTGTCGGGAACTTACAGAATGAGTCTCTCTAGTTGTACCTGGCCCAACTGACAGGCCTCTCTACAGTCACTTCCACTGTTCCCCTCTGTATGGCTAAAATTCTGTTTTGCCATCAAAAACTCTTACAAGAGACATTCCTACAGGACCTCACTAGACAAAATAAAAATGCAACTCATGATAGGTGAGTTGTTAAAATCATCCATGCTGCAGCCATATAGCCAACATACAGATGTTGCTATTACAGTAACTAAGGCCCCAACTAATACTATTTAAGAGTTGTGCAGGCATGAAGGGATCATTAGGAAAAAGTCACAGTGGAGAGAGGAGAAACTCAGTCTAATGACACGATTTCTTCAGACTCTCCAAACAGTCTAAGGAAACAGAGTTTCTGCAGTTTTTCACAAGAGTATATTGTTACAGCTGATAGATTTTCCTTTTGTCTATGAATGAATTAAAATATATACATCAAATATTAAGATACTACATTATATCACCAGACTCAGGTAGTTGGAAACTTAAGAAACCAAACTGAACCAATGATTGATTGAATGGTGTTATATGTAGCAAAGGGAAGTAGATGCTATATGATACAGATTTGGGAAAAATATCAAACTTTAATAACAGGGTTTACCTTATGGACAATCCTGTTAGGGAAAGAAGGGGGTTGCATTCAGAGTGATTTAATCATAAAGTGAAGAAATAAGGAATGAAACAGGCTTATGCTATTACATTAGTGAAATAGACCTATGCTGAAAGTCAGTAAATAGGACTAAAAGCAAAGTGTGTATTTATAAATACACTCAATCCTAAAGTAGAATAATCAGAAATGTAATTGTTTGGTCAATCTGCAAGACACTGCTTGGGCATACATATACAGGTCCCACCATTGTCCATAAAGTAAGGAAAACAGATATGGAGGATTTATACATCTCTCTTCCAGACTGTAGGAAAACAAAAGCTCTTGAAGTGACTTGACTTATTAACACAAGTCTAAAAAGCATCAAATAATATGGAGGGACTCTGCATAAACTATATGACATTTGAACTAAACATTTCAGCCACCAGCAGAGTGATGGAGAAACTGCAAGTTGAGCAAATACAGACTGCAAAGCTGGCCCATCGAGAAGGGACCCATGGAAAGTAATTTGCAGAAGTAAATTGCTCACTGAAGCAAACCAGCTGGTATTTAATATCTAGCCCAAAACTGGCTGTATCAGCTAGAAACTTGCCTTACACAAACTAGTATGAAAGATGTTTTGCATCAAGAATTTGAAAATTCTAGTCCCAATTGCAAGAACTCAAAGGCAATGCCTTGTTCCTCAACAGGATAGGATGGTAGAGCAAACAGCTCTCATTTAGAATCTTTGAAAGAAGTATGGGTTACCTTCTGATTCATCCACACACACATCTCTGAGAAGTACCAAGATGGACCACCCAGCAAAAAATGGAATAAAAAGAACAGCTTCTTTCAGCACATAGCTTCCAGAAAGCCAAGGACACTTTGAAAGGAGAAAAATAGTTTAGGAACAGCCACTTGGGAATCCTCCTGCTGATATAAAGCATCTGTTTCAGACAGGCACCTTTAACTACAGCTATTTTCCAGGTATTTGGATTGCCTGCTCATGCACTGGGGAAAAATGTAACTATCTATCCTTTGCTCTACTTGTGTTTGCAGTCTCAATTCCTGCTGTGAACAGAAACTTAGTTGAAAGCTGACAGCTGAGCAAAAATCTGGTAATAAATAACAGACTTTCTCCTGTGATGTCCCAAATCAGTCAACTGACTATTTCCTGGAACCTGATTGATAAGGAAGTAACATGCTTATAAATGTGCCTTAAAGACTTGTCATTAAGTTACTGTATAGTCTTGTTTTGTAACAGATTCCAATAAAGATTGCTGTGAATTAGCTTTGAAATGCAACAAGTTATTCTTCTTAATAAGACTGTGAAACACTGTGGTTTCATGCTGTGTTGCATGTTCTTTGTGCATACAAACTAAAACACCATTTTGTGCAAGCAGTTTGAATTGCCCTCTATGTAGTTTGTCTTAAATGTAGGTTAGATAGTGTTTAATCAGATCCTGCAGCTACTATAATTAACAGGAAAGTTAAAAGGGTTGAATACTACATATCCATTGGGAAGGAGATCTTGGTGAACTGGCATGAAAGTAAATTGATCAAGCTGTTTTATCCTTTAGCTGTGGTTTGTTTTCCTGTGTTAGCAATCAATACTAAAGTTGGTAACCAACTGGCACATGGCAGCCCCTGCTCTACTCTGCTAGATTCAGTCAAATCTAAACCACATCATCTTTGCAGGGGAACAGCTGATTTCTATTTCTAGAAAAGTGCTTTCTCTTGTGGTGGTGGTCTTTGGGTTCTGAAAACCTGCATGGTTATTGTATTGACCTACTTTCTAGTATAGGCTCTCAAAATCACAGTCCAATACTATTTTTGCCTTCTTATGCCTTATTAGCTGATGTTGTTGTTAAGGGTAGTTAATTAAACCTGAGAATTTAATTCTACAGTGTCCTTTTCTTTAATTAAGCACAAATTCAACCTATGAAAAGTGTACAAGTAATCAGTTAAGCCAGTGGTTCTCAACCTTTTGCAGGTCATGGCCCACCTGGTAACATATTGCAACTATACAGGACACACCAGCTCTGCCCTCCCCCAGCTCTCTAGCCATTTCCCCAGCTCTGAGAGAGACTTACCATTGTGCGGCAACACAGTAATGTGTCCCAACACAGTGGCTGAAAACCACCGAGTTAAGCAATTTGTTTAACTAAGGTATATTTTATACCCTGTCTTTCTTACAATACCACAGGAAAGTCATTAGTGGGGTAGGATTTTAGATACTAAATTTTATAATCAATCACATTTATAGCTGTGGAAGCCTGAAAAGGTAATGTTATACTTCAGGATATAACAAAGCCTAACTTCTCCCTCACTCTAGGGTACTGTGTGACTAATCAGTTAAGTATAGGAATTTTTGCAGTCCATGAAAGAATGACATAGTAGTCACAATCAGGAAGCAAAATACCAGGTAAGACAGACCACTGACTGACCTTACTGGGTAATTCATGTATACTCTCTCTTATAATAAAGAGAGAACAGCAGACAGAGAATACTGATAATTCCTTTCATACTGAAACATTTTCTGGTAAAGTTTCCAGAGGTCAATCCCACTTGAAGATGGGATTCAACATCCTTCAAATTCAAACCACAAAGGAAAGAAGGTGTTCATCTTAATCTTGTCTATACTACCACTTACACTGGCAAAACATTTGTCAGTCAGGTGTGTGTGGGGGGGGAACCACAACCCCATAACACCTTAAGTGCTGCTGGCATAAGCACTTGAGCAGACAGCACTATGTTAGCATAAGACACCCTCTTGACAAAATACCTCCCACTGCTCATTCACATTGATTTGTTACTTCAGTTGGAGAGTCTTTCCTATAGACCTAATACAGCTACACAAGCACTGATGCTGGCAAAACTTATGTCATGAAGGGGCATGGTTTTTTCACACCTGAGCAACAAAAGTTTTGCTGGCATAAGTGCTAGTGCAACAAGGCCGCATTAAATGTATCCAGCTGCAGAGTAAGGCAACAAAACCCCCAAAACTGCTTATATGGGGCAAAACTGTGCATATGCTATATTAGGGATTACAAAACTCAGTTCTGTAATCATTTCTCCATGTTTCTATTAAGGCTGCAATGGCTATTTAGAGGTTTTATGGTTTTTAACAATTATTAGCATACTGACTGAGCAGATAAAATGTATAAATACAGCAAACTGAAAAACAGACTGGTCCACCTTAAGTGTCAATCCTTATTTTTCTACACTAAGCCATAAAAGCTATGTTTGGTAATAGTACACTCAAAACAGTCAAATTAAGTAATCTTGTGTACTGTAGGGCAACACAAGCTCCATTGGTTGTGCTGGGGGGTTACTCTAGTCCAGGCGTAGCCAAAACTGCAGCTCAGGAGCCGCATGCGGCTCTTGAATGGAAAAGTGTGGCTCACAGAAGAACATCAGCAAATCAATGTAGTAGGTAAAAAGTATATGGCTATATGCCTCAGTGCAGCTCTTGAAGGTTTAATAATCAGCTTGTGTGGCTCTTGAGCTCCACAAGTTTGGCCACCCCTGCTCTAGTCTGTTTTAAAACAAGCTGACTTTTAAAAATAAAATTAAACTGACATCATGGATATTTCAAGTCTGTTTAAAAAATTACTTCCTAAATTGTAAGCTGTCTTAATACCATAAACCTTATTTGGTTTATTACACAGCTGCCACTAGAGAACAATTATAAAAAAAATTCTGTACTATTTATGGTTATAGTCATAAGGACTCTTTACCTGCTTTGCAAGCTTTCACGGTGATTTATATCATAGTCAAAAGAAAAACCAACTCACTGTACCAAGTGCATACATAGTGTAGTTGCCTGGTATAAGTATTTGGCTTACATGAAACCAGTAAGTGTATGCACAAATATCTACCCTATGCAATCAAATTCAAATCTCTTGGAAAAAAACAAGTAAGATTTGTGCACAAACTAAAATAGTTGAACCCATGAATGCAGTTCTTGCTTAACAGCTCTAATGGGCAAAGTAAGCAGTCTCCCATGCTTAGCTCAAAAAGCCATCCTCAAGAAGGAAACAGTGAATTACTGCAGACAGACATCAGCTATTACGCAGTGGAGTCTCATGCTAGCTTACCTAAGATACCATAGTTTAAGCCAGTAACACTCAGATCTCAGTGGTTCAACAGCCAAATTAGTGATCAACATTACCCAAAACAGTCATATTAGTATGAATGTATCATTATTTACTGCAGTGCTATATATGCATATTTAAACAGTATGAACAGAGGAAATATGCATTTCTTATAGCAAAATGACTGATCACTTAATCAGCTACGATTGGTTAAGACTGATTAATAATTAAATAATTTTTAATATCATGTACTGCAAAGAGCTACCAGAGATGCGTTAAAGAGCCACTTGTGACTTGCAAGCCTTAGTCTGAGTATCACTGGATTTAAGCACTGCCCCTTATTTTCTCTTCTAAAAAGAATGGATAGCAGAATATGCTTAATGGTTTCACAGTTCAGATTTTGTCCTATGCACACTAGCTAGCACCTAACGAAATAGCATATTTATTAAAATGGTCTACTCTCTATTAAAAATGGATAATGTAGCCATCAGCTTGGGAGCAAAAGGCTGACTCCACATTCTACTATGGGTGTCCCATTTTGTCTAATATAGCTATAAAAATTGTTTTAAATGCTGCTCTGCTTTTCTGCCTATAAATGAGACAGCAAAAGCCATGCAATTTGATGTAGGGAAATTAGCACATATGTATGAGAGTGATCAAACATGATAAAACACTGCATGAGCATACCAAGAAATATTTGCCTACATAAGAAGTGATAACACAACAAAATCTGGGTACTAACTATGCAAATTCTACAATTTTCCGCTTTCTTCTGTTCCAGTTCACACAGAAATAGACATCATACTGTGATCTACTGTTCATTTTTTAAAATTATCATACAAGCTTGTCCTTTCAAGCATATCTATGATGGTGATATTCCACTTATTTTAAAAGGGAAGATCACCAGCTAGCTACTGTGCTAAACCAGTAGTTCTCAACCTATTGAAGGGAAGATCACCAGCCCACCCTCCCCATACCAAATCCAGCCATCTCCTCTGCTCTCTGTGACACATTTACTACTGTGTGGCAACACAGTAAGGTGTCCTGACACAGTTGTTGAGAACCACTGTGCTAAACAATGAAGCTGTTTGTATTTTCACACTGTAGAGTTCAAATTAAAATCATATATAAAAAAAATCTCAAAATAGTCACTACTTTGACATTAGTTCAATTAGGAAAACCCTCTGTCCACAGAAAACAAGGGCTGCAGAAGAGGCAGATTTCAAAGGAAAATGCATAGTTAATCAGAATTACTTGGACTATGGGATGTTAATACAAAGTATACCACTTTTCAGTCATATTTCAACTTTTTACTCTTTCTTGCTAGGCCAACAGGCTTGTAACATAATCAAATGTTAAAATGGGGAGGAAGATGCATAGCTAAACAGTGCTCCCCCCCCCCCAATATATTGGTAGGTGAATGCCCCTAAGCTGTTTGTGTTTATATAAAGTTACTTAAGTAAGATCTGCTAGTTTTATAAAAAACACCCTTGCAACACATAGGAAATAGAATATCCAAAATCAAGAAACAGGAAGTTTAGCCCTTTCATGTTTGTTGAGTAAGAAGATGACAAATTCAAAGATCTGAAAACATTAATTGTAATATCACCACCTCCTTTTACTCCTGAAACACTTACTTTCTTCTACACCCTTGTTGTACTGGCTATGCTCGAGAAAACTAGCTTTTCTTGTGCGAGTCATCAGCAGCTGAAGGCTTGACATACGTTTTTTTCCATCTTTGCCGCTTTCTAAAGTGCAGTCATATTTCCCTCTCAGAGTATATGTGTAATCAATTAATTAAGGCTTGAAAAAATTACCAAACATCTAGAGTAGTGGTTCTCAACCTTTTGCGGGTTGCAACACACTTGACAGCATATTGTGTCTCTACAGGACACACTAGCCCAACCCCCTTCAGGCCAAATCGAGCCATCTCTTCAACTCTACATGACACACTTACCACTGTATTGCGACTCAGTAACGCATCCC
This sequence comes from Podocnemis expansa, assembly GCA_007922195.1. Classification (NCBI taxonomy): domain Eukaryota; kingdom Metazoa; phylum Chordata; order Testudines; family Podocnemididae; genus Podocnemis; species Podocnemis expansa. The sequence goes on along the minus strand of ML681972.1, from coordinate 22,603,314 downwards.
AACACAGGGGTTGAGAACCACTGACTCAGAGTATGTCTATGCTGCAGTAAAACACCTGCAGCTGGCCCGCATCAGCTGACTCGAGTTCAGCTTTCAGGGCTATAAAACTGCCATGTACACATTTGGACTCAGGGACTCTCCCCCTCCTGCGGGGTCCTTGAGCCCAAACATCTACACCAAAATTGTACAACCTTGCAACCCAAGCCAGAATCACCTGACACAAGCCAGCTACATGTGTTTTACTAAAGTGTAAATATCCTAACAGTAGTGAGAAGCTAATAGGATCGAAGACTCTTTCAGCTGGAAGAGGAGGAAGATCCGGCAGCCATGCCCTGTCGAGAAGTCTGGTTGCTGCAGGGGTTAAAGTTGGCGGTCCCCACAACCCTCCTAATCAGATGGGCACCCCTCCTGCATGTCCAGGCCCCCCGCCCCCGCACCCCAGTTCCTGCCTCCCAAATGCCAGCCCCCCACCCCAGCTAGTGCTCCCCAAACACTTACTCCCATCAGACCCCTTACCCCGATCAGATCTCTTTCCCCATGTCATTCTCAGCCCCAGTCCCTATTCCCTAAGCTCCCTGCTCCCATTCCAGCCCTCCTAACCTGCTGTCCCCCAGCTCCTTCTTCATGTTACCCCCTTCAGCCCTCTGAAGCCCTCCCCAGCCCACCATCCCAACTCCTTCTCCCCCCTCTCCATGCACCCTCCCTGCCCCCATGCTTTCCCCGCTGGCTACCCGACCACCCCAACACTCCCCCAGCCCCCTTATCTGGCCAAAGAGCTGGGCAGGGGGAAGGGGGCTGCAGCACTGGCTGGTCAGCTGGCCGGCAACCAGCCACCCAAGCCAGAGGCTGGGGCCTGGCCACGCACACAGCCAGGCCCCTGCCAGAAGGGGCAGAGCCTCCACAGGCTCTGGGGAAGGGAGGGTGGAGTGGCTGGGCTGGCCCCAGCCCACAGCCCCTCCCTTCCGTCGGCCTAGCAGGGATGTGCTGGAACACTGGGTTCCTGCATGCCCATCTATTTTTAGGGGGCCCAAGAATGCAGAATTCTAGCATGTCCCCTATTTTGGGGGGGGGGCCTGGAATGCAGCATTCTGGGGCATTCCCCTATTTTTGAGGTGCCCAGAATGCTGGCTCCCTAAAAATAGGGGACCCCAGAACACCTTCCGGGGAGTTCCCTCTTACTTTAGCCCCTGGGTTGCTGGGAAGGAAAGCGTTATTCCTGGATTAAGTTCAGGCACTGAGTGTGTTGATCAGAAATTTAACTTCGTATTAAGTTTCTGATTAACTTGAAATGCCACACACTTCTCCCCCAGCTGATGGGAAACTGCATTCCCTTGACTGCTGGGAGTACGGTGCCCTCTACTTTACCCATTTACGTTTGGATACCGTTGACCCCATGAACAGTTCTCATATGTTGATTGCTGCTACTCATAGGTTTACCAAGCAACAGTGGCATGAAAATGACATGATTTTTGGCTATTTTATTGCTTCCCATTGGATTCTGATTAGGACCAGTGATAGCGACCAATTTCACTCTAGCACTGCTTGGGAAAAATCTATGAACAGCAAAGCTGGGGCTTGACTAATCCAAATTAATTAATATGAATAATTAATACTAGTTGCATAAAGAATTTATATTGAAATGTTAGAAATTTAAGCTTGTAGGTGAAAGCCACTGCAATTGCTCAGGCACTGATTATACAGGTTTTTCCTCATATTGGTTTAGTATTTTCTACAGTTTTTTCAAACACAGCAGTAAGTGCTCCCATTTTTAATATGGTATTAAGTCTTATGCTGGTTTCTCCCCCCAGAAATACTTAAAGGTTGCCGCTTTTCCATGCTTTTACTTTCACATATATTACTTCACATATTACTTATCCACTAGTCCCCAAACATTGAATTGTGATCTATTTCTGAATGGCAGTTACCACTGAAACCTATGAGTGCTGCACCAGCCGCTGGTGAAAAGTTGGAGATCTCTGACCCTGCCTCCTCTACCTTTTGAACCTTAATACATCTACCATGATATCATTTTAACATTAACTTATTTATCTTCCCACTTTTGAGGTGTGTATCAGGACCATTTAATAATTTAAACTGTTGCTAAAAAATTTAGAGCAAAGCAACTGATGTAAAATGTTTATAAATGGCTATTCTAATTAATAAGTGATATCAAATCCTGAAGAAAACACCTCTATTGTAATTTCAAGTGTGAATAAGTTGCAACCATATGCAGTACAAGAAGTTAGTGCATAAGTATCAGGAGGAAATGAATCAGTTAATTAAACAATGGCATAGCACAGCACTCAGACTCACTTTTGGCTATATAGTCAATGGCGCTCTTTAGCAGCAAGACCAAGATTGTACAGCTTTGTGTACAACAGAGAAATTTCAGGTGCTAACATACCTGCATTACTTATTTGGTTCAAAACAGCATCCTGTAGCCCTGTGCTCTCCACCTTAGTTGTTATGCAGTGGCTTCCTTCTATAGCCAGAGGGATGGAAGATCGGTGCTCCCCTTCCTCTACTTCCAGAAGGGAGCTCAGCATCTAGGGACACACGCTTTGGTCTCTGTTCACCCTGGGGAGGAGAACATGGATTTCCCCTCCTTCTGGTTCCTGAACAGCCCCCAGTGCCTATAAACCTAGGCAAAGTGTTTTGCTATATTTCTGCTATAGCCAGGGAGAAGGGAATGATGATCTCTGATCCCTCTGGCTGCAACAAAGGAGCCTGCATCAGTCTTTTTGCTCCACCTTTTTGCTCCTCAAGCAAACAGCTCTCTTCTGCAGCAAGCAGGAAGGGAGACGCAGGTCACTTTTGACTCCCAGGCCACAGGCTTGGAACCACTGCACTAATGTCTTAAATCAAGATGGTGATCACCTCATCCTATTAACATACCCTATGGCTCATCTGAGGGTGGGAAATGTGGAAAACTCAAGCACAGGGGTTCGGCTAATAGCTCATGCACAATTTTGCCACTAACTGTGGTACGCTGACCATCCTATCCATACAACAAAGACACCATACTACCTTAATGATAACAGCACTGACCCAGGAGGCTACCCAATCCCAAATTTATGCTCCACTGAATGGTAACTACCCAGGATTACTGGTTTTCACAGGGCAACTGCTGCTCTCACACTGAAGACAATGTATCCTCATTGCATAGTACTACAACATTTACGGCTAATAAGTCAGAGATATAAAGAAAAATCTCTCTATTATCCTGAGGTTAAGTTACCACCAGTGCTCATCACCTCTAGAGATGTGGTTGGGACTCAAAGACAGTCATCCATCGGCAAGTGCAATCCATGTGCACTGACTTGGGCAGTGGCTTGTGCCCAGTGGTTGCATTATGAACTCTGAAATGACCAGGCTCAATCTCTAGCTTTCTAAAGGTACTGCAGAAACACTCCACTACACTTCACTGTGACTTCCTCTTGGCTGCTTTTGCAAAGCTCAAGCAGAAAATACCTGCCAAGTAGGGAGTGAATGCTGAACATTTACTGAGAATGAAGGCCAGAACAATGGACAAGAGGACACAGGTTTCCTCCTCACACTGAACTCCCCATCTAAAGCAATGTTACTCTCTTTGCAAGTTAGGATACTATCGCCCAGTGGTTTTCAAACTATGGGTTGGGACCCAGTACTAGGTCTCTGACTCTCCTGCTGCCACCACCAAAAGACTGAAGTACATTGCTCAAAGACATAACTGTTGGGTCCCAGGCATAAATGTTTTTTTTTTTCAAGTGGGTCCTAAGAAAAAAAGTTTGTAAACCATGGCTGTAGTGGTTCTGAACCTTGTCTACTGGAAGCTGTGAACATCATCCCCATCTAGCTACTTCTCAACCTTCTGAATTTACTAATGCAGGAAGGCCATGTTTCTAAACACTGTAGATCAGTTACAATGCATTGAGTGAGATTTCTATTAGGATGGTATTAAACAATTTCCCTGGGCTCTCTGAAAGCCTTTGGAAATCTCTCAGAAACCACTACTTCTGGACCAGTACCAGAGACTGAGAAAGACATACTCAGAAGGCAGCGCAACTTCAGTGGTTTACTATAATGCAGGTGGAACCACAGAAATAACTCGTCAGCATTCAGAAGAATGCACAGTGGAATGGCACAAGAGAAGCACTTTTCAATCAGATGCGCGGGCCACAAGGGCAACAGCAGTGCAAGCTCATGAGCTCTAACTTGTCAAACAGGTCTTGGAGATGTGCAGTTCAAGGTCCCTGCTTATTCTGGCCTTTGCTTTTCTCTAAAAATTGCTAGACTGTCAATTATAATGGATGAAACTTGACAGGAAACACCTTCATATTTTCACAAAAGGTAAACAACTTTCAGTCAACACAGAACTGGGAACCACAGAGGTTGAAAGTTTCCACAGCCCTTCAGGTCCACACAGAAGTTTAATAATGAACATTTAGAATTTAAAATACTTGTTCCTCCCATGCATGGCATAAAAATACTTGTTCAATCAATTGTATAAGAAGAGTCCTAAACACCATATATTTTCAGGCTGCAGATTACTTTTAAAACTCAGGTGTTTTGGGAAAGGCATGCATGATACTATGTCTACAGTAAAGACAAGTGACAAGCAGCTTGTGGGAAGATGAATACCCCTACTCCTCCCACCTAAAAAAACCACACAGCTTTGCATAGTTTGAACTTTTGAAGTGCTGTCCCAACTGTAAAACAATAGCTGTGTCTTCTGTAGTGCCTATCAGCACAATGGATAACAGCTCACATTTTTTTCCTCAATGGCTTTAAAATATAGTTAAAAATATCTTAATACCTTTTAAAAGTACACAAATGTAGCACACGTTTTGCCACAATCCTACAGCACGCACAAATACAACAATATATAGCAAACGTTCTCAGATTATAAAGGTTTACTGTTGCCCACTTAAAATTGTTTTACTAGGGATTAGCATCACATATTCAATGTTGCAACCTTTTTTATATTAGGCAGCATCTTCTAATCTAGACAGTAGTTACCCTGCTTGTAAAAATACTGATCCAAATATATCTAACACCTAAAAACAGACTAAAACTAATCTAGTTACTTCCTAGACTTATTTACTGGTACATGATGATATTCTGGAATACCATGAACAAACTTTGAGGAATTAAGATAAAGTTTATTGAATTAATTTGAACCGTACTGAATTAGGATTAATACCTTTGGGGTACATGGTACTAAAATACAATTGTATTGCATTACTGTATGTACTTTTTCTAGTAAGTAGTGGGATGCTAATGTACTTTCTCTGTTATCAGCCTTTTGAAGACACCCTCCCTGGCAAGGTATTACTTCAGACCACATTCTGGAGGAACCAATAGACAAAGATAGAGTTTTTGCATAAACAGCCTGGTTTTAAACTGGTTTGTGGCCTTCTTCCTGATCCAGCAAATGGGGAGAACCCTGGTGAATGGAAGGCCCCAATCCTTAGGGCAGGGTTGGAAGGACTGGGTTTAGCTTGTTAAGGTCCTGTAAGAGCTGAAGGTGGAGAGTGAGTGCCCTTGCTGGACCACTGAGGGGAAATACTGGAACACCTGCCCTAAACTGTGGTACCAATTACTTTCCCCAGTTAAAGTAAACCTTCCTTCACCTCTCCCCCGCCAGCACAGGTTTCCTCACAACTCTTGGGTCACGATTTCCTACTAAATAATTAAATATTAAAGGCATGTAATTGAATTAGATACTTTCAAAGTACACATTTGTTGTATGATACAAGGCTAACATTTCAGCTGTGAGAGAAGTCAAATACTATTCAGTCTAAGTTATTCTGTTCTGTCCTGTAAACCAATGTTTGCTTTTCTTTTTGTCCAATTATGTAAGCTAGGAAAGTGAACAGGACCAGAGGCTGGTTAGTAAGGAACACAAGGAGAGCATTTCTTTTAAAAGGAGTGGTTTCTTGTGAACCAAACATGCCAATAATACCTTTTCTCCCACTCCTTTACAATCCCCGGTCACTAGTGTTCCTCTGCCACACCAGAACTACTGCTGTACCCACACAGCTGACTAGAAAACAAAAGGTAACGTCACTGAATTCCTTAACTAGTTTCTAGCCTGTAGCATGCGCATGAGAGCACTTGGTGTTCAGTTGATTTGTATTATAGGATGGAAATTAGTTACTAAAATTTTAGAAGACATTTCACTTTAGTCCATCATCTACACAACACAATGGTTTGAAGGGGCAGATAGGCTTTTAGGTAGTGCAGTCCTAGCATAAGCATACACCAGTGACCTCTGTAGGAGAGCTAGGTAGGTCACAGTAAAATGATTGCTCCTGAAACCAGTATGAAAATTCAGAATGAAGTTGTAAAACACATTCTTCCCGTCTCTCACACACACAGTTTTGACAGTTTTGAATTAGCACCCAGAAACACCTGAGGCTATGGAATACAAATATATCCACAACTATGTAAAATTGTAATTTAGGCCTGGTATTTTAAGGCTGCAATTTTAAAGGTCAAGGAAATACTAATATTTAAATAGGCATTTTTCAACATTTTCTTTTGTTACAACTACATTAGCTCTAACCAGACATGGCACAACCCGTTTATCTGATCTAACTGGGACTGGGGCCAGATCAGATAATCAAAAATTTGGCTAATCCAGAAAATGGGACAGTGGGAGGCTGCAGTGCTGTCTAGCGGCCACAGGAGAGACTGTCTGCTTCTGGACCTGTGTACACTTAATACAAAAAGCCAAATAATGGAAGGTCGGAAAAACAGGATTCTACTGTAGTAGTTCACAAGTCAGTATCAAGTAAATTTCCAAGCAACAATGAGAAATTTTATTTTCATGCAAGTACTGTCAATAACAAAAGGTAAAGGCAAATACTATGATAAAAGTCTAAATTTTAAAAATCTAATTATAGTGTTTAAATTGTAATAAAACATCTGTAACCCTGATCTTCAGGTTTTGTTTTTTAAAGTACACTCCATATTGATGGTCTTTTTCTAGCTTCTCCCTTGGATTTTTAACAATTTCTAAGACAGAAAGGTTATAAATTGCTTTTCAGGAATTGTTTTCTACCAAACTAGTTGATGGCACATACAGTAATTACTTTGTAAATAGACTGGCAAACCTGAAACATTCTTACATTGGTAAGAGCTGGGCGTAAATCACACAATGCGAGCAAGAGAATCCCAACTAGAACACAGAAATTGCTATAGCAATTAACACACCACTCTAACCTTTTCTAGCATAAGCCGATGTGTGATTACAAGAGGGAAAAGCTTTGTTTACCATCTAGTGGAACATCCAGCAAAGGTATTATTCCAACATTTATATGAGCAAAACTGTAGCGTTTTTTCCTCTTTGCAGCTCATCTACAAAGCATTCTTGGTAGGCTGAGGCGTTATTTATTAGCACATAAAGAGATTATTTCCCATTGACCAAGATGTGCTATTGTAGATAAAGCAGTGCTACTTCCGGCAATAGGGGGTGGTAAACATGTTAGGACATAGCTTCTCAAGTCACCGGGCAGGAGAGAGGGCAACATATCAAACTATACCGGGGGGCATGGCAAGTCAGGCCCAATGGAGGCTGCTCTGAGCACGGAGGATGGGCTGCAGCTGGTGCTCAGCGGATCTTAGCATTTCTTCACAAAACCTCAGTCTCGAAGGAGAGCCATGACTGACCTGCAGTGGTGTCAGTCAGTGCAGCTCCAGATGGGAAGGGATGCCACCTGCTGAACTCGAGGTGCCAATCTCCATGTGACTATGGTAGAGAATGCTGACCTAGGCGAGTGGCAACACAAAGAGGAGCAGTATGTGGAGGGCAAAACCCCCGTCTTGGCAGAATACTCTCCATGTGCACCCAACACCTCTGCTCTCTCTGTAAGGAGTCATGGATTTACAGTTATGAGGACAGAGTACTGCTCCTTGGGGGCACTGCTAGGTCATTTAAAGCTGGGGGCAGTGCAGTGAGTGAGGACACTGTCAGGCAGGGTTGCAAGGAGCGTGGGAGTGACAGCTGCCAAGTGATCTGAGCGGAGTATGGGGCTGGGAATCTGCCAAGTAATTGTGAGAGTGAGTTAGGAGAAGCACTGCTGGATGATTTGGGGGTACATGAAGGTGGGCACTGTGGGATGATATAGGAAATAATCACAACAAATGCTTTCTGAAACAGACTAATCTTCATGTTTTAACCTTAAAAAAACAAAAATCCAAGAGCTTCCAGTGGTTTACATGGTCCCAGACCCCAAGTGAAAGTTGTTCCACATGCTGAAATCTGAAATGGTGCTGGTGCCCTCAGGTGGAGAACAGCCCCATGTTTAAAAAAAAAACTAAGGTGGGGAGTGATTAAAAAAAGTGGCAAGCAACTCAAAAAAGTATGGGAAACTCTGCTGGGAGATGGTACCACCACGCTCCCCACGCAGTCCCAAGTCATAACTAAGCATGTTAAGCGACCTTCTATTTGTACCATTATTAAGTGCTATCACTTAGCTCTGACAAAACATTTCTTCCTTCATGGAGCTTTACAAAGAAGAGTAAATATCCTATTTCCTTTATACAGATGGGGAAGCGATGGCATAGTAAAGCTAAGAGATCTGTTCACACAAACAGGATCAGTAGCAAAGAGGGGAACAGACAGATTGCCAGACTCCAAATGTAATGTCCACAGAACACAGTGGCCTCCTCATCTGAAGGAATGATCACTAAAACAATAATCAAGGCTTAGGCCAAAAACCTGCAATGAGCACAATGTGGGCAAGCTCATTGTAAAACTGGGTCTTTAGAGTTCAATCCTCAAAATGCAGAAATGCCCATCATTACATTTTTCCAGTAGTTTAGACACAAAATCAGTCATGCTTAAGCAGCATCCCGATCTATTTTATCAGTCATTCGGTTACTGTGTGATGTAGGTGAACAGAAAAAAGAATTCTGTTCACTCTCTTCTGCTATTCCTTACTTCTGATTAGACAAACATGTATCCTTGCAACATCTTCATGGATATGCAAACTATTGTCAACTAGTCATATACATGTATTTAGTATGAGATGTTCTATTTTACGCTTCACTTTTTGGAAACTTAAAACCAGCTAAAATTTAAAATTATTTTTCTGCTGCAACTCTAAAAAGCAGCTTCACTGGAACTGACTAATATCTTCCAGTTCAAATTCCAAATAAATTGTAAAGGGAAATTGCAGTCAGTTAGTCACTTCATCTTGACCACACAAAAATTCAGATCTCACCAGGAACAAACCCCAAAACGTGTTTTAAAATCCACTAAATACAGCATGTGAGCACACAGGCAGCAGCAGTCTGAATCTTATGTACAACTAAAGAAACTTTCAGCTTTAATTAAAATATCGTTTAAAATATGGATTTATAAACAAGCTTTTATATTTTATATTTAAAGTGTAAAGGCTTTTGCTACTCATTCAATTGTGACAGAAGAAGGACTTACATGCTTTTTATAGTACAATTGCTTTCCCCTCCATTTGTGAATGCAGACTTCCTCATATCCACAGGTGTATATGTGGGTACTCGTATGGATTATTTAACCACAGTATCAACAACAATATTTTCATGGTAACTACAACGTTTATTTTCATGTGTATTTGGCTGTCTTTAGAACAATACCTCCCCCCCCCCCCCTTTTGGGGGAAAAAGATCACCATTCTGTTTCCTTTTACCCCAGACTTCATCTCCTGCTCCCATCTGTTCCACCCCCCCCCCCACATGAACACAAGTAGAAAGAGCACAATGTATTTAGCCAACACTCCACAGATCAGCAGGCCATGGACCACAATTTGGAAACCACATAACAGTGTAGCAGAAGTTTAACCATAGTTTTTATTGCTCACTAGATGGAACTTATTACTGAAATACAAATATTTGTGCACTACTTCAGGCCTCATTAGTTATTCTCCCATTAAAGAAAAACTACATGAAATAACAATTAAAAATACAGATTTTACGGCTCTTCTACTAGGAACCAAAAGAGAAGAGAAAGGTTCTGAACCTTAAGTATTCGTTACACAAGAAAGCTCAGTTAACTATGCTTAGCATCACCTACTGAATCTAGTCTACCATTACTGTTTGCATCCATGCCATCTGTGTATGTATGTACGTTTGATGTAATATACACATGGGTGCACATATACAAACCCCCACAAAGGACGATTCTAGCTGTAGATTACTACATTTATGATAGACAATAAAGCTGATAGGCTATGCATATATTCCAAATGTTATTTTCCTACAGTTATACAACGGTAGTAGATAAGTTTTATAAAATTCAGAAGCCAGATTTACTGCACCACAACAATAGGGGCATGATCCTGACTAAGAGCTCTGGGTGCTGCTCCAATATAAATGAGAGTACTTAGGAAAAGACACTGTATTCGCCAAGAATGAAAAATGTTGCTCATCACTTGTTACATCTACTAAAGAGACGGAAGATCCTTCACCAAAACATCTAAACTGAGCGGAACAATCACTTCAATCAGGCTTTGCCTCACACACTGAGTATCAGCGGTCTTACACATGCCTGTGCCTGACAATGGTGCATGTGGATACTGCACACAGCACTAAAAAGGAAACTAAAAAGCTGTTTGAGAATCATTCTGCATCTCTCAGCTCCCTTCGCTGCAGCGCATCCTCTGTACAGACACCCCCTCATCAGCTGGGGATTATCAAGCCTCCAGAACTCCCCTTCAGGCGCAGAAAGTAAATCCATCCTTTACCCTGGATCAATGCACCCAGGGCTGGCGGATACGTCCCCCTAAAATGTTACTTGAGGAAGCAGAGCCACTCTCCCCTATTCCTCCACCAGGCTTGCCCCGGCAGCCATCTCCTTGCTCCCTACCAAGGCCGGTTTGGTAAAGGCAGCGGGCTTGCACCGCTCCTCGGCCAAACGTGGCGGAGCGAAACCTGCCCAGCAAACAGCAAAGGCATCCGAGGCTCCACCGCAGTCTGGATCCGCATCAGCGCCAAGCCTCGCACCGGGGAGCGGGGCCAGGACGGATCGGGGCCCTGCTCCCTCCCGCCACCCTCTCCCCGTCGGAGCAGCCCAGGCATTTACCTTCATGATGAGCTCAGGCTGCGGAAAAAAGCCCCCGATCGAGGCCGAGGCCGGACCTGGAAGGAAAACAAAGCGCTGAGCCGCCGCACCAGCCGCCTGCACCGGAGCGCGGGGGGGAGGGGAGCGGGGCCCCAAAGACCCCCCCATGGCCGCCGATCTCGCCCCCCATGGCCGCCACCTCCCCCTTCGGCGCCCCCCCGCACTTGCTCGGCCACCGCTTTGCCTCCACCCCCCGCACACCGCGGCTCGGCTTCCCCTTCACTCGCTGCCATTGACGCCATTTCTGTCAAGAGGAGGAGAAACTTGCCACAACAACAAGCCACCCCCAGCCTCTCCGGGAGAGTCCCCGCTCCGCGCCCCGCCGCCGCAGCCTCGCCCCGAGAGCCGCAGGCTGGAGGGGGGCGGGCGGCGGGGCCCGATCCCGGGAAAGGCCCCTACTTTGCCGCGGCGGGGCGGCCGCTCCTCCATTGTATGAGGAAGAGGAGGGGGTTGGGTGGCAGCTCTCCCCGGCGGGGCGGAGGGGCTGCGGCTCGGTGCAGCCGGGCAGGGGCGGCAGCTTGCCGCGGGAAGAAAGCGCCGACCGCTCGGCTCGGGGGGAGTTTCAGCCGCAGCCGGCCCGATCCGCAGCGCCCGCAATGGGGCAGCCCCGCTCCGGCTCCTCGCCTGCCGCCGCCGCCACCCCCACCCCGGCGGGGAATCGGCGAGTCCCGCCGCAGCCTCGCTAGGACAAAAACAACCCCCCGCCCGGCCACCGAGCCGCTCCCTCGCCCGCCGGCGGCGGCGGCGGCTCTTTCTCCTGCTGTCGCTGTTACCTTTGTTCCGCGGCGCCCGCTCGCCCTCCCGCGGCTCCCCTGACCCGGGGAGACGGGGGCCCAAGCCTCCTCCCGGCTCCGGGCCCGCGGGCTGGGGGCCAGAGGCGGATCAACAGCCCAGCAACGGCTCTGGCTACGGCGGCTGCTCGGCGCTGCGTACGACGACGGGGCCGATCCCTCCTGCCCGGACCCGGCGGCGGCGGCGGCGGCGGCGGCTGCTCCGCTCGGAGCCTCTCGCTCGCTCCCCTCCCCCCCCACCAAACAGAGTGACTGACGGACAGAGACCCGCCTCCTCCCCGCCCTGCGCTTCCGCTATTGGCCCACAAGCCCGGCGGCCCGCCCTCCCCCGCGCGCCATTGGCCGCCCTGTCGGCCGCAGCGATGTCATTTTTCCACCAATTCTATGGAAACCGAGACTCGGCGCCGCACAGGCTCATGGGTAACGCCGTTCTTTCCTTGCCCGCCCGCCAGCGCGCGCGGCCGCGGAGCGCCGGAGCCGAACCACATCTCCCATGGTGCACGGCGCGAGAGGGGCTGCCAGGGGGCGGGGCGAACCCGAGCGCTTATTAAAAGCAGCGGAGGACGGGGCCTCCCTGGCGCCTGCGCAATGAAGCCCCGGTGGCGCATTTTCCCCCAACAGGAGAGGGTGGCGGCACCAGCAGTTGAAGGGGGCGGAGTTTTCCAGGAGCTGCTGCCGCCGGGTGTGGGTTGGGGCCGCGGGGGGGCGCGTGACCCTCTCTTGCTCCGGCCCAGCTGGGGAGCGAGGAGGCCGATGGTGACTCTGGCTGGCGGTAGGTGGGGAGGGGAGGAAGCTTAGCCGCCGCCGGTCCCCACAGCCGTGCCGGGCGGGCGGGGGCCTTGCCGCGGGAGCTGCCCGCTGAGAGCAGCGCTTCGGCCTGCTCCCGTAGCCGGGGCTCGCTGCCGCCCCGGCACGCGCTTCCTGCGCGCGTTGGCCCGTCCCGGCTCCCGTCCCACGCGCTGTGTAGCGAGGTGGGGGGTGGGCCGCTTCCGTTGGCTGGTGGCGTGGTGGCCAGAGCGAGCCGAGGGGGAAGCGAAGGGCGCGGGCAGCCCCCGGCTTCCGCACCGGCTCCGGGTTTCCTGGCACGGGTGGCGCCTCCCTTTTGGCGGCACCGCGCCGGCTTTGCTTCCGTCTTCCGGGGGATGGATGGGACGGAGCCAAGCGGCCGCCGCGCTCCCTCTGTGGTGGGGGGGGGTGGCTCTTCCCCCATTTGGCTCTGTCTGGTGCTGAAATGGCGCTGTCGGTTGAGCAGCAACGTTTCCACGTAATTCAGATAACCGTTACTGACGCTGATGGGCCCGCTGTTGGCTGAGGTGAGCGGTAATCGCCAGCAAGAGGTGGCAAGTGACCCATGACTGATAGGGCTACCAGATACCAAAAAACCTGGAAAGGAGGACGGTGGAGAAAATGTAGTGGTGTTGTCGTATTCTTCTGGTTTTAGGGGGCCCTGGAATGCTTTCCCATAAAAATAGGGTGTTCTGTGGCATTCTGGCACACTTTAACCCTGTAAGGAAAAAGCCAGACAAAATAATGTGTCTTAAAATGCCTGCCAAACAGAGGATGTGAAGGTAAAAAGGAAGACATGTCTTTCTTTTGCCTGACATCTGGTAACCCTATGAGCAGAGGACTTTCCAACTTGCTCAGTGCAGGTTTAGTCGCTTCCTGGTCTGTGAATTTTGCTTTCTTTGTGGAGAACGCTTTAAGTGCATTTCAGCTCGGAAAAGGGTGTATTTGTGGCATAGTTCGGGTCTGTGTTTCTGCGATTTGTTCCTTTCAGGTCACAAGTGAGAGAGGGATGTATGGCTTTACAGCCAGTCCTGCAGATTTAACGTAGAATTTTAAAAGCAGAGCTGGCTTGCGCTGCTTAAATCTGTGTTGTCACTGATAATAGACTTCTGCAGACCAAATTATGGATTTGACACAGGAGAAATGTCATTGATCCAGGCTACCACCTCTCTTATTGCTATTTGGTTGCTGCTAAGCCAAAAATGACTCTTACAAAAATATTTTTAATCTGCATATTGAGTCATTTGACTACTTAAAATGGTCAAGCTTCAGTAAGAGGGTTTTTCTTGCATAACTTCTGTCCATTAACATCTTTTTAAGATAAACCACTATACTGGTGAAGTAGGAGCTGTTTCAAGGAGAGGCTGTAACAGTACTAGTAAAAATTTTCTTAAACTACTCAGATTAGTATTTCCATTTTTAGCAAACTTTTAATTCACATGTTTTGCCTAAGGAGACTAACCCAGTGTTCATTTCTGTTTTTATTTCACTAATACAATGCTGCTACTTTTGGAATTGTAAACCTTGTATGGAGGCAAGGTGGCCGCAGTAATAACCATCATTGGACCGACTTCTGTTGATCAGAGACAAGTTTCAAGTTTATGGAGACCTTTTCATGTCAGCTTGAAAGCTTGTCTGTCTCTAACAGAAGTTGATCACTACAACAGAGGTCTCAAACTCAAATCACCACGAGGACCGCATGGGACTGGTACGTTAGCCTGAGGGCTGCCCAACTGGAACCTTGTCATAAAACAATATTGCAAATACTGGTGGTAATAGTGTCTTTGCGAGCAACAGGAAATAGCTTTAGGGGCTGCATGGGCTGTGTGTTTGAGACCCCCGCACTACAAGATACTACTTCATTCATCTCTTTGATATCTTGGGACGGATGCAGCAAAGCTGCAGACACTGTTGGGCAGTGGTTCTGAAACTTTGTGTTGGTGATCCCTTTCACACAACAGTCCCTGAGATGGATCCCGTCGGCTCCAGCCCAACCCTTGGCCACTCTGGATTCCCTGTTCCCCCTTCCTTCCAAGCCCTGTACTGTGTCTGTTATGCTTCTAACTCCTGCACTCCCCTTTTGGGGAAGCAGACCTCCCTTATAGTGCCCATTTGGAGAAACAGATCTGCTTGCATGAAGTGGCAGGTATTGGTGCTTTCTCCCACTTCAAAAGTTTCTCCTCCACACAGCCCTGGGGGGGGGCAGTAAGTTGGGGAGGAGGTTGAGGATCAGGGCTTCCTGCATCCAGGTCACTTCCCCACTTAGACTGTGTGATGAAAGTGCAGTCACAGCACTACCTAGGTGGAGAGTGACCCAGATTCAGGAAGCCTTGGTGTTGCTTCTTGCTTCTCCCTGATGTTCCCCTGGTGATGGCATGGCACAGAGGAACTTGGGGTGGGTGTGGCATGGTATCTTTCATTGTTCATTTGCTCCCCACACACTCCTCTGTCTGGAGGCTCACAGCCCTGCACTTGACCAGGGCTCACCATGCACAACCACCATGTAACTAAGTCACAACCTTCACTTCTGAGAACCAAAGCTGTATGGGATGCACTTAAATCAATATTTTACAGAACACTCAGAATTTTTCAGACTTGCATTCTTCAACATTAAATCAGGGGTTCTCAAACTTCTTTATCCTGGGGCCTGCTTTGGAATATTCAATGCTGTGAGGATCTTTTCCCTCACCCCCTAAATAAAGACCCCCATGCCACCTTTAGGTGTGTGCTTACTTACCCTTTTGTCTGTGCTGCTACAGGGGGCTGTGCTGCTTTCACATCTGGGCACATGAGGAGCAGTTTGGCCATCCAGCTCTGAAGGAGTGGGACTGCCAGATCTATGCATTTCTGACAGCCAGAGCCCCAGCATATGTGGTAGTGGGAGGTTAACAGTTTATAACCCATCTATGATAATTTGGTGACCCCTGAAGGGTCCAAACTCCCAGGTCAAGATTTAAGACAATAGTTCTTGAAAAGGAAGTACAGCCTGGATGTAACCACTATAAGATGAGTGAAAAATTGGTTGGATAACTGCTCCCAGAGAGTAGTTCTCAATGGTTCACAGTCATGCTGGGAGGGCATAATGAGTGAGGTACTGGAGGGATCAGTTCTGGGTCTGGTTCTGGTCAATATTTTCATCAGTGACTTAGATGATATACAGAGTACACTTAGAAAGTTTAACAGTACCAAGCTGGGGGGGGGGGGGGGGTTGCAAGTGCTTTGGAGGATAGGATTACAGTTGAAAATGACTTGGACAAACCAGTGAATTGGTCTGAGGTGAAGAAAATGAAATTCAGTAAAGAGAAATGGAAAGTACTCCACTTAGAAAAGAAAAATCCATTGCATATACACAAAATGGGCAATGACTGCCTAGGAAGGAATACTGTGGAGAGGGACCTGGGTGTCATGGTAGACCACAAGCAGAATATAAATCAACAGCGTAACTCTGTTGCACAAAAGACCAAACACCATTCTCAGAGCTATTAACAGGAGTATTACAAGTAAGACATGAGAAATAATTCTTCTGCTCTACTTTGTCCTGATTAGATCTCAGCTGGAGTACCGTGTTGAATTCTGGGCACCTTGTCTCAGGAGAGATGTGGGCAAACTTGAGAAAGTCCAGAGGAAAGCATCAAGAATGATTAGAGGTCTAGAACAATTGACTTATGAGGGAAGATTGAAAGAGCTGGGTTTGTGTAGGCTAGGAAAGAAGGGACATAAGAGGTTGTCATGAGGAGGAGGGAGCAAAACTGTTCTCCTTAACTGCTGTTGATGGCAGAAGAAGCAATAGAGTTAAATTGTATCAAGAGAGGTTTAGGTTGGACATTAGGGGAAAAAAAAAATTCCTGACTGTCAGGGTAATTAACCACTGGAGTAAGTTGCCTAGGCAGGTTGTGGGATCTCAACCATTAGAAGTGTTTAAGAGCAGGTTATACAAACACGTGTCAGAGATGGTTTAAGAGGTTTGCTCGGCCCTGCTATGAGTGCAGGGGACTGGACTTAATGATCTCTCATAGTCCCTCCATCTTTTATGAGCCTATGAAAAGTTCTAAAGGGGCAGTCATGTTAGTCTAGTTCAGGGGTGGCCAAACTTATGGAACTTAAGAGCCACACAAGCTGATTATTAAACGTTCAAGAGTTGCACTGAGCCATATAGCCATATACTCTTACCTACTAAATTGATTTGCTGACATTCTTCCGGGAGCCACGCTTTCTCATTCAAGAGTCAGGTGCAGCTCCTGAGCCGCAGTTTGGCCGTGCCTGGTCTAGTTCATTAAAACAAACAAGGAGTCCTGTGGCTCTTAAAGACTCTGTTCCCCCATCTTCAAAGCACTTGACAAAGTGGGATTTTTCTCCCACAGAAGCTGATGCAATAAATAAATCTGTTAGTCTTTCAAGTGCCACAGGACTCCTTGTTTGTTTTAAGCCTTGATGTGATTCTTCTGCTGATGATTGTTGTGCTGGATAAGGTATACTCACAAAAAGTGGAATGCAGTTGTGCTAGTCAATTGGATTACTATAGCTCAGGGGAGGGCGAACTTCTTGGACTAAGAGCCACATTTGAAACTGTATGGTGGGCCATACAGAGGGACTGAAGGGAAGAGGCAGGGCTATGAAGGAGGAGCAGCCACCATGTGGTATAGCTTGGAGCTGGGAATGTGGAACAGCCACTGTACTTCAGCCAGGCCCAGAAGAAGGGCCTGATAAGAGGCTCAGATGGACTGCATAGTTTACCTATTCCTGCTAATAGCCTAATACCACCTTGACCACTGAAGTTGTTAGTGATATTCTTTTCTTTAAACTGAGAGGTCTTTGGAAAGTGCTAGAATACTGCCAATACTAAGGTCTACAGATAATAGTATTGCTGGTAATAACATGAAAGAAAAATGAAGATAAAACTTGAACACTAAAGTGTGGTTTTTTACTAAGCTGCTTTAGAAACATCTGCCATCTTTAAGAAATCATTTCCTCCATAAGTGAAATATGTAGTCACCTTTTGCATGAAATTCACCTTCCTTGGTACCAAAAACATGCAGCAGTTTAGGAGAGAAAGTGAAGAATAAATTTTCTGACTGAAACTGAACAGCCACATTAGGGTTTGCCAAGAACAGCATTGTGGACAGCTCTGCTCTTGCAAAGAGGGCTGTGAAGATTTTTAATAACAAACTAACTTTTCCATGCTACCTCTGAAATAGCCTCTCAATTTGCACATGCCTCTTAACTCTGCTGGGGCATCTTAGCTGCTGAATTGTTGGTGCCATTTCCTTTTGACATGTTAGGTTTTTTGGCTGGTTGCATTTTGATCACAAGGCTTAAGTAGCATCACTACATATCTTCAGGTGTGTCTGCACAGGCACATTTAGGAAAGTGAATCAATCATCTTTAAGTTCAGAACAGGCTGTTATAATCATGTAGTCTGAGCTCCTGTATAATGTAGGCTGTAACTTCCCCAAATAATTCCTAGAACATATCTTTAGAGAGAGAAATTGGTAGTGATAGAGAATTGACCAAGAATGACCCTTGGTAAATTGTCCCAATGGCAAATTGCATCTGATTTCTAGTCTGAAATTGTCTTGTTTCAACTTCCAGCCATTAGGTTGTCATAACTTTCTCTGCTAGACTGAACAGCCCATTATTAAATATGCTTCCCATGTAGATAATTAAACTGTAAGCAGGTCACCCTTTAACCTGGCAAGTTAAATAAATTAAGCTCCTTGAGCCTATCAGTGTGTGGTTTGTTTTTTAGTTCTTTAATTAGACTCATGGCTCTTCTCTGAACCCTCTCTGATTTATCAACATAATTCTTAAAGTGTGAACTCAGAACTGGACACAGTATTCCAGCAGCAGTTGCATGACAGCCAATACAGAAATCAAATGATCTAAGCTCTCATTGGAGATTCCACTGTATATGCATCTCAGAATCACATTCGCTTATGTGGGCTCAGTATCGCACTGGGAGTTCATGTTCTACTGGGTACCCACTGTGACCCTCAAACTTTTTTTTCCAGAGTTATTGCTTTCCAGGGATGAGTTCTCCATCATATAGCATAGCCTGCATTTTTTTAGATGTATATGCTTACATTTGCTGTATTGAGCTGCATATTATTTACTTCCACCCAGTTTACCAAATGATACAGACTGATCTGAATCCATGACCTGTTCTCTCCTTCAGTTATTTCTCTTCATTTTTGTGTTGTCAACCAGTTAGAAGAGACAATTTTGTTTTTCTTCCAGGTCACTGATTTAAAAAAAAAAAAAAGTCAAGCGTAGGGCCAAGAACTAATCTCTGTTGAACCCAACTGGAAACACAACTGCTTGAAAATTCCCTGTTTACCATTACAGTTTGAGACCAATGTTCCCTTTAAGCTGCGCGGGCGTGCAGCCCACTGCAGCTCCCCCACGCAGGGAAGGCTGCCGGCCGCACAGGGCTGGCAGCCAGAGTCCTGGCTCAGAGCTACCCTGGAGCAGGGAGTTATTAAAATTCCCACCCAGAGAAGCTCTAACGGAGCATGCCCAGAATATCTGAGCATGCTCCATTAGTACTTCTCTAGCCCCATGAGGTGTGGCTGGGCCATGCCGCTCCAGCCACAGGGTAGGCTTGTGGGGGGGGGGTTGGGCAGGCTGGGGGGTTACTAGGGGAGCAGGCCCATTGGGGGGGGGGCAGCAGGATTGGGCCCATGGGGGGGTGCGCCACAATCGGGCCTGCACGGGAGGCCGTGCAGTGAGCAACGTGAGTTGCTCAGCTGCCTGAGGCTCTTAGAGGGAACTTTGTTTGAGACTTATTTGTTAGCTAATTCTTAATCCAATCAATGTATGCCATGTTAACTTCTATATTCCAAGTAAAATGCCTCAAGAGCAGTCAAAGTATACTGTGTCAACACCATTATTTTTATCAACCAAAGTTGTTTAAAAATTAACAAGTTAGTTTGACTGGGTCTATTTTCCATAAACCCATGTTTTGCATTATATTACCTCCTTTATTAATCAAGTTCCTCATTAGTTTCTCCCTTATTTCGTCTAGGACTGAGGTCAGGCCTATAATCACCCAAGTTCTCATTTACCCTCTTTACAAATTCAGCACAACGTTTAGCTATTTTCTTGTCTTCTGGAACTTTTTGATGCTCCAAGACACTGAAAATCAACATCAACATTTAGGTGAGCTCCTCAATTACCTTGTATCTAAGAGGTTTAGAAGAACTGTCTGAAATTGCTGATGTAAAAATATTTTTAGGCATTATCTAACTATATAGTGGAATGCAGAGTGTTGTCACCATATAATGCAGCTATAGCATTCATTATTCCTCAATTACATGTCAGAAATACTTATTGAACACCTGCTGTTTCTGCATTATTGTTGGCAATTCTACCACTTCCATCTAGAAATGGACCATTGCCAGGATTCTTGTGATTCCTAATATATTTACAAATTGCTGTTAACTCTCCTGGTCATGCTCTTTTTCCTCCCCTCACTGTATCCATTGATGTTCTTTATCAGCTTGTTACAGTTCCTGAACTCTGCTTTATAAGTATTTTTCCCATTTGTTATGTATATTTATAGCTATTGTTTACTTGCCTTCTAAACCAAGTCAGTTTTTTTAAACCAGAATTACTGCCTTTGACTTTGGCTTTTTGGGTGTCTAGTAAGGCGGTCTTAAATTATTTCCAATTCATTTTTCTAACAGAGTTCTTCCTCCCAGTTAATTTGGCTCAGCATTATTTTCAGCTTTGTGAAACTTGCCTTATTTAAAACATGATGTTGTTTATATTTATATGTATACTGCTCTGGACTTGATTCTTCTTGCACATTATGTAAGTGATGAACTCATGATCAGTTGCATCACAACTATAATTTTAGTTCTGTAATCAGTTCCTCTTTATCTGTTCAGGCAAGGTCTACTAAAGAATTTGTCTGTCTGTGTTGGCTTTAGCACATTTTGTGTTAAGAAATTCTTGGAATGTTTTAGTACTGGAAGCATGAGACCTCTAGTGTATGTCGGTCAAATTGAAGTCCTCTGTGATCATTCAGCTTTTTCCTTCTATTATTATGAAAAGGCTATTCTTGTTCCCTAAAGTGATTTGGTCTGCCCCAAACATCAGCTAGTACTCTCATCTTCTGCTTTATCTGTTAAGGCATTGATCTGTAAGCTTTCAAGATCAATGTCTTTTGAGTTATCAGTGACTCTCACATAGGCAATACCATCTTCATAGTGCCACTTCTGTTTTACTTCTACACACTGTCCTTTTTTTTAATAGGTTATGACCATTTCATTTAACATTCCAGTCATATAAATTATCCCATAAGATTTCAGTAATACCAACTAGATAAGATTTTTTTTTAATCCATGGAAGCTGTGATTAAATTTTTTTTTTTTAGTCTTTAAAAAGTGTTACAGGACTCCTTATTTGTTTTAGAAGGAATTTGTGCTAATAAACTAACAATTCCTGGTCCTTTTGCTTGTTACCCAGGAACTTTAGCGTAAGTGTAAAGATAGTTAAAGGATTTTTTTCATGTCATTTGGTGCTTGATTAATTTTGTTCTCAGTGTCTTTTATGTGTTGATTCCTCATATATTCCATTATTTACCCTCTGCTTTGCTGCTATTTTAACTGGAATTCACACTTTCTATTAATTTAAAGCATCAGGTTAAATAGCGCATGCCTTCATTCAGAAGTAAAGCGACCTTAGTCATGCAAGTTTAATTCAGTGCACTGTTCCCTCTAAGTTGTGCACATAAGTCATGAAACCCATGCACACAACAACATAAAAAGCGTACAAAAAAACTCAACAGTGCTAATGTTAGCACACGCAAAGAATTTTTTGGGTACACAAAAATTTTCTGCATGAACAGCTTACAAAAAGTGAGAGGGAATGCTGATTCAGTGTCCCCAGCGTGTGTTAAGTGGTTACATTATGTAGACTGAGACCTAGTTTTATTTTGTCAGTGGGACAAGGTCAAGAGTTATGGCTAATCTTTTAAAAATGACTTTATTCCTAATTTGGGGATACTCAAGGTCTTTCATATTGTGGCCTATATGTTAACAGAGGAAGTTTCATAGATCACCTCCTATCCTGTTTGCAATTGTGTGGCTTATTCATGGCAACTCAGTTTTAAGCAGTTGTAAGCTTATTACATGAAAAAATAATGGGAAGGTGTTTATTGCAGTCGGAGAGGAGGGGAAATCTATTAGTCTTCATCTTCCTTCTCCAGTTTCTAGTGTACACATAAGCAAGTGAGAGAGAGGGAACTAAAAGTGTCTCTGCCAACTTGTGCAGGAGGACAAGTTTCATGTGAATGCGTGCAAGCAAGAAGTTAAATCCTCTTCCACTCCACAGACTTCCTTGTCACTCTGTTTCTGAAAAAATGGAAGAATGGCATGCACAGATGTAGCCACCACCTATGTCAGGATAGTCTTGCTGGAATACATATGCAGATGTGAAGCACTCATAGATCACATAATTTAGTTCATAGGATTGTTTCTCACTGTTCCAGTATCTTGCTTTGTCTTTTTCTTATTTGCTGTTTCTTTATGCGGTTACATTCTTATTTTGGGACTGATTGTGATAGCCATACTTAGCAAGTGGTCCCATTGAGTTTGATACTCAGGGTGGTGCAAGTTACTATGTTCAGTGTGAGGAAGAGTATGGCAGGCAATACTACCTTAAGTGTGTGAATTTGATTGTTGTAATGCAATCTTTGCTGTGTATATGGGGAGTTGTGGGGGGATATGTGTTACGAAGAGTCATCTAAGAAAACAGTCTGGAGATTGTAAATTTATTCCATTAACTTTTGATCAAAGTTTGATCACTCTTAATCTGCCTGTTTTATGAGTATATTACATTTATATTTCAAAACCTAGCAGCAAGCCTTTGGCTGGCAGCCAAGAACATTTTCATTTTGTTGCCAGAGCAAAACACTCCTTGCAAGATGCCTTCTAAATAGTCAAGGATGGCTGCTGAAGTAGCATGAAACTTCATACTACTACTGCAGCTCCAGTTTTCGAATGACATTAGAAACATCAAATTTTGAGCTACTGCATCTGCAGTGCAGCAAAGAAGGTTAGAGGTGAGAGAAGAGAAAATGGATTACACAGAAGTCTGAAAACGTCACAGATACGGAGAACCTGAGAAAGGGACACGAGCTGAGAAATGAACTTGGAAAGATGAATAAGCTATAAAATCAATCCAGAATTGGCAGTAGAAAAAGTTGACACAAATGGAATAGAGGGTGAAAAAATGATTAACAGAGCCAAATTCTTAAAATGGTCTAAAAGAATATAACAGATATAAATTTAACAACAAAATGTTAAGAGTGAGCCAAAAATCAAGTGTTTTTGTTTTAAAAATATGCTTAAACAATCTGTGTTTAATCAGAAAACTTAGATTGCATGTATGCGCACATTCATGTGCGTGTGTACATGTGCATATGCACATTTACGACTCAGTGCTCTTGAGCATAAAAACATGTTTAGAATTGAATTCTGATTTCTGGTTTCAGAAAGATCTGTGTAGTGGTGCTTGACTTTGGTGTGGGTATCCATATTAGTTTTTAAGTAGGCATCTTAGATATTCTGGAGAGGGACCCAGAAATCAAACCAAACTCTAGCAAATGTTTAGAGTGCATTTCAATTAAATGGCTTTTGGTTTATTCAAAATCAAAACAAGTTGTTGGGTTTTTTTTGTTTTTTTTTTTTTAAATGTGGTGGTGGTGGTGGTGGTTAGTGTATAAAGCAAGAGCAAGAAGACTGTGTATAAAGTAAAACAAGTGATAGTTGGAAAAAGATGGCTTTCTTTAAAGCAACACTTTCAAGGGGGCCTGTCCTAAATCACTTAATCATGTTTCTCTTCCCTTTTTTCTTACCCTAAGGCTAACGTTCCTTCCATATGTGTGTGGTAGATATATATTCATGTATAAATTCAAATTCTCTTAACATTGATTGTAACAATAAGAAATCTTTTATTCTTGATTTTTTTTTTTTTTTTTTCTCTCTGACAGAGTGAAACAGTGCATCTCAAAATGGAGGGAATGGAAGAAACATCGAGAAGAACTCTTTTAGAGCCATACAAGTATTTACTTCAACTGCCAGGCAAGTTTTCTTTTGCCATTCTTCTGTTCTGGGTATTACTTGCCTTCAAAGATTCATGGTCACGTGTATCCCGTAAAGAATAAGTAGAGGACAACTCTATTCTGTCTTGGGTTGTATGGAATTTTATTCTGGCCATTCAATTCTTTTAGTGAAAAGAACAGAACTTTTATATTTAGAAAATCCTAACCACTAGCACTAGATCAGAAGTCTCTTTTTGTTGAGATAAACATCTTTCCCCTCTCATCTATCGAATTCAGAGAAATTCCTCGGCCCACACCACCATTGCATTCAAGTAGGCCACAATACTGGAGATTACGTTTCTTGTTCTTGAAAGCGAAAGTACTGAAGATTTGATCCAGCTATCGTGGCATGAACACTATCAACTCTGAGCCTACTACTGAGCTTTGCCTTGGTGTATTTGGACCTTTTGATTTCCTTGTCCTACTTGTTGCTTGGTCATGTGCTGCTTAAACAATCAGTTATGTCCCAGATTTTTCCTTTGGACCAAATTCAGCTGTTGTGGGTCACCTCATCTCCCCTAGATAACCACTATACTGTGTATTGACTTCAAGCTGGCTGGTATACTCAAGGAAAGACTTCCTCTGAGACATGGTAACAGTTCAAGCTGATTGCTAGGAAAATAACTTGCTGTGCTGCAGGGGTGCCACAGCTGACATGCAGGGCTCCTGGCCCCTCCTCCAGTGGGGCCTGGGGCTGCAAGAGTCACATGCACAGTGTGGCTTCTGGTCCCACTCCCCAGCTGGTGGGGCAGAGCCAGCAGGGAAGGGGTGCTGCTTCCACCGGCACCTGCTGTGGGTGGATTGTGGGACGGGGCTCGCAGAGGTTGCTGACTCTGCTGTACTGGTAGGTGGCTTCTGTAGCTGTCTTCTGTAAGCAGTGAGATGTGTGTTTGTTTGTTTTTTTTTTTTTTTTTTTTTTTTTAAAAACAGGCCCACAGCGCAGTGACTAGTCCCATACAGGAAGGGAATAGGTCAAAGTTTTATTGTTAATGCATTACAGCAGTTACTTCTGTCCAGTTTGTTGAAGTTTATAAAAGTAAGTCTAATCAAAATGACGTGACTGCCTGTGCATAGTTAAGAGAAATTTTGAATATTGTCAAGTGGTATTAATAGGCATAGTCCCTGTTCATGTAGGTATTAGCATACTGAATATTCAATATAGTCAAGGCCCTACAGTGATATTCCCTTTGTTTATGATGACCTTCACTGTCACCATAAAGCAGCAGTTATAAACTAGTTACTGCATAGAAATCCAATATGATTATCAATTTATTTCTGGTTGAAGTAGGGGAGGAGAAGAGAAGTTACCAGTAACCTTCCTCCTTGAGGGTAAGGAGAAATCCTAACTTCTAACCTGACAGCCTCTCCCATTGGGTAGTAAATCAGAATTAATTTATGCTACTGCAAAGACTCCTACCACCTACCATAGCTGTCAATGGTTTCTTCTTGCCCTCCCTTCCATGTAAATGTAGCTTCCTTCGCACCTTTATTTTAATCAGAAGATATTAGCTTATGTTCAGTATTATCATTTTTTTGCTAGATATGTACACTGATTGTAGTTGGAGCATAATTTATCAAACTGAGTAAGTTCAGCAACTGAGAGAAATGGACAGTAAAAGTGGCTTTGGAAAAACAGTTCTCTAAAAACTAACTTGTAAACATAGTTCAGTTCTTTAAAAATTTGAAAACATAGATGTGTTCATTTTGCACTCTAAATCATTGGCTGTGAAACTGTCCATTTTGCTGACTTCATTTATTGTTGTAATACTTTGGAGACTGATAGGTTTCTTTTGGAACAGTCCTCTTTTTAGTTTGCAGCCTATGCAACTTTTTTTAATCAATCCTGCTCCATGTGATGAGGTGTATGGTCTTGGTTTTGACTGAGGTCTGTAGGGAAAGCTGCTAGTAATTACTTTTTTTTTTTTTTTTTTAAAGCTTTAAGCAAATTTTATATTTTAAGAGACTGGGACTGCAGTCCTCTGAGCATGGAAGAGATTCCAAGCTCCTTCCATGCCACTAGTGTCACAGTCCTGTTTGTGCATCTACTCTGTTTTGCTACCTTCTTTATCTTGTTGTATGTTTTAACTATGCTATCTAAGTATTCTGGGAAGATGCAAACCTTTTTCAGGTGAAACAGCTTTTTTGTTAGTCAAGTTCAGAAAACAAAAGAACTTTAGAGGGACCCTAACCGAGCTACTTGAATGGACAGCTTAGCAGCAGATGAAGTTTAGTGTTCATAAATGCAAAGTAATGAACATATTTGATAATGTGTAGCATACTACCTGTGTACCTTGCAGAGGTACAAACAGTATCCACACAGGAAAAAGACATCATTACGGACAGCTCAGAAAATATAATCTGAATGTGCAGCTGCAGTCAAGGCACTAATGTTAATGCATAAGAAATGGAATGTAGAGCTCAGAAAATAAGTGTTATGAACTAATAGTTGATGCTCTTAATATGGACCCTAGGCAGTAGTGGTCACTGCATCTGAAAGGATATTGCAGAGAGAGATCAGAAAATCATGAGGATATTTAGGGACATGGAAGAATTCTCACATAAAATTGGTTTTTATTTAAGCACTTGTACATGAAGCTTTGCATTAAAGTGGCAACCTCTATATCGAGGTACCAAAGTGGCAGCGTTAGTCTACTTCAGCAAAACAAACAAGGAGTCTGGTGGCACTTAAAGACTAACAGATTTATTTACTGCATGAGCTTTTGTGGGAGAAAATTCTGCTTCATCAGATAGTTTGAAGATGGAGGAACTACACTTCTCTGTTTTATTTCCTCCCATTCTGTAAGTCATGAAATCAGGTCACACTAACAAAAAGTCAAAGTAGTTATTGAAGATTTCAGCAGTTTCCACTGCACCATTAAACTTAGCCTGGAACAGTCTGCACAGAAGACCCACTTTCTGGAGACTACAGTACAAATTAGGGGTGGACACACACACACCAGTCTAATCAAAAACTACTGATCAGTAGAGGTTCCTACATCCCTTGTGCTTTCATCCAAAACACACCACACAATGCATTGTTTCTAGCCAAGCCCTAAGATATAACCTCTTTGCTTAGTGCTCTCAGACACCCACCTGTGGAAACAGATTGACAGAGCCAGGTGAGTAAGCTGAAGTTGTCTACTACAGGAGAAGCCCAAGAAAGAAAACAATGCCACTACAACCTGCAAGGCAGGCATCTATGGCCTGTTCTACGAGATGAGCCCTGACACTCTTAAGCCTTGGGAGACAGACCTCTCCTTGCTTAGACAGCCCCCCACCCTTAAGCAGATACTCACCAGGCCTCACAGAACCATTAAAGCAGGCACACATCCCTGCAACAAACCACACTGCCAACTTTGCCCACATATCTGCACAAAAGACACTATTACAGGGCCTAATAAAACCAGGTACTCCATCAGAGGCTTATTCACCTGCTCATCCACCAATATGATTTATATCATCATGTGCCAAAATGCCCCTTTGTCTTGCATATTAGACAAACAAGACAGTCTCTACACTAAAGAATAAATGGGGACAAGTCTGACATCAGAAATCCCAGCATTCAGTGAGTAAACACTTCAATCTTCCGGATCACTATAGCGACGATTTAGTAATTGCTGTACTTGGATAAATAACAGCTCAAGGCATCAGAGAGAGTGCGAATTAATTTGCAAATTTGACTGGTTTCCTCAGGGCTAAATAAGGACTTCAGATTTTTTTCTCTCATTACAGAAGGTGATTTGACCATATCTCCCTCTAGATGCTGTTCCCCAGTGTTTGACTCTTAACTGCTTTGATTTGTTGTTAGTGTAATCTGATCCTATGACATACACTTCCTGCATTTAGTTCTTCTCATTCTGTAAATTCCCACATCTTCTAAGCATCTGGTGAGGTGGGATTTTTCTCCCATGAAAGCTCATGAAATAAGTAAATTTGTTAATCTTTAAGTGCCACAGGACTCCCTTCTCATATCTAGGTAATTGTTCTAGGTTTGTCATGCTTGATACTGTTTGTATTTGTGAGAGAGAGAGAGGGCTTTCAAATGAAACTACTCAATCAATTTCCAATAATATTTGAATTTCCGGTTTCCAGCAAGTGAAAGACTTGGAGCTGGAGTGGAGACAGGTCTCCATTCCATTCACCCTCCCCCCACCAGCCCACAGAAGACACCAATGAAATTGGTTCTTTTGATTGTGTTTTTAAAAAAACAAAACAAAAAACACCTTTTTTTTGTCATCAACATGTCCACAAAATTGCATATGCTTCCAGCAGGGGTGACTCTAGTATAACTAATTTGTGGAGCAGGGAGGTGACTGACTAACCATTATTGGGAGGGGATAAATTTTGTTAGCCATACTTTATATAATGGTGACAAAGGGCAGTAATGTATTTACCTTATTAAAGCCTGAAGTGTCTGTTACAAGCAGTAGCAGATCTGTCAGCTTTTCAGATTGACTTTTGTTTTTTTCAGTAGCAATACACCTTAACCAGTCATTTGTCATGCAGTTCCTCAGATGATTTTACATGGTAAAGGCACAAGAATGATGGAGGAATAATCCCACCAGTTGTACATAATTTGTTAAGCTTGTGCAAGACAAGCTGCTATTTATCTTCAAAATTAACAAATATTGGATCAGACCAGTGACCTTTCTAGCCTAGTATCCTGTATTATGTCAGTGGCCCATGATAGATACTTCAGTGAGCATGAACAGACCCATAAAATGATCCCATCCCTTGTCACCCATTCCCAGCTCCTGGCAAACAAAGGCTAGGGGCATTTCAGAGCTTCCCTGCCAATTCTGGCAATTGTCCATTGATGGATGGAGGCATTTGCAGAACTAGACTCACCTGAAGGGGTGCCTCCTGATGGTGGTAATGGGAAATGCCCAAGCACTTCCCCTCCAGATGGTCAGTGTTCTGCCCCATGCCAGTCTGGACTCTGCTCCTTGAGTCCCCTTCTGGGGTACATTCTAGCTTGCCTTGGCCCTAGCTACTAGTCAGTCAGTCTGGCCAGCAAGCCTATGTCACACCTGGCACCTGTGCTGCTCCTGGGATGCTGGTGGAGTGAGGAGAGGCCTGGCCTCACTCACTTCTCCAGGTCATGGGCCAGGATCCCTAAGCACCTCCACTGAGGCCATCCACCTCTCTCCAGTCACTCCTTACCAGTCCACATTGACTCCCTGGGCCATTTCCACATAGTTTCTCACCACTGGAGTCCAGCTGCCATCCACCCTTGGCTCCTTGCCCCTGGACTGCTGCTCCAGCCACTGCTGCAGTCTTCTCTTCAGGATCCCCAGTTCCTTGTCGCCTCCTAGGGAAGGGTCCCACTTGGAGCTCTCCAAGGTGCTGGCTCCTACAGCCAGCCTGCTAAGGAAGCATGCCTGCTAAGGAAGCATACCTTCTCCCTGCAGCTCCACAGCAGATTTGAAAGCTAGCCCTGGTGCTCTTTTTTTTTTTTTTTTTTTTAAATCCTGCCTGCTTGCCCCTGATTGGCTGCCACACACAGGCCCCTTTTAACCCTGTGTGTACCTGTAGTGGAGCAACTGCACCACTACAATGGGCATATCCTTCATGAATTTATATAGGTAACCTTGGCCTTCACCTGTTTCTTGCAAAGAGTTCCACAGATTGACAGCTTTGTGAGATTCTCCTTTGTAACTCTTCACAGTCTGCTTTGGACTTAACTGTCTTGAGTAGTTTTGAATCATTGGCAGAATTTGCTGTCTTGCATCTTACCCTCTTTTCCTGATTCTATATAAGTATTATGGACAGTACTGGTCTAGAAACAGACCTTTGGATGCCATTATTTACCACTCTGCATTCTGAAAAAAGACCATTTGTTCCTCCCATTTGTTTCCTGTCTTTTAATGATGGTGAGGACCTTCCCGCTTATCCCATGACAGCTTACTTTGCTTGAGGGACTTCATCAAGGTTTCTGGAAAATCTATGTATACTGTGTCCATTGGATCACACATCCTTATACACGTTTGTTTGACTGCATCCCTCCCCTTAAAGAAGTCTAGTCAATTGGTGAGGCATGATTTCCCTTTACAAAAATCATGTTGACTCTTCCAAAAAAAAAAAAAAATCATATTCCTCTCTTTTTACTGCAGTTTCAGCCAATTTGCCTAGTGCTGAAGCTAGGCTTAGTAGCCTGTAGTTGCCAGGATTGCCTCTAGAGCCTTCTTAAAATATTGGCATTACACTAGATATCCTCCAGTCATCTGGAACAGAGGCTGGTCCTAAGCTACAGGTTGCATACCAGTTACTAGTTCTGCAATTTTACATCTGAGTTCTTTCAGACCTCTTGGGTTAATACCATCTGGTCCTGGTGCTGATTACTGTTTAATGTACCACTTTAGTCCAAAATCTTCTGACACCTCAGTCTAGTTCCATTCTTCAGATTTGAAAACTAAAAAGAATGGCTCTAGTATGGGACTCTCCCTCACATCCTCAGCCAGTAAGACCAATCAAGACAAATAATTCTTGTCTTCCTCGAGAGCTTTTTTAGCATCTCAGTCATATACTAACCACAACCACCCCTCCAGCCCCCTCCCCCACATTGTTCAGCAGGCTTCCTGCTTCTGGTGTACTTTTTTTTTGCTATTGTAAGTCTTTGACTAGATATGCTTCAAATTATTCTGGCACATGAAGTGTGAAAATATTTGTGCTCCTTTCTATTTTCTTCCATAGGATTAACTTCCACTGTTTAAAGGTGCCTTTTTGCTCTGAATTACTGCATTTCCTTTGTTTAGCCACAGTGGCACTTCTTGTCCTTTACTATGGACAGCTGAAGCAAACTGTTAGTGTTGTAAGTCGTCTTTTTTTTTTTTTTTTAATATAAAATTCAGTTACTTTTGGCAAGAGGCTTTACCTTTATCTGCACACTGTCTGTATCACATCTTTAGTGTTTTTGGAAGTGGCTTTAATTTTAGAAAGTCAAAGTTATCATACTTTGGGATAAAGCAGTTCACACCAGCAAAAAGACATATTTTCAGAAAATCTCTTGTGACATTCTCCAGTTATTTAAGCATTTGTGAAAGGGTGTCCCTGAATCCCCACTTTGTCTGAAAGCGGCTGTTCTTCGCTTGAGACCTCTGTCAAAATGTGTTTCTGAGGGTTATTTAGGTGACTCCTGTACACAGCTGTGGATTTACTAAACATCAGGCAACTTGAAATCCATTCTGAAGTAATGGTAACAACTTGAGTACATATTTAATCAAATGCTTCCTTCAGATCGTGTTTTCAGAAATTCACTGAACGAGGTGTTTGCTAATAAGCATGTCTCAGATAAGTCACACTCAGCTGCTTGCAGGTAGATGGATAACTTTAAGAAGTTAAAGAATCTTTGTCCACGTGCAAAGGAAGACGATCAGTCTGTTACTGAACTAAGACCATCCCCCTGGGTTCTATCACTCTTGACATATCTTGATAATACAGCAGGTGGCACAAGAATGGATTAAACTGTCTTTCAAAGCATTGCAAGCAGAACCTGCTTGTGTCCATAAACCCTCTCAGAACTTCTTCAACTTCAAGATTTTCTTTTGCATGGCTGTGAATTTAGGGAAAGTAGTTAATCCAGGATTGTGAAGAAAATTAGTGCGTTTGTTTTTCTTTGCATAGATCAATAATTTAAATTGAGGCTGTGGTGGAAACCTTGGATTTGCAGTACGTCATCTTCTCATAGGAGTTTACAACATTTAGGTTTCCACTCTCAACTTCTAGCACGACCATAAGTTTGAGCAGGCATGGCCAAACTGCAGCTCGGGAGCCACACGTGGCTCTTGAATGAAAAATTGTGGCTCCTGGAAGAACGTCAGCAAATCAATTTAGGAAAGCAGCCCCAACCTAGAAGTTCAGGAGGGGGTTGGGATGGTGGGGAGAAGTGTGGCATGGTCAGGATTTAAAAAAACTCACCACTAGCCTGCAGTCTTCTACATCGAGCAGCAGTTAAGTTTTTACTGTATGGGTCTAATTTTCATGGTAGCCTTAAGTAATTATTAGAATCTGACATAAGCAGGATCAATATGTCCTCTTTTTATGAAAAAGTTCATTGCACACTTTAATTTCATCTTAGTAATTTTGGAGTAGGTAAAAGTATATGGCCATAGGCCTCAGTGTGGCTCTCAAAGGTTTAATAATCTACTTTTATGGAGCTCAAGAGCCACACGTTTGGCCACTCCTGAGTTTGAGAAATGCTTTTCTGCATGTCAGAGCCTCACTGTGGCAATGTGTTGTTCATATTATTTAAAGACCTTTGCATCATTGACTCAGCAGGAAGGAAACAAAAAATAAAAACCTTTCCTATACAGTTCTATGCAAACACGGTTCCATGCAAATAATACCTCAATGCAACTGACACTTGTTCTAATTTTGCTAATTTCCCTGATCTTGTTAACCAAGATAGATAGAAAAAATGTCTTTCCTTTCTTGGCTTATGCATTGAGATACATTGTTAAAAACATTCTATGATTTCATCTTGTTTTGATACGTGTACTTTACATTGTATGGTCTCTTCCTTAACACATTGTACTTGGTTATTAGAGTCAGGAACTCTAGGAAGTTGCCATTCTCATTGCTGAAGTCTTTATCTTTTGACCAGTCATCCAGACCGGAGCAAGTTGCATGTCATCTGCCATAACTTTGATCTACATGCAGTTGCCTTGCAGTAAAGGAAATAAGCATTCTACTTTCATGGCCAGCCCAAGGGGTTGTGGTGCCCCGAGCCGGCTTTTGGTTTTGCGCCCCCCCCCCCCCCCCCCCGGGTCAGAACCCAGCCTCCACTCTGGCCTGGCCGTCCTGCCCCCATGGCAGAGAACAGCCGGCCCAAGGGTGGAGCAGGCCAGCCCAGAGGCAGGGCTCCCCTCTCCAGCCCCTCCCCGGGCTGGCTGTTCCTCCCTAGGGGCAGGGAGGGCCAGCCCAGAGGTGGGGTGAGAAACAACATTGCAAATATTGGGAACAATAATGTCATTGCAGGCTGTGGGAAATAGCTTTAGGGCCGCACGCGGCCCATGGGCTATGTGTTTGAGACCACTGTCTTAGCTGCTGCTGTTTTGGGCTATCAGTTGTGTTATTGCGCAGTATCGCTTGGTTCTGGGATTATCTTGTTAACAGGTCAGTTCCCTTCCAGCTTCTGTTCATGGTACTGCCCAGACACTTTTTCCATCTGGGAAGAATCTCATGCTGAATGTTCCACTTTCAATTCTTCTCTAATTAAAAAGATATGGGATTTGGAGGTAATCTTGTTAGAGTACTATCCTACTGACTCTTCTCCTCCCCCTTGTGATAGAGGATGAAGAAAAAGCTGAAGTGCTCAATGCTTTTTTGCTTCAGTTTTCACAGGTGGGGTCAGCTCCCAGCCCACTACCATGGGTATGGCAGATGGGAGAGAAGAAGAGAGGCCCTTGGTGACAGAAGGTCAGGTTAGGGACTGCTTAAAGAAGCTGGATGTGCACAAGTCCATGGGGCTGGACGAACTGCATCCAAGGGTGCTAAGGGAATTGGCCGATGAGATAGCAGCACCGCTGGCCGTTATCTTTCAAAACTCATGGAGAACAGGGGAGGTGCCAGAGGACTGGAAAAAAGCAAATGTAGTGCCTATTTTCAAGAAAGGGGAAAAAGGAGGATCCGGGGAATTATAGACCAGTCAACCTCACCTCAATCCCTGGCAAAATTATGGTGCAGATTCTTAAAGAATCCATCCTCAAACACTTAGAAGAAAATAAAGTGATCAGGAACAGTCAGCATGGATTTACCAAGGGTAAATCATGTCTGACCAATCTCATTTCCTTCTATGATCAGATGACTGGTTTTCTGGATGCAGGAAGAACCGTTGATGTGATGTACCTTGATTTTAGTGAGGCTTTTGATACAGTTTCTCACAGCATTCTCATTGGCAAATTAAGGAAGTATGGGTTGGATAGGTGGACTGTAAGGTGGATAGAGAACTGGCTAGATCAATGGTTTCAGCGTGTAGGAATCAATGGTTCCATGTCTAGCTGGCAACCAGTAACGAGTGGTGTGCCCCAGGGGTCGGTCCTGGGGCCAGTTCTATTCAACATTTTCATCAGTGATATGGATGATGGAATAGACTGCACTCTCAGTAAGTTTGCGGATGACGCCAAGCTGGGGGGAACAGTAGACAAGTTGGAGGGCAAGGACAGGATTCGGGGAGACCTAGATAAATTGGAACAGTGGGCCAATAAAAATCTTATGAAGTTTAATAAGGACAAGTGTAAAATCCTGCATGTGGGACGGAAAAACCCCATGCATTGCTACCGGTTGGGAAACATTCAGTTAAGTAGCAGCAGTGTAGAAAAGGACCTGGGGGTTATGGTGGATGGGAAGCTAGATATGAGTCAGCAGTGTGCTCTTGCTGCCAAAAAGGCCAATGGCATACTGGGCTGCATCAAAAGAAGTATTACCAGCAGATCAAGGGATGTGATCATTCCCCTCTATTCTGCACTGGTGAGGCCACATCTAGAATACTGTGTTCAGTTTTGGACTCCACACTCCAAAAAGGAGAGGGACATGCCAGAGAGAGTTCAGAGGAGGGCAACCAAAATGATTAAAGGGTTGGAGCACAAGCCCTATGAGGATAGACTGAAAGCATTAGGCTTATTTAGTCTGCAGAAGAGAAGATTGAGGGGGGATTTGATAACAACCTTCAACTACTGGAAGGGATGCTCTAAGGAAGATGGACCTCGACTGTTCTTGGTGGTAACAGAGGACAGAACAAGGAGCAATGGTCTCAAGTTGCAGTTAGGGAGGTTGAGGCTGGATATTAGAAAAAACTTTACTAGGAGAGTGGTGAAGCATTGGAATGAGCTGCCAAGGGAGGTGGTGGAGTCTCCATCTTTGGAGGTGTTTAAGGCCCGGCTGGACAAAACCATGACTGGGATGGTTTAGTGGGAGTGGTCCTGCCTCTGGCAGGGGGTTGGACTAGATGACCTATGAGGTCCCTTCCAACCCTAGGATTCTATGATTAGGCATACTTCTGAAGTTGAGTGTAAGTCTTGGCAAATTTAAGAGTGGTTGCTTTTCTTTGTTGCTTTTTCTGTTTTCTGAAAAGTCCTGACACTATCACTGCACTGTTCCCTCTAATTACTCGTAGACTGTGTGCACAAACAATTTCTTTTTGAGCACCAGTATTAGCACTATTGAATTTTTTTGTGTGCACTCTTTGTTGTGCGCGCACACATGCACACAGCTTAGAGGGAACAGTGATCATTTGCTTGATTATTTTTTTTTCAGCTACTTGCATGCAGAAATGAGGGCCTCAAAGATGGGGGCATAGGCCAGGCCCTTTTTGCAAGCTACTGTTTCAGACTAATCTGAGGACTGGGGAGAGCAGCAGGGCAGTCTATAGTTCAATCCTACTGAGGGGATAATGGGAAAAACAGAAAGGATGTGAGCATTGCACCTGCACACACCACCCCGCCTGTCCCAGTAGCTAAGAGGTCTGTCCTGTAAAAGAGCAGCTTCCCTGCTAACTAACTTCTTTGGCTCCTTTTTGCTTGAGTGGGGAGATGTGACAATATCTGCCTGAATATCAGCCTGCTAGCCTTTGGGGATATTCCCCAAGCAAGCAGGGACACATGATGATCATCATCAGTTTAAATCTCACTTCAGCTGATGTATGTCCATAGGCTGTGCATTTCAGCACCAGTCTCTTGTCCTTTGGTAAGGAAATACCTGTTTGTATTTCATTAATCACTTCCACCATCACACTTCGTATCTTGCAGTACATGAACAAAATGGCCCCTGATGTTCTACTTCCTTGAGCAGCTATGGTACCAGATGAGGTAGCAAGAAATACTACAAATTAGTGTCAGACTACAAAGTAAGTGTGTAAAATACTCTAAAATGGCTTTGGACAACTTTCTAGTAATACTAAACAGCTTTGATATTACACCTTTTTTGTGAAGGATTTTGAATATCAAATCTACTTTCGTATGATAGGTGGGACTGGGAGCTGTGCAAGGTTTCCCATTATAAGGCTATTCTCAGTTGCTCATTTTTATCCAGACTTCAGCCATTTGGGTTGAAATCATGTGTATCAGTCTTAAGTTCTTTGAAAGATGAAACAATTAACTGCTTTGTGAAAACAAAGCTAAGGTATGATTTTCTACCATTTTGAAAATTTCTGACAATTAAAAAAATGCTTTATTGCACCTATGCTGGGGAGTGAAGATTTAAAAATTAGCTAATGGGTGGCTTTTGTCAGGGATCTCTCTTATTGCTCCTCTAAAAATTCACCCAAAGTTGACCAAATTAGAATCCTTTTGACTAACCTCAGTTTGCACACACTAAATATATATTCCTTAAGAGTTCAGCTGCTAAAACCTTGAAAGTTTCTGTGCATAATAAAAATGATGCATCTCCTATCTATGATTTTTCTTACTTAATGCACAAGATGGGACATGTTCACTGTGTCATTCAGGATCTTGTTCTCATTGTTCAATAGGGGATACCAGGGACTTCCTTATGCTGCCACCCCACCCCTGCAATTTTTTCAAGGTTCCCTCCAGTTGTCAAGTAGTTACATGCAGTGTTAGGAGTTTAGCCATTGGTTGGAAATTTGAAGTGCAATTGAAACATTACTACGCACTTTAAAAACATACAGAGTATACAATAAAATATTTGCCAAGTTCCAAAGGGGCAGGCATATTAGTCTAGTTCAGTAAAACAAACAAGTCCTGTGGCACTTAGACTAACAAATTTATTTATTGCATGAGCTTTTGTGGGAGAAATGCCTGATGTTAGTCTTTAAGTGCCACAGGACTCCTTGTTTGTTTTTAATAAAATACTTGTAAATGAGAGAGTATAATAGGCTCCAAAATTATGAACAAAGCCCAGCTGCCTTGCACTGTATTTTTTATAACATTAGTGCATTTATTTAGGTGACGTTGCCTGTCCTAATAACTTAAATTATTATTTGTTACCAAAGTCTGAATGAACAATCCTCTGATAGCTAATGATGAGCTAAAGGTGAAATGCTTCAGAATCAGTGTCTGTTTTATGTGAACACATTACACCTACTCTGCTTAGGTATCCAGCAGAGAGTTATGTTGCCAAAGTGATCAATTTTAGCTGGTGTTGGGTGGCTTACAAAGCACTCGAACAGTGTTTTCTAATCTTTTTCAGGTGGGGGACCTCTTCTCAACCCAAAAAAAAAAAAAGAATGTTTGCCCCCCCCCCCCCCCGGCTGATTATGTAGTCTGGCCCATGCCACTCTGGCAGTGCTGCTGGGACAGTTGTCAAGCGGCACTGCCACCACCAAGGCCTGCGCTGTTGGGGAGCCTAGCCATGGCAGCTATAGCACCCTGCCCTTGCTCCTCCTGGGGAGTCGCCACGGCCTTATCCC
The DNA here is from genome assembly GCA_007922195.1 of Podocnemis expansa. Classification (NCBI taxonomy): domain Eukaryota; kingdom Metazoa; phylum Chordata; order Testudines; family Podocnemididae; genus Podocnemis; species Podocnemis expansa. The sequence goes on along the minus strand of ML681972.1, from coordinate 22,566,184 downwards.
CTACCAGGGAGAGGCAGCCCTGGCAGGGTGCAACATGGCGGCAGCTGTATTCCAGCCCTGGTAATGAGGGTCCACGGACCCCAGGTTGGGAACCACTGCTCTAGAATATAGAATGCAGGAGGAATGAATTGTGTCAAAGAGTAGCTGTATTAGTCTAGTTCAGCAAACCAAAAAAGGAGTCTTGTGGCACTTTAAAGACTGACAAATCTATTTTTCTCATGCACTTTTGTGGGTGAAGTCCCACTTGGTCAGTTGCCAGAGAGAAAAAACTTACAGTGGAAAAATATTTACAGCATGGGAGGGGAAGATAAATCCTGATTTACATTTTATTGCATCAAGTCAGATTACTTCAGCAAATCAAACAAGTTGTATAGATTCAAACATGACATAAATAATGGGAAGTTGAGAGAGGTGAGAATCATAGCTAGTAATGAAAAACAGAGGAGTCCTGTGGACCATTACAAACATTAAACTTTTAAATGGGAGAGCCAGTTCATACTTTTACTGAGACCCAGGTTGATGGCATCAAATTTGGATATGAATTCTAACTCTGAAATCTCTCTGTGAAGCCTTGATCTAGAGCAGGGGTCTCAAACTTACAGCCTACGGGCTGCATGTGGCCCCCTAAAATTATTTCCTGTGATCTGGAATGACATTATTGTTATCAATATTTGCAATGTCATTGTATGGAAAGGTTTCAGCAATGCGGCCCTCGAGCCAATGCACTAGGTCTCATGTGGCCCCCATGGTGATTTGAGTTTGAGACCCCCTGATCTAGAGTAAATGTGGCTGAGAATACATACAGATAAGCTCATTACTGAGTGGTCTGAGAGATTAAAGTGATTTCCTATTAGTTTTTTAATGTTGTGATTTCTGATGTCAGTTTTGTGTCCATTTTATTCTTTTGCACAGAGACAGTCCAATGTATAAGGTGGAGGGGCATTGTTTGGATATGATGGCATAAATCACATTGGTGGATGAGCAAGCGAGTGAGCCCCTAATGGAGTAGCTGGTTTGATTTAGGTCTTGGGACAGAGTTGGCAGCAGAGTTTGTTGCAAGGATATGCACCTGCTTTACTATTTCTGTTGTGTGGTCTGTAGTTGCTGGTGAGTATCCATTTAAGGTTGGGTGACTGTCTGCAAGGAGAGGTCTGCCTCCCAAGGCTTGGGGGAGCAAGGAGTCATCTTCAAGGACCCACTGTAGATCCTTGATGTGTGTTGAGTTGTGGGCTGTAGGTGGTGATGAGTAGTGTTCTGTTGGATGGCTTTTTTTCCTTTTTGGGTTTGTCTTGTAGAAGTTGACTTCTGGGTACCTGTCTGGCTCTGTTAGTCTTTCTTCACTTCCCCAGGTAGGTATTGTAGTTTGAAGAAAGCACGGTGAAGACCCTGGAGGTGTCTGTTCTGAGGGATTGGAGAAAATGCAGTTTTATTTTAGGATTTGGCTATAGACGATGGATTGTGTGGTATGATTTGAATGAAAGCTGAAGGGGTTTTGGTAACTATAGCAGTTAATAGGCTTCTGGTATCAGGTGGTGGTTTGTGTCTGTTACTTATTTGAACTGCCCAGGAAAGGGATCTCCTGTGTGGAATGCTCTAGGCTGTTTGGTCGTGGAGCGGAAACTGTTGAAATATCAGAATTCTTCAAGAGTTTTCTTTCCATGGGTCCAGATGATGATGATGAAAATGTCATCGGTATGGTACTTGACGATGAGAGGTGAAGAAGGCCATTGTTCTAAGACAACCGTAAAAATGTTGGCATATGGTGGGGCCATGCAGTGCTGCTGACTTGAAGATATATATCATCTCTAAATCTGAAGTGATTGTGGGTGAGTACAAAATCACAGAACTCAGTCATGAGGTGTGCTGTGACTTTATCTTGGCTAGTTCTAATGGCTTGTAGTCCATCTTTGTGTGGGCTGTTGACATAAAGCACTTCAGTGTCCATAGTGGCCAGGATGGTGTCTTCTGGAAGATCACCAGTAGACTGAATTTTTCTCAGGATGTCTGTGGTGTCTCTAAGATAGCTAGGAGTGTGGATAGCATAGTCTGTGGAAAGAGTTCACATAGCCAGATTAGTTTACCATAACAGTGCCAATGCCTGAGATGATAGGGCATATCTTGGGTTACCCTTTTATGGATTTTTAGTAACAGAATATCTCTGGTTAGGGTTCTGGTGGTGTGTCTGTCTTTATTATTTCCTGTGTTGCTTCAGGGAGTTTCTTTCAGTAGGTGGTATAATTCCTTTTGGTATTCATCGGTGGGGTCTGAGAGAAGTGGCGGTTAGAACATTGTGTTGGAAAGTTGTCTATAAGCCTCTTGATCATAATCTGGTTTATTCATGATGACTACGGAACTTCCTTTGTCACTTTCTTTAATGAAAATGTCAGTTGTTTTTGAGGCTGTAGATAGCATTGCATTCTGCATGGCAGATGTTATGGTGCACGTGATATTGTCTATGATTTCAGTCTGTTTCCACCACTGTGCACAATCTATGTAGAAGTCCAGTCTGTTGCTATGACCTTCAGGAGGAGTCTATGCAGAATCTTATCTTCCTTCCTACACTACAGGATGAATCTGTAGATTGTGTTGCTTGGCAGAGTGTTAGAAATATTCCTTGAGTTGGAGATGGCAAAAGGAGGCTTCCAGATCACCACAGAATCATATCTTATGTGTGTGGGGGTGCAGAAAGTGTACCCAAGATAGAGATTCTTCTGCCAGAGTAAATATGTGGCAGGAAAGATTAACAATATTGTTGGGTGGATTGAGGGTATTGCTGCTGTTGCCTCTTGAGATATGTGGGGGTTTAGATAGTTTGGTGTCTTCCTCCTCCTGTAAGGAAATATAGTGTGTGGTGTAGATGGTTTTTGGTTTTTTTTTGTGTGTGTGTGTGTGTGTGTGTGTGTGTGTGTGTGTGTGTGTGTGTGTGAAGTCCAGCCACATGGAAGTGTGTGGTATAGGTTAGCTATGTTTGAGAGTTTTTATTTTTAGGGGGAATGAATGTTGTCCTTGGAAGGACGATGCCGTTTACTCCCTCTCTTCCTGTCTCTGGTTTCCTTCCTGTCACTTTGCATTGCAAGCCCACCCTGGCTGGCCTCTCACTCTCTAGCCAATGAGTGTTGGGTACAGGGATCGGCAGTAGGTTTGACAAATGTAAGTCACAGGTCTAACAACTGCTTCTCAATCTGGAAGAGGCTTCTATATATAATGTGGTGACCAGGGACTGCTGCTGGGTCTGTTTTGCCACCCTAAGAGAAGGTGCAGCTGCTGGATCTGACAGAGAGGTGGCTGTAGCAGTAGAGCAGGGCAACACTGCCTGTTGCCTGGAGTCTCTAACTGAAAGAGCTTTGGAGAAAGTCCTGTCCCTTCCCTCCTCCACCCTCACCAAACACTCTTTCATCATTGTCTTCCACTCCCAGCTGGACCACACTTGCATGTCCCATTATAACATCTTGAGGGCCCACCCCCTGACATGAATTCAGACTTTCTTGGACCACTGTTTAATGTCTGAGACTGTTTTTTGGGCACCTGAGCAGTAAGGGCCTGCCTCCTGGCATTTTAATAGCTTCACTGGGGGTGGGATGCTCTTTTAGTTATGGGCAGGCTTAAACCTGCATCTTCTAGTTACCAGAGCAAGTACAGACTGGCCCCCTGTATAACACCTACACTAGTCTGATTTACTCCAGAGTAGATCCATTCTGTGCACTGAAAGAGAGAGAGAGGTTGCATGGGGGGGAGGGATGGTAACATGATCATTTATAGTAATTTAAGACTGTATCATCATTCATAAAGGGGCCAAATTAAGGTTGCATGGCTAACCTTAATTTTGTCATGCTTGACTTTTGTAACTGTTAAAGTTCTTTACCCACAGACTAATGTTAATTTATATGTTAAAGAAGCTTGGATGTTTTCTTACAGTTTTGTGTTCTTTTTGTGGTGTTTTCCTGCCCTTAAGTCTATGATAGCAGTATTAGATCCTTAAAGACCTCTTTTCTCAATCATATTCACTTGCATGGTTTTTCTGTCTTAAGAGAATATTTATTGGAAATGCAGGGAAAAAGGAGACATGATTGGCATGACCAGAGCCATTTGTAACTTAAAGTAAAATAAGCCTCAAACTGATTTTTTTTTGTTTTTGTTTTTGTTTTCTCATAACAATCAAAGGCGCATACCCATTTTATTTCCCTATGTCTGGTATTCTTATTCCTTTATTTGGCATCCACTCCTTCACTGCCAACCGTATCTTCCATCTAACAATCCAGAAGCATATGTGTGACATAGAAGCTTCTAACTTCCTTTTGGAACAGTAAGTTTTAAGTTGTGTAGTTGATGCCACCCACATTGGTTATAATTTATTAAGATATCATGCAAATTGCATAGTCAACAGGAATTCTTGCTAAGCATGACAGTGTAGAAGCTGCTTACATGGAAGAAAACCTGTGTGTTATCCTTGCTTCCAGCTGCTCTTTCCTAGTATGAAAGTTACCTAGAGTTGTCACCATGTTCCTGGTGGCACTAGATATACTGGTCTGTTTTGGTGGTAACAGCCAGTTTGCTAGTTTTCTGACCCTTGTTACCAGTATGGTTGGGTGGGGGAGGGGGCAGAAGGCAAAGAGGGTGTGGTGGTTTTTCAGAAAAAGCTTAGTGTAGATGCAGCCAGTGGGATGGGTATTGGGTGTGAAATTGTGCTTTACTGTAGTATAGAGGACTGAGGCATAAGAAGTCTGGCCTAGTAGTTAAAGTAGGTTAGGATCAATGCATCATGGATGATAGTCAGAGAGCAAGGGTTGAAGGAATTTCTAGAGCTGGATTCAATAAGCCCAGGTCAGGGTCAGGTTGGAGTGTCAGACTGAAAACAGAGGTAGTACCAGGTTGGAGTTAGGAGGCAAGAGTCATTCATAGTTACACAGGGTCAGAGATTAGCACTCAGGAGGTAAGGTGTGACATTACAGCAGGCCAGAAGTCTCTGTGGTTGCCCCGACAACTTCCTTGGGGGTCCTCCAAAGTTGTAGAGCATTCTGCCAAAGAGGGCCACAGGAAACTGTCATTCCTGGATTTCTTGGTTGGTGATTTGTGTGGCTCCCATATTCTACAAAGACACTCTGTTTTAATACTACAGCAAACCTGACATCATGTGACAAAGCTAGAATTACATGATCATTGATCTGTCTTAACAGATGGTGAAATAATTTCTGATCTCTTCAACACTCCAGAGCAATATTCATCATGCTACTTAGCTTTTGTTTTTATAAGTAAAGAATGTTTTGGTTTGGGCCCTAAATTCAGAATTGGATTTCTCTTATTTTCCATCCCTTATACTACTGTAGAAATAAATGACTATAAAAAAAAAAAAATTGAGGCACATGCCAAAGGTTATCCATTATTCACCTCTTCTTACCTTGGCAATGGAGTCATTCATCCAGTTAATCAGAAATAATCCTAATATAAATGAAATTACCATATGGAACACAAGTTAACCTTATACAGACAATGACAGGGTATTAATGCTACTAGAATTTTAACAGGAAAGCTTAAAATTTAACAAACTGGGACTTAAAGGAGTTCTGATTTGCCAGTTAAGTGAATGTGCTAATCTACAGAAATTGATAGATGGTAATTGCAAATACAAATTCATAACTACTTCAAGGTATTCTAATAGCTAACAAGGATTATATAGTAATTCTTCTACTTTGAATATCAAATGAGCTGGAAGACTGGTCAAAATACAGAATGTCTCAGTTAAACAAAAGTGCATCAGTTAAAATGAATCTTAAGTTGACTTCCTTTTCCAAACTTCTGATTTTAGTTCTGGGCAATTCCTGTTAAATAAATAAGTTGAGGAAATAAGAAATCCAGAATTAAGCAATCAGTGTTACAAAGACCAGGGCAAAAAATACTGTTTCTATCAAACATTGTGATATTAATAGATCTAGTCAGATCTATAACCTAATGTATTAACTAATGACAAACCCTAATAAGAACTGTGCAGACCAGCAGTCTGCAACCTGCAGCTCCAGAGCCACGTGTGGCTCTTTGACTGAACCCTTGTGGCTCTGACCCCCTCTCCCCTGTCCATTGGGATACCTTGTGGGCAGCCTGACCCAGGCTCCACGAACCACTGTTGTATATAGTAAAAAGCCTGGAAAGTTTTGATGTTTGGGAACTTGCCGGTATATCAAAATTTTGACCAGCTGTTCTGAGATATCTTTTGATCACTTGATACAACTGACCAGAAGACACCAAAATTTCATTATGTTGTACCAATAGAGATTTGCCAACTCACCCACACAAGTCACAAACCTTGTCAAAAATGGTGGAATTTGAAACACTGTTCACTACATCTGTGAAACACAAAGGATTACTCTCCATTGTATATAAAGTAATTGTTGTTTTACTTAGAGGAAATAGCTATGTTCATGAAAAAATGGAAGGTTGATGGGGCCAGATGTAACTCTTTGACTACCAAGGAACAGAGAAATTTTTAAAAGTAGCTAGAGTTAAACTCAAAATTAAGATATTAAAATAAGGAAAGAAGGAGAAAAGTTCATTAATTTTCCTGTCAAATCTACATGTTAAACAGGTCTCTCATCTAAATGTAACAACAACAGAAATTTTGTAAACAAACATGAGTTGAAAGGCTTTAATTATCAGGTGAAAGGACAGAAGAGGAAGATAGTAGAAAAGCATCAACCACATTGGGGTTAATATCACTAAGTCTGAAGAAAGTGATTAGTAACAGGACTTGTCAATACAGCTTTAGAGATTTCCATAGACCAAATTAATTGTATATTCATGTATAATTCTAAGTTCATCTCAGTTGTAAAATGGGTATTTCAAGATAGCTGTTTGAAAATAATCATTCTATTCATTTTTAATGCATTCTGTTGAAATTGGCAAAAGCAAGGAAAAGAATTATTTAGATAGGAATGTCAAACATGCAGCCCATGAACCTCTTCCTTCTGGCCTGTGATTGTGCTCTATGGGAGCACAGTGTGTCTAACAGAGAAAGTGTGTGCCGTCTTCCATACCCAGTGCTCCACAGTGCTGTGAGTGTCAGCTCTCGTGACATCATAGAGCTCTGGGTATGCAAGACTGCTTGTGAGACCACACTCTCCTTTCCTCCCCACAGAGAAGGCGGGAGTGTATCGTGGAGCACAGTTTCATGTACACAGCACTCTATGATGCCGTGAGGCTGCACTCATAGTTTGGTTTATGGTGTGTATGGCCCACTTGAAGTACATTTACGTCAAATCTGGTCTGCCAGACCAAATTTGACACCCCTGACTGTCTATATTTATGGATTGCCTTTATGCAACAAGGGCAGCTTTCTCAGTTAGAAGTCTGGTTTTAAGAGTTGCTTTAAATGGTTAATTCTTAAGGACCATGGAAAAAATTGAGTGGAAGATGTTACTCAGTTGTCCTCTTCAGTGTTATGTGAAAGTTAATGAGCTGCAACTATTCACACATTAGCAATATATCCCATGATATTTTAGGGCATATTCTGCAAGGTGAAAGTGGGGTGTGAGGGTATGAGAAGCAAGAACCATGATATACATCCACCCTAAAAGATTAAGTGGGAAACCCTTCAAAAAAAGGAGAAGAAAAAAAAAAAAGGACTTCTAGCTGTTAAACTAGATGTTTGGAAAACTTAATCCTCCTTTCTGAATGCTAAAGTTTTATTCTTACTCTGCCACAATGTGGTGGTGGTGGTACGCCTGGTGATGGTAGAGGGAGAAGGAAACATCTTTCAGATACTGGCTGTTTCATGTAATCTAGTTAGCTTTCTCTTCCTTGAATAACTGTATTTTAAATACAATCACTGGAAAGATTGTCATCCTATCCAGAGCTGCTATTTGTTGGAGTATTAATAATGCCTTCTGATTTTCAAATAGAATTAGCTAGCTGGTAGTGTTCTGGTTAAAATCAGCTTGCTGCTATCAGGAATTGTACAGCTGTAACTCCATTGTGGCATGCTGTGCCTTATAATCTCCTCCTACTCTGAAGAGTAGACCACAGTATACCTTAAGCTATATAATCATTTTGGTGTCTGTTTTTTCCAGGGTGACTGACAGCAGTAATAGCACACAGTGGTGATGTCTTGCTCCTTTTTCTCTCCTCCAGAGCTCTTTAAAATATCTGTTCAGACCTGTCAGTTTTCTGTCTTTTTTTCTATTTGATTACTTGCTTCCTGACTAGACATGGTAGTGTCATGTTGTTGTGCATATACTTGGAGTTATATTAGTATGGCTTTTCAGAGGCTCTTCATTCCTGACCATTATTCTGTAGCAGTCAGTGTTTCTCAAAAGTGGTGAAATGGTGCAAATACATGTAACTGAAGTATGTCATGATCTCTGACTTTATTGACTCCTTGAAATAGCAAGATGGAAAGATGCAGTAAGTGGGTCACAGTGAATCTGTGCAAATAAAGGGAAAGGTGAATGCTTTTCTGTACTGATAGTATTTATTTTTCTTGAATACAGTGTCTGTCGTCCTCCTCAGGGTAGACCAGTCTAACAATTCAAATAACTGTTTTGGGCCTTGTGTCTACACTGACACTGTTGCTTTAGCTTGGCTGAAAAAAGCTCTATGCCTCTTGTGGAGGTGCTTTTATTTTGTTGAAAACAGGGCAGTTTGCTGGAGGCAAGGTGACCATAGTGTGTGTGCCAGCACTGTTTTGTTGACAAAAGCTGACTTTGGTTCCCCCCCCCCCCCAAAAAAAAAAAAAAAAAAAAAGAGAGCTCTCTAGTATAGATCAGTTTTTGGGCAAGTGACAAAATATGCTAGATCCTTAATGTAATTTAGTAGTTCATCTAGACTTCATCCTAGTGCAGAACTTCATATCTAATGATGAAATTACAGTTATTGAATATTGTGTTCAGTAAATTTATCTTTAGAGCCCTGCAAATATGTGGATATGCACAGCTATCAGCATTATATCTACATCTGCAGATATAGCACAGATGTCTGCAGACCCTTTCTTGCGGATGCACATCGAATACGGGTCCACATATTTGTATCCATGCAGGGCTCTGTCTTCTGAGGAAATAGCCCAGAAGAGCAGAAATAGCAGCCTAATACATTAAAAGAAGCTGTTCTCTCCTTATGCATGTAATTCACTAAGGAGTCAGGAAAGTAAATAGTGTTACTGTGGCATTGTAGTTGGGAACCTGTGTGGCATGGAGCTGTCTTAGGGTGATGTAGTAAAGTTGCTTGTGCATTTAGAGACTAATAACTTTCTCAGTAAGCTGGGGATGCATGAGTTGGAAGTGGCATTGGTGGAGAAGGGCCTGGGCCTGCCAGCTGATTGCAGGAGGACTGAGCTGCCAGTGTGAGGTGGCCATGAAAAAAGCTAATGCAGTCATAGGATGCATTGGAGAAGGTATTTCCCATAGAGATAGGGTGGTGGTAGTACAGTTCATACAAGGCATTGGTGAGACCTCATCTGGAATATTAAGTGCAGTTCTAGTCTCCCATGTTTAAGAGGGATTGATGCAAACATGGAATGGAAAACCTGCTTTATGAGAGGAAACCTCAAAGAGCTTGGCTTGTTTAGCCTAACCAAAGAAGACTGAGGTGAGATATTATTGCTCTTCATAAATACCAGGGAGGGCCCATTTAGGTGCAAGAAATAGTGGATATAAACTGACCATCAGGAAGTTGAGACTTGAAATTTGATGCAGGCTTCTAACCATCAGAGGAGTGATGTTCTGGAACAGCCTTCTGAGCAGAGCTGTGGGGGCAAAGCCTAGCTGGCTTCAAAACTGATCTTGATGAATTTATGGAGGGAATAGTATAATGGGACAGCCTGGTTTGACAACTGATTGATATTTGACTACTGGTGGTGGATATGTCAATGACCTGAGATAAGATGTTAGATGGGATGGGTTCTGAGTTATTACAGAGAATTAGTTTTTGGGTGTCTGGCTAACAAGCATGTGGGCAAGATTCAGGGTTTGACTGATTGCCATGTTTGGGGTTGAGAAGGAAATTTTCCCCAGGACAGATTGGCAGAGGCTGTGGGGATTTTTGCTTGCCTTTGTAGCATGGGGCACAGCTCGCTCACTGATGGATTCTCTGTACCTTAGTCTTTAAACCATCATCTGAGGACTTTAACAATTTATTCATAGGAGAGGTTTATTACAGGAATGGGTGGGTGAGGTTCTGTGGCCTGCATTGTGCAGAAGATCAGACTAGATCAGTGTGTTTCAAACTTAGGGTCAGGAGCCAATACTGGGGCACCGACCCTCAGGCACTGGGTTGCAGGACCCTCTGCTGCTGCTGCTACTATCAAAAGACTGGAATGCATTGCTGAAAGATGTAACTGTTAGGTCATGGGCATAAATGACTTTTTTTTTTTTTTTTTTTTTTTACCTGGGTCCCAAGAAAACAAGTTTGAAAACTGCTGGACTAGGTGATCATATTGGTTCCCTCTGACATTAAGAGCCTGAGAGCACTGAAATACTTCACCAGCAGACAATACTTTGTATGCAGGTGTAGGTTGCATTCAGTGCCTTGAAAATGTTGCTGTTTTGAAGTTTGGGATCAGAAGGACATTTACTTACGCAGACCTTTGCACAGGATGGAGAGGGAGAATGTGAACATGGGGTGCTGAGTTTAGTGTGTTGCCCCTTGCACATCAGTAGGCTCTGGAGAGAGAGTTTGGGAAGAGCAAGCCCCAAAGAGTAGATTATTTTGAGTAAGACTTCACCACCACACAACAGGGCCGGGAGCCAAGAGGCAGTAGATCTTGATTTCCCCCCCTCTCCTTTGGGGGGGGAATGCTGAAATAGTCCACTGAGGAAGGGGAGGCAGCATTCCTTACCAGCAGAAGAGAGGAAGTGGGGGGACTGAAAGGGACTTCATAAATCAAAAGAAGCTGGTGACAAGAGGTAATGGGGATCTTTATTCTCCTGAAGAGAGAAGACAATGGGAGAAGGTAGAACTCAATCTTCTATAATCTTCCTGAGAAACAAGCAAATGCTTGCTCTGTTTTGTTTAATTCATTCTAAGACTTGTCTTCCTACTAGTGATTAAGAGAGATTTCCAAGACACTGGATGGGTGCCTAAAAATATTTTTATAAACTTGAACACTTTTTTTTGTTCTGTTCAAAATGTATATTAACTTTTTTGGCATTGGCTGTAATCAAAAACTTCTGCAGCCCAGTTGCTCACCTTTGTAGTGCCAACAACCCTTACTGAATTAGTGTGTTTCCAGTGCAGATGCAGAAACAGGTCAGATTCCACTTTGTTGTCCTGGCTGGAATGCAGATTATGATGACAGTCAGGGAAGAATAAGAGTGGTATATTGTGGGAGGGCCAGCAGCAAATGAAGGGCTGATCAATAAATAAAACATGAGATCAGTGCACTAGCAAAAAAGGTGTGGTAGTTAAATGATTGATCTGACTGACACCTTGTTTTGCAACTCCTATTACATACTCAAAAATCCTAAACCTTAATGTTGATAAACTTCCACTTACAAAATTTGTAAATTGCTGATAAATTTATATAAGCAACAGATTATAGTTTGGCCTTCCTCCATCATGATCAACTAATTAAATTGGTAAAAGTATATATAGCAGTCTAATCATAACTTACTATAACTACTAGCAATATATAGTGTAGTATTGTTTCTAGGTAGTACCATGAGATGTGTAACATGAGGCCACTGATACAGCTGTGCAAAATGTTTGTTCTGTACTATGGAAGCATCCACATCTCCCACTTCCCATAGTACTTGTGCTGTTTATAATCTGTCTTCTGAAACCAGAACTCATTTGAGGACATTGTTCATCAACTTGTCTTTATTGAACTGATTGTTAGACATAGGAGGCATGAAATTGCTGTTTCAGTATTTAGCTTTGTCTCCTATACCTGATGAAAATTCCTTCCTCAATGTTTAAACCTTTTTTTGGTAGGTAAACAAGTGAGAACCAAACTGTCACAGGCCTTTAATCACTGGTTGAATGTTCCAGAAGATAAAATACAGGTACTAATTATCTTTTTTGTTTTTAAAAAAGGAGTATTTATTTTTTTAAACTGAGGTAAAGATGATTTGATTCTTAGTTGGATAGCACTGAATGCTGACTGTTTCCAAACTTTCATTTAATTTTGCTGAAGATGGCTTAGTTTTGTTGGAAAACAGTTTTCCATGGGTTGCAGACTTGTAAATTTAATGTTCATAAAAAGGAAAATGTTTGCTTATTAATACTGTTCAAAATATTACTTGTTTTTGCTTAATGTATTTTTTCAAAATGTGTATTAACTTGTTATCCTTAATGGTTCTGATTGAACCAATATCACGTGATCCCTTAATGCTGAGACTTCAGTGACCTGTCTGAGAAACTAGCCAGTTGCTCTGCAAATCATGCATCAAGTATAGTGGGTCGGAAAATGATCACTTTATATCTTGACATTTCCCGTGTCAGATCGCAAGTAAACAACTTCCAGAAGGCAAAGTTCAGCAGACTCGTCTCTTAAATTCAGCATTGGTATCCAGTGTGGGAGCTGCTATGTTACAAGTGTGCAGGGCCATTAATAGACTTCTGCTAAGAAGGGTAGTGAGTATGGGAAAGATGCAGAACATGGTGGTTGGTTTTGCTGCAATGGGGTTCCCTAACTGCTATAGGGCAGTAGATAGTACGTATATCCTTATCTTCACACCAGACGACCTTGCCAAAGATTAAACAAACTAAAAATAATGGTTTTTTTTTATGGTGTAGTAAGTGTTTATATTTTTCACCAAAATCAGTGTGGGGGTAGTCTGGACAGGTGCATGACTCACATCTTTAGGAACACAGGTCTAATCAGAAAGATGCAAGTGGGGTCTTATTATTATGGCCTTTCTCTTGTTGGTGTTTAAAACAAAAAGAAACCCCCAAAAAATAAAAAAAAAAACCCCACCCCTGATGTTGAAATCTCAATAGCGATCCTGGGAGACCAAGCCTACCCCTTGCTTCCATGGCTCATTTAGACTGGACACTTACATAGCGAGAAGAAACATTTCATTAATAGGCTGAGCCAGTGCAAAATAATGGTGGAATGTGCCTTTTGGTGTTCAAAGGCTCACTTGTACAGGTATCCCCATGGCTATGACTGCCTGCTGTGTCCTGCATAATGCCTGAAAGACAAAGGGAGAGAAGTTTCCACTGGGCTTGGGTCATGTAGACAGATCAGCTGGCTGAAAACATTGAGCAGCCAGATACCAGTGCAGTGGTGGCACCCGGGGGGAGCTCTGTGCCTCAAGTAGGCACCAAAACCATCCCTCCCCCCACCTTTTAGTAGTGAGCAATGGCAATATGCACCACTTATCTGTGCTGTGCTTTTCCATACCATCTCCTCAGCTGCAGTAGAGTTTCTTCACTTCTCCTTTGCCTAACACTCCATTAATTTAATAAATAAAGAGCACTTAAGTACAAAGTTTACTTTTATTACACATACTAACAGTCAAAGGAAAGGAAAATAATTTAACTGTTAGCATCCATTCTAATGGAAGTGGTAGGGGAGAAACGAATACTGTTCATCTTTCTGTGCAAGCACCAAAGCCTTCACACTGACAGTTATTAGACTGGCCACCTGCCTTACTCCCTTCTTCCACTGTTGAGTGAAGCACATGTTGCATACTGCCCCCACTCCCCTTGGAACAGTTGGGGATGCGGACTTGAAGAAATGGGTTGTTGCTGGAAGTTCTACAGGGGCTGTGGAGGGAGTCTATCCTGCTGCTTCTGAAGCTCAACCAGATGCCTCAATGTGTATCATTGGTCCCTCATTTATCCACAGCATTTCATCCTGCATTGCATGCTCTGGGCTGCTATCCATGTCTTTTTTTTTTTTTTTTTTTGGACAATGAAATCCTTCAGACTCTTAGCTCAGTGTCATCTGTCCTGGAGGCGCTGATTATCTCACCAAACACGTCATCCTAAGTTCCTTTTTTGCATCTTCTAAACTGCAACAGGCTGTCCCTAAGAGTGAAGGATGCTCAGGACTGAAGGACATGCTTGCCACTGCAAGGCACATGAAGCATAAGGCAGGCATTGTTAGTGCATATTATGGTTGAATGCAAGGTGGCAATGTAAAAATCACTCCCCTTCTTATTCTTGAGTGAACAGATGCACTGAATCAATTACTACATCTTCCATAGATCAGTTTGGTGTGCCAGCCATGGTGAGTAAGGGGCTTATGCTTTCAGTATTGGGAAATCTCTGGAGCACAGCACACTAGGTCCCTTTCTCCAGCAACATAACCAGGGAAAATCTTTTAGCTTCCCAAAGCTTGTTTGTGGGGGTTTTTTAAAGGAGGCATCCCTAAGAGGGTGGAGTAGGGGCTTGCCAGGGCAAACACAAACACGCCTGTTCTCAGAACTGTGCCACCCCAGAGCAACCTCCATGGTAAGGAAGTTTTGATTTCAGGACCAAGAAACTGCCATGGTATATGATCACATGTACTGTTTTGGTTGAGCATGTGTATTGGGAACTTGCAAATTCTACCCTAGGTGACCCTGTGTGATATTGGTCTTGAGTATGACATAGGCAGAAAAGGCCCACTTACTGCAAGTGTCTGGGTATAGACCTGGTCCTTATGCTGCTATGCTGTGCTCTGTAATGGTGCCAGAAAATTTAGTAGCAAAGTGTCCTGTTGTGCTGGAAGAGAGAGGGCTGCCCTCTAAAGAAGCCTTCTTTAGAGGCTTGCAAGGTAAAGCCATAAAGAGATGCATGGCAGATTCTTAGGGTAACCCTCTGTGTAGCTGGAGCACCTATCGGAAAGTCTGTCCCAATAATTTTTGTATTAAACAACACATCAGAGGATGTAATGCCAACACTGAGATTGAAATCAGTACTCACCAGAGATGCTTTCCCTGGCATCTGTCTTCCAGCAGGCTGTCTGCATCCAGCTAGTCTCCTCCAGGGTTAAAAGCAGAACCTAGGTGTCAGAAAGAATGGATACACTACTCACCTGTGCCATTCTCCTCTTCATCTAGTCTATCATTGGCCCTGGACTCAGGTTGCCACCATGTATTAATGCTGCATCAAGGGGTAATGGTGTGGTCACCAGAAAGAATTGCATCCATCTCGTAGAAGCAGCATGCCTTTGGTAGGAACCAGGATGGCTGTTTGCCTCCCATTTTGTTTTTTCTTTTCTGATATGCTTGCCCAAGTTTTTTTTCATTTTTAACATGGCAGTGCTGCATGTCCCTGTTGTGCCCCATCTCCGACAAGTCCTGTGCTATCTTTCAGTAGATATCTATAGTTTTGGTTTCTTTTTTTTGATCTGGAACTGAACCTGAAGAGAATCTTCTCACAGACTGAGATTCATCACCTCAGGTCTACTTCAGGCTAGAACATGTTTGAGGTGTCCAGTTGCCATGGCTAGTTCTGCTGGTGAGCTCTCTCCATGGTGACTGAATGGAGAATGGGAATTTGGAACTTTCTGGGACTTGACCAAGGGCAGGGCTCTTGCCAGTGCAATTTGGTGTATTGCAGCAGAGTTTTTTAAAAAAGAAAGTCACAGTAGAGCATTATGGGACACCTGGATGTAACAACACACTGCCTACACTGGCTCTTATTCAACCCCTCCACTTTGATTTTAGTGCTATGCCTCTTGCAGTGGTGGATTTATTAAATCAGTGTTCCCAGTGAGTTGGGTTGGCAGAATGGACTTGGCAGTGGAGATGCATAAATTATGTGGTTGATGAAAGATGGCTTCTGTCAACCCAACTTCACAGTACAGAACAGGCATCGGTGATTACTGTTTGAGAGGCATACAGGAATATAGGGCTTCCAGTGAAGTAGGCAAGTAATGGAGGAATAGGCTGTGATCTTTCTGAGATGGCCTCTTTTCCGTTTGGCTGCTTTTTCCCATTTCCCCTATATTAAAACCCCACATACAAAATTCGTACCCGATAAGCGATCCACAGATATCTGTATCAGTAGATGCAGGTGTCATGTGAATATTAAGTGGATTTGCAGGGGTTCTACCCAATGCTGCTTGTCCCCAGGTGGCTTCATTACATCTGTTCACTCCAGACCCATGTACTTTTAGTGCCCTGTCAGCTACTCCTTTCTGGCATTTGGGAGCATCCATCTACATGCCATCATGTTGTGAAGTGTTTTTTAAAATGTACAGCTTCAAAATGTATGCGTCATCTTTTTGTGCATGGAGATACTTGCATATGGTTTTCTATTGTTGTGATAGCATCCTGAAATATTACCACAATAGCTACAGCTACTATCTGAAAACATAATGAAAGTTTGATTCCTTAATACAACTGAAGTTTCTTTTTCAAGTGGACCCTGGGGGTGCTCTACTCATGGTGATGCGTTCCACGGCGCTCGATATCAGAGATGTTTGGTAGCTGTAGAGGTAGTGGTGGCCACGTGCATGCTGCAAGGGAGAGGATGGCTGGCACTCTCCGTTGGGCACACATGTGGCTCAAGTCCTCCATTCCTTCTACCACTGGTCCGGTTGGAAACATCTTCAAGCACTCTAAGACTTCATTCTTTCTCGTCAGGTTTGATTTTTTTTTTTTCATAATCCTTTTCCTCTCCTTTTGTTGTTTCCTTGTAATATTTGGAAAAAAAAATTCTTGCCATTAGTTCGTCCTTCATCTAGCTTTCAGTGTTTCTTCCTTCAATCTGGAAAAAAAAATGCTCATTTTGAATCTTTAAAAATTAAAAAAGACTATCAGTATGCCGTCCTTGCTTGGGTTTAAATGGTGCTCTGCCTGTAATGCCAGCATGAGGCGGCCACTCTACTTGTGTGCGCTGCCTTGGGGAAGCATGTGTTCCTTTGAAATGTCTGCAGTGCAAAAATCTAAGTGCCAGAGCTCATAAAGACCAAGAGCTCTGTTTTGAAATTGTTCCTCTTGGAAAAATCCTTGAGGCCAGCATCTAATCCTGGTCCTAGTAATCACAACAGCGAGTGTTCAGAGAAAACGTTCAGGCTCTCCAGCCTCTTCTTGCTCACATGTAGAAAGGAGATCTCCTCTTTCAGTGTCTTGTACTCCATGTGCCATGCAGGCTAAAGGTTCCTATGGCACTTCAACTCCTCCCTCATTGGGAGCCAATAGACATCCTCATAAGGATGTCATAGCTCATGATGAAGGCTCTTCGAGAAAGGTAAAGCATGCTTCAGAACTGACATCTCATTCCTCGAAGCCGAAGCTTACCCCTCAACTGTTGACCACCTCAGTACTGGCTCCTTCGATGCCAGCCACAGTTCCGAGCTCAATGGCACCAGTGGTTCTGTCTGTGCCCATCTCAGCGCTACCAGTGCCGCTACTGCCGCCCCTTCCAGTGACATTGTCTCCTTTACATATGGGTGCCATGCAATGCCAAGGACTCTTGGGCACTGTCATAAATACTTGTCCTGACAGCGCTGATCCTGGAACTGCATTAGGAACTGAGACCCAGTGGTGTTCCCCAGTCATCGATTTTCTGTAAGAGAACATCCAACCAAAAACGTTCAGACAAGTCATCTGTCTTTAGATCTTCCCGGGGACCCAGTAGACATCATTCATCTTCACTGCCTTGTCATTCATCTCAGAGCTCCTATGAGGATGCTTGTCTTTCTTTGGAGCGTTCCTCTCCTATTAGACCTATTTCTCCACACTCTCACGTACCTTGCTTTAGAATGCCTCAACCACCTCCATATTTCATTCTACCATCATATCCTCTGGCTCCTCAGTATCAGATGCAATGGAACCATTACTACTCCTGTGGTAATTGAGCTCACTATGCCACCTTCGGTTCCAGTTCCACCTTCTCCCTTTGTCAGGCCATCTGCCTCTGGCATGTATTCTCATACCTGTGGATGCTCACATACAGATACTCACTCACTTTAATTTCCCTGAGGCCTCTCCAGACTTTAATGAGTCATCATCTTCTCCTGGCGACGCAGTGATTCCTACTCCAATTTCTGTTAGTGATCCAAAAATGTTTAATGACGACTTATTCAAATGTATTGCTCGTGACCTCTAAATTTCTCTTGAGGAAATCAAGGACTCCCAGCATAAGTTGCTGAAGATTCTCCATGCCTTCAGTTTGTCAAAAATAGCCATTCCAATGAACTCAGCACCTGATTTGAGCCACCTGAGGCTATATGGTCCACTCCCATGTCTGTACCACTGCCCAACAGCAGAAACAATAAGAAATATTTCACATCTCCCAAACACATGGAGTTTTTATTCACTCACCCCAATCCGAACTCTCTAGTTGTTTGATGCTGCGATTCATAGAGCAAAATGATCGACCCACAGGTCATCTTCCTATAATAAAAACTGGAAGAAGCTAAATCTATTAGGAAGAAAGATTTACTCTTTGGTAACTAGGAACTGCTAATTACAAAGCCCTCCTTGTCAACTGTGATCACGGTACCTACAAGAAAGTCTTTGTTTGCCAATGATCTTTTGCAGGACGAGAAGGCTCAACATGATGTTGCATCTCAGAGGGCCAGTTGGTTGCCAGAACCTCTTCACAAGTGGCTATAGACACTGCTGATACTGCAGCTAGAGCCATTGCTACAGCAGTTGTAATGTGGAGGTCATCTTGGATTAACAGCACCGCCCTTCCTAAAAAGCTGCACTGTAAAATTGAAGATCTCCTATTTGATTGATAGATCCTATCTATTTTCTGACAAGACCAGCCTAATATTACATTCTGTGAAAGATTCTAGTTCAACCTCAAGCTCTTCAGGATTATACATGCCGTTGTCCAATAGATCTCAGCATAGATTCCAGCCATATAACCAGAGATATACCTCGCAATACAGGACAAGAAACAACGATAATCAGTGACCTAGACAATGTCAGCAGCGTCGCAGAAACCACAGCCTTCCAACTCTTCTCAAGCATCCCAAGCCAAGCCTCAATTTTGAGGCATCAGTCGAGGGTTCAAGTTTTCCCTGTCATTTGTGCAGCAATTCCGCAGATGCCTCTAGAGTTCCTGTTGAGACCGTTTTTCCACACTCGGTCCATAATAACATCAGACAGATGAGCCTTACAAATTATAAGATCTGGTTACACCATCCCTTTTTATGACCACTTCTTCCCATTACCCTACCCCATCCCTTTTCAGGGACCCCTCTCACGAACAGCTCTTGCTACAAGAGACCCACCATCTTCTCGAAATAGGAGCAATAGAACATGCTCCAAAACACTTCAGGAGGAGTGGGTTTTATTCCCAGCACTCTCTGGCCCAGAAAAAATCTGGGGGAATGGAGGCCCATTCTTGATCTCTGACCACTAAACAAATGTATAAGAGAAGAAAAATTCAAAATGGTAACTCTGAACACTGTCATACTGTTGCTGCAAAGAGGGGATTGGTATTCGTCCCTCGACCTTCAGGATGCCTATTTCCTGTGACAATCCATCCTGCCCATCATTGTTTTCTCAGTTTTTACAGTAGCCAACCTACATTTTAGGAACAAGCTCCTCCCCTTTTGGTCTATCTACAGTACCCAGGGTCTTTTCTAAATTGTTAGCGGTGGTCATGGCTAATCTTCGCAAGCAGGGAATCATTATCTGCCCTTATTTGGATGGCTGTCTTACAAGAGCGGCTTTGTCCTCTCAGGTGAAACTAATGACTCTCTTCACCATCAAAACATTTCAATCCTTGGGTCTTTGAATCAATGTAACAGTCCATTTTCGAACCAGCTCAAAAGATTCAGTTTGTAGGAGCCCCACTAGATTCTGTTCAGGCAGAGGCCTTTCTTCCACAGGACAAGACCCACAATTCAAAATTTAATCAAGGATGTGCTTGTACAGCCTCTAATTTCAGTGTGCCATACTTCAGCTCTTGAGCCATATGGTGGATTCAACATTTGTCCCATGCTTGCCTACATGTGTGTTCTTCAGTTATGGCTAACCAGTGTCTACAAACCAGCCAGACACACTTTTCTCATTATTGTCAATCTCCTCTCATGTGAAAAACACTTTTTTCATTGGTGGACTTCAGACTGCAGCCTGTTCAAAGGAACAGATTTCAACTCTCCAAGCCCAACATTTACCATAACCATTAACGCTTCTCTGCTGGGCTCGGATGCGCATGTGAATCACCTTGTTGCGCAGGGTCAGTGGTTTTATCACAAAACTCTGCTCCATATAAATATTTTAGAACTCCAGGCTGTTCTCAGTGCATGCAAGTTATTTCTTTCTACAGACAAAACAAATCCATCAGGATTCTTACAGATAACATGGCCTGTATATTCTATATAAACCAGCAAGGTGGAGCAAGATTCTGCTCTCTCTGCATGGAAGTAATCACACGGGGTCAGGTGCACAACACCCAACATCACGATCTCAGCCATTTATCTCTCAGGTGTTCAGAATGTGGTAGCTGATGGCCTAAGCAGAGTTCTTCCCATTGTTCAGGAGTGGGAGCTGAGCAAACTTGTATTGAAGAAAATATTCCACACCTGGGGTCATCCATAGGTAGACTTGTTTGCCATGCAACACAATTGG
Organism: Podocnemis expansa; assembly: GCA_007922195.1. Lineage (NCBI taxonomy): Eukaryota > Metazoa > Chordata > Testudines > Podocnemididae > Podocnemis > Podocnemis expansa. The sequence continues at coordinate 22,545,734 of ML681972.1, read as the reverse complement.
AAGTGTCATTGCTATTGCTCCAGAGCTGGAATAGGCAACCATTCTCTTGCAGACACATTCCACCTAGTTTGGAACAAGAGTTTTTATTACGCATTCCCTCAGCTTCTGTTGCTTCACAGAGTAGGCCACAAGATACAGCGGGACAGGTCTGTGCTGATTCTCGTAGCTCCTGCTTGGCCTCGTCAAACTTGGTTTTCAGATCTTCTGTACCTCTCCATGCGTCCTCTGATAAGACTGCCGCACCAACCCAGTTTTCTACACCAGCTTTGTACTACATTCCATCACAATGTCCCAGGACTGCACCTAACTATCTGGTTCATAGAGGGCTATCAAAGGAAGAATTACAATGCTCTGAGGTCAAACGCGTACTAATCAAGAGTAGAAAAACTTCTATACATAAAACCTACCCCTACAAGTGGAGGAGATTTCTTCATTGCTGTGAGCAGAGATCTGTAGACTCGTTGTCATGTTCTATTCCGATGAGTCTTGATTTATCTGTTAAGTTTAAAGAAACGTAGGCTTTCAATTAGTTCAAAGTTCACCTTGCAGCAATTTCTTCCTTCAATAACAAACAAGATAATAGGGTGAGAGAATATATTTCCTTCACCAAATGTTTCCTATTAGGACTTAACAAGGTTTACCCATTTCTACAGCATCACGTCTCCCAGTGGGACCTAACAGTTACATTGAAAGCTACTACAAGACAGCCCTTTGAACCTTTTGGCAACGTATTCATTTCTTCTTTTATCCATGAAGGCAGCATTTCTAACAGCCATCTCTTCCTTCCTCTCTACTTCAAAGTTCTCTCAACAGGCAAAGAAGATAGCTTTGCAGTAGAGAAGGAATGGAGGGCTCGGGCCACGTGCATGCCCAGTGGAGAGTGCCAGCCGTCCTCTCCCTTGCGGCATGTGCACAGTTGACACTACCTCTACAGCCACCAAAAAGTCTCCAGTGTTGGGGACTGTAGAACACATCATCATGAGTGGAGCGCCCCAAGGGACCACATCTTGAAGAAGCCACATTACTGCACAAGGTGAGGAACCCCTTCTTCCATGAACCATGGCAAAGTCTAGCCAAAAAAAAGCAGTGAAAATAAGTGAAATAAAACTACAACACATTTGAATTTCTCCCAGACTTTCCAAAGATTCTATAATGGGATGATATAGTATATGAAATATCAGGGAGTTTTGTTAAGTGTTCTGGTGTTGACTTTTTTAAATTAAGGGGTAGGTTTGGAAAACTAGTTCCAGTGCTAGCTGCATGCTTTTTGTAATTGATTGCCATTGTAACTGTATGAAGCCTTGGAAGGAAGGGGGGGTAGTCCTTAGGAGTCAGCTCTTTCTATTAAGCATTTCTTTCTCTGGCTCCAGTAGGAGACTTATGAGGTTAACTTCCCGGATCATTGCACTTTTAAAACACTGACAATCAAATTACATGTCTTCTGCCACTTATGTTTTTCATTGGTCAAGACAGCCAGTCTGGTGTCGAATTTCTGGATTCATTTAATTTGTTTACCAGCCACCTAAATGTCTATCACTTCTGAATGAAAGAAGCACCATCAAACATCTTTTCCTTTATGTAATGTTCAGAGAGAAAATATCCTTGATAATGTATGCTGCACCTTTTCTCACATCTTCAGGTCTATATATATCACCTGGCACTTTTGCACCGTTGCTTGTGCACATTGCTACACAAGCTCTACCAGTTTATTAGAAGTGTTCATCCAGTGTCTTCTAAACTATTGCCATTTCTCTCTCCTTTTCTAGTGCTTCCCAAGTTCCCACTTCTGATTTCCAAATATGCAGAATTGTTTTTTCACTTTCTCTCCGGTACAAAGAAACTCTTCCACACTCCTTAATCAGGTCTCCTTATTTATGCTAGGATCCAGCTGCTTGTGGGTCTTTATGACCACCACTGAAAGTTTTTGTTTTTGTTTTGTTTTAGTCAGGGTCCAGGCCAGAATACACCACTCTATCATCTAGCCTGACTTCCTGTATGCTATAGGCCAGCAGCATCACCCGGACACCCACACACTAAACTCAGCAACTGAAATTAGACCAAAGTGTTACTTCCCTCAGTAGACTGTTACTGTGTGCTTAGAGGATAGGAGAAACTGAGGTGCACCACAGCCCAGATAAGGCGAGAAATTAAGTGAAAGGTTCTCTGATGATCCTAGCAAGTGACCTAGGCCCAAAGCTGTGGAAATTAAAATGCACCAAGTTCACTGCAAGCTGGACGTGCAAGTTCCATCCCAACCCCATGTAAGGTGATCAAATTCTGAACAAGAACCAGTTTGCTGAGAAGATTCTCAGTACCAGCTCAGAACACCAGCCCTCCCTGTCCTGTGTCCACCTGCAGCTATTTGATCCTTCAGAGGAAGGAGACCCCCTTCCCCCCAGGTTGGACAGAAGAAGAATATCCCTTCCAGTCCTCTGCAAGTGACCCTCTGAAGCATGAGCTTTAGGAACAGGTGATATAAATTGGAAGGGGACTCCAGCATGACTGAGCCCTGTTCATCACCCACCATGAACACCTGTCATACAATCCCAGTCATATGTCAAGCTCTTTCTCAAAATTAGTTAGGCTGTTTGCCCTCAGAGTTCTATTCATGGGCTGCTCCAGAACCTAATTCTGATGGCATTCCTGTGCTTTAGTTTAAATAGCTCTTCAGCTTCCCTCCTGATGTATTTGTAGAGAATATTCATATTCCCCCACCCCTGGCCTTTATTTTGCTAGGCTAAGCTAGCCAAGCCCTTAGTTTCCTTTTATAAAATAGTTGTTCCAGCTAATCTCACAAACCATGCCCCCATCTAATGTACTCCATACAAGAATACATAGAATGTGTTCATAGAATCTCCAATGTTAACGCAAGTCTCTTCCTTATAGTTTCTGCTATTTAACCTTTTCCTATATCTGTCAATCACTAACTGTTCATCTGCTTTGAAAAATCTTATCTGGTAACCATGCTTCTCTCTTAGCTGAGGAGGAGGAGGTAATGGGATGTGTTGAGGGGGGGGAATTATCATCCTGGAGGGAGATGACTAGTGAAATTTACTCAAGGATTGATCTAGAACCAATCTTGGTCATTATTTTTGTTTAATGACCTTGACATAGAGTAGGAGTGTACTAGTGAGAGTACCGATGAAAAGCTGAAAGGCTTGATCAATACACAGAAAGATGAGAATGTTGTACAGGAAAATCTAGATGACTTTGAAGACTGGAGTGACAAAAGTGGGATGAACGTCACTATTTCAGAAAAGTAGGGCATGTATTTAAAGACTAATAACTTCTGCTACAGTCTGGAGGCTCCTCAGTTGAAAGTAACAGAGTAGGAGGCCTGGGTATGTTGGTCAATCACTGGATGATGGTGGGCTGCCACTCTTTGGCTACGATAAAAAGACATATGTGGTCCCAGGAGATATCAAGGAAAGTATTTCCAGTATAGAGAGAGAGACTAATGCTGTTGTGCAAGGCACTTGGTAGGACTTAATTTGGAATACCGTGTACAATTCCTGTCACCCATGTTCAAGAAACAATTCATTCAAATTGGAACAGGTGCAGAATTACCACAATGATCAGGAAATAATGGCCTGTCTTATGAGAGGAGACTGAAAGAACTTGGCTTGTTTAGTCTACCAAAAAGAGAAGGCTGAGAAGAGAGATGAGTGTTCTCTGTGACAGCATTAGAGGATAAACACAAGGAAGGATGACAGGCTATTCAAAGGACAATGTTGGTAGAAGAACAAATGGGTATAAACCTGTAATGAACAAAGTCAAGCTGGAAATTGAAAAGTTTTCTAATATCAGAGGGTTCTGAAACAGCCTCACAATACTTGCGGGACTGAACAGCTTAATTTTGAGAGAGCTGGGTAAACTTCGTGGTTTTGTGGGAGTTGTTTTGCAATGGTATTGAGGGGCATGGATCAGCGGTCCTGTGAATCTATTCCAGTTTATCTGATGTTCCTAAAGCTCACACCTCAGGGCTTCAGACAGTCATTTTGTAGGGAGTCAGAAAGGGTGGGGTGTGTGTTTGTTTTTGGTTTTTTGTTGCTTTTGCAGCATCAGATAGTCACATGATAGTCACAGGTGGAAAGGATACTGGATGAAGATGGCTAGTGCTCTGTGGTAGCATGGAGCATTCTGTCATGTTTGGCTGCCTATCTCTTGGTCCATATTTTTAGGGTCATGGAGTCAGAAAATAATTTTTCAGATCAAATAGGCAGTGACCTTTATGGCAGTTTTTTTTGCTTGCCTATGGAGCATGAGTCACTTGCCCAGATTGTCTAAGTATCTCATTTAATCAGTTCCCTGCTATTGTCTCAGGCATCATACACCACAGTTGCTCCTATTCTGACTGTAGCACATAATAGTTTAGTCTCCTGTGGGCTGTAATACTTTTGATCTAATTTTGGTTGTTAGGTTTAATGTGCAGGTGGTAGGTGGTGTTGGCAGCCTCAGATGAGTGGGAGGTCAGACTAGATCTAGTGCAGTCGTGTTCAACCTTTTCCAACTACCATACACCTTTGAGGAGTCAGATTTGTCTTGCATACCCCAAGTTTCACTTTACTTGCATATAAAATCAGACATAAATACAAAAATGCCACAACACACTCGTGGCAGGGCTGATGCAAGTAACTTAGCTTCACAGGCCCCCCAGGCAGTTCCCCTGCTTGCCATTCACTAGTGCTGGTGCTGCACTTTCAGTTCCCCATAACCTGTCCCATGACAAGCCCCTCTTTTTCCTCCGAATTTCCCCTGGACTCCTCAGATTGAGAAACACTGATCTAGTGGTCCTGACTGGCCTTAAACTCTTACTCTTAATTTTTCCAAGTCTATCTCCATCTTTTTCATTTTCAACTTTTGAAGCAGTTTTGTTTCTGTAAAGCTTTTTCTCATGTCAGTAATCCAGGGAGATGGCCTGAATTTTTTAAAAATTTTATTGCAATAAATGGTTGTCAGTCGTCATAAACAGTTACTTCAAGATTGTCTAAATGAGTCTCAGTGGTGTTTTTGGAACTTGAACTCTCTTTGGAATCTTGCATTTTGATTGCCTAAACTTATTATTTCATTTATGTGCTGTAAAATAAAGGAATATGAAATGAAATAGGCTGATCATCAAAATACAGGCTAAAGAAATCACATTAGGATGCCCAAGGAAGGAACTGACTAAACAGTAGTCATAATTACAAAAATACATTCTTGCTCCACAGTGCATTAAACATAGTAAATGGCACAATAGCAATGACAGTGTTTGCAACGAAGATTGTTCAAGCAACAGTTGCTAGTAGCACTTTGATTCCTTTATGGTGATGTGCAGACAGTCATGTCCAAGTCAAAATATAGTTTTCCTGTAACTAATTTTCAAACAAACACTTTCAAAAGGTACTTAGCTTGCCTGGAATTTTTTTCTTGCATGAAATGTGAACCTTTCACTCTGGCAGCGTTTTTATTTAATATAAAACTGAAGGTTGGTTGTTCAAGAAAACTCCTAAATGGATTGGCATGTGGGGCCCATTGTCTTGCTCCTTTTGTATGTCAGCTGGCAAACTGGTGTCCTGGTTAGTGAATATGACTCTTAGGTGCTACCAGAATACAAATTAGTGTCCTGCTTGTTGCTCTTCAGAAGAGTGGCATGAGAGGGAGCTACAAAACTTGAAATTGCTTCTTTGAGTGATGGTTCATGTTGTATTTCACATGTGAGTGCTCATCTGCCTGAGTCTGGAAATGCTTACAAGTAGTGTCCCATTGCACATTTGCTGGCTGACAGTAATCTCATGTTCCAGACTGAGGGCCTAAGAGGCAATGTGGACCAGCAGCTCTCCAGTTCCTTCTTACCACTGCTTGGCCTGAGTTGGAATCCTTATATCCATATATTCTTTAGCTTTTACTATTACTCTTGTAAATAGTTGAGGTCACTTTTTTCTTTTCCCACTTGAGCTTTTCTCTCCTCAGTCTGGGACTAAGCCCAGTCTGTGGAGTCAAGAACTATCTCCCTTGCTCCTGCTCCTGCTCCTCCTCTGCGGGAGAGATGCATCAAGGTTGTGCCATCAGGATGAGACACAAGTTTCTACAAAGTACCATTATCTGTCACAAACTTGTGAAGTTTACAAGGTTAAATTAAGAAAACACTTATGAGGCCTTACTCTAATCCAGGCCAATGAGGGACCCCTCCTGTACATCAGCTTTATCAGACAAGCAGCAACCTTCAGACCATAAGCTTAGGAACAGGTTCTGCAGCTAATAAGGCCAGCGACTCTTTCCCAAGCTTCCCAGGAGAGTAAGGGGCACTCTCGTGGTTACAAGGATAGTTGCCTTTCCAGATCTGCCTATTAAAAAAAAAAACCGGGGGGGGGGGGACCCTCCCAAGCCTGTGTAGGCTGGATGGGTTTTTGCTCGCAGTCCGATGAGTCCAGGATCCTGCCTTTTGCACAGAGTACCTTCCAGCCTGAGATCTGTCTATGGCTCTGTCTCTAAACCTCCAGGACCAGTATCCACCAGATCCATCTAGAACTTCTGGACTTGATTCTTCTTTGGTATGATACCATTCTCCAAAAGGACTGCCAGCTACACCTTCCTGTGGTGCATTGGAACTGTCAGCCCTGACTGTCTGCATGCCTTAAGTTCACATCTCTGTTGTAGTACAAGTATTGGTTTTTCTTGCTTACTGTCTCCTCTCTGGCCTGGTCCTTTTGGAGGACAAAACTGCATTGGTGTTATTGGAGCCACCTCTCTCCAACTCTCAAGCAGGATTATCCACCCTCCAGAACCCTCAGCCCAAACAATGGAGAGAGCAGTTCAGACTGGTATAGCTTGGATGTTCTTGCTGGTTTTATTTCCTTGTAGAGAACTGAGCCCTGGTATTCAAGATCTGTGGACCATCTTGCCAGATAGGATCTCCCTTGCAACCACTGGTACCAGATCCCTCCTTTGCGACTTAATTGGGACCCCCAGAACTCCTATAGGACCCACTGTAGATTTGTCCCAGAATCCTACTATTTCTTTTCATAAAACTATCGGCCTATGAGGAATTTAAGTGGTTTGAGTTCCCTGTATGAAAGAGGCTGCAGCTATTCATCAGTGCTGGTGAAGTCATGAGAACTTCTCAGGTGGTCAGGAATAGCCCTATCCCCAAGGAGTGCTTAACCTTAAAATATTAAACTTAGGGGGAAGATTTAAAAAAGGGGAGGGGGCTCACTGCAAGTAGACTATTGCGGAAGTGAGTCTTTAACAGGACTTAAATGTAAACAGTATAAGAACCTTATAAATGAGGTTAGGGAGGTTCTCATCTGCTGTTGCATCAAATGTTTCCTCACACAGCTTCAAAAGATGAATCTACATACTCATTTTACAGAGCTTTGTCTCATCTTTCCTCTACTAGCCTTTTGCATAGTCAGTAAAGAATCAAAAATCATCCCTAACAGTGAGCCTTAATTATGGAGATTATTGTCAATGAGAAGCTTGGAGGAGAATAGTTAGATTTTTGATCATGTTGAGTTGGATCTGGTGATAAAACATTCAAGAGCAGACTGGGATGTAGAATAGGAGGCAGGTCTGTTGATAAAACTGAATAATTGGCACAGACTGCGCAGGGAGTTGGAAGAGCAGATGAATGGAAGCAGAGTTTTGATAAGAACTGAGATATGTAGAAGGTCAGTAATGGAGCCCTAGAGAGCCCGTCTCAACAGAAGAGGAGGAGGTGGATCAACAAAAGATAAGCAAATTATTAGTTAATATGGTATAAAGGCAAAATGTCACAAATAGAACTTCATTTACAATGCAAGACTGAATTAATTTTCTCTTCTTGTATTAGGTTATTATTGAAGTGACAGAGATGTTGCACAATGCCAGCTTGCTCATAGATGACATTGAAGATAACTCAAAGCTACGACGGGGCTTTCCAGTGGCGCACAGCATATATGGAATTCCATCTGTAATAAATTGTGCTAATTATGTGTATTTCCTGGGTCTAGAGAAGGTTTTAACACTTGATCACCCTGACGCTGTGAAAGTATTTACTCGTCAGCTGCTGGAACTCCATCAGGGCCAAGGCTTGGATATTTACTGGAGAGATACATACACCTGTCCTACAGAAGCAGAATATAAAGCCATGGTACTGCAAAAGACTGGTGGTCTCTTTGGATTAGCTGTGGGCCTCATGCAGTTGTTCTCTAATTATAAAAGAGATTTAAAACCGCTCCTTAATACACTCGGGCTCTTCTTCCAAATACGAGATGACTATGCTAATCTACACTCCAAAGAATATACTGAGAACAAGAGCTTTTGTGAAGATTTAACTGAAGGCAAGTTCTCATTCCCAACTATTCATGCTATTTGGTCCAGACCTGAGAGCACTCAAGTGCAGAATATTTTGCGTCAAAGGACAGAAAATGTAGACATAAAAAAATACTGTGTGCATTACCTTGAGAATGTGGGTTCTTTTGAGTACACTCGTCAAACACTGAAAGAGCTTGAATCTGAAGCATATAAACAAATTGAATCACTTGGGGGAAACCCTGAACTTGTAGCATTAGTTGAACACTTAAGCAAAATGTTCAAAGAAAACAATTAACCAAAAATTGATTTAACTTGCGGTTTGGGGGAAGGAATTTTAAAACAACCATGTTAACTAGACTTGCTTACTCAGTTCATGAGAATTGTAGTGATGATGCCTATTTAAAACTGCTGCTGTATTAGACATTTTGTAAATTCTCTGTAGCTGATATTAAAAGTTGCTTACAAAATATTGCATAGGGAAATGTTGGATAAATCTTATTTTTAGTTTTAACAATTTTACTTTGTGAATGAATCTTTTTTAGTTCTCGGCACAATCAGTGATGTTTTCTTCAGCATGGACTCTTAAAGAAGAGTACTGTTGGTTTTAATTAGATGGAGATGGATTTGACTACATTTACACATTAAACTGAATCTGCTCATTAGGGACTTCTGCATTTTTTAGAAACTTGGGGACTTGGTGTCACCTTTACAGTATATTCTTTTGTCTTTTTAACAGTTAACAAGACATAAGGTTTATTAAAGTGGGATGGAAAGAGAAAGAAGGTGCTACAATGGTCAATGCCTTTTTCTGTACAACAAACCACTCTGTATCTGTCTCCGCAGAGCCGGATGTGGGGAATAGCAGTATAATAGCTAAATCAGTGTTGCCAAGGGAAGTTTGAGGGAGTTACTTGAATAGTATGAATAATTCCTAGCAATAACTTTGCCAACAAGGGCACAACCATATGGTCCATCCACTCTGGTCTGATATACCACTATAGTCCTACTTCACTGACATTCTTCTTTATGTATCTTAGTTAAGAGATTCTATCAGAAATAAAAAGGAAGTAGGTAATCTACCAGTTCTTGAAAGTTGAAGCAGACTGGTTGGTTATATTAGTCAGTTTCTGACATAAAGCTCTGTCAAACCTGAACCCCTAGCCAAAGGCTTATACTGAATGTTAAAGCTGGAATACAAGTTCAAAAAAAAAAAAACGCATATACACAGATTAACTGCAAATAGTAACTGGTCACCAGCTGTTTTCAGTTACCTCTGTGCTTCAGAAATATTGCTGAAAATTCTAATGGTTTAATGTCTTAAACGTTAAAAGTAATTGGGGGTGGGAGGAAGGATGTGCATACAAATCCCATAGTTCTGATTTCAGTTTCTAGATAGCTCTAAGGCCATGGCTATGCTGTACCCTTACAGCAACTTGAGTTACATTGGCATATAGCCACATACCTAGTATATCACTTATGTACCTGCATATTTTTCCTTGTCAGCACTGTGTCTGTTCACCCAGGGTTCTGTATCAGTGCGAAGTGTAGATGCAGTTTGCCACTATCCAGCAATCTTTTTGGGAAATTCGGTAATGAACAATGTGGTTGAAATAAGTCATGCTGGGGTGCGTAGGAGCATGGCTCTGTCTGTTTTGCAACTCCCTGTACCCGATATTGTGGGCTGTATCTCATTTTTTGTGCCTTTTTTCAAAATAACCCACGTGGTCTTTGTCGCTGTCTGCCGTTTCTGACTGAAGCATGGAGCCTGCACGACTCTTTTCTGTGGTGATGACTATTGCAGTCATAAGGGTATGCAATCCTGAGAGATTTGCAGAGCCACAAGAAAATCAAATGAGGGAATACAATTTCCTGGAGAACAGATTGGTGTAGGAAAGGGCAAGAACTCATTCAAGATTGTTAGTAGTAGTCAGAGCAGCTCTAGATAGTGGAGTGCCATTTCTGGACCTGACAGACAAGCACTATCTTGTGGGTTCCAATTGTGATGCTGTAGTGAGATGTTGAGCAGCTGTTGCAGAACTTTCAGGTAATGCAAAACTACATTCCAGGATTTTCAAGCTGAGCTCCTGTAAGGCCTCCTTTGCAGGGATATTGAATTGAGAGCTGCACTTACAATGGAGAAGTGATTTGTCAAGTGCACTGTGAAACATGCAATACCAAATTATTCCCAAATGACTGGTATATATTTCCCACTATAAATTTCTATATGAGGGCTGTTGTGATGCAAGTGTGCAGGGCCATTAACTGCTGCCTCCTGTGTAAGACATAATGAATGGATTTGCAGCAACAGGGTTCCTGAACTGCAATGCAGCTAGACAGCTCACAGATCCCTATTTTGGCACCAGAGCATGCTGCTTTTGAGTACATCAGCAGACAGGGTTACTTTTCTATGGTTATGCAAGCATTGCTGGATCACTGGAGATGCATTGACATCACTATGGGCTGGTTAGGGAAGAAGCATGCTGCTCCCATATTTAAGAACACTGGACTATTCAGAAAACTACAAGCAGAGACTTTTGCTAGCCAGCTTATCACGGGGAATATTGAAAAACCAAGATGGAGTCCAGGGGTACCTAGCTAGCCTGCTCCTGGCTTATGAAACCCCACACTGGCCACCTTGACAGCACCAAGGAACAATTAATCAGCTCAGCAGCAGCAGAATGGGAGTTTAATATACTTTTGGCTATTTGAAAGGTGACTGATGATGATTACTGGTAAGCATGGACCTTAGTAAGGAAACATATCCCAATGGTCTTTAGCTGCATGCTATATGTGAAGCAACAGGGGAACGTTTCTGGCACGGGGGAGGCTGATGGTGGAGTAGCTGTCTGCTGAATTTGAACAACCAGATCCAAGGGCATTGGATGAGATCAGGTTGGAGCTATATTGCTCATAGAGACTTTGACAGTCCATTTTAATAGTGAGCCAGAGTATTGTGGCATGCTCTACTGGCCATGTTTCTTAGTGGCTTGGTAGGAATTGTGATTTCTGTACATGTATGAACTTAGCATTTGTAAGTGAACTGATGCATTTTGTTTGACTGATCATATGAGTTCTGACACATTGGGCGGTGACAACTAACTGATTATTTTCAGAACTGCTGATCACTCAGCAGCACATGCTGCTTACTAATAAAGATTATGTTCCAAATAATTTTATTATGCAACAAAATCAGTGCAAAAAGTATGAAGTTTTAAAACAATACATTTTAAAAAACTCAAACTTTAAGTTCCTTTCTCTTTATTTATTAGGAATGGGGAAAATATTCATCTCTATTTCAGCTACAGATGCATATCCTAACTTGTAAAAGCCACAGTTCATGCGAAGCTCTAATTATCTTCAGTATTTCCCAGGGAGAAATGATGGGGTAATGCAAAGACCTCAGTACCATGTGGAATGTTTAGGGGGGTGAGGAGGGGATGTCCTTATTATTGAGTCCTCTGTGACCTGCAAAGGCAGACAAGTTCAGGATTCTTGGACCCACAAGTCCAGCAGAGATGTTTGCTCTCTGAGAAACTCCGTTATGCCCTGGTGCATCTTCCTTTCCTTTTTCTGCTGGGGCTCCTGGGCTCTTCTCTCTATTCTTCTCCTCCATGCTGTCTGCAGCATTCATTCTCCAGGCCCTGTGTTCATGGTCCAATGCAACACTGATTTGGAGGATCTCCCTGAAGATATCAGAGCCCTCTTCTTTCTCCTCATCTGACTTAAGTGTTCTACAGGTGTAGAGGAAGAGACCCTGAAGGCAACACTGACAGCAGCTGAACATAAAACAGAGGTACCATTGTCTGTGTATTCACCACAGAAACTGTTACTGAACTCGCTCCTTTTTACTCCCTTAAGTTTTAAACGCTGCTTTTCTTGTCTGCTTGGAATAGCTTATTTGTGGCACCAGTCACCAGATGAGCCATGTTGTTTATGGCCCACTGGAAGTTGGGGAAATCAGGTAATTGCTGGTTTGTACCAATGCCATTTTCTACAGGCAGTGATAATTTTGGCTGATATCACACTCTTGAAGGTAACACAGGCAGAGCTGGCACAGCTGCTGTTTGGTATCCCAAAGCCATCTGGGTTGTATGCTACAAGTCTGTGTCTGCAAAGGTGCCCGTTGAAGTTATCAACGAGGGACATGGGAAAGCATCCTATCATGGAGTAAGAAATAAGGCAGCCTTTGAACAAGGATTACATAGTACCTCTGTTAAAGTTTCATCAAGATAACTCCAGAGACGTTCCTGTGTATGTAAACAAATTGGTCTCTCTGATCCCCACGCCTAACTCTTAAAGGGAACAAAAAGCAAATAGCAAGTCTCTGAGTTGTACCACTCTCTCTTTTTAGCATGATTACATTCATAAGACATGTGTCCTCCTACTTCAGAGGTGCCATCTGTGTAACTGAAAATTTATCTACACAGTTACTCAACGTTCCTTTCCCTGCATTGGGCTCACCCGTGCTTGACTGGCAGGCCTGCAGTAGAGTCAAAAATAGATCCTGGCTTGCTGTGCAGGTGGATCGCCTGGGCATCTATCTCCATATTGCTCTTCCTTATCCTACACCACTGTTTCTTTGCTGTCCGCAGCAGAAGCCCATGGCTCGGGTTCCTTGGAGGTACCCACAGAGCTGTTGGGGTGGTGGTGGGATCTTCAATGAGAATAGCATATCATTATTTATTGAAGCGGCAGGTCTGTAGCTCTGCACTGGATCAGCTGTTGGCCGCCTTGACTTTCTGGTGTGCCTGCCACAGCTCCTTGGCTTTCACACAGCAGCTGCTGATCCTTATCCAACCCCTTCTTGCTCCCCTAAGCAGTTGGCTCATGGATGCTGAAATTTCTATAACCTGCTTCACAGCTGTGCCTGCACCTCTTCTCCCCACAGGCTCAGGAGATCCAGTATCTCCTATCTACTCAAGGCAAGAGCACGTTTGGCGTGTGCAGCCAGCATGGTCTGTTGGGTGATTGCACTCAACAGTGGAGAACTGTGAGGCGTGCTTGCCAAGCTGGTTAATCAGGAACAAATTTCAAAAAAGGCATGGGGTTTTAAAAGCGGTGGGGGAGTACTTCTGGTCTCAGTGACCTCTGGGCTGTGGAATTTCCAATGGTGACCAGAGCAGTAGTGTGGGGAATTTTGTGAGACAGCTGCTGGAGGACATTTGGTGTTGACATAAGTAACACTGTCTGCACTTGCACTGCATTGATTTAAGTGCACTGACCATGGTTCTATATCACTGAGGGAGATGGTGTCACTGTATTGACATAATGCAGCACTTCCAATTTTAAGTTTCAGCTCACAGTGCTATGTTTGATGGAAGCCATCTTGTGTCAAACTAACTTGGTAGTATAGATTAGGGATAGGTCTCTTACCACCAAAGACAATGTCTTGTGTGAAGAGGGAAATACTTGACATGGAAATGTGGTTTCAGTGATGAAGTATGAAACTAGAGCTGTATGGGAATCACATTTTGTCTTGGAGAGTGTCACGAATTTTCAATTTCTTTTCCATTTTAGAACAAAAAAAAGTCAAGATTTTCCCAAAATTTTATGTTGATTTTAAACATTCTGCTTTGACAATTGAAATGTTTAGTTCAGACTGTTTTGTATGATTTTCATATGATACATAAAAATGAAAATAAATAATCAAAGTTGTTTTGAAATAAAAAACCAACATTCCACTTTTGGGAACTGAATATTTGACTATTAAAACACTTTTTCAGCCAAGGGGGGGGGATTAATCGCTACCATTTTGGGGTGTTGTAGATAACTAAAGACTTTCACTGGAGCTTCTAGAAGGCCTGCAACAGGCACCACAAATTTTCATAGTACCTGTTTCCTCTGATGATGGCATCAAAAATGGCTCATGTGCCTGATCAAACATATTGCTGTGCTCTTCCAATTCAGTAGGCAGTTGCATTTTATTGTGAACAAACCTATTTTTGTATACTTTGTGGTTTCTTGCTCATCTTAAGTCTTTAGACTCATTGACTGTTTTACATTAGAAGAATTAACTTTTCTTATTACATCCTGCCCCTTCATTTGCTTGTTTCCTGCCACTTCCTCTGACTGCTGTTAGGTTGGGTCAAAATGAATAGTCTTTATTAACGTGTAAGCAGCACTTGATGTTTTGGGCCTCAGCTTTCTTACTAGAGACAGAATGAGAAACCAGCCAGTTAATTCTGCCCTATGGAAAATGATGAATTTATAGAGGGGTGTGTGTGTCCAACCGTCCCCTCCTTCCAGAAACCTCTATATTCTAAAAGCAAGCCCATCCCCAGCAACTTAACTCCACCTATTCTCTCTTCTTCCTTAGCTAATTACAGTTGATTAGGCATGACCATTTCAGTCACTACCATTTCCTTTCCTCCCACCCAGCCACCCACCCTCTTCCAGACCTGTAGTCATTTCCCTAACATGGTTTCCTAATGGCTAGTGCAATAACCTTGGTCTTATTTCTTCCCTTTTAGTTCTGTAGAATACTTACCTTTTAGTCTACAGGTTGAAATAGAACTGAACGTTACCAATATGTTAAAAAAAAAAAAAAAAATTGAATATCTCTTGTACTTATGGGTAACAGAAGTGCAAATAATGAGGGGAGCAAGGGAAGTGTTTTCCCCCCAAAAAACTTTTCAGTCTAATTGACCATTGCATAACATGCTTATATGCTTTGCTGAATGAGGACATGAGTGGTATGCTAAGTATTTCTTCTCCCACCTCAAAACTTGCTGAAGCTCCTCGAAACCTTGGCTCAGCCCCACTCCACTCTCAAGGGTTAACCTGGCCAGTAGGTTTCCTGCTCTCTTTTGGTCTGTAAAGCTCCAGCAGCCTTTCCCAGAATCGGGTATATTCCCTCATGCATTATATATTCCGTTCAACTATTTTATTTTCATTGTAATGTAAAATACTGTGAGGTTTGCCATAACTCCATTCTTTGTCAACCTTTGCATTATTGGATTAGTTTGTTACTGTATACTTATTAAAATGCACATTTGTTCAAATATAACAACTGTATGTAGGGCTTAATAGAAGCTACATCTCCTCTTTATTCCAGCCTTCACTACTTCACCTTCTCAAGGTTATAGGCAAATTCATTTTCAAGGAACTACTGCTGCATTTTTTTAAAATCTGTTTGAAACCATTCTGTCTGGAACAATGGATGCTTTTGCTCGTTGAGGATTTAAAAGGAACTCCCAACAGTGAGGATTTACTGTTTCAGAGAAGGGATATTGATTTGTTCGTTCTTTTCGTGTACTGAGATACCCAGAGGTGAAGAACACCTTCCTGCTGAGAAATTGGGTCTGATATCTCTTCATTATCTGCAGCCATCTCTTTATTTGAACCCAAGTGAGAGCAGTTCATCTAGAATAGTGTTTCAGTGCTGGCTCCTTCCTCTGGAAAAGCCAACATGAAACAAAGTACAGTTCTTAAAACTGTTCAGTTGAAAGGGAGAAGTAATTTTACAGGATGCACACAAGCCTGCTGCTAAGACTACATGAAGTGTAGGTTATGCAGCTCTCCTCCCTTTGCTTATAAAATAGTGTTAGAAGACAGATATTGCACTTAGAATTACCCAATTCGATAATTGTCAGCTACAGGTTAAATATAGCTGTCATACAACTAGCTTTTCCTGGTCATGATTAAAACTATGGTAGTGCAAAAATCAGTGAACAGCAAGGATAGTTACATAATTGCATTGTACTTTCATCTAACAGTCTCCCAACTCTTGCTGCTAGAAAAACAATTTGTTCTACCCTGGCTGCAAGTGCGTGGATGATTTCTTATAAGATGAACATCTTCCCTTACAACCACTTAAAAGAAATCAAATTGAAACTCTCTTCTAATCAGTTTTGCGCTTGGTCAAAGGAAAAGTGGGCAGAAGTGGAGAAAATCTGACAAAGGTATCGCTAATCCAGGGGAAAAAAAACAAGGAGAAGTGTGGCACTTAAAGACTAACAGATTTATTTTTCGCAGACCTTTCGTGGGAGAAAAATCCTACTTCGCCAGATGCTTCAAAGATGGGTGAACTATTCCATTCTGTAAATTCACCCATCTTCAAAGCATCTGATGAAGTGGGATTTTTCTCCCATGAAACCTCTGCAAAAAATAAATGTTAGTCTTTAAGTGCCACAGGACTCCTTGGGTTTTTTTTCCCTTGCTGGACTAGACTAATACGGCTATCCCTTTGGAAATTGCTAATCCAACCACACTTGTAGTTCCTTCATTTTAAATAGAGCAGCAGAAGCAAAAAACTGCCTGGTGAAAAAAATCCATACATTCATGAAAATTAACTTTTTCTCTAGGGTTAGTTTGATTCAACCACAGTAGATGCCATTTAATAGAAATCCTTCCTGTTAATGGCAGCATGTTGCTGGGATGCAGTCCTATCTTAACAGCAATGGTAAAAGGACTGGGATATTTGCTGCTTATTAAAGTTTTCTGGGAAAGATACCACCTGCAGGCAGGTTTGGAAGCTGCAGCCAGGGAAAGAAAAACTGGGTCTTGGCTTCTCTAGCTTCTGCTATGGGGTCAGTGCTCAGCCTATCCCAGACGCTACTTCTGGGGCTACGACCTGGCAATCCCTGCACACAGGGAGCACAGGACTGTACTGTGAGCTAGGAGAGACTGTGGGTAGGGCACTGCAGCCCTGCAACCCGTCTGCACCCAGGAGGTAAGGGCCTGCTACCTAGAAGGGGAAGCAGTGGGTAGCCCATTAGTAGGGAGGAGGACTGTACTGTGGATACTTGAGCTGCATGGTACCTCTCCCTGTGTTCTCTGGGTTGTGCCTGGGTTCAGGGGTGATGGCATTCGGGAAAGGATGCACTTAGACGTGCTGAACCCTGATTGCCTGGAATGTGCAGGGAGAGGTATATGTCACCACAGGCCCCAGTGTTCCCATTACCTGTAGGAAGCCTCAGCATCTGTGCTGAAACCCACCTTCCCACCCAGTCTGGCTGCTGCCCTCCTTGCACCCAGGTCTGCAGAACTACAGGCAGAGAAGTCTTAGCACTTATGTGCTTTGTTGGAGCTTCACAAACTACCTTCTACTTATTAGTGACTGCTGGTTAAATAGCAACTTCTTATTAACAGCCAAAGGGTTGCTAATAAGCAGAATCTACAATATAGAATAATTACTTGTTTTTTTTAATAGCTTTGGTCAGCACTTGCACAGATGTTAACTCTGCAACCCCAAAATGCTAGGCCTAGACTCATGATACAAATTGTTTCTCAAATAACTTTAATATATACAGTGCTGTAAAATAGAAAACTAAGATTCCAGTCATCAGTGGTGATACTTCATAGCTTCCTTTTCCAGTTGCTATCAAAGTTCTAGTAGACAAATAAGGAGCCTACTTTACTGGTATTCATGGATCCATTGTTGTTTTTAATCTTTCATAACACTAGCTCATTACAGGTATATCTTTATTGCAGAATTAGCCTGAGCTCACATTCAGGTGTTGCATGAGCCTCCCAGCTCAGTTTCTACAGCACAGGATAGAGGTACTTATCTAATCTCAGTGATACATGTGGGTTCCTCTTTTATTCCTGTATTGACTTTCGCATATTTCTTTCATGGTTTTTAATCTATTTCTGTTTTCTCTCACACTCTCTCCTTCCCCAGTGCTCTCATAGCTTCTTCCCAGTATCTATGAGGCTGTGCATTTCACTGCCATGCTTCTGTTCCATTGAATTGTTTGGTACCCCTAGAAAGAAAATCTAGGCTTCATTTCCCAGCCATGTTTTGTTCTCACCTCACTGCTGAGTTCACAGAGCTGGGCTTCCTGTTGACAGAACTCCACCAGCCAGCGGGGTGAGACAAGACTGAATCCCTGTATTAGGAGAAAAACCCAGAGCAAACTTAATTATGTAATCATGACCATCATCTTTGTAATTCTGTGTACTACCAATATAATAGCTCAGCTCACTATAAATTACTCCTTTCCCCCAGCACATCTTGTCTTCTGTGTCTTTGCCTATTAAATTACAAGCTCTTTGTTTACATTTTGTGTCTTGTGAAGGGCCAAGCACACAGTTGATACTTAGTGATTAGGTACAGATTGGAAAATGCATTAAACAAACTGTTTACAAAATGCAGCAGCACAATCATGATAGCTTTAGATTTCTTCACTATGGTTTCTGCTTTAAATACTGCATGTGGCTAATGTAACAATATCTAGTTCTATGTGCCTAATTCATGTGTTCCAGAATTTTCTGGTTGACTAATTTTGCTTTTCAAGTTTTTTGGAGATGCACTGTTCTGAGCAGAAAGAATCAAGTGACAGGGTGCTCTTATATACACTGATTTGTCAATGTATTTCTTTGAGGATTTTCTCTGTTACATCAGGAATCTGTCCTTTCTCAAAACTGCAAGGGATGAAAATGAGTTTTGAGTCTCTTTCCTTAACTATCACCACTCATCTAGAAGATAAGAGTTGAACTATGCAAAGTAGCATTCTACTTATAATACATCTGTTATCCTGGTATCTAAATGCTATGTACACCAATTAAAAATGCATAATTCTTTAAAAGGAATGTACAGTTTAATCTTATTTGCTTGACTTGGGATCATGCTGAAAAACAATTGCTGGTACCTGGTTTATGTGCTGTGTGAGTATTTGACTTATCGCACAACTGACTTAACCCATGGTCATCTTGTCTGAGGTAACACAGAAGAGATCAAAGAAGTGCCAATAAAGGAAAAAATGCTCTTCATTTGTGATGTGGACCATTTCTTCGACCAATTTAATCCTCCTAATCAGCTTAACATGACCATAGCAACTAGAACAGGCTTTTGACTTCGCAAAAGCGAGGGGAGAGGCCAGCCTAAACACAGTACAGCTAAAATGTCTGCTTACTTCATTGCTATTGAGATTGGCACACACCCCTGCAACAAACCATGCTGCCAAGTCTGCCCACATATCTGAACAACAGATACCATCATAGGCCCTAATCAAGCCTGCTACTCCATCAAAGGCTCATTTATCTGCTCATCTACTAATGTGGTCTATGCCATCATGTGCAAGAAATGCCCCAACACCTTATATATTGGACAAACAGGACAATTGCTGCGTAAAAGGATGAATGAACACAGCTGGTATCAGAAATCACACAACAAAGAAACCAGTTGCTGAGCACTTCCATCTTTCTAATCACTCCAATAAATGATTTGTTAACGACTGTCATCAGGGATGTGGCTGGGACATCAAGACTTCAAAGAGAAACAGCTGAACTCGAATTAATATGCAAGCTAAATTCTGTGAATGCAGGACTATGGGTTCTTTTCCCATTACAAAAGGTAATTTGACTTCAGGCTTCCCATGGTTTGAACCTAACAACTGCTCTGATTTGCTGTTCCTGTATAACCTGATCCTATGTTTTACACCCCCTGGCATTTATTTTCATTCCTTTCTGTAAATTCACCCATCTTCGAAGCATCTGAGGAAGTGGGATTTTCTCCCATGAAAGCTCATGTGAAAAATAAATCTGTTAGTCTCAAAGTACCACACGACTCCTTGTATTTTTTATTGAGATTGGTACAGTTTGTGCTCCTGAAATGCTAGTGAACCTTTCCAGATTTCACTGCACACTTACTTTTCTTCACTGTATTAGGCTGTTTCATTAGTTCCCTGGTGTTGTGATAGTAAAAGAATCAAGTGCCCATGGGGGGGGGGGGGGAAGGAGAAGGACTTTTAGCAAAAGCATTATTTTAAGTCTGTTTCACATTCACAGTGCCTTTGCCTAAGTCATTTTACATTACAAAGATTTAATTGCTCCTCACTGTGTCACCATAAATTGTTTTAGACCTTTCTACATCTTGTACAGACTCTAGGATAACAAGGCTACATTAGAAGCAAAGTAACATGCAGAAGGTCCTGGGTTCAATTCCCAGGGGGTTGGACTCGATGATCTCATGAGGTCCCTTCCAGCCCTATGATTTGACTTGACTTGACTTGACTTGACTTGACTTAATATGAGATCAGGTTAGCTAGCGCTTAGACCAGAGTCAGGCGCATTTCTGATAACAATGTTCTGACAGCTAAAGTTCCTGAATGCTTGCAAGACTGTGAATATCCTAGAAATGTCATCACGGACAACAAAGGATCAAAACCAGAGCATGAAGAGAATGTTTAATAATTTCTTCTGGCAGAATATGTTTAAGGATTTATTTAATAATAGGTAAGAGCAGTAGCAGTGTTCCAGTATCTCTCCACCAGATTGCTATTGTGTACACTGATTTTGTTCCAGAAATGCTTTAGAATTTGAAGTACAGCACTTACTTGATTCAAGGTCTTTTAGTCTTCAAAGAAAAAAATGAGATGAATGCTGGAAATTTCATTCAGAATATAACTTAAAATATACTGCAAAATAGTAGAAACTTAAAATTCTTGGCCATATACATCATATAGGGACGGACTGACTTAATAGAATAAAATTAAATTGTTTAATTGGCTACAGACTAGTTCATAGATTATAAAACCAGAAAGGACCCCTGCCATAATATAGGCTGTCCTTCTATATGACACAAGCCATAGGAGTTCCCTGCATTGTTGTTTGAATTAGAGTATATATTTTAGAAAAAAACATACTTGATTTAAAATGTCCAGTGATGGAGAATCTACGCAGTGGTAAATTGTTACTGTAATTAATTACCCTCATTGTTAGAAAATTGCAACTTCTGTAATCTGACTTTGTCTAGCTTTAAATTCCAGTCATTGATTCCTGTCATACCTTAGTCTGCTAGACCAAGAAGAGTCCTCTATTATCCAATTTATGTTCTTCTTGAAGGTCCTTATAGACCAGAGGGGTCCAGCCTTTTTGGGTAAGGGGCCATATTGCAGTTCTTTTCTCATGGGGGGGGCTAATGAGCAAAATTTGGAAAGATAAGGCATAGAAATTGATCTTACTGTTAAAATGTAAACTGTCAAAAAATAAACAGTCTACAAACTCAGTTTGGTTCTCTAAAAGTAGAAACTTTACATTTCATACCTCAACACAATTTTAATATAATCTTTCTCCTTACAGCAACCTTTAAGGAATTGTCCTTTTCACAACTGTACACAAGTTTTCAATGGTTAGACAATATTTTGTGAAAACTTAAAAACAGCTTATTTTCAGTGGTGGTGTTGATCCTGGGTACAGGAGGCTTGAGCCCTGAGTCCCAGCGCCAGTGCCCTGGGTCCTCTATCAGGCTGCCAGCAGCAGTGGCTGTCTGCCCTGGCCAGGGGGCCGGGGTCTGGTTGTGCGGGGCAGGAGCTCCACTTGGCCCCATTCCCTGATCCCATTGTCTCCCTAGGCCCTGCCCCAAGGCTTGCTGCCACCCCATGCCTTGCAACAGCTCCCCCAGCAACATGTTGCCACTGCCTCAAATTTATTTGCAAATTTGACTGCATTGGTTCAAAGCTTAATAGGAACTTGGGGTTTTTCCCCCCTCATTACAACAGGTGATTTGACTTCATCTTCCTCCTATATGCTGAACCCCTGTTTGAATCCTAATTGCTTTGACTTGCTGTTCCAGTGTGACCTGATCTCATGATTTACACTTCCCTGTATTTATTTCCTCCTATTCTGTAAGCTCCTCCATCTTCAAAGCACCTGATCCAGTGGAATTTTCTCCCTCAGAAGCTCATGCAATATATGAATGTTACTCTTTAAGTGCCACATGACGCCTCCTTTGTTTTACTGAACGAGGGCTGCCCCTTTGAAACTTAATATTTTAATAGCAGATAGTAAATTTAGGCCTTATCACAAATTGGCACAGTTTCAGTTTTAATAGAGTTCAAATCAAATCAAATCATAGGGCTGGAAGGGACCTCATGAGATCATCAAGTCCAACCCCCTGGGAATTGAACCCAGGACCTTCTGCATGTTAAGCAGAGGTGCTAGCCACTACACTATCTTTCAGTCATAAACTGGTATTTAAATAAAAATACAGTGTTTAAAAATCATCCATCTCTGTCCCCCCCTTCCCAACCCGGGCAGCGGCACCAGTTCATCAGCCCCTAGGGCCTTAGCCGGCTGGTGTGCAGGTGGCACAGCTCCCACCTGACTCCGCCGCCAAGCGAGGCTGCCTGCAGCGGGCGGCGCTCCTCACCTCCCCCCCGCGCGCAGAGCCGGCCGCCAGCGCGTGGGACTCCTCCGCCCTTCCGGAAACGCAGCACCAGCAACAGCCAATCAGGCGCAAGCTATTCTCCGTATTCCGTCCTCTTGCGGTGCATCATGGGATTGGTGGTCCTGCCGGTTCGCAGCCGCCGATGAAGAATGAGTGAAGAACTATGTTACCCAGGAGCCTTTGCCATACCGATTCACTTGTGGGACGGCTTAATACGACTGATGGGGCTGACCAATGGCGTGGGGGAGGGGGCGGGCCTTGCGCGTTTCGGCCCAATGGGAAGGCATCCTGGGGCCGGAAGTGTGCCCGTGCGGGTTTCGCCGGCGGAGCGCCTGCGCAGTTGCAGCGTGTGTAGCCAAGGGGGCGGGGGTGGAGTCGGCACTGGGAAGAAAGCCGGGAACCAGCCCAACGGTCTTGGGCAGGGTTAGGCCCCGACAACCGCTGAGCGCGCGGCCCTGAACCGACGCCCCCGCCCCTCCCCCCCCCTGCGCGCGTGCTGCTTCGTACCGGCTCCGCCGTGCGCAGACTCAGAGCCTCCGGCGGCGCTGAGCGCGGGGCCGCCTGCAGAGCCCCGTGACTCTGCCGAGGGGCCTCCTCGGTGCGGCCGAGTGCGCGGGCGGCTGGCGGGGCTGCGTCCTCCCCTCCGCCTCCTTCCGTTGCTAGGGCGGCAGCCGGCTCCGCGTGCGAGTCCTCCACCACCTGGCAAAGCTTGAACGAGCCGCCGTCCCCTCAGGCAAAGATCCGTACCTCGCATGGCGCTGCCAGAGCCGGTTACTGGTTACTAGGTATGTGAAGCTGCATCCCAAGAGGTGGGCCAAGGATATCTGTATCCGCGGGTGCCGATATCCGTGAATTTGCATGCCTTTATTGGTTGCTCTGGTAGAGAGTTAGTGAGGTGTGCGGTGCCACACAAACGGGCGCACCCATGTGCTGAAAGAGAAATATTTTCAAGTGCCCGTCTTTGGCTTCACTTTTAATGCACGATTCGGTAAGAAGCACAGCATCGTTTGTTAGGAGCGCTGCATGAAGTGTATATTTGGAGAAGAGGTAAGTTTTGATTCTGCTGCTTTGAGGGTATTGGATGCTGTCTCGCTTTCACAGGCAGCAGGGGTAGGGTTATCAGATGCCAAAGTATGGAAAGGAGAACAGGAAAGTACAAAAAGGAGGACGTTGGAGGTGCTGTTCCCTCTAAGCTGTGCGCGTGCGCATGCATACGGGTCATGAAACCTGTGCACACAACAAAATAAAGTGCACAAAAAAATTCAATAGTGCTAATATTGGTGCTCACAAAGAAATGTTTTTGTGCACCCAGTCTGAGTAATTAGAGGAAACATTGGTTGGAGGACACGTGGAGAAAAATGTAGTGTTAATGTAATAGTCTGGTTTTAGGGGGCCCTGGAATGCTTCACCCTAAAAATAGGGCATTCTCAGGCATTCCAGCACACTTTAACCCCTATAAGTGAAAAGACACATTATTTTGTCTGTTCTTAAAATGCCTGCCAGGCTGAGGACATGTCCTTCTTTTGCCTGACATCTAGCAGCACTAAGCATGCAGGGGAGGGTCTTGTTTCAGGCTCTTGAGAGAGAGATGCTGATAGCCTGGAGCTTTCCTGAGGGCTGAGACATGCGCAGCAAAGCAGAATTGTTGAGTAGGACTATGAGTGGATTAGATCAGCAATTTCAACTTTTTTTAGTTTGTGGATCCTTAAAAATTTACCAGAGGTGTGGACCCTTTTGGAAATCTTAGACATAGTCTGGAGTCCCCATGTTTTAACCCACTTTTATTTTTAGTAATGATAATCTTTCACAGACTCCTAAGACAAAGGCTGAAGACACCTAGGTTGAAAACTACTGGGTTAGAGGGTCTGTTTTAAGAATCAGGGGTTAGAGGATCCATTTTAAGAATTAGGTGAAGATTTCTGTATTGCTGGAGGCATGAAACTCATGAAAATCCTCATGATGATCTGTAAGAAAGCAGAATTAGAAGATTAAGACTTTTTTATTGTGGTCTGTGACTTAAAAAGTTGAGTGATTCTAGCTTTGCCAGCAACAATAACTGAAAAGTCAGAGTGAGATGGATAGGGCTGAATGCAGATAAAAATGTGTGGATCCACATTCAGTGTGCATCTGCAAGAAATTGTCCATGAGTATCTGCAGGGCATCCACCGATGCAGGTATCTGTGGATACAGTGCAGATATCTGCAGATATGCAGGGCCATTTATCTGTAACGTTAATCCAGAGGCCTTGTGGTTTTGTTTCCCCCCCCCCCCCCGAAAAGAAGTCCATGGATGTCTGTATCACAGATGTGGATCTCTAGAGATGGAGGGGAATCAGTATTTGCTAGACTGAAAGGTATAGTCTTGACAGAGGAAAAACTTAATTTTTTTGTCTATAAGAGGAAATTGTGGACAGTGAGAAACAAAGCATTTGAATGTATTTAAGAATGTTTTTTTCCTTTCCTCAGATCCTAAAGTGCATGATCTGCAGCTTTCTCACAATGAGTAGTATTGTACCTTCTGATGCACTTGGTCGAAGAATCCTGTGTGATACAGAATATGCAACCGTGAAGTATACTGGTAGTGTTCCTCCCACAACAGGTAAAATTTTGTTTGAGTAAAAGTTAGTTTCTTCTCTGAGCAGTGTCCATGACTGCTCCACTGTAGGTGTGTACTCGCACCTGAGTGCTGGATTGGAAATCTTTTTGCAGCAGTCCCCTGAGAGGGCGGCACACACTACAGGACCTTGTCGCAATTTTCGAGCCACACAGAGCTTGTGTGCCTCCCCCTTCACATCCCTCAGTTTCTTCCAACTGCCTCAGCCAAAGGATGGCGAATCAGCAGCTCCCGATACTTACCTGCTTCCCACAAAAAAAACCAAACCAAAACAAAAAAAAAAAAAAGAACTACAATCTGTATTAAAAACAAACAAACAACCCCCCCCCAACACAATGGCGATGCTGAGCTCTTCGGGCTTGAACTGCTGCTCTTCTTGCTGCGATGCAATGCCTAAATCCAATGGCCATGATTTATGCATTAAATGTTTGAGAGGATCATATACCTCAGAAACGTCTCCGCTGTAAGAACCTTACCTCAAGAACGTGGAAGGACAGGGAGATGAAATTAAAACTACTTCTAATGCAAGGCTCCCTCAGACCAGCATTGGAGCGGGCACGCTTTCCAATGCCTAAAGACACACAACACAAAAGGCACTCCTCAGCCTTCTCCTGTGGCAGCAAAAAACCCTAAAGCTGGCCACAAGCAAGATGGTACCCACAAGGCTAAAGGTCCCTTGGGTACTTTTTCCCCTGCCAAAGGAAGCCGCCCTATCAGCTCGAAATCAGAGCATGGGCATGAAAAACTTCAAAGGCGATCAAGCCGACAGCACAAGGGGTGGCTGCAATTTCAGACACCGCACCGCTTTCAGTACAGGTGCTCCAGCCACTGGGCAGTCCTGCGCCAATCATACCTGCGGTGCGTGGTGCCCCATTTCCTGGCAGCCTAAGCACAGTGCCAACGTTCCCCTTTCCGCTCTGCATACCAACCATCGACAGCATGGCTCAACAACTGGCACCAACCAACGGCCCCGTGCCTACTGCTTCTGTGCATTGCCGGCACTGTCAGCATCGCATGGTGCGGGGTAACAACCCGCACCTGTTGCTGCCTCGGTGCCATTACCTTTTCAGAATTTACGGCCACAGTCAAAAGGGACACAACAGACAGAAGGATCTCCACGAAAGAAAAAAACCCATCATTGTGACCTGGGGAGTGCTCCTTCAGCAACCTCGTCATTTATTTCCCCACTTTTTTCCATGGGGTCTTCACAGAGCTAGCAAACCTTCATCTCACTCTCACCAAGCTCTTCTTTGCAATCTGGTAGTACTAGATCACAAACTCCAGAGCCTCTACTACCCCAACAAACAGCTCAGATGCAAACTTACAATCATAATTTGAGCTTCAATTGGCTAATGCACCCCTGGTACAATAACATATCCTGTGTGATGCCTGGCTATGGATGGGGACCCTGGCCCAGCTATGGGACGCCACAGACCATGCCATCTACGGTGGAGGTACCTAGCCTATGGCATCCTAACATGACCCTGATGACACTGCAACAGCAAGGTCTGGGCACTCCAGGCTTATCAGCCGCACCAACAGACTCCAGTATCAACTCCACAAGAGGATTCCTCGACACAGCAACAGAAAAGCAATGGCTCTAAACGATTTCAAGAATTGTTCACTAGGGTGGCACATACCATGGACGTCCCCGTGCATGATGACTCCATGACACAGTATAAACTCTATAGAATTTTACAATCAGCTACATCTTCAAAAATAGCTTTGCCCATGGACGAGGGCATCGTGGAGCTGGCTAACGCCATTTGGCTTCTGCTACACCCACACATAAGAAGACAGATAAATACTTTATCACACCTAAGGATAACAAATTCATATTTACACATCTGCACCCGAATTCGTTAGTCATAGAAGCAGCCAATCAAAGATCTAGGCAATTGCACAATAGATCTACTCCCACATGTAAGGAGGACAAAAAGCTAGATCTTTTGGGCAGAGAGGTGTATACTTCTGTATCACTGATTTTAAGAATCACAAATTACACAGCTATACTTTCCAGTTATGACCGTGACATTTATTTGAAACTGGCTCAATTCATTGACTTTATTCCAGAGGGTAAAAAAGGTCAATTCAATATGTTGATAAAGGAGGGACAGCAAGTAGCGCGGGCAGCACTATAGGCTTCTCTTGACATAGGGGACACAGCGGCATGTGCACTTGGAACAGCAATATTCATGCTTCAACCCTCCTGGCTTCACTCTGCCGGCTTACTAAAACCGTTGCAGAACAGGATCGAGGATTTGCCTTTTGACAAGAAGAAACTGTTTGGAGAAAAGACAAATGAAATCATGCACACCATTAAGGACTCAAGAGCCACCCTGTGCATTCTAAGGATCTATTTCCCCTCCTCATGTAAAAGAACGAATACTTACCACAGAGATTACAACAAAAATAATCAATACCAACAGAATAGAAGATCGACAATGCCCGTCCTCGGCCTAGACAACAACACCAAAGACATAGGCAGACAAATCAGACATCCTCCAACAACCAACCTCCAATATAAAACAACAGTTTTGATGCCGTGGTTGAGAGATCATCAGACCACCTCATTCCCAAGCAGGAAACCACTCTACCATCTCATCTATACTTCCACAACAGATTGTTTCCGTTTCTTCATCACTGGAGCAACGTTACCTGAAACAAGTGGGTTCTGGAGACCATCAAGAACAGCTACACCATCCCGTTCATAATTATACCCATATCCCACCCCCCTTCCCCATCCCTATTCAGGGGCCCTTCTCACATGCACCTGCTCCAGCAAGAGGTACTCAGCCTCCTATCTATAGGAGCAATTGAAGAAGTACCACCACGTTACAGGGGGAAAGGATTCTGCTCCCAGTACTTTTTGACCCAAAAAAAGACTGGAGGTTGGAGATCTATCTTGGACCTAAGGAAACTGAACAAGTTTGTTCACACACGCAAATTCAAGATGGTTACTTTACCTACAATCTTTCCTGCTTAGGAACCCGAGGACTGGCTAGCATCCCTCGACCTAAAGGATGCATATTTTCATGTACCAATCCAACTGGCACACAAAATATGTCTTAAGATTCATGGTTTATGGGCAACCACTACCAGTACATGGTCCTTCCTTTTGGCCTCTGCTTAGTGCCGAGGGTCTTATCAAAACTGATGGCAATCGTTGCCACTCACCTTCGAAAGAGAGGCATAACAATCTTTCCATACCTGGATGTCTTTCTAATAAAAGCAGAATCATTTGAGACAGCCCAACAGGCGATATACAGCACAGACACTCTGTTTTGCTTTCTGGGCTTAACCATGAATTATAAAAAATCCTCGATGAATTCCTTGCAAGAAATCCACTTTACTGGAGCAAGAATTTATACACCGTCTGCCAAAGCATACCTTCCACAGCAAAGATTCAATGACGTAAGGGATCTGGTCTCCACCATTCAGTCAAGTCCAACACTCACAGCTCATACCTGCATGCAGTTACTAGGTCACAGGGTGGCTGCAACAAACCTTGTCCATTATGCCAGACTTCGAATGCGTCCTTTGCAATTATGGTTCCTAAAGAACTTCAGTCCACAAAAATAATCCTTCTATTGCCATCTGTCTATCCCAAAAATGGTGAAGGATACACTTGCCTGGCGGATGGACCAACACAATAATTTAACAGGAGTACCATTCATGTCCCACAGACCGTCTCTCATCATAACCACAGATGCCTCCATGATCAGGTGGGGTGTTCATCTCGACAACATAACAGCTCAGGGCAGATGATCACCTTAGCAATAAAGTCTCCACATAAATTTACTCGAACTCAGAGCAGTACAAAACGCATGTTGATCCTTTTTGACAATGGTACAGGGCAAAAACATCATGGTCCAAACAGACAGTCTGGCCTGTATGTACTACATAAATTGCCAGGGAGGAGCATGCTCCCAATCCCTGTGCATAGAAGCCTTGAAACTGTGGGACTGGTGCCTCCTCCATCATATACACGTATCAGCAATATATCTATCAGGCGCAGACAATACAAGGGCCGACTCCCTGAGCAGAATATTGTTGCAGAAACACCAATGGGAAATAAATAACGAAATAATCTCCCAAATATTCGACCAATGGGGCTCACCACTGATAGACCTATTTGCCACATATGCAAACAAGAAATGCTTAGCCTTCTGTTTAAGAACAGAGCTTGGTCACCTCTCCTCAAGTGATGCCTTTCTAATATCGTGGAAAGCTCACCTACTATACGCATTTCCCCTAATACCGCTAATAGCCAAAACACTTTTCAGAATTTGACAGGACAGAGCAAGGGTGATATTCATAGCGCCAGCATGGCCCAGACAATCTCGGTATACTTACCTCCTCCAAATGTCAATAGAGCAGCCAATCACCCTTCTTCTAGTGCCAGACCTCCTGTCACAGAACAACGGCAAGACACTACCCAATCATCTCGACAGACTGCATCTGACCGCCTGGTACCTAAATGGTTCAGTGAACTAGAATCACAGAGCTGAGATCTGGTGAAGCAAGTCCTTTTAAATAGCAGAAGCCTGCCACAAGAGGATCTTACCTTCAAAAATGGCAAAGATTCTCCATTTGGTGCTCCACAAACAGCAAACATTCCCCAAATACTGGACTGTCTTCTCCACCTGAAAGACAAAAACCTGTCTTAACACTATCAGAGTCCACCTCACAGCAATCGCAGGCTTTCATGTATTGGTACAAGGCATCTCTGTCTTCACACACACAGTAATAAAGAGGTTCGTGTCTGGCATTCAGAATATGTACCCATACATATGTTCACCAGCACCACAGTGGAACCTTACATTAGTCCTCAGTGCACTCACTAAAACCCCCTTCAAACCCCTTGCAACATGTTCATTACTTCACATGTCGATGAAGGTAGCTTTTTTGTAGCCATTTACATCTGCAAGGAGGAAAGGCGAGCTGGCAGCTCTCATGGCCCACCCGCCATACACTGTTTTTTACCCAGACAACGTATCACTACAACCTCATCCGAGATTCCTGCCTAAGATTTCCTCATCTTTTCATATGAATCAGACAATTCATCTCCAGTCTTTTTTTCCAAAGCCACACTCCTCCTCCAACCAAGCTAGCCTACATATCCTGGACATCAGAAGGGCTCTAGCCTATTTAGAAAGAACAAAAGCTTTTTGTAAAACCACAAAACTTCATCTCCACAACAGAGCGCTCAAATGGGCAACCTATATTTAAGCAGCACCTTTCCAAGTGGGTGTTTTCTTGCATACATATGGCATACATCACGTCCAGAAGACGGCTACCTGACACCATTTGTTCACACTCTACAAGATCTATCGCTACATCTGTGGCTTTTTTACAGAACATCCCAATAGCAGATATCTGCCAAGCTGCTATGTGGGCTTCAGCCAACATTTTTTTTTGTAAAACACTACGCAGTTGAACAACTCGCTAATAATGATACATCTATCAGACGAGCAGTTCTATGATCTATCCACAGTACCAACTCTGCAGCTTCCCCCTCCTGAAGGGAACTGCTCGGCATTCACCTACAGTGGAGCAGTCGTTGACGCTGCTCAAAGAAGAAGTGAGTGTTACTCACCCTTGCGCAGTAGCCAAGGCTCTTCGAGATGCATGTCCCTGACATGCTCCACTTCCCACCCTCCTCCCCTCTACTTTGGAGTTTCCTCTTTAACCAAACCATCTAGACTCTGTAGTAGGGAAGGAATTGAGGGATGGGAGCTTTGAGTGGCACGAAAACTGCAACGAGCTCCTGTGGTGCGCGCCTCCCTCTCAGCACTGCTGCAAAGAGATCTCCGATTCAGCACTCAGGTGCGAGCACACACCTACAGTGGAGCGTGTTGGGGACACACATCTCAAAGAACTTTGGCTACTGCACAAAGGTGAGTAACACTTCTGTATGAGAAGCTGATAGCTGCAGATCATACTGCCATTTGCTATCACTCCTCTTTCGTTTACTAATTGATGCAGATTAGCCTGCCTTGGTGTGTGGCATTGGTGGTTTTGCAAAATACAGTTAGCTTCAGTACAGCACCATTAGTATTAAAACTTCCAATGGTTTCCTGATACCTGAGGTAAAATGGATAGAGCCTTGCAAATCCACAGATGCCTGTGCAGCATTTTTGCAGATTGCAAATGGATGTAGATCTAAATTTTATATTTTAAACTCTGCAAATCTGCAAATACCTGCTTTATACCTGTAGATCATGTTCAGATCATCTCAGACATGGGTACAAATTTTGTACCCGTGCAGGGCTCTAAAAATGGAATTATTTTATATTGTAACTGAGGACGGGGAAAAACTGATCGAAAGCCTTGCTCATATGGCAAAGAATCTTAGTCTTAGAATAGTGACCCACTATGGACAGGCCTTTTTATCATAAATGGAATGTCACACTTGCAGGAGCTCTTGCTCCACCACACCTTTCAACATAGAGAAATGCTATCTGGGCATAGCATGTGTAGCAGCTTTAGCATATGGAGGGGCCCTGTCATGGAGAACCCAGAAAAGCCTCTTGTATCCCCTTTGTTCACAGCCAATCAGGACTCTGCTACAGTGGAGCCTTCTCCCGTCCAGCACCCGGGTCTCCATACTACCTGTAGCCAGCTACCAAATCCAGGCTCAGAGGGTCCAACCCCTGCTGTGTCTGGTCTCCCTTGGGGAGGGGGTCCTCCCTTCTCGAGGGTCCCAGCAGTCCCATTCAGCAGTGACGCTCAGCCAGTGTAGAAGTTAGAGGGTTTATTAGCAATCTGGTTTGCTCAGCAGCTAGGACAGTTGGCTTTCAGATTAAACAGGAGGTATAGCAGTAAACCCCCGGACGAGCCCCCGGAGATCCTGCCTCTCGGAGTCCTGTTTCCCTACTACCCTCCTCTTCTCTCAGCTCTTTGTTCTCCTCCTGAGAGCTGCCCCCCATCTAAACCGGCCACAACCTGTGTCACCCACAGGGGATGCAGGTAAGGTTTGACTAAAGCCCATACCCCCCAGTGGTACCTATAGTTATCACAGTTCCGTGTCCCATCACCAGAATACCTTTGTCCCACCACCAAAGTACAGGAACAGAAAAGAACACCACTTGGATTATCGCCCCTGCCATCCAGCAGCAGCCAAGAGGTTTTCTTACTTCATCACAGGCCCATAACAGGTCCATTACTCTCTTGGAAAATACTCAATGGATGGATAGCTGGGGCGTGCTGAAGTGGATGGCTGAGAATGAATATCCTGGAACAAACTCATAAATTAAAATTAATTTTCCTGGTAAAAACGAGAATCCTGTGACACCTTATAGACCATGGGTGGCCAAACTTATGGAACTCAAGAGCCACACAAGTTGATTATTAAACCTTTGAGAGCCGCAATGAAGCATATAACCACATACTTCCATCCACTCCAAAATTACTAAACTTAAAATTCATTGTGCACTTCAATTTTATAATAAAAACAGGGCAAATATTGATCCTACTAATGTCAGATTCTAAAAATTGCTTAAGGTCACCGTGAAAATTAGGCCTATACAGTAAAAACTTAGCAGTTACTGGATGGAAAACACTGTAGGCTAGTGGCATGTTTTTTAAAATCTGGGCAGTAACTTGTCAATGCAGTAAGTAAAAGCTCTCTCAGGTGCTAATCTCTATTGCACAATGTTTTGATTTAACAAGTTTCATTGTGGAATAGAATGCTTCACAGCAGTAAGTTGTGCCAAAAATTGAAAGCAATCTGCATTCAGTTTTAAATTTTTCTTCATATTTTTGTTTCTGCACATTCCACATCATGTTTAGGACATGTAAAACACGATTTTATTTTAACAATGAGTAAACTTCATTAGGGCCTATGAGAAAAATCTAAACGTGTCCTGCTTCCTCCCTCCCCCCATTTCTGCTTTCCTGTGGTCTCTTACCATGCCGTTGCATCTCTGCTCTCCCCGACCGTGTTGCACTTCTGCTCCCCCGCACCGTCCCTGACCATGCAGCTGCTTTCCCAGTTGGCTCAGACCTTGCGGCAACTTCTCTGCTGTCCCCGACTATTGCACACTTCTTTCCCTTGTCTCCTACCATGCCGCCCTTTCCTGCTGTGCTTGTCCATGAGCCACATTTTTTCTTTGAACAGCTGCGTGCGGCTCACAAGCCACAGTTTGGCCACGCCTGGTAGACTAACATTTCTTCAGGCATAAGCTTTTGTGGGTGCCAGCCCACTTTGTCAGACGGGTTGGAACCCATGAAAGCTTATGCCTGAAGAAATCCATTAGTCTATAAGCTGCCAAAGGACTGTCTTTTGTTTTTGCTGAATACAGACTAACACGGCTACCCCTCTGGATAGTTTTCTTGGTGTTCTCATGATATAAACAACAAATGTGTGTGGTGTCTACAGAATACTTTATAAGTATTAGAGCTAGTACAATTGCAATATGTCATGTCCTAAACAAAATACTTTGACATTACCGTACTTTACTTTTGAGGTTGCTTTCTGATTATTTTACTCTGTAGCTCAGGAGGTGCATATCTGTCCTAACAGATGTACAGTTTGAGGATTCTCTCTGTGCCAGTGTAGGCTCCCCTGATTTATGATACTGCTTTCAGGGAGAGATTAACATAGGTCCTTCTCCTATCCTTCTACAGCATTCTGCACAGCTCAGGACCCCTTTTTCTGCTCCTGTTTTCTCTCCCCAGACACTGGAGGCTTTCTGAGTCCTTTAACAGTTCTGCATTCAAAATCTCATCCAAAGAATAGGGTGTGAGGTGATGGGGGGTGCGTGTGTGTGTGGTTTTTTTTTTTTAAATACTTATAATGCATTTTGAGAATACTAATAATGGGTTTTGAGAACTAGAATGAAGAACTTTTTTGAAATGTTTCATGGCCTTCAGAGCAAGTGTGATATCTTTCAGGCCAAACCATTTTTTGAAGGCCAGAGTTATAGATGGGCTTGTGAGAAACCTTGCAACCAGTTTCCACTATGTAGAGGAACAACTGTATCCCCATAATTAACCAAATGTGCCAAGTAGAAAATGCCTGACCTGTACACCTTGGTATTTTTTATCAATTTATTATTGTTTTTTTAAGGAGTTTGGCTTGGAGTAGAATGGGACAATCCTCAAAGAGGAAAGCATAATGGTAGCTATGAAGGAATACAGTATTTTAAATGCAGGTAAGTTTCCTTCTTTAAAATATTATGTATTTGACGAAGGCCATGAAAGGGGAAACGGAAGAGAAAGAACTGACCATATGCAAGAGCAACAGAAATGGTGATCAGAAAAATACCCACTGTTCTGTCCCTCATTATTAAGGGCCTATTCCAAGGACTGTTGACATATTGCATTAGATCCCAAATGCTAGATCCTACATCTGGCTACACTCAGAAGCACCCTGTACCTATGTGCATCCAGTTACAGGTTCTAACTTGTAACAGCTAATATTGAGCTGCCTGCATGGTTCTAGTGCACTTACAAGGTTTGACTTCTGGTCACCGTTGCAGGTCTGTTTTGCCCAGTCTGTTTTCTGGAAGGAGTAGAAGGGTGTTTATGCCCTGTAGTATGGTGGGAAAGTCATTGGGTTCTTGTCTCTCCTTATGCAATTCAGTACTGTTATTTAGTCTTCATTTATGGCCTTGAAGATGGCTTGAATTCAGATTTGAAATTAATCAACAAGTCCATTTTGTTAATGAGGATACTAAGTATTACCTTATTACTTTTTCTTTGCCCTTGTTCTGAGGGGGACATATTTGTTGTCTGAGACATTCAATTAACCATATAGGAATGCTTTTCTTTCTTTTTTTTTATGGAAATGAAGCCTGGTGAGAACAAAGCATACTATCTTTCACTTCTGCTTTTTTAATATCAGCATACCTTTATTCTTCCCCCTCTCAACTCCTGTTTGATGTTACTGGTTTTGCCTGACTTTGTTAAAATCACCTTACTGTATTTAAAATACTTCTGGTATTTTGTAACTTTTTGTGGCTAGAAAAAGTGGAAAAACTTGGACATCTTTTACTTTCCTATGCTCCCAAGAAAATCCTTCAAAAATACACGTTATTCTTGTTCAATTTCTCCAGTCTGTATCAAATCAGGAACATGTACAAAAACTTACACCAGTGCACTGAATGTCCACATTGGTATAACATTAAGGTTATAAAACCACTTCAAAGACAAGAATTGCAGAAGAAAAGATTCTCATAGCTGTATTAAGTTACTCACATTGTACATATTGAGTATTTTGGATTACAGGTTGTGGGGTAAAAATTGTGCTCTTAAGCACATAACGTGTATTAAACACAAGTTAATTTTTGTATATGAACTTTAAAACTTGTGTTTCCTGATTTGTGGGTCACTGACATTGATTAAAAATTTACCTTAACAAAAGTTCTGTTGGAAATCTTTTTATAAAGAAAATTATGCTGATCTCCTGACATAATGTATTTATCTATTATAAGAGTTTTGTGCAGAACAGTAGTTTCTGATGTGCCTTGAGAACTGTCCGAGTGTGCCATGAAATTTTGTACAAAGGTAATGAAAATCAATGTAAAGCAAACAGTTTTTCAGATTAATATTCTTTCTGACCAAAATTGCAACTTATGAAACTTGTAAAAACTAATCATCAATTTAAAAGCGATGTATCGATCTTTCAGTTCTAAAACGTGAACACTCTAAATGCAGGTGGTCAAAGGGGAAAATTGAAATGAAGTGTATTGTTTTCTTTTTTTGGTGGATTTGAAACATGAATGTATTTGATCCTTCTTTAGCTTGTTGTATGTACTATGTTGCAAACCTCTCTAGTAAGACCTTAACCAAATTGTAAGTAAATATGATGTTTATGAGGAATCAATTCTACTGAAAAAAATGGCTGTGCCATGGAATTGTCTCATGGAAGTGTGCTGTGTTATTGAAACTGTTGGGAGCCACTGGTGTAGAAGACCTCTTTTTTTTATTGTCCTAGAATGATTAATGTTAAAAATAGATTGTCCATACCCAGTGGACTGAAGTCTTTTGAAATTTCCAGATAAGAGTTGAGGAAGGATCAGAGTATCTCTTCCTCCCTTGTTAACCCTCTTGCCTCCTAAGGTTCTCAATAATTGCTTCAGGGTAGTTACAGTTTAGAAGAGATGGGTAACCACTTTTAAAAGGTGTCATATAGAAACAGAACTATGTGATATGAAATATATTTATTTTTTTCCTGAGAAAGAAACTAGATCTAGTTTATTTCCAGGTCACATGTACAAAAGAGCCGTTGGACTCATGGTCAAGGTGAAGGATGAAGCTTACAGTTCTATCAAAAATTCAGTAGCACTAAAAGACCAAAAGAATTTGCTGTCTCTGCCACAGGAAGCTTGGTGCTCCGAATTCTTAATAAGGGACAGCAGTTCAGCCTCTGATTGAAGCAATAAAGGAGTCTATCCATTTTGTTTAATGACTCAGATGAAAAACAAGCTAATGTTTCCCAGAAAGATTTAAAAGTAGCTGCTATTCATCTTTCTTAAAGAGGCAGAAATAGAAGGGGGGGTCCTGTTTGCTAAGGTAAAGCACATCTTTCAGCCTCTGGGTTCTAAAATTCAGGACTTATCTGGCATGGAGACCCTGGAGGCTTCATTATCAGAAAATGAGGTGATAGAGCTAAGCCTATTCTTTAGAAAAGGAAAGGAAAAGGAGGGGTTAGGCACATAGTGCTCTGTGAGGAATTAATATGCTCGCCTTATATCTAATAATAGTAACTAATACAATTAGGCTTAAGGAAGATGAGAACATTCTTAGTGGAAGAAAAAGAATTACACATTACTTGACTACTGATAGCTGAAGAATTCCAGTTGTGAGACCCAGGACTGCCATCCTTCTTAAATAATGTAATTAATAATGGAAGTGGCCAAGATGCTTTGAATTTGGTTGAAAAAGAAAGGACATCCTCTGTTTCCAAGATAAAATTAGGTACACTCTGGCTTAGCAGAGAGATATATATCAGTAGATGGGATATATGTGTCTGTCTGCAAGGGGAACAGGTACCTAGCAAGGAAACCAGCTTGACCAAGCAACTGACAAAACCATACATCTTCCAAAAAGTAAAAAAAAATGATTATGTAAATGTACCTAAAGGCGATGGAGATGTAGCTTCTCTGATATCAGATTTTGTGGTGCTAGAAAGGAAATATTTGAGTGAATAGAACAGAAAGGAGAAAATGCACATCTTTGACTATGAAATTTAAAATTTTCATTTATATATGTAAATCTCTTATGTTCAGTGTGCCTTTTCAAAACTGGGCTTTAAGTAGTGTTTCTCTTGCAATAATAATCTCGACTTATAAATGCAGAGTACTTAAATTGGAGGTGAGGCTTTCGAGTCTCTTCCCCAAACTGTTTGTCCTGTAACGTGGGAGCATCTTTTGGGAGAATAGTAGAGTGGAAGATTGATCCTGGTAATCAGCCCTGATAGATAACTTTGAAGTATTCCATGTGCTGATATATTTCCTTTTTAGTTTGTGTTAGCCATAGCCATATATTTGTATAGCTACACTTAGAAGGTTAGTTTGAATCACCTTAGTTTGAACTAATTAAAGCAAACTAATAATGATTAGTTCAGATTAAGGTAATTTGAACTAACATGGCCCCACTAGGAAAACCAGTTCGAATTAGCATGTCCATGGACAGGACTTGGTAGTTTGAATTAGGAGAGGGGAACCATGGGAAGTGTGGCAACATGGCACCGAAGAAGGGCCATACCAGCGCCCAGCAATGTTCCCGGTAAGCTGCGCCAGTGAGCGGTGGCGCAGCTGCCTCCGCTCACTGGCGCAGCAAGCACTGACCCCAGTGCAGAGCTGGGGTCGGGGCTGGCAGGGAGCAGAAGCGGGGAGCGGTGGGGGTCGTGGCTGGTGGGGAGCAGAGGAGCCAGGGCCGGGGCTGGCGGGGAGCAGTGGGCAGCAGAAGCTGGGAGGAGAGGAGCTGAGGTTGGGGCTGGCGGGGAGCAGAAGC
>ML681972.1:22432583-22502774 GCA_007922195.1 Podocnemis expansa | reverse complement strand
TATACAATGTTCCCTCTCTAAGCTGGTGATGCAACTGAGCAAGTTACAGATGCACTTGGGGAGCTGATGGGCAGTGGCTCAGGGGCGTGGTACGGGCCCAGGAACTTGCTCAGCTGCATCCACAAGTTGCTCAGCTGCATCACCGGCTTAGAGGGAACATTGGCACCCAGACCCCAACTGGCTCTAGCCCAGCTGAGCTGGGTGGGGGAGAAGGCATCTCCTGCCTGGCTCCTGCTCTGCTCGCGAGAAGGGACCCCCACGACCAGCTTGACCCATGCTGCCCCAGCGTGGGGAAAAGGCCACCACCATGCTCGGCTTCTGGAGGACTAGCTGGGTGTGGGGAAGAGACCTTTGCATCCAGCTCCAGCCCCACTGGCTAGGCAGGGGATGAAGGGGAGGGATCCCTGTGTGTGGCTAGAGCTGCACTGCCTGGCACAGGGAACAAACCATGTGCTAGGCTGGAGCCACGCTGCCTGGGTGTGGGGAGGAACCCTGCATCTGGCTCTGGGCATGCTTGCTGGGAGCAGGGGACACAGCCCAGCGCCCAGCTCCAGCCCTGCTGCTGGGGCAGGGTGGGGAGAGACCCCGTCCGCTGGCCCCAGATTTGCTTGCTGGGACTGGGGAACACAGCCCCATGCCCGGCTACAGCCCCACTGCTGGGGTGCATTGCCAGACACAGGGAACACAGCCCTGCACCCGGCTCTAGCTTCACTGCCGGGTCAGGGTGGGATGTAACCCCCACCACCAGCTCCGGTCTTGCTTGCTGGGAGTGGGGAATGCAGCCCCACACGCAGCTCTGGCCCTGCTGCCGGGAGCTGTGTTCCCCATGCCCAGTAAGCAAGTCCAGAGCTGGCCGTGGTCCTCTCCCCCCATCCCCCCGAGCCTTGGCAGCAGAGCTCAATCTGGGCATGGAGCTGTGTTCCCCACGCCCGGTCAGCAGGGCTGGAGGTGAGTGCAGGGTCCCTCCCCCCACCTGGGCAGCATGCCTGGAGATGGGTATGGGGTCTCTCCCTCTACCCGGCTAGCGCTGAAGAGCCGGGCACAGGGCTTCCTGCCCCCTTGCCTGGTCTGGGGACTGGGGCCCCATTGCCCAGCCAGATCGGTGGGGTGGGAGGGGGGACGCCTTTGGGGTGCTTGCCCTAGGTGCTGGCTGGCAGGCACTTCCATCCAGGGTGCCATGCACCCTGGGAGACAGGTCAGAGCACCTTAATTCAAACTAGTGTTTAGTTCGACTTAATGTGGCTCCATTGGTTTAGTTTGAGCTAATGAATTTTAACTAACCCTTAGTTCGAACTTATGGTAGGTTTTATAAGTTTGAACTAGGATTTCCTTAGTTTGAACTAATGAAAGCTAGTGTGGACATGCATTAATTTAGTTCGAATTAAGTTTTGTTAATTCTAATTAAATCCTAAGTGTAGACATACCGTATATGTATGTTAATATTAAAAACTGTAATACTTATCTGAATTGACAGTATAAAATATTACATTTGCTAATCTTGTATCAGAAAGCAATTCCTTTCCTCCTGTCCTTTTGGAAAAGTTTTAATAATTTAATTCTTCCTCAGTGTTAAAACTCAAGTTTCCAGAATGTAGGTGGGGGGAATATGTGGTGTCTGTTTAAATATGTAATTATTACTGTACTCAGCAACTATCTACCTAACTTTCTGAGAACTTTTCTCTGCAGAATTTCTAGTTTCTCTGCAAAAGTGAAGGGGGTGTTTGTTTCTTGGGGTGCCCAGAACTGAGAGTTGCACTGTTTTATTCCCTGCCTTTGATGAAATAATGTCTTATTTTTGTGGCAGCTGGCTGTCATCTCCCTGAAGCCTTTAGCTACGAAAGCACTCTCTTCTGGTTGGGGTGTTGCTATGTTGGGGCTGGCAGGGCATGGACCCTGCATCTCTGGCCCTAGCTAGCCAGAAGTGGCCCGATCCAGCTCTGGGCCACTTCCAGAAAGCATGGATGGCTCTTGCTGCTGCTTAAGAAGTGGCAGGGACCATCTTCTGTTTCAGGCCTCCTCCAAGAAGCTCGAAGCTGGGGATGGTCTGTGCCACTTCCCTCAAGCAGCAAGTACAGTCTCTGCCACTTGGAGAGTGTCCCTGCTGCTTCCCACAAGTGACAGGGACCGTCCCTGGCTTCAAGCCCTTTTCAGGTGGCTCAAAACCAGATCGAGCCCCATGCGCGGTCAGATTGGGGGCACATGCCCCACATCCTGGCCCCCGCCAGAATCGCCCCTGCCTCTGATCTTATGCTGGCCTTCACTTTGCCTTGCAGGTTAATAATGGGTGTTCCAATTCCAGATCCTCTTGAAACATCTCTCTGTGGCAGTCTTTCCCAACCGATGTGCCATCAGGTCTGAACAGCTGTGCCACAATATTTTTTGAAAAATTACTCAGAGCTCTGGATTGTCTCATTGGTTCATGAATATTCATGCATTCATTTGGAAACTGTATGGTGGTTGTGCCTCATATTAATTAAAGATAGCAAGGTGCACCATGGCAGAGAAAGGGTTGGGAACCACTGCTCTGTGGGATTTGGTGTATTATTCACTGCATGCTCACAGTAATACCAACCGTGCTGTCCACACAAGAACAGAATATACATCAGCTTGTTTGGTTCAAGTGAGGACCAACTTCTGAATAACATCACGGCACTGAAATGTAGTTTTAGTGAAAACAATCATAAGTTTATAATCAAAGGTTAAGATTGAAGAGATGGTGAGCAAGGATGATGGAAGCAGATTGCATATCAAACAGAAATACATGCTTTCCTGAGGCTAAGCTTAAATTTAACTTGATCTATTTGAAAAAATAGAGGAGTTTTGACTGAGAGTTTGATATGATGTGAAAAACAATTTGATAGTGATGTGTTTAGAATTACTAATTTTATGTTACATATGATATTGCTGAAAGATTAATTTAATATATACACATAATACTGCTGAAAGATTAATTTAAAATTTGTGAAATTAGCTAGTTAAGCAGGGGATTTTATATATTATATATATTATATAAAATAATATTTTCAAGACATCTTTTGGAACAACTGTAATCTCTGATTTGCTATGGTATGTTTTACAAAAGCAGTTTGGAAGTAATTTTTAAATAAACAATATATGTTATTAGCCAGGTACTTCTCCGGGTACTGTCTTATTCTGTGGAGATATATAGAACATTTGGAAGAAAATGGGTGCATGCCTGTTGTCAGTACTAAATTTGTCATTAGGAAAGGTTTGTAATTTGTAATGGAAAATTTGGAGGTATGATACCCACATTATTTCCCCTCCTTTTGATAATCTCATAATTTCTCAAGATCATAATGTCAGAACATACAACATGAATACAAAAGAACCTGTTATGCTGTTTTCCAATGTGTTGAATTTTGTAGAGATCTTTTTGCTGTGTTCTGATTGTTTGATTAACTCATTCACCTTGAGATGCTATTATGCTGATGACAAGCCTTCGTTTACATCACTTGTTAATTCCTCACCAAAAATGCAAATTTCCAGTCTGCTTCCCAGCTGACATCCTAACTGCTTATTTACTTCCTGCTGTGTTCACCACCTGTCTTCCAGCTGATCTTCTTTCTCTCTCATCCACCTTTTGACACTGCTTCCGCAGCTTGCCCTCTGCTGCTTTCTCTGAGCTGACATGATACGCTCATCTGATGATGATGGTCCCTGCACAGACTTAAAATATAGATGCGGATCTATGCCATACACTGGAGCCAGAACAATTATGTAGCAGTGTCTGTTGACTTGCACATGCATGGTTTCTGTGTCTGCAGTGAAAAGGTTAAGATGTGTGGATCAGTGCTACTCTAGTTCCCTCTTACTCCCACATGGCCAGAATTGGAACTCCTGTTCCTCTGATTCTTCATGTAGCTAAGAGTTGCTTGTCTGCTCTGCCTTTGTGTATTACAGAGGTGTCAAACTCATTCTGTGTGGAGGGACACATTGGAGGGCAGTCCACATGGACTTCCTGACCTCTTCCTGGCACAGTACCACACAGGCTCTCTAACCCTATCTCCAGCCCCTTGTGGGGCTAACTCCCCTGCCTGGCTCAAAGGGGCTCAATCCAGTCGCTAGAGTAAACACTTGGGGCACAGTGCTGAGCCCATCCCCCACCCCTACCACACTTGACCCCTCGCCCCTGGCCATGCTTGTCCCCCACATACAGCACTCCCCAGCCAAGCTCACCTCCTGAATCCACCATTGCCATGCAAGCCTTCATATCCGCACCCCTTACACCATACTCACCCGCTGCCAGGGCCCACCAGGTCTGCCCCCCATGTCCTCTGGCCCTGGGCCTGATCCCCAGCCTGCTGCCAGGGGACCCTGGGCAATCTGCACCCTGCTCTAGCTCTTGCCCAGGGAACCCTGCTGCATGAGCCACGCCCTGCTTCAGGTCCCCCCTCTACCACTGGGGGACTTTGTGGCCTGCACTCAGCTCTGCTTTCCCCTCCCTGCCAGCTCCAGGCTCCCACTATCAACACTGGGGGACCCTGCAGCTCATGCCCGGCTCTGGGCTTCTCTTTCCTCCCACCAGCTCCCACACCTGCTCTCACCCCAGCTCTTTCTCTCACCCTGGTCCATGCCATGTAGGCCAGAGAGGGAAAGGTTAAAGTTTTACCCAGCTCACTGGAAGCTTTTTCCATTTTGTGATCGGACTCTCCCGTATCATTTCCATGTCCTCCACTTCAGTATCACACCCGCTTCCCAAGTCTTCACAAAAGTCTTTGCTGTCATTGTAATCCACCTACACTGTCTTGGTCATTTAGTACTCCCATACCTGGGCAATTGGCTCCTCTGTTGCACCACCTGGCAGGCGCCTTTTTTCAGCCATCCTGGACCTTCTTGGCCCCCTCACTGCTCTCAGAATTTGCATCAAGGAAAAGTTAGTCTTCTCTCTACCCACCAACCAGATCATTTTTATTAGTTTGTGGCTGGACTCGTATTTGGCCTAAGCTTTCCTGCCAGTGGCCTGCCTTGCTGCCACCTCTTGTTCTATCTTTGCCACCTTGCACCACCCCCAACACTTCCATCTGCCAGCTTCTTTCCTTCTTTGCATATAGTGGCCTGTACCTTCGTGATGCTCCATGCCTGCCTCTGCATGCACACTTCAAATATGCCTCGTATCTGTCTGTGCAGACAGACTCATTGAACAGACCCATCCTATTTTGAAGAATTGTCCTGGCCTCACTTGCTTGGTGGACTGACCTTTCCAGGGTCCTGGCTGGCACCCCTTTTACACTTTCTATCTCTCATGCTGCTCTCATCATGGAAGTTTCCTGGAAGTTGGCTGCAGTGCTCACTTGAATGATCAGATGGTGAAGGGCCTCTAGGCCCTCTTGAGAGGCCAGGATGCATATTAACATCCTGGAGTTGCATCCTGTTCATCTTGTCTATTGGGCATTCCTCCTCCTCCTACAATCTTGCCACATTTAACTGCTCTTCGACAACATAGTCAATAGACTCTATATCAGCAAGCACAGTGGCACCAAGTTTTCCTCCCTCTGTGCGGAGGCTGCCTATCTCTGAAACTGGAACCTCAAACGTGATGACACGTTCCGGGCCAAGGTGCGTACAACTCCCTTGAAGATGCTCTCAGCACTCTTCAGTTTCTTCTACGGGAACCATGAGGAGGATGTATATGACC
Organism: Podocnemis expansa; assembly: GCA_007922195.1. Classification (NCBI taxonomy): domain Eukaryota; kingdom Metazoa; phylum Chordata; order Testudines; family Podocnemididae; genus Podocnemis; species Podocnemis expansa. Next base: position 22,497,118 of record ML681972.1, on the reverse strand, counting down.
CTACCCTGTGCTCTGTTTTCCACAGGTGGACACCGCTTGCTGGGACCTCTTTGTAATCTGTGAAAACCAAAAACTTCCTGTTTGTTATGCCGGGGGGCCCTGGGGATGGACTCATGAAGCAACGCCCTTTTCGTCCCCTGATCAGTGACCTACTCTTACCTTTTTTGCCCATTCTTCTGCTTTTGTGAGTTGTGTGTAAGATTTGCTGGGACTAAGCAACAGTCACACTTCTAGCTCCTTTTTGGTCTCACCAATATTGGTTCAAACCTACTCCTCCTCCAGGCACATCTGGATGCAGGATCTGTACACAGGTCCTCATGCAGGCCAGAGACCACTTCGGCATGCCAAACTGAGCCTGCTTCACCTTATGGCTTGGTGGTTGGATGAAGCTCCACCAAACCTAGTTTTCCAGGCTCCACGTAGCATTTCTGAACGTTGTCAGGGGCAACCACATTTCCAGATGGATTTCCTATTGCATCTACGAGTGCTATATTCTCTCCTAGATACCTCCACCTCCAGGAATCACGGCTCATTTCATATGGGCACATGCTATCACATAAGCCTGTGTTGCAGATGTCATGGCAGGATATATGCCAGGAGGCCAAGTGGAGCTCCATCTGCACCTTTACCTCTCACTATGCCATTGCCCCTACATAACAGCAGTGGGCTCAGCCATTGGCCAAGCCATCCTGCAGACTGTCAGTTCTTGTGAGTCCTTGTGTCTACCATCTTGCTCATCAGTGCTCAATACTCACCAACATTTGGAATCCATATAGGGGCCATCACTCAGAGAAGAGGTTACTGACCAGTAACTGAGGTTCTTGGGGATATGTGATGCTTACTTATAGTCCAGTGTCCGTTGCCATCCCCTCTGCTATGGATTATGCTGCTTAGTTATAAGAGAGAACTGGAATGTTGTTGGCATGCATGACCTCTTATAACCTTGCCTGCGGACACAGGGACACATGATGCACGTGTGGATCAATGCAGACCGCTATACAGTTGTTTTGGGGCATGGCTCACATGTGCACCCACGTTTGGAATCTAAATAAGGGCCACACATCTTGAAGAACCTCCAATTATGGATTAGTAACCTCTTCCCCTGACAGGTGCTGTTACCCACTATTATTTATTCTTGCACTCAATTGCTACCTTCTGTTCTGTGATATATCTCTGGCTTGCACACTCCTGCTGTCTTCCAGTTTCTCCAGTACTTCATCTTCTACATTTCTGCTTGGGTCTCCCCCACACAAGTCTGTCTTTCCAGCCCTTCCCAGGTGATGTTGCTTCCACCACTCTTTTTCCCAAATGCTCTCGCTGTAACTTCTTCCTTCTCTTTGATTTTTCATTACTCATCTTTCTTGCTATCCCCTATCTGACTTTCCTCTTCATCTCAAAATATTTAAGAAAATACAGGGGTGAGGGGTGAGTTGATTATGCTGCTGAAATAATTTTCAGTTTGTTTTTTGAGGTGAGGAGCTGTCTGTGTGTCATCTAATGATCTCATTTTTGATTTGAGTCCTAATCAAGCCAAAATCTTATATGGATTCCGAGCTGTTTTATTGGCTAACAAAGACAAATGAAGTGAAAGACTTTCCTTTTTATATCAATTTTTATTTGTTTATATTTTCCTGTTTGTTCAACATAGCTATAAGCACCCATTCAGTTCTTTAGATCTTTACTGTGAATTACAATACAAAAACAATGTATATTAGGTAATTATTGCTAAGTAGATCTGGAATGTTAGTGATACTCACTTTTCCTAAGTAAGCAATTGACTGACTAGTCAAGAAGAAACTATTTGTTTGTGGTATTGGGTAGACAGAAATGTTTCTTATTCCATGAATATATTTCTTAAATTAAATTTTGTTTTGCTGTTTATAGCTCTCACTTATGCTTGTGCAGCTTACCTTTCTTCCTGTCCTGTGTTTTTAAATAACGTTTCTCTCATAATACTAAACTTGAACTACCTTTGGAAATGATATACAGCACAATATACTATACCTGTCAGACAGCAGCATTCATTAAATCTTATCAGTGTCTCCCAATTTTCCTAGTACCAGGGTTCACAGAATTAAAGTTGTACTAAATACGTAGCAGCCTATGTGACAAAGAAATCTAGGTGCTATTTTGTTGGGGGCATTGATTAAAAAAAAAAAAAAAAGAGGTGTTCTCCCTTGATAAATATAATTCTTGAACTCTTTCTTTATGAATAATGGCTCTACATGAACATTACATTTTTGAAAGTATACAGTTAATCCGTGTTCAGATATTGATGTCATAAAATGAAGGAGTTGCAGTGGTTTGAATTGGCTAGGTTACAACAGTTGGGACAGTTAAACCAGATGTAAACATACACATTTGTTAGTCACTGTATACAGCTTTAAATTGTGAAGCAGTTTAAACATACTTTCTTTTGTTTAAAAATTATTTGTATTTGATTTGTGCTCTAGAATACTGTGAAATGAGAGATTTTTGTCTTTGTTATTAATACAAGTAGTCTCTAAGACTTAATAGTCAAAGTCCTGAGTACTCTGACAAGAAAGATCTAATTTGTAGTCCAAGATCCTTTAATTTTGCTGACACTTGGATGCAGCAGACTAGAAATTCAGCAGCAATTTCAGATAAATTAAAAATTAGTTATTTTAAATAAATAGGAAAATGAATAACATAATCAGTGTGATAGTCATGTCTGTTCTGAAAGTCTGTATTATTTTCCACTGTGCTCACTCTTTCAGATTTCAGTTTACTGCAGATTTTTGTTTTGAGAACATAACTGTAACATACACGTTGTCAGAAAGATGCTTGAGATTTTATCAGCTGAGAACCACTGGTTGGGACTTTGGCATCCAAGAAGGCCTGGGAAGTGGGGTGGGATAAACACATTAGCTGGATGTTTCTGCTTAAGTATTAGTTAACCTTTATGTCTTTAAATTTCAGAGTTAGCACACAAATAAGATGAAGGCAGTTCATTCCATGGATTCAGGCTTTTTGTAGAGATAGGACAGCAGACAACGTGGCATTGTTACAAAATCAGTTAATGTTTTTTCTTCATACTTGTTGGGGTCACAAACAATTTTTTTTGCCCTTTAAAGTTAGTTCTTTGAATGGTTGCAGACATGTATTCCACTTGGGTGTACATGTATTTGCGCGTGTGCATCTGAGTGCCCAGATCATCAAAGCCAGAGAACTTTCTGTAGTACTCGTGCTCTCTGGCCCCATTGTCCCTCTCCAAGCTATTTAGGGCAGTACCATAGCGACCCCCTTAATTCATTCACCAGCCAGGGTCTGAGTCGGTGTGTTCCGTGTGTTGTTTACCTCATGCTTTTTTCTGTCTGGTCTTTCTGAAAGAGCTGTGTATAGTTAGTTAAGTGTACGCTAGGCTTTTCTAGACTAATCTATGGGTTACTTAAGAATTCCCAGTTATTACTTTGTCTTTACAGGCTCTTGTCCAGAGATCAGGCTCAGTATCACAGAGTTGGAAAACCTGATGTGCACTGTTAAAATGCTCACTGCAGGAGCTCTTCTGTATTTACAAATAATTTAATAATATGTTTAGCACAGTTAAACAGTCCAACTCAGTAAGGTTGATAGAGTTACTATAAAATGTACCTCTGCACATCCATATGCTCTCACCATCCCTTGTTGAATAAAGTGAAACGTTTGCTGTTACGTCCCTCATCACCTGTGGTCATCATTTTGGTACCTCGTGAGGACTATATCTCCTGCTGCTGCCGAAAGGCTAGGATACCTTTATTATTGGATATGCTTTGGCCGCTATGTTTGGTCCATGTTCAGTTAGGGGTTTCCCCTTTGTTTGTGTTCCCTCGCCTTACTGTTGTTGGGATATCCTCCTCATGAGCTAGTATTAATGATTTCAGCTTATTGTATATATCTATATCTATATATATATCTAATACATCAGTTTGTTACCCAGGCCCTTCTGTGGATTTCCAAAGGGATAGCTGTGTTAGTCTAGTCCAGCAAAAAAAAAACCCCAAGGAGTCGTGTGGCGCTTAAGACTAACAGATTTATTTTTCGCATGAGCTTTCGTGGAAGAAAATCCCACTTTGTGATGAAGTGGGATTTTCTCCCATGAAAGCTCATGCGAAAAATAAATCTGTCAGTCTTAAAGTGCCACACGACGCCTTGGTTTTTTTTTTCCTTCTGTGGATGTAGCCCATGTATCTGTTATGTATCTCAGTTCATTGCCATGACACTCTTGTGGTTGAATTATGGACCAGAGATTAGAAATTCTTCTTAAACACTCTGTTTCAACTCCACAATCCTTGGAGTTTTTCATTTGGCCCTTTTTTTCTGTTTAAAGTTTTAGGTCAAAGTTCATTGACATCAAGACATATGATAATTTGCTGAAGCTAAAAAGTCTTACATTGTACAGGCCTGTGGGTTACTTGTATTACTGTTGAATATAATGGAAAGCAATCAATATGATAATGGCAAGCTAGCCTTATTGGCTAAGTAAGTAGTAGTCAGCAACAGGTTTTAGATTGGTGGGATGTCCTCACCAAGTTTTTAACATAACCCATTGTGTGGGGTGTCACCTAATAGTGAATCCTGCAGTCAGTGCTTATTGTGCTTTTAAGGAAAGTTATTCCATCTGCAAGTTGTTCAAGAGGAGAACAAAAGTGATGGCAGACTTGTACCCCAAATAGCACTTTCTGGAGCAGGCCATAGGACCTCCACAGAGCCCTTCAGGGCTGATGTGAGACGTTGCTCCAAGCCCAGCATCTGCTATTTCCTTTGAGAGGAAAAGGGATTGTTCTCCTTCTTCTGGTCCTCAGAGGAGAAGGTCTCACACAATGAATCAGTGCCATACCAGGACTCAAAGGGATTCTTCCTCCTCATTTAAGAGGAGTGCTAATGATCATCATGATTCTTTTTGTACGTGGGAAGGAACTGAGCCATCTAACAGCACCCCACTACTGTGCTAAGATCATCTGGACGCTGCATTGAGTGGAACTGTGATGCCTTTTTTGATACTTAAGGCACCGTCCTTGCTACTGATACTATTTTCAGATAGGTTTTGGATGAGGTTGGCTGTCTGCTTGCTCTGCTGGTGGCAGGGGACTCTCCTTTAGTGCTATCAGATAACTTCCAGGGCTTGTTGAGATAGAGTTCAGGGTCTTCTTCCTGCTGTCCTTTGTCTTCAAGACGGTCCTTGGTCATCCTCAGCTCACCATTGGTACTGAGATTGGCTTCTGTCTCATGGCAAGGATGAGGGTTCCTTGCCCCTACCTACTGGCTGTCAATGCCATACCCTTATTTCCAGTGGCGTCCTTGGGTTGTTCATAAGTCTGCAAGATCCCATTCTTCACCACAGTCCACAACAAGACACAGTGTGAGGTCATTTCTTCTAAGCCAGTTCAGCCTGAACCCCTTATACGTGAACAATTGCTTCCTCATGAGCTTCCGTTGATGCCCACTTCCTTCACCAGATGATCCCATGGTACCAGACTCTCCTTCCGTTGGGCCAGAGGCTTTTAAATCATTTCAGTATCTCCTGAGGCAAATGGTAGCATCCATAAATCAGTTGGAGAGCACTTCAGTCTACCTGGACACTCAGTAGAGGACTTGAAAGTTCCCATACTTAAAAACACAAAAAACACCCAACCTTCAAAAACAGACTTCAGCTTGAAACTACAGAGCCAGAACTCATATGCAGATTTGACACAATCAGACTAGGTCTGAACAGGGACTTGGAATTGCTGTCTCATTACGTAAGGTCCCTCCTCACACAGTCACCTTCTATTCAGTGGTTGTGAATGGGCCTCATGTAACCTGACTGACTTGACTTTATCACTCATTGTAATGTTTCTCATCCATCCTTGAATATGTATATATACCTCCTAACTGTAGTTTCCACCTCATGCGTCTGACAAAGTGGAATGGAGCCCACGAAAGCTTATGTCTGAAGAAATTTGTTAGTCTTTAAAGTGTCACAGTACTTATGTTTTTTCCTGAGGCAAATGGTCTCTGCTTTTGGTTTTCAGGTAAAATTTATGCATAAGAATATGTATCAGTTGTTTGCTGTTCTCTGGTCCTCACCTGCAGGAAAGGTAGCTTTCCCAGTAAATGAAGTTCTTCTGGTTCTTGTGGAATTCTTCAGCTTTGTTGTCACTTATAGCAAGGTGAACTGATAAATGATATTTTGTCCCTGTGCAGCATTTTGAGTGTTTCTATTATCCAAGCCTTAACTCTCTCTCTTGTATTGGTAGTAAATTATAATAGATTGTGGATCAGAATATACAAATCCATAGCTAAGGACCTGGAATCTAAGAGGCTGGACTTGATGGGGAGACAGATGTACTCAACCTTGCACTGCAGGTGTGCAACTGACTCAATACTATGGTCACATTTTGCATTCATTGCTGAGCAGCCTGCACCTCACCAAATGGATGCTCCTTGGTCAGATAAAGAAGAGGAGGACTGCTCCGAAGTTGTTTGTCAGGATCTACTTGTAGAAGAAAGTGTTCTACTAGGCCAAGTGGAAGAAGTTTTACAGTTTGATCCCTAGCCTGGGGAATCCCAGTCAATACATTCCTGCATTCAGAACATTTTGTAGTGCCTGTTCCGCACTCAGTTTTTTTGGTCACTCGGTTCACTGAGGTGGTGGTTTTTGGTGTTTCGTCTTTGGTCCAAGTGAAAATTGTTTTCTCAGACTGGGAAGGGTGAGTCATCTCTTTCCACTGATGAAGGAAATGATTGCTCTGTAGGGACTTAACACGGTGTTGGCTGCCTTCATGGGGCCCCCATCTGAGCTCTTTGCAAGTTGTTCTCTGTCTCTCCTCTACCAAAATGTGTTTCTTGTGGACATAACATACATGAGTGTTGGTGAGCTGTGGGCCCTAATAGGAGACCCTTTGTATGCCCAGTTTATCAAAGAAAGGATGGTGTTGAAGCCTCATTTCTCTGAAATGGTGTCACAATTTCATCTTTACCAGACAGTATATTCAATTGTATGTTGTCCCCCCAAGCCTTATTTAAATGCAGATGAATGGTGTTTTTGTTTCTTGGGTGTGAGAAGATGGGTAGAGATTTACTTTGAAAGAGTTGAGCCTTTTTTGTTTTCTTTGCAGATCAGCTGATGAGTTGAGCATTCTCTGCACAAATGATTTCCAGGTGGATAACCTTCTGTTTTTTTGAGTGGCACATGGGACAGCTTTGACTTTCCCTCCACAAAGGTTACAAGTTCATTCAGCAGGGGCCTAACCACCACAGTTGCATTTCTCAGTGACATTTTGATATTAAATGTTTTGCAGAGCTGCTACATGGTCTTCCAGATACAATTCTACCAAGTACTATGCTATTATCATGGCATCTAGGTCAGGTGCAAATTCTGTGAAGGCAGTTCGGCGATCGTTCTTCAGGTAGTTTCCCAGCCCTTCTTTCTGATGCTGCTTGTGAGCCACCAGAGTGGGTACACGTCTGCAACCACTTAACACAGAAAAAATGGTTACCTACCTGTACAGTAAGGCTGTTTTCTGAGATATGGAAACAGATGTGTATTTCATGACCCACCCTCCATCCACTGCACTGGAGTCTTACCTCCTGATGTTTGATGTGAAAGAAATTGGGTTGGGGTGTCACTGCTGTTTACTAGCCAGGGGAGGGGCCCTAGGGTGCAGATGGTGCCACTGTGGGGACTGATCAGCAAAGTTCTCTGGTTTTGGTGTGCTGGGCATGTGCAGACCTGAATAGAGTGCACAGCTGCACCCACATCTTGAAGAACAGTTACTATCCATGTAGGTAGCTGTTGTCTTTGGTTTGGGGGCACATTATTATAGCAGGGAATTCTATAGCAATCTGAGGAATACACAGAGTCCTGACAGTTATCATTTTACATATACCTGAGATGGATGATATTTTTGGTCGTGATTCTTTTAAAGGTTACTTTAATTTTAACAATACCCAGAAATAACCCAGTGCACTGGATAAATTTCAGTTTTGTTTTTCCAAAGACTAACACTTTTTTAAGGAGTGGAGTTAAGAATTTAGTTCTCATTTGCTGTCATAACCTCATTACTTACATTAACAGCAACTGGTCTGAGTTGAACATTATACTGACTTCTCTTGATTGTAGGAAAGGGAGGTGCTGATACGTCACAACAGTGTAATTCTACTTGAGCAGAAGACTTATAATTTCCAATATTATTCAAAGTACAGATCTTTTGAAAAGTACTCTGGAAACTAGTACCAGTATACTGACTACTGTTTTGTGTTCCCCCTTTTCTGTACACTCTCTCTGTCTCGTCCTACGCTTCAGTCACCCTACAGGCGGATCCTTTATCCGCCCAAACAAGGCAAATTTTGGAGTGGATTTTCTTACTGCAGTAAAGAACCGCTATGGATTGAATGATGAGCAAGATGTTGGGTGTGAAGAAGAGAATGCATTACTCATTGGAAAGAAGACTGTGGAACTTGTTGGTTTTGACTCTGTTAAAGAACGACAAAGGCGAGTATAATTTATATCTGTAAATCAGAGTTATATTAGGGAGGTATTGATATTGACTCCATAGTTAGTTGAGTTTTGTCCTTTAAAGCCAGAATCAAGCTTCAAGTACAAAAACTTGTCTAGCTTCCTCAAAATACAACATTTAATTTTTGAGTTCAGATTTTTTTCCCTTTAGAATTTACAAATCTGTTAATTAGTTTAGAAATAAAAATGTGTCCTTTAAGATTCATAGCATCTAGTGTCATTTTTTTGCTCTTAAGTCTCATTAACAGTGTAACACAGACTCAAACTTTGCAGAAAGTTAAAACTCACTGAAGTCTTGTCTAATAGGCTACGTTTGAATAATTTGTAGGATTAATATTTTTTCCTGTAACTTTTCCTAACTGAAAATTTAATCCAGTTTCTATCCACAGGTACTGTTGGATTGAGTTAAGGTTTCTGCCAAAAGAGAAAATTTCCATTATAGAGAACAGTGAAGGGGAAATGATCATTAAATAATAATCCACATGTAGCTTGGGCACAACATTTTAGGGAGTTGATCATCTGGGAAGTTGAAAGGTGGTGCAAACAATTAAGGTTGGCTCGGGTGCCCTAATTGTCTGTTTCCACAGTTTAACATATCGGTGGGAGGGTTAAATTGAACCATAAAACTGAATTTCCTAGGTTATTTGTTTTTGATATAATTTCAATATGTCTGATGTATCTTCCCTGAATTACTGATATGCCTGCTCAACACTGAGTCTGTTTTAACAGGTGTGGTTTTTGTGGTTGTATTTTTTTTTTTTTTTTGGTGTTAGAATTAGAACCATGATTCTGTATTAAATATTCAGAGATAGGGAAGATTGGATGACTTGAGCCTGTAGCATAGCCTTTTGGGCACATGTTTTTAAAAAGGTCTTTTAAATAATATATATACACATATAGGTGAAACTTTCTTTTATTGGAGGGTGGGAAGGGCATTAAACATTTGTCGTAAGTATTGTGAACTTAAACTCAGCATTGTGCTGGAGATCATAAAAGCCAGAAAATGAAGTAATTGACTCATTAGTTTCACTATTTGAGTTGAATTAAATGCCCCCCCCCCCAAATGTCGAACAGTAAATTAGATTTGTAAAACTCTTCAAGTTTAGCTAATGTGTTAGTAACACAGGCCAGGAATTTCTTTTAATTGTTGTCTTGAACATGTTACTTTTTAAAAGTATGCATCCAAAAGGAACAAATTTGACCACACAAATTTCTTTATTATCTGCATATATTGTGCATCTCATAAGAATAACCATACAGAGTCACAGCAATGGTTCATCTAGCCCAGCATCCTGCCTTGTGACTGTGGGCAATGCCAGGTGCTTCAGAGAGCATGAACAGAATGTATCATAAAGTGATCCATGCCTATTGCCCTTTCAGGCTTCTGGCAATGAAGGTTAGGGACAGTGCAGAGCATGGTTTCACATCCCTGCTCATCCTGGCTAATAGCTGTTGATGGACTTATTCTCCATTAACTTATCTAATTCTTTTCTGAACCCTGTTTATAGTCTTGTTTTTACAAGATTCTCTGGCAAAAAAAATCTGCAGGTTGCCTATGTTGTCAAAAAACCCCTTCCTTTTGTTCATTTGAACCTGCTGCCTGTTAACTTCTTTTGGTGACTCCTAGCTCTAGTGTTATGAGAAGGAGTAAGCCACCCTTCCTTTTTTGCTTTTCACATTAGTCATGATTTTGTAGACCTCTATCATACTGCTTTTATTTGTCTCTTTTTTCCAAGCTGATCAGTCACCAGCCTTTTTAATGTGTCCTCATATGGAAGCTGTCCCATGCGCCTAATAATTCTGTTAGCCTTTTCTGTACATTTCCAATTCCAGTATTTCTGTTTTTGAGATGAGGTGACCAGATCTGCATGCAGTATTCAGGATGTGGACATACCATGGATTTACAAAGAGCCAATACCATATCTTCTCTCTGATCTGTTTCCTAATGATTTCCAACATTCTGTTTTCAGAGAACTGTCCACAGTGACTCCAAGATGCCTTTCTTGGATGGTAGCTGTTAACTTAAGCCCCATTATTTTATATGTATAGCTGGGATTATGTTTTCCAATGGAGATTACTCTGCATTTATCAGCATTGAATTTCATCTGCCAATTTGTTTCCCTATCACCTAGTTTTGTGAGATCCCATCGTAAATCTTTGCCAGTAGTAAACCTTGTGCAGGCTGACAAAACACTAAAGAACATTATATTTAATATTGCAATGTTTATATATAGACAGGGTCATAATTACTTTAAAAGCTTTTTGGTGCATAAAGGTGTAACTCTAAATTTTTAGTGCTCCTCTCGTATGCATTTGTAATGAAATAAACTTTGCATCATATGGAGAAAGAAGTACCTTAGTTGGTGAGGTTTCTAGTTCACGTTAGCATACCACATCAAGCTGTGATCTTGTCAGATCTCAAAAACTAAGCAAGAGATAGCCAAGAAAACTAGTTCCACAGTTTGGTAGTAGATAGTGGCATCATCTTCATCTAATCAAAGAAATGGTGTCATGTAATAGCCTAACAACACCACAGAGCAATCTGTAAAAAGCAGGAGAGGAAGCAACCAAATCCAGTTTAAAGAGCACCAAGTAATTTAAGTAGGCATAATGCAGTAACCTAATTTGGTGAAGACATCAGGATTAACATCCAGGCTCTTACAAAAAGCGCTACAGGAATTTTAGTTATTATAAATGATCAGTACCTTTTTGGTTTTAAGTCTCTTCCAAATAAAATGGTATTTTCAACTGTTCAGTAGCATCTGATGATGTTTGTGGGAGGAGAGTTGGTTCAGTATCAGCATAAGGGGAGGAGTACTACCTACTGAATCAAGACCACCCATTGTTGTGGAGCTTTTGCACCAGCAATACCCGCTGTGTGTTCCATACACTGCACCTAGTCATCAGCAAGTAACTAAATTCCTATTCCTCTTCTTCCTCAGCTAAAACAATGAGAGCCAAGAGCTCTTTAGAATAGGTGAAGACGGTTCCTCTTTACTGGTGCTCTGGGCGTTCTACCCAACCGTTCTTATTCACAGAATATAATCACCACTGAGCTGAGTGATACTGCCATTAAAACACTGATCAGTCATACATGGTGCAACAGTCATAAAACATTAACATGAATTATTTGAAAAGGAACCATTAGTATGTATGACAAATGCTTATCTGACGATAAATTATCTTCCCTTACGCTAGACCCAAATGTTTGTCATCACTTCTTGTTGTCTGACGTAAGACTGAGTACCTAGGAGTTGGGATGATGTCTGGTTAGTCTGTAAAATGCAATGCAAAAAATGATGCGATTTAATATCTAGGTGCTTTTATACAATATGATCCATGCAGTTTTTCTTCTGTTTGTGTATATATATTAACAACAGTATTTTTTTTTATGTAGTCAGCTGAACAAATTGATAGACATCTCAGTGAGAGAGTGTGCAGTAAGCCATGCTGGTCAGAGAGAAGAAATTAGCAAAATATGTCCTAGTATCCTTTTCTAAAAGTGTTTTATTATGTGCTACCACTGACATAAACCAAACACACTCTTTAATGCCTTAATATTTTCAGAGTAATTCTGGAATGCTTAAATGTAGGTATTTTCAAAGGTTATTTTCAAATTTGCTTAGTTTTTATTAAATTTAGGGGTTTAATTCAGTCTGTCCTCTAACTATGGTTAGTATTTAATGGTAGAAATTTCACATAAATGAGCACACGTGGGTTTTTTTGTTTTGCTTTTTAAGGTAACTAACAGTTTGGGTAACTACCGTGTTTTAATCACAGACTGCAAAAGCTGCATGGGTGGTGGCAGTAAGAAAAAAAAAAATTATGTTGCTAAGACCATAAAAACTGCTGCTGCTATTGGAGAAGCACTTTATTTGTGGATGTCAGTGGTTATGAATATGTAACAAATAATAGTACATTCCATTTCTTACATATTGTGGTTATGGTTGCAAAATACGTAGGAAGAGTTGTACACAGTTTTAGTAAATGAACAAATAAGAATTGTATATTCTTTACTTTAGATGTAGACACGTTGCTGGATCTGTAGAACTGAGTTGTTTTACAAGTCTTAATGAACTATTTCTGTATGAGATTCCAACTTCTAAACTAGGAGTAAATGAGCAGAAGCTTCTCTTAACCCAGACGGGCTTACTCTACTGTATTTTGATTCAAGAACATGATAGTTCTAAAGTCTGAAAAAAACAGGTTCAGAATTCTGATATGTTTTTCCTTAAATGAATTCTCAGATATCAGGAGTATGAATCTATCAAAAAATCTGTTGTCATCCTGGGACACAGTAATAGATATTGCTTGTCAAGTTCAGAATCTGGAAAGTCTTGATGTCAGGTAAATATGTGAATTTTTTTTGTTCCAGTTCAAGATTGTTCTAAATGCTTTTGTTTTCTGGTAAGGAATGTAGTTTTTTTTTTTTTTTTTTTTTTTTTTTTTTTTTTTCTGGATGTGAGGTAGTATGTTGTATCAAGGAAAGAACAGATCCTCAGTGACAGACATTAAGTATATGGCTGTGAAACCAGATTCTCCAAATTAAACCTATTTGTCTTGTCAACATGTCTCAAAACTTCAAAAGAGTACTGTAAACTTGAAAAATCACAATTGTTTCTAAAAAAATAAATGAAAGTTGTTGTTAAAGCCCCTAAGACTATGGCTGAAAGAAATTCAAGGCTGTTATGGATTGCTGCTGCCTTTCCTTGTTTATTTCCTTTGTATAATTACTTTAGTCATTTTTAAGTAGATACTTGGCAAGGGGGAAATATTCAAACAATTAATTTCTTTATCTGAAAAATCCTTTAAAATGTTCATGAAAATCTACTTCTAAAAACTCAGAAAATACTATTTAAAGGGTGTTCACTTAAAAACTAGAATTAAAAAAAAGTTGGCAGTGTCCCTTTAACCCAGAATGGTGAGTGAGGCTTTATAAAACTTCAGAATGAAAAATATTAAGCTGCCTTATGCTGACTATGATGATGGTTGCAAACCTCATGTGCAAGTACTTTCTTTTCATTGGTGGAGCTTACTTGGTAACTACAAAGACTAGCTAGTTTTGTTAATTTTCTATTGTCATTGTTTGTTTGTTTGTTTGTTTTTTCCAGACCTCTTTTTCCCTGTGTTGTAAAATTTGATAACTTGAAGGGTTTGCTTTTTATTTATTTATTTATTTATTTATTTATAATATGGGAAGGCTTTAGAACAAATTTGTTTTCCTTTTGTTCAGTCTCCCCCACCCCCTCTTGGGACTCTTGTCTCCTGTTGTCACTTTTCTTTTTCAGACTGTCCCAGTACACTTTTATCCAAAAGTCTGAATTTATCTGGAGCATCATATTTTAAGAATGTCAGTCTAGCAAAATGCTTCAGGGGCACTGGGTTCTCTATGACTCACAATGCTAGTGATCAGAGAGAGAGAGAGAGATATAAAAGGAAATCCTTGTGACAATGTTGATGTGTCAGCACATTCTTGTTCTGCGCATTACCCTTCTTCCCTGGTGGAAATTTTAGAAGCCGCTAAGAGCTGTGCTGCCAGGGGAATAGAAGGGAGCCTGAGAAGTAGCTCAGATGATCCAGGACTTGGTGAAATTAATTTCCCTGTTGATTTAGGCATATACATAATAATGGAAGGCAGTAACAAATGACTTCTCCGTGGCCTGCCCACTCCTGCACTGGATGGGAAATACATAATACTCTCAAAGTATGAATTCTTGGAGTTTTTCAAAGAATTAGTTTTTCTGTGGATTTTTCCTGCAGTAGGCCATGGTGTAACCTGAACTATGGTGTACCTGTCCCAGATACCTTTGGAGGAGAATGAGTAATCTGTAAATGTTCTTTAAAAAAGATTGTTTCACGTCTTCTCTCCTGTTGTTGAGATCTCACTTTTGTATGTTTAGGGCCTTTAGGCCTATCGAATTGTTAGAAATAGATCTGAGAGAAATGAGATGGGTGGGGATCAGAGGGCAGGGGACTTTAATTCTCTATGGACAGTCTAACTTCGAATTTGTAACTTTGGCACAGTCAACTACAACTTTGTAGATGTGCTTTTTAAAATATTTTATATGAATCTAGCTTTTCAGGTAATTGTGCACATATGCTGAACTGTTGAGGAAGCTGATAGTGGAGCTGTCATTGAAGAGCCACCTCTTAAGAGAACAACTCCTGACAAGGCTCTATGTTTTCCACAGCTTCATGGCAAATTAATTTTCCACATATTATGAAGTCTTAGCTTTAATTTAAATAAATAAATAGGTCATCCACCCTAAACAAACACACTGAGAAAACTTTCCAAATGTGGCCTTTATGATTGTATTGTGGTCTGAGTTTGTAAGTGGACTGTGAAACAATAACTGAAATTGAGAGTTTCTCTTTTAACCAGAATGTATAGTGCATCAACTTGTGAAATAGTAAGATGATCATTTAAATCAAGGGTTGGCAACCTCCAGCATGCATGCCCATTCACAGTGGCACCCTGCTCTTCTTCCTGCCCCCAGTTGGCCCCACCAGCGAGTGGGTCCTGGAGCCACAAGAGCCACATACATGCTGTGGCTCCTGTCCCCTGCTGATCCTGTTCCTGGCACCTGCTGAGGTTTGGGGGGGGGGCAGGGCTGGCGTGGGGGACAGCAAAGGTTGCCGATCTCTGGTGTAAATGTTAAGATTCACACTTTTTTGAAGGTTGATCTTTTAAAGTAGAAATATTCAGCTAATGTTGTCTATCATTGGAAGAAATGGCAAGGTGTGGGAATTAGGGACACTATGGATGTTTGTTACTATCATGGTTTGCACAGCTGGGAAGCTAGAAGTTCAGGTCGTCTTAATCTCAAATTAAACCTCCTCTTCCTCTCTCCACAAGGGAAGGGAAAGACAAGGTGCACTCTTCTGATACCAAAAGACTCCTGCATACTAAAAACCTTCTATAGCTTTCTTTGTGTCAGAAGTCACAGCTGTATCTATAGCAGCATCAAAGGGCTCCACAGTACAATTTGTACTGTCCAGCTGTGTGTCAATATAAAATATTGAGGGAAACTGAAATTTGAGGGTGACATAAAACAAACTGTATCTTGTATCAGAATAACAAAAGAATGCTGTTATGACTCTTCCTTTTCATACTTTAGCCTAAAAAGAACAAACCAGAATCTAAGTTGAAGCTGGTGCTGGTTTTCCAGTTTTTCATAGAACTCAGCACCAGAATGCCACTGAAATAAGGATACTTTGCTGCAGGGGTTAGAGCCAGCTTGCTTCAGGGTATACAGAGCCTTGACTAGTATCAGTAGGAATACAAAGAAAACACAGATAATTACTTTTAATTACTGTGTTGTAAAATTTTATCCTTTTGAGTGTTAAAATTTGTAATCCAGTGTCAAGGGTGATAGACCCAAAATTTGACTTATTTTTATTTCTGGTAGCAAAATAATTCTTTCCCCTAACCTTTAATGCTTAAGTACTTAACAGAAACAAAAACAAACAAACAAAATGGATGCCAATGTGCCTGATGCCATTAGCCTGAGATATGAGGAGCTCAGAATAGCAACAAATATGCATACATAGTGGAGGAAAATAAAATTGACAATGAAAAAGTTTGCATTCAGACTACCAAGGTGTTTTTCTAAACAGGTGGGAAAGTATTTAAAATATATAAGTCCTTGACAATGTCTTTCTCTTTAGTGGCATATTATTCCGTGTGCTCCTTTTTGTTTTGAAATGTGTAATTGAAAAGAGGTGATTCAGTTGAGTTAGGTTTACTGTATGCTGTCGAAGTAAGAACCTATTTACTCTTTTGTTACAGTGAGAACAAGATGAAATTTCCGTCTGCTTCTATAACCTGTACGCTTTGTAAATTGAGGGTTCTGGCCCTTAACCGAACTGGAGTAACATGGGCAGAGGTAATGAGCGTCTCAGAAGTAAATTGTTTTCATTTGTATTTGGTTTCATCAGTCAGTAAAAACATAATAAGGGCTTTTAGACTAGACCACACAATCTTCTAAAATTGGTAGTTACATTGTCATGAAGATGCACTTAAATCAGGTTAAACCTCACTCAAATTGGTAATTTTCTGAATTAAATACATTTATCTTAAGTGAAGTTTTACCTGGTTTAAATTTTTCTACATTAAAGTTGAGTGCTAGTGTAAATTGATCTTCATTATTAATATTATTAATGCAACTTTTCTAATGTAGCTCAGTCCTAAAACAAAATTTAAAAAAAGTCAGCATTGAAAGAGCATTTTAATCTACCTTTTTGTGACTGAGCCACTTTGCTATAATCATACTGAGATTCCTCATGAAATGTAGTTCTGGCATCACTTTTTTTATGCTTTTAATATGCTTGTGTTTATAAAGGAGCTGATAAATATACAGTAGTATAATAGAACCTATTTCTATGAACTCAGATACAGCATAGGAAAATGAAGATCTGGATTGTTTCCATGCGTGGAAATGTACAAACTACTTTCCAATTAGTGATTTTCCCTTTACTATTTGTATAATCGAGGAGGATGACTACTTGTTGGCAAGGGGTGACGGCAGTGGGCTTTTTTCATGGTTTAAGCCTGGCTAAAAATGTCCCATTTTCACTACACTATTACATAGAGCTATCCTATTCCAAGCTGCTCACCCTTAACTCCTTATTTGGATTGTGCAGAGTCTTGCTCACTTTGTCATCTGCACTCAACTCTGGAGACAACTGAACCTTCAGATTTTCATTTAAGCTATAATTGAGCATGTCTACAACTTAAAAACTGGGAGATTGTTAGGGGAGATTAGTGAAGTATTCTTGTGTGCGGAGCAAAGGCTGGAGGTAAGGCCAGGGTTTTTTAATTAATGTTCATCCACCATATTCAGTAACCCTTTGGCTATACCTTTGGTGGGACTGTTGTTTCTAACTTCTCAGAAAACTAGCAGTGGTGTGAGTGCTGGAGTAGATGGGGGGCCTGAGGTAACTCCAAGTATTTTAATTGCCAGGGTATCTAAACCTTCTCAGAGCAAGTCTGTATCAGGTTGCTTATAATGCTGGTGTTTGCTACCACCTCGTGTGTCAGTGTTCTCTTCTACTGGGTCTGAAATTGAAGTTGCAATGGTTGGGGTTTCTAGCACTCCTAAATAAATATTCCCTCATGTCAACAAAGTCTATGTGGGTGGCTGAGTTTCAAAGAAAAGCCATGGGTCAGCAGGAGCAGTTTAAAATTGTCTTGTGTTTGCCTAGAGCAGGTATGGCCAAACTATGGCTCAGGAGCCGCATGTGGCTCTTGAATGAAAAAGTGTGGCTCACGAAGAACATCAGCAAATCAATTTCGTAGGTGAAAGTATATGGCTATATGCCTCAGTGCGGCTCTTGAAGGTTTAATAAACAAGTTGTGTAGCTCTTGAGGTCCATAATTTTGGCCATCCCTGGCCTAGTGGCTCAACAGCAGACTACAGGTGGAAAAGTGAACGAGCAAGATTGTCTTCCAGGGATCTCAGTAGTGGGTCCACAGGTGACTCCATAGCCCAGTCCTAGATCCATATGTCTGGCTCTAGTACAGACAGGTATTTCCAGGCACAGTGTTGCATTGAATGTTCTGATGTTCTTTCGGCCTCTTCCTCTCGTACCTGTCAACAAGCTCTTTCAGTGTTGAGCTTTCTTTAAGAGAGCCTTTCTCCATTTTGGATGGTCCTGAGGGAGGGTCTCCCAAGTATTGATGTCTCTGTTGCATCTCTTCATGTTTACCTTCAAAGCATCTTTGAAGTGCTTTCTTTGCTTTCCCGCTGACCTTTCAGCTGTGAGAAAAGGATTCTCTTGGGGAGGTGGGAGTCAGACATGTCAACAACATGAACTACCAGCAAACTTGGTTTTGGATAATCACGGTCTCAATGCTGGCAGAATGTTTTTCAGCCAAGACATTGATGTTCGTAGGTCTGTCTTCCAGCCAATCCGAAGGATCTTGCTAAAGCACAATCGGTGGTACTTGTAAAGGCTCTTGAAATATCCTCTGTATGTGGTCCAGGTTTCTGAGCCATACCTCAGAGTTGAGATGACAACAGCACTTACGCTGGCAGGCTAATACAGTGCTATTATATATGTTTAAATATAAACCTACACCAGAAAGTGGCTTTTCCATCTCTGGAGGACAGATTCGCTGGCAGCCACATGAGGGGAAAAGAACAGATTTAAACTGATCCAAAGGACCTGGCTGCCAGTTTCTTGAGTGCTTTGTGGCTGAACTAAAAATGTTGCCAAAATGACAGTAGCTGTTTCTTTGAAAATTCAGCTTATTGTTTGGTATAGAAAGTACAGGCTGGCCATGGCCCGGGTACCCAGGAAATACTGCAGCTGACAAGTGGGGGGCTAAGGAAATATATTTATGAAAATGCCAAAAATGTTTTTATTTAACATGAAAATAGTCCAAAAAAATCTATATACTCTCAGGAAATTTTAAAAACAGTAGACAAAGAGATTTTATAATCCTCTTTCCACTTATTTTTGCATTTTAAGCTTTTTTCACAAGGAAGGATGCACTTCAAAAACCACTGTTCTAAGTTTATGAAACTTCAAATATCCATATTCTGAATGTACTGTATCAGTGCAAGTCTAGGTCAAGTCTTACGAGTCCACTGAATATGCAACTTTGTTTCTGAATATATCTGAGGCTTATAATAACCTGTCATTAAATACTTCTGTCCAAATGCTGGTATCTTGCTATCAGTGTTTGTTTAAAAGACAACATATAATTTCCAAACAAAACAGTTAAATCTATAAATGGATATCAGCAAAATGCAGACACCATGGGGGTGTTCGAAAGTCAGGAGATTCATGGTTAGGCTCCACAAACAACTGACTCCATGTTTTTCTCTCCCATTTGGGTCTCTTATGGTTTGTTGAGAGTCCTAGGTTATAAAACCAGAAGGGACCACTGTGATCCCATCAGATTAAGACATATTCAGTATGCGATAAAATTCTGAGTAATTAATTTGTTTGTTTTTGGTGACCAAACTGAAAAAGTCAAAGGCCTGAAACACAGATAAGTTTTTCATGCTAAGATAAAATCACTTTTTTCTGGTCAAATAATATATTTTGTTTAGTTTGACCTTAATTTAATTCTTTTTGTTTCTGCTCTTTTTTTGTGTGTTTAAAAAAATCTAGCTAAATTTTGAAACAAAAAGATGAAATATTTTGTTTTGAAAATGTCAAAATGAAACATTTCAACTTGAAACTATAGTTTTCATCTCAAAATTCCCAGTTCTATTTATCTGATTTGTCATAATTGGTGTATGTTTTGGAGGGTAGATGAGGTAGTATGGGCTCTGTCTCATAGTGGCAGTGGGACAGTGCTGTATCTAGAAGGGAGAAGTGGCACAGTATTGGTATTAGTTATCATTTAGTAAGTGGAGGACAAGCTGTGTTTGGGTTGGTAGCTTGCACGTCTGATAGTCCAGAGTGGTTTGGACTTGAGCAGCCTTAGTCAAAAATAATGTAACTAACATTGACACAACTCGGTTGATTTTACTGTGTGTATAGTAAGATGTATTTGAGGTTTTGTCGTTCAAGTCGGAAATATGGATGGACATAGAGGTTGAGCTAAAAAGGATTTTTTGTGGCTAGACATTAGATGGAGTCATCAGATAAGTTTATTTGTGGAACCTTAAAATTAAATGTCCAGATCTTTAAATGCTTATGTTTTTAGAACTACAGAGGTCTAATGAAATTGGCTTACCAGTTACCCTGGACAACATTCACTGATCCTAAAGTTTTTTTACTGGTAATTTCTGTAATTTTTATAAGTACTTTTTAAACTGGAAGTGACTTTAATGTAGCTGGTTAATCTTTATCAGAATAAAACATATGTGCAATAGTTATAAATTTATATGATAAGAAAACAAACAATTTGAATCAGATGCTTTTTCAGTTGAGTTTGTAGCTTCCTTGAGTTTGTCACTTTTAGCAGAACTCTCAAGCAACACATGATGTACTAGCTGGCTGTAGTCCTTAAACACGAGTTGTACATTTATACAATATACTAACTTTGCTAATACAGCTATATGCCAATGAAGCTTTGAAAACATACCAAACCTCTGCCAAAGTTATTTAATCTCGATGGAAAATTCAGAGGTTTAGTAATAGACTGAATTGCCCACTTTCCTTTATTGGAAATAGTGCTGTGCGTTAGATCCCATCCAGGAAATTTCTAGACTAAGCCCACTGGACTGGGAGCAACAGGAAACAATTGAGTGTTCAGAACCTTCTAGTTTTTTGGTTTGGCTACCCATACAGTTTTCCTGAGTGTTTGATTCTATAAACCAGCATGAAAATCCAAGTGGAAAATGGGGGTTCACAAAGTGGGAGAAGGTGGAGTGACACTCTGTCATAAAGTTACAGTAAACAGCCATGGCGTCAGTTCCCTCTGCATCTTTGTTTTTCTGAAATATGGATCCCAGTCCAATAACAGTGAATCCTGTAAAACAAAGTCCAGGGATATAAAAGACTAACGCGTTTATTTATTGTATGAGCTTTTGTGGGGGAAAATCATGTGGTAAATAAATTTGTTAGTCTTTAAGTGCCACAGGACTCCTTGTTTGTTTTGCTGAACTAGACTAACACGGCTGCCCCTTTGAAACTTGGCAACATGCAAGGCAATGAACCATGTGCCTCTGCAGAGTGCTATTGACTTCCATCTGTACTAGCGGATGAGATACAGAATCAGAGCTATAGTTACTACTGGCAGACAGGATTAATAAAATCACTAGTATTCCAGATTGCTTGTTCAACATTGTGATTTATTTTTAGCGTGTTCTAAGTAAAATTTATGATGCACAGATTCTGGCATATGCATAATTATTGTACTATACTAAATGAAGTTTTCCTATTAGGTTCTTCAGTGTGCTCCAGCGTGGCCAGCACTTGAAGAATTGTACCTTACTTCTAATGATATTACAGTTTTAGAAAGGTAGGAGGTTTGGCTTTAAAGGCTAACATCAGCCTTTTGTTCTTAATAGACTGTGTGCATGTCTGAGAAAAATAAAACTAAATTCCAGTAGCCATTTTACCAAATTACCATTCCCATAATCTTGTAAAAGTGATTTTTAATATACTGCTTGATATGGGTCACATCTGTGAACACTGATTTTATTATAGAATTGTGTGTAGATGAGTGTAAATATTTTAAAACAATTTAAAAACCTAATTGTGGTTTTGTTTTGTTTTTTTTAATGGTACAGACCCATTAACGTTCTACAGACCTTGAAATTGTTAGACCTCTCAAATAACCAATTAATAGATGGAAATCAACTGCAGCTAATAGCATATCTCCCCAGGTAATTATTGAAGATCTGTACTGTAGATTCTTTGTCATGCTCTGTAAATTAATTCACATACGGTTTGTGGTTTGAAGCACAATAATATTGCCTTGTTAGTGAAGGTTACAGAATTTTTTAAATGAAGGGAGCTTTTGCTTTTTTTTGTGGAGAGTATTTGAATGATTTAACATGATGTGGAGTTGGAATTAATTATATTTTATGACTTAAAGCATATTTTTATTATAGATATCTGACATTGAAGTGTTTTGTTTTGTCGTTTTTTTTTTTAAAGCAAGAGTTTGAAGTTCAGTTTTTCCCAGTGTTGTGGGGACATATCCTAGTGAAAACATATCCCAGGACAGAGTTTCCAGAACCTCTGGGTTTTCTATGATAACAAGCGTTGGAGATTCGCTCCTGATTTAGAAAGGTAGTTCCTTGGTAGTGGATACATGATGGTAGTTATTAAGTGCATTAAATAATGGCATATGACCATCCTTTCCTATATGTCGGTCTGCTTCTGGAGAATGATGTTGGGCAGCACACTGAATGGATTAATACTCTGATTGGTGTAGAGTCAGAGAAGATTTGTATAGGTGGTCACGTAGCCAAGGATGTTTAATTGGCTGGCAACTCTTGTCTTCTAGCCATGGAGATGGAAGGATCCCACAAGGAGATTATTCTCTTCTCTCTTTCCTTCTAAAAAAAGATGATCAGAGTGGGGTGGAGGCAGGCGCTCACATTTAATTTCTACAGCCGCATGGAAGAAGGTACTTCCACCCACCTCTTGCTCCTCTTCCCATGTAACACTTAGGGCTATGGCTACACTACAGAGCCTTTCTGCATACCCCCTAATGCAGATGTAGCTTACACCAACAGAAGGAAGATTTCTGCTGGCATAAGAACGCCCTTTTCCCAAATGATGTTAGCCATGTCAGGAGAGCAGGATGTCCACTGCAGCATAACTGCTTCAACAATGGGGATTTTGTCAGCATAGCTACGTCAGTCAGGTGTGGCTTTTCACACCCTGCAGTAGTTGTGCTAATACAAGTTAAGTATGGATCAAGCTGAAGAGTTTATCTACCCTGGGAAATTTACCAGTATGCCTACCCTAGTAGAGTTATCTGCTGGTATCCCTGTGTGGATGCTGTCTATTGGGAGTCAAGTGCCTCTTCTCTGGTTTAGGTTCACTGGTTCAAAGAGACAGACATTAAACCAGAAAAAGGCACTCTGAAGGTATGTGTACACTGTGGTCAGAACCCTCCTAAATTTCCTGAACCCCTTTATCCACTCCAGCTACTGTCCCCAAAGCACCTGCCCCCATCAGACCCCTCTTTCCCCACCTCCTCCTCAACCCCAGTCCCCATTCCCTAAGCTCTTTGCCCCGCATGTCCCCACTCCAGCCCTCCTGCTCCCCCATCTTTACTCCCCTTCTGCCCTCCAGCCTCCTCCATACCTCCCCCGCCCACCACCCCTGATCCCTTTTTCCCACCCTTCCCTCCCCCCCCACAGAGCCACCCAAGGGCAGGCTGCAGCAGTTACAGTATAATTTGATGGGCCCTGGAACACTCCTAATCTCTGGCCCCCTTTCTATATTGTCTGGGCCTCTTTCATGCATGTGCAGTCCCCAGCCCCGATAGATATTTTTGAGCCCTACAGGCCTTCCTGAAGCTATTGCTCTGACGTAGCCCTGACATATGGACTGCCCAGAGACCTAGGGTCCAGCCAGGACTTCCAGGGCCCACAGTTTCTGCACTACCTCACTATGCAGTGTCCTTCCCCGACCCCCTACAACCCAGTGACCCAGCTGCCCTGGAGCGACAGACACAGGCACTTGCTGATTGAAATGTACCCTCTTTTTGAAAGTTTTAGGACTATCCAGCACTGAAAAATTGAGTAAAACTGACAAAAATTAAGACAAATTTCATTTAACAGCTGCTATGATTTTGGGAGCATATTTCATCTCATCATTCTGAGATGTAGTAATAGGATTGTTGTACGTAAGACATTTGAGATAATTATCCAGCTCTGCTTGGTACTGGTGCAAGCTTAATAAGGGTAGTGTCCAGTTGTGGGTGTCACAGTTAAAGAAACATGAACAAATTGATGAGAATCCAATGGAAAGCAACAAAAGTGAAAAAAAAATTATAAAACCTGACCTATTGGGAGGTTACAAAAACTGTGTGTTTATATTCTTGAGAAAAAAAGGGTTAGGGGAGACCTAAAAACAATTGTTTTCCATCTCCAGTGCAGACAGGACAGAAACATTTGGCGTAATTTGCAACAAGGCAGATGTGGGTTAGCCTTAGTAAAAAAAAAAAAAAAAAAAAAAAATTTAAGGATAGTTAAGCCCTGGAAAAGGCTTCTTTGAGGGGAGGATGTGGAATCCCCATCTCTGTAGGTTTTTAAGAAGGGGCTAAACAAACATCAGGGAGAGTCTTAGCAGCCCAGCTTGTGGCGCCCACTGACACAGGGGCACTGGAGGAATTCTCTCCTCTAGTTCCAAGAGGAAAGGTTAGACTCCTCCAAAAACTGAGTCACCCTCCCTCCTCCAGCATCCCTATTTAACTCCTTCCTGGCTGCAGAGGCTCCAGCTTGCAGCAGAGGAGAGGATCCCACTTGTCATTTGCTTCCAAGTGCTGCAGTAGTGGGGGACAGGACAGCGAAAGGGGCACACACATAGGAGGAGGAAGCGGCAAGACTTGGGTGGGTCTCAAGCCGCCAGTGCTGCACCTTTTCTGGCTGCAGTCCATACCCCCAACCCTCAGCTGCAGCTTGTTAACCCCTATGCGTCCTGCTGCAGTCTCAGACCCCATGCTGGGTGCTGAATGTTTCCAGCTGGGCAGTTGCTGTTCCCAAGTGAGGGAAGGGTGACTCCTGTGTGCTGCCTGCCTCTCTGCCAGTCCTGCATGCGTGGGGGGCTGGCCAGCACTTTACAGCAGGGCAGGCATGCCTTCCCTCTTCCTGTAGTGGTGCTTCCCCTGCTTGGAACATGTTGGCTCCATTTTCTATTTTTAGGGGCACCAGAACACTGGGCCCCTTAAAAATAGACCCAGCTTTCTGAGCCCCTGAAAATAGAAAATGGAGCTGGAATGCTGCATTCCAGGGCCTACTATTTTAAATGGCATGGGCCCTGAAACACAGTGTTCTGGCTCCATTTTCTATTTTTAGGGGCCCTGGAATGGTGCCCCCTAAAACTAGTGGGTCCCGGAATGCTGTTCTGGTGCACTCCTGCCTACTTTAACTCCTGGGTCTGAAGTGTCACTAATACTGTTGTTTAAGATGTCATGGCTATTGTCGTTGGTGTTGTCTAAGCTAGTGTTGATCTAGTTGTCTGGGTGAGCACAGCCACACCTCTCATACCCTAAATCTTCCAAAAGCGCGTCCATGTGGAGCGTTTTTCCAACTTAGCAATTTCAGCATAATTGTACCAGCGTAGCCATGCTCATAGAGCTCCCTGTGTAGATAAACCTTAACGAACCCCTTCAGACAGTCAGGCGGGGAAGCCAAGGGGTTGTCTACAGTAGAAATGTTACAGTGGCCCAGATGCTGCATGGCTGTAGCACTCCAGTTACTGTGGTGATGGAAGAGGTTCTTCTTTTGCTGTGGTAAATCCAGTTCTCTGAAAGATGGTAGCTAAAGTCAGTGGAAGAGTTCTGCTGACCTGCCACTGTCTGCCCTGGGGCTAAGGGTTCTCAGTCTCTCTCAAGGGTTGTGCCTAACTTTCTACTGTGGACTGGTTCTAAGGTCCTTGCTTCTCCCCTGTTGATGCTGCAGTTGCAGACTGCATGTCTTTATTGTAGGGTGGGATGGGAAGAGAGGTCATGACCCAAAATAGGAGTGAGGTGTCTGAGACAGAATGCTTTTACATAAGCTGTCCAGTCCCATATCCTCTTTTACCCCATCTCAAGGGCTGTTCTACAAATGCAAATGGTTGTGCCTTTATGGTTTTGGTTTTGTCTCCTGAATAGGAGCTTGCTTTCCATATCCTGTATTCTGCGTGCCTAATATGGTCTTCAACTGGCTATGAACATGTCTAGGATTGACATGAATTCTGTTAATGGAATATTTGGTTAACTTTGGAGAAATCCTGTTAATATATAGTCCTCAGAATTGTTAGCAAGTTTTTCATAATTTAGGATTGGTTAAAAATCCAAGGGTGTTTAGTTTCTAATGTTCTTTATCTATGTAAAGTGTGGATTATAATGGAAATTTCAAACAAATCAAGAATACAAAACTGGCTAGATGGAAAAATCCCTGTTAGAATTTTTCCTAGAGAAGTAATAGTCTTGTTCAAAGAATGCCTTGATAGTATTTAAAAAACAAACAATACCAGCATCTTGTTGCTTCCTATTCCTGGGAATCAAAACTCTTGGTATTTGTTCTGTAGTGCATGCTTTAAGAATGTTCCCACCTTGCTGAAAAGCTCTGTGATATTTTGTAGTGGTGACTTCATTTAGTTTTGTCTATTCAGATACGTGGAACCTGATGAACAAGTAGGACTGATAAATTGCAAAATGATTTAGACAAGTCCTTATACCAAAACCAATGGCCATAAGGGAGCTATAACTTCTTAAAAATCAAACCATTCCAAAGATTAGTATCTTCAGACAAGATGCCGTTCTGAAAGCCTGGAACTCTACTGCTGCTGTTCCCCACTCAGCTTTTTGCACGTCAGCTACAAGCCCTGACGTTGGTAACAACACTTAGTGTCAGTGCGTTAACAGGGTTGCACCATGTAGAAACTTCAATATTTTTTACAAAACTCTTTTTAACAGATATATTCAACTTCTAAATTTCAGATTAGAGCAACTAATTCTTTCAAACACTGGAATTTCTTCTATACATTTTCCTGATGTTGGATTTGGTACGTAAAGTAAGCCCTGCAACATTTCTACATTTCATAATTTCACTATTGTCTTGTAAACTTTGTCTCTTTTTTTCTAGGATGCAAGACTAAAATGTTTCCTTTATTGCAACGTCTTGCAGTAGATGACAATAAAATATCACAAGTAAGAAAGATTTTGGCAATTCCTCCTTCCCCACATTTAAGTTTTGTTTAATGAGAATTTGTAAAATTGTTTTTTTTTGTTTTCCCTGGTTATATATTATGTAATAGGAAAAAAAAAAGCCTATGTTGAATTTTTTCACTGTCATCTAGTTTTAACTAGATTTTTTCAAGTTTTCAAAACCTGGCTTTAACATAAAATGCTTTCTTGGATTTTTTTTTTTTTAAAGAAATTGCAGAGAATTCTGTTTATGGCCTTTAGCCATTCCCATGCTATGATTGCAATCCAAACACTGGTGGCATACTTTGGGGGGGGTGCCAGCCTCGGAGCATACCAGCCAGACCCTCATGAGAGGATTCATCCTCTCACTTACATCCCTGGTGACCGTGCCGACCAGGCATAGCGCCAAACTCTGACCAGAGTTTGTGACCCATCCCTCCGTCTCCCATTCCTTAGTTCCCACACTGGGCGCAACAAGGGTCATGGGCTGGCTTGGTGCAGCTACTGGGGATGTCAGTGTGGGGCGGCTCCTCCAAGAAGGGCCCAGCAGGCACCCAGCTACATGGCCCCTCAGTATGCTGCTGCTTCAGCGCCGCCCCAGGAAATGGGGCTGTAGACCTGGTGGGAGAGAGGGGAGCCATGCAAATCCGTGTCTCGGGCCCCAGAGATTCATGGTACGCTGCTGCCGAACACCTCGTGAGGTGGAGTGCCCTTTAAAATCAGTGGGGAAGCACGTATTTAACTGTGGTTAGAAAATGATGAAATCGTTACTCCTCACTAGATGTATGATGCACAGAGAATGAATTTGCTCTGCATCTTGATGTGCTAAATACAAATGCTTGTGTTCTAGGAGTGGTATCATCACGTAATTATTTTTAGGTCACAGTGACATTGCTTTTCCACTTGGTTGCCTTCTAATTCCTTCAAAAAGGTCTCTTTTCATAAGCTAAGTAAAGCAAGATGAAAGTGGTATTCAGTAGAGTGGACTGAGGGTAACCAAAAAGCAATTAGGAAGTGGCACTGCTGGTGGTTATGTGGATAGACAATTGTCTGTCATGACTACATGCTGTTTTCTTCACAGATTTTTCTTTTTTTAAAAAAATGTTGTGATTCTTTCCCCTTTTCATTTCAGTGGTCATTTATCAATGAACTTGATAAATTGCAAAGCTTGCAGTCACTGCAGTGTCAGAATAACCCTCTGATGGGCACAGAGAAGAGCCCAGAAACAGTGAGGCAGCTCATCATTGCCAAGATAGGCCAGTTAAAAGTTCTTAACAAATCTGAGGTATGTGATGGTTTTTCAACTAATCACACAAATTGTTCTGGAGAAAAGATTGACTATAAAAGCACTTGGGAAGGTGGGAGGGTGTCTGGAGTTTCTTCTCTGCCTAAGTGTGAATGCACCTGGATGCTAGGAAATCTTCACTTTGAAGACTGAGCCAGCTAATGTAACATGGGACAGAGTCAGGAAACCCTGGATGCTGTTCTTGGCTTTGCCATGAAATCATTGTAACTTCAGGCAAGATACTTAGAGTAAAATTTTCAAAAAATACCTAAGTTTTATTAATGTCACAAAAGGATCTTCCTCCCCCAACACAGGGCTTTTGAGTTAAATAGGTTCAACAAAAAATATTTTAATAATTAACCATGTTTTTTCTTTCCCCTTTTCAAGTAAAAAATTACAATGTATACACATGTCAGTGCTGTCCCTTTTAAAATATGGTATCATTGTAGTAACTGATGACTGGAGATACTGGAAATTAGGAAAGCTTTCAAAACCATATGACTTATCCCATGGTTAATAACTAATTGTGCTCTACAAGCTTTCACAGCTCATAATGTCCTCACGTGGACATCATTAACTAAAGGGAGCGTGAATCAATTGTGGGAGTTGAGACTCTTTGCAAGGTTAGAAGATACGGAGCATACAAGTAACTATCATTTAGGAATCTCAAATCTTAAAGGATCCCAAAGTTGGTCGCTTTTATTTATTTATTTTGAATGGTAGATTAGTGACACACTGTTGTGTACTTGTCAGTGTAGATCTTTCCTGATGAAAGAAAGGGAGCAGAGCTGGACTATCGCAAAATGTTTGGAAACGACTGGATAACGGCTGGTGGAAATCAGAATCCAGACAAAAACCAGCCAAATGAGGAATTTCTTGCTGCTCATCCTAGATACCAGTTACTCTGCCTCAGTAAGTACAATGACAGTGAAATGAAAAATTTCCTGCTTTGATTTTTATTCTTACATTTCCAACGTACATATGGGTGGTGGAGATCTTTTAATTATCTGTCCTTCTATTCTGGAGGCCTCCTTTCTTTTTTGAGCTTACTGCATTTGAAGTCAAAGGAGGAAAAGAAAACAGATCAAGCAATGTAAGGCCCTTTCTGAGAACATTTCTGCTGATTTGGAAGAGGCCAACATGCAGAATTGCAGAAGAGTAGACAGTCCTGTATTCATTGTTCTGATCTCCAGCGTTAGAGCCAGGGTTAATTGTTCTAGATAGTTCTGAAACTGTCCTGACACTGGTACTCTGCTCCTTTCTCTTTAAATGTACTGTTTTTTCAGGACAGGAATATTCTTGTTGTCAAAACCATTGACCTGCTGCAGGCCTTGACTTCCACAGTAAAACAATCATGGATTATCTGGAAGTCGGGCAGTTTGTTCATTTTAAGGAGCTTGTGGTCTGTCCATTAAGAATGGCCATAGTGGGTCAGAGCAACGGTCTGTCTAGCTCAGTATCCTGTCTTTTGATGGTGACCAATCCTGGGTGCTTCAGAGGGAAAGAACAGAACAGGCAAATGATTATATCCCTCTCGTGTAAAGACAGAGGTGGAAGAGGCTACCTTCTTGGACAGTTTTTCAGCTCCAAAAAGGCTCGGCAAGTCCAGTCTCTGACACAATTTTCAACTTGCATTGCTGTATCCATTGAAGTGTCTGTCTGTCTCAAATTGCGACTCTTAAGTTTGTACAGCTCCTTTGCCCTGCTTTATAACTACATTGCTGCTTGGTTTTCCTTAATACAAAACATTTTTCAGATTTATGCTGTTACGAATAGAGATAGCACAGGTGCCCCCTGGCCCAGCCACAGGCAGACTGTTTGCAGGGCTCTCTCCCTATAACTAAAAAATGAGAGTTGTAAAAGCGTTCTCACAAGCAGAGGAACCCTTCAGGCATCCTATTTATTTTTTAAATGTCCAGTCTCCAGTTGCTGTTCCATATTGACTGATGCAAAATCTTTTAAAAGGTGATTACTGAAAATGAGTGAAATTATTTCCAGCCCTAGCAGATCTCACTTTCTGGAGACATAATTGACCTTAGGTCACAGCACGGCTCTTGAGCTCCCAGCCTGTGGACAGCAGGACTGCTTAGCCCCTTTGGAAGCAGAACAATGAGGGACGACAGAGTCCCATGCTCATTGTGCGACCTGAAATTCCACGTCCCACAGAGTATCGAGAAGTTTTCCTCTGTGATGATGTACACTGGAGAAAGAATTTTAGCTAAAATATTTAACAACAGTTTTTCATGTTTCTCACTAATCTTGCGTGTGTGTTTCATGAACAGAATATGGTGCCCCTGAAGAAGGTGAACTGAAACAACTACAGCCTTTCATTCTGAAAAATCAGCTGCTAAGTAAGAGACCAGAAATTTATAAAATTACATCTTTTGCATTTAAAATACACATGCTACAAGCGGACAATCTCCTTATTGGAGCACTAAGGAAAAGGTGCTTTAACCACCTGTGAAATCAGTTGATACACCAATAAGGAGCAAGAAAGGGGGCAAAATTGCCTTCTAGTTCATGGTGGAGGCTGAATACACTTTCCAGAAAAAAGAATTAAGCTAGTTAAGGCTCTGTGTATGTACTTACAGAATGGCCTGCTAAAGGTTCCACAAACATCCGCATCTCTGGTCCCATATAGCTGTCTACTAGAGTGTACAGCTGTGCCGCTTTGAGGTGTTTTGGTTTTTGGTTTGGTTTTTTTTTTTGACTGATTCCTGCAAATTTTCAGGAGGCAGCAGGCAGGGTGAGTAGAATAGAAAGTATTATGGTATTACAGCTACCGTGTAAGGACAGGTAGGGGCAGCTGGGGCCTTTTCAATCCTTCATGGTCTTGTTATCCCCCATAGACATGCCTGAAATGCTGCAATCCAAGATCTGAGAGAGTTAGTAGTTAGAGCTGGCCTTGGGCTAGGGAGCTAAGGCCGAAGAGTCATAATCCCATCAAATTAATACCTGCAGAGAAGCAGACTTACCAGTTAGTGGTGGTCTCCTTTGCTTTGCCAGCCAGAGCATTATTAGTTTTTGGGGAGGCAAGATCCAGCTTTTGTTGGATTCTTTTGATTTAGCCAGTCTAATGGGAAACAGAAATCTCTGTTCTACTGACTAGAATGGAGGTACCCATGATTCAGGACTTCTGTCCAGAGCAGTATATCCATGCCAATACAAATCAAAATGACAAGTTTGGGCCTGCATGCCAAGATATTGAAATATGATTGATGGAACAGCATTTATGGCTGGTGTTTTTTACCCTCAAATGCTGTCTAATACTCAACAATCCTCCTTTTTCATTGTGAGAGTGGCAGCTTGGGTTTTAGTTTTCTGTAATGTGTGGTTTCACATGAATAAAAAGTTACGTAAGAGTCTGCCAGGAAAAATCAGTAGCAGGTCCCTGTGATGAGGGGCATGACTTAAGAATATTTGATTTTTTGTACATCCTAACTGACACACATGCTTTGTACGCACAGTTCATTTACTTTTAACAGGGGTGTCAAACATGAAGACTGTGGGCTGCCTGCACGCCACAGGGCAACACTCTCCCTGAAAGTGAGAGACAGGGAACACGTGATCTTGCACACCCAGCAATCTGTGGTACTGCATGAGTGTCACATTTTGTGACATCGCAGACCACTGGGCATGCAAGACTGAACTCTATGAGACCACACTGCTTCCCTAACAGAGAGAGGGAGAGGTATGAAGGAGCACAGTTTCACATACACAGCACTCCCCAAATGCTGCGAAAGCGCCATAGTATTTTGATTTATGGTATGGACAGCCTATTTGAAGAACATTTAAGTCAAAGCTGGCCTGCCACAGCACATATTTGACACCCCTAATTTACTAAATTGAAATTCTCCATACATTAAGTGCTCAAAGCACTTATGCAAACTGTATTTACCCTTTAAGGCCTGGGACTAGTGGAATTACGCTCTGACTTCAGTTGCATTTCTCATTGTGAATTTTTTTTTTTTTTTTTTTTTAAAGCTTTGACAATTAAATGTCCTGACAAACCTGATCAGAAACCCATAGAGAAGAAGCTACCAGGTAAGAACAGGAATGCTGAACTGTATGTGTTTCAATGCTTCAGCAGTTGCTTTTTGGTCCTTTTTTTATTCATTTAAATCCTCATGTCTGAAGAAATCTGGAGGCAGATGGTTCAGTGTGTCAGCACAACCGAGGCTGCTGCTGACACAGGACAGAGACCAACTTGTTTTGGTTCAGGAATTATGGGTAGGATATGAATGTTTCACCTCAGGGTTACTTGTGCTAAGTCAGTAATGACAGGCTATTTACTATAGGATGTGTGGAAAACAAGAGTCCTAGTAGCCACTTCCACCTCACAAGACTTGAGTTGGCACCGAGTAGCCAATACTGAATTGATGTACAGATTGGATTACGCTTATGCCGAGGTTTGGTCTCCCCCTGTCAGTTAGAAACACACTGATACAAAATAAGGGGAAATTTGGATGACTATCAGCACTCTGCATTTGATAAATCTTGAGACAATCAAGTTTTTTAAATGAAGGTGAGTATAGTTGGGGAAATGCACCTAATATTTGGGTTGCTGAAGGAACAGCTTTTGCGAATTGGTTTCTGGCTCTGTCTTGTAAATACACAAATTCTTAAGTATCGATTCCATCTTCAACAGAGGCTGTACTCAGCAACATTTCAGTTCTGTAATTTGGAAAGTTTATGGTTTATATAGACAAAGAAACCTAATTCCAACCTAGGCATCTGTTCTGTGTTCCTGACCTCATTAGCTTAAATTGCTGCCTAAGTCATCTGTGCTTGTTAAAAGAAAAGGATATTCTGCAGAAACTGACACGTGAATGACTGTTATAAGCAGCTCTTTCGTTAACATATGTTCATGTATGTCTGTGTGATCCTTCAAAGCTAAACAGTTTGAGGGTCTTAATTATTATAGCTGTTCTAGTACGTCTAGATCTGACTAGCTAAATAGCAAGGAAAGGACATGTCTGAATTTGTTCTTTGAGGAAAAACTTATTCATTTTTTATTCTAAAATAAAAATCACATTTATTATCACAAGTTGCATAAAATCAGGTACAGCTTTTACAAAAGGTTGATAGAAAAATATCTCAGTACATCTTGTGGTATTACAGAAATAACTCACTATTGCTGTGCCTTCAGATAAAGCTTCAGAGAAATGAAAACAATTGTCCCTGCACCAGATCCACAATTGGAGTTCTCTTCTACAAGCTATTCAAAGATCATTATAAAAATATCCCCTGTTGCTTTACGTAATGAACAAATCCTAGCAGTTTATTTGGAACTAGTTAATGTAATTAAACCTAAAACATACATTAATTGTTCCACAGTGACATTCATTTTCTTTGTGCTGGGAAACTTCTGACGCCCAATACTAAAGCACTGAGGAGCAGTTGTGAAAAATGACAAAAGCTGGGTGGTATTTATGAAGACTAGTGTGTGGCATGAAAGAGAAATTAGAAGCTATAAAATTTTGGGTGAAAATCTATAAGGTTAAATCACAGACTGATTGTTAGGCCACCAAAGACCGTATCAGTTCAGCTTGGCGCTAACTATGATTTAGAAATAGTGTTTTTGATCTACTAAAGTTCAAAAGCTGCTAGGCTGTAAGTAAATCATCAAGGTGCCTGGTTTAATACTTGATTTTTCTTGACAGATTCTATGACTATTCAGAAGGTCAAAGGGTTGCTGTATCGTCTACTTAAAATTCCAGGTTCAGAACTGAAATTGTCCTATGAAAGTTGTAAAGTAAGTTATATTTAACTTAGAATGATGCTAAGATTGACACTGCATTCTAAAATACTCCAAAATGAAATACATTTCACTTAGTGGCCAGCAGTCTCTTTAGGCTGCTATTTAATGTTTTTAAGTGAGTTTCTCATTGACTGTAGAAGCCGGATCCACCCCATTTTAGACATGAAGGGTAGCTGAAAAATATTGCCAAATGTTTGCTTAAGGGGCGTATGCTTTAAGTGAGCCTGGTTGAAGTCGTCTTTTTTTTTCTTTTTATCCTAGATGGAAGGCAAAGAAATTCAACTAGAAAATGACCTGAAGTCCTTGCAGTTTTACTCTATAGAAAGTGGAGACTGTATATTAGTACGCTGGTAACAAACTTTTTTAGGGGGGAGCCCCTTTACAATTTAACAAACTGTAACTCGTGCCTGTACATATTTAACATGGATGGAGGGGGATGTGAAATTTGGTGTGCTTAATGCCTGCTTGTATATTTTGAATAAAATAAATCAGTAGCTATTCAGTTAGTGAGTTTGGTACATAATTTCAGTGGTTCTCTTAAATCAGCACATTAAATAGCAGGAGGATCTCCTTAGGTCTTGTGCTGCCCTGGTGAGAGTTTGTTTATACAGTTTTAAGCAAACTTCCACATTTATTTTACTCAGAATATGTCATCAAACTTCATGTGACATTCTCATTTTGTAATAGCTACAAGGTTAAAAGCCACCAGGACAACTGCTGTTGTGCTAGATAAGGGCACTTAAATTCTGCTGTAAGGTCTTCTGAAGAGAGAGGTGGAAACAACTTAAGACTACTTCTGTGGAATCCTGTGACAAGAAATGTTAGTTGTGCAGAAATAATGAGAGATCTAGATCCTGATTTCCTTGGTACCATATCCTGTTTACACATGTATAGCAGGGAAAGGATCACAGTTAAAAACTAAGCTGCTGCAGTTGGGGATTTATTCAAAATAACTAAGCTGTTTAATGGATGTTCTTGGTATGTTGTGCAAACGTTATTTAAACTACATCGTTCTAGTTATTCACTGAGTTATTAGAACAATGTAAATCCCTTTGAATCTAACTATACTTACTCTAGTTCAAGATTTGGTATAAGCAAATGTTGATCTTGCATCATAATCACTAAAATAAGTAAATATACACAAACTAAAAGCTAATTTATCCTAATCTCACATTTACCTCTCCCTGGTTTGTGGTCTTAGGTAGTGAATCACATTAATCCTGTAAAAAGAGGTGCTGGAGTGGAACTCTGCTCTCACATGTTACACGAGGCTCAGACCCAAATTTTACCAAGTACAGCCCCAGATTTCAAAACCAGGCTAGGTGGAATTCATGTGTGCAGCAAGTACAAGTAGTAATCTGACTTTATCAAGAAAATTGCTTATCTTAAACTTTTGGTTTTGTCAAATTCACACAACTTACAGAAGTCTGTCAAGGTGGACAGTAAATATCAGTCCACTTTTATCAAAAGGGATGGACAATATCAGTTACAGTACTGGTGAAATTCCTACTGTTAAATACCCTCTTTAGCATTCCTGATTGTACATGTTCTTAGCTTTGGCAATAGATACACAACCTTTCATAATGTTCTCCACACCTCAGATTCACAGGCCATAGTCACTTCAAGTCCTCCTTTCCTCACAGCTACAAGGATCACCACACAATTCCTTCTCTCTCCAGAGTTTCGTTAGTTCCTGTGGCGAATACTGGGGGGAAGACAGCATGCCAGTCTCACATGTCTTCTCACACAACCAGAGGCTGTCCTGTAAAACAGTCATTTCAGTGGGCTTCTTTGGAAGGGGACAATATACTTTACTTTTGACTTAAGCCAACTTAATAAAAACCCAGTGTGGCCACAGGGGTCTGCAGGTCGACTTAACCTTCCTTAAGTCAACCTAAGGCTCAGTGTAGATGGACCCCTTGTTACCCTTTCACAAGAAGGGGGTGACAGACATGCAATGAAACTGATCAGCAACTGGCTAAAAACTGATAACCTAAGAAATTCACTGCCCCTGCTTTGAGCCTTGCACGAACAGGATTCACCAGCTACTGACCTGATGTGTGCCAGAAACTTTTCTGTGAATCATACAGCTTCATACTGATCTCAGGGTGTGGCGTTTAGTAGAGGACCTTACAGGTTCCTTAAATACATACTGCTGGTCTGACTGGTTTAAACCACTGGTTCCCAGCCTGGGGCCCAAGGACCCCAGGGGTCTTCAGACATGTTGCAGGGGGTCCACAGAGCTGGATCCCAGCAGGTGGATGGGGCTGCAGCAGCTCCACGGCAAGGACAGGGAGCCATAGCCAGGGCGGCACCGCTTGCTGGCTGTCCCAGTGGTGCAGGCCAGATTACATAATGGGGGGGGGGCAAAGTTTGTGTGTGTTAAAAAGGGGTCCCTGGCCTGAAAAAGTTTGCAAACCACTGGTTTAGATAATTCCTATATATTCTGACAAGTTACCACTAAAGCTTGCTTATTGTTTAGCCAGACACCAAGCAGAAAATCATCATGAACAATTGAGGGAAGTGCTATTGGAAACTGGAAAGAAAAATGCCCTAAACAAACAGCTTGGTTAAAAAAAAAAAAAGCCCCAGTACGAGTGCCAGAAGACTTGGACATATGCAACACAGCAGAAACTGAAAAGTTAAACTGAAATACTAGTACTTGTTTAAGTGAAAGAACATCACCCAGTAATGTGTTAACCTAGTTTTTGTATTCTATATGCACAAAGAAAGAATTAACTCACACTAGTACTAGATGGGGGGGGATGGGGGACAATGCACACTAACTAACCGAGCTGCTACAGGAATGCCTACCATGAGGAGGAAAATTGCATTTTCCAGGGGCTACCCATTTTAGACTGAGCACCATGCTATAGTACCATGGGAAAACACTTTATGCTGCCTTGCTTACCTGATATCGTTTGGGCCCTATAGCTGCCATCCAAATGCCCATACTCACATCTTCACCCTGTAGATGGATTTTAAAGACCCAAAACATTAGTAATACTAAGTATGACATTCTGAACAAAGAGAACATGTTTTATTTATAACTTCAATGTAGCTTCTTCAGACCATCTTCTTGAAATACCACCTCCTCCCCACTACCTCTGAGGATGCTGTATAGTCAAATTTTGGATGTGACAGGTTAGGAAATCAGGGTATGTCTACACAGATCAGTGCAGTGGGCGATATTTAGCAGGCAGTCCAGACTCTCACAATCAGTCCTGGACGTGCTCTCCAGTTGATGCAGGAGATCTATCCCCCACCTCAATCAGAGGGCATTTCCCTTTGGTGCAGCACAATGGAGATGCCACGGAAAAGGAACATTAGTAAGGTGATGGGAATGTAGCCCTAAAGCAAATATGATCGGAGACTTGCAGGAGTGGGGGGCAGAACTCAGAGCATAAATCCCAAATCACAAGATCTCTCAAAATAAAAATCTGCAAGTTACCCAGCACGAACAAGACTAGTACAGTAGATGCTCATTAGCAGCAGCATATCTGTGCCTTTCTGCTATATTGCTCCTAGGCCTCTGTTGCTTTCATGGGTGGCATCACCAGTGGTTAATAGGGGAAGTGTTCCTGAGAGACGTTGCTGGTAAAACAGTGATTGCTGCCAGCAAGCGTCTGCTGCCATCATTCTTGACTGCTGTCACCACACTGTGGTAGGCGTGCTGCAGAGAGCCACGGAGATGATTGGATTCAGCCTGGACTGTCCTGCAGGGCTGCAATATGCTGCCAAGTGTGTTGTGAGCCACAAGAAGTTGTGAACCACTGGTCTACTGTGCCCAGAATATGGGGAGTGTGAGACAAGGGTAGGGAAGACATAACCCCGCATGCCAAAAAACCTACAGAACCTTAAGTACCTGATACGTCTTTAGTCTTTCAGAGTTGCTTGCCAACCACTGAACAATGTCTTTGGAGATAACGTAACCGGATCCACAGGCGAAGGCTGGATATGCTGGACTGGGATACTCCAGTTCTTGCCACTTCCCTGTTCGATCAACTGCCCAGTTTAGTCTGAAACTTAAGACCAAAATAATCATACAAACACCATTTGAAGAAGATATTTTTGAAAAGTTCCAAGACTGCCTGTAATTCAGTCTCTAGGAGTGAAGCAAACTAAGTAATAATTCTAAGGAAAAGTGAGGAAAACTTTTTGTTGCATTCTGAATCAAATAAAACTATTTCATTATGAAGTTTACTGTGTTAAGACTATTGCTGACATTTAATTTCAAAAGGAAATAAATGGGGCATAATTACATGATTTGTAAACACTAACAGAAAAAAAGCCATGCCAGGAAACTTAGCTCTGGTGTGCATTTCTACTGCAACTAACTTCAGCTCATGACATGTGAATTCATGGATAAGAGCAATGTGTCAAATCCCAATCCAGTTGTGTTTTGTGCAGTTTTAATGAGGACAAAACAGAACTGATACAGCCAGCAGGCACACACTTACCGTGATCATAAACATACTAGTGCCTGGGCCACTGATGCAAAACAGACACCCTCTTAAAAAGCATCAGTCAAGGGGAAAGTTGGGCAGCAAGAGGGATACGTATTTCTTCAAACATGGCTAATTGTGCAAGTCCAGAAACTAAAAATTGTAATGTGGAGTCCTGTTAACAGTAGCAATCACCCCTCCTCCTGAAAGCCACCACTCTGGCTCTTGTCGATCAGGGCACCAGTCCTGGCTTTGTAGTATCAAACACACCACAGCTTTGCTGGTTGACAGGTCACTTAAGGGCTCTGTTACTAGGCTGATATTCACTGCAGGCCACACCTGTTTATTACTTTTAGCAAACCAAGCAACATATTTTAGCCATCACAGTTTCTTGCTCCAGCCAGGTCAGACTCTCCCTAACCCACACAAAATTGAAGACTCAGTTTAAATAGCTGAAAATAGCCCAGCCCTAGGGTCTGTTCTGACACCTTTTCTTCAGCCTTTCCCTCACTATTAGCAGTTAAAGGAGGGTGATGGAGCTGTCCTGGTCCCTAGGGGTACTGGCCACACAAAGCAATTCAAGCCACACAGCTGACTGGGCTCAGGGACCCCCCCCCCCAGGGAGCTAGCGCCTACAAGGCCAAACATCTACCCTGCAGTTTGACAGTGGGAAGCTCTGCAGCAGCAAGTGTTGACTTGCTGTGTACTCCCCCCCCCCCCCAAACGGCTGGACCAGCCCGCCGGGTGGGGGGGTCAACCTAGCTGGCCAAAACCAGCAGCATGGATGGTGCCGAATTGGCAGGGACAGGCTGGCCAGCCAAGCTGCAGCACCCGCACTGCTACTTCTGCTCTGCTAGCAGGTGCAGCGCTCACATGAGCCCACTGAGCTGGGCTGGGACAGGTGCTCCAACATAACACCCCCCCCCCCCGGTAAGATGCTCAGCTATTGAAGGTGCCTGCTTGTAACCCCCCCGAGCACATCTTGCTGTGGGGGGCTTTTAACTCCCTGAAGCCCTGGGCCCAGCTGAGAAGGCACCCTGGAGTCTCACACTTCCAATCTCCAGGCCCATGCCCCAGACAGCCTGCGTTCCTTTCCAAACCACAAACAGTGATCACTTCCTCTCCTGTAAAATACAACCTTTTTTGCCTTCCCTGATGCGTTGTAAACCACCACAGTTCCCTGTGTCTGGGAATAATATTTCTTCCGGCTTCAGCCAATGTTCTGCACCTCACAGCTGACACGTGCTGTATAAGAACTAAGAATGTTATGACCATGCTCTAGATGTAGTCACAGCTGGCTGCCATAACTCAATAGGCCATGCTCTCACTAGTTAGAACCAGGTGTAAACATGATGTATGTCAACCAAAACCTGACTATTTTCTGGCCCACTAGGTCTCAGAATGCCATTACATACGACTGGCATGTCAGTGCCTCGTACTGCCCAGTGAAAGTGAAGACATGAATTGGCAGGGGTGAGTGTAACTGTCACAATACAGCCCCCCCCATCATGCCAGGCTCTAGTCACTGTTAGCAATCACTGGCTAATGAGCACTCTCACCTCACCCAGAAGTACTCAGCTACCGTTCCCCTTAGGCTAATTACCAACAAGCACTGATTCTTTACACCTTTTGCTAAGCCTAGTTGTAAATCTCAGGGATTACAGTAAGCTGGCATGCCCCAGAACACCCTTCTAGAGCCCACAAATTTGCGGGGCCAGCATTCTAGGGCCTCAAAAAATGGAGAAATCAGGCAGAACACATATGGACCCTGCCCTGGCCTGGGCACTGCAGCCAGGCTGGGGGACTTTTCAAATCTCCTGCCCTGAGCACGCCCAGGGTGGGAACAGCCTGGCCGGGGGGGGGGGGGGGGGGGCGCAGGAAGGCAGGCAGTTGGCAGGCCAGTCAGGGAAGGGGGTCAGGGAGCCTTCAGGCAGGTGGGGAAGGTGCCCAGGGTTGCAGAGCCAGCAGTGAAGGGGTATGGGGGAGAGGTCCGGGAAGTGATGGGGAAGGCATGGGGGCCAGGGCCCTCCCTACAGGGGTGTGAGGCCTGGGGCAACCGGCCTGTGCAAGGGCCCCCCCACCAGCTCCCGCTCCCTGTGTTGGGGGGGGGGGGGCAGCATGGGCCAGTCCAGGGGCTGGACTCGGCTCCTCTGTCCCCCCTCTAGGCCAAAGCAGCCAGCCCAGGGGAGGGGCAGAAGAGAGAAGCCTGGCCCCTGGGCTGGCTGTTCGCTGTCCTGGGGCGAGGTGAGCCAGACCAGAGCAGAGGCCAGCTCTGCCCACTCCCACCCCACCCTCCCCTGCTTTGCAGCGGGGAAGGGGCAGGGAGGCAGCAGTGCAGGCCCCATGCTGCCCTGCTTATGGCAGGACAGCATGGGGCCCAGGATGAGTGCCCCTCTTGTCTTCCCCAAGGACAGCCCTGCCTGGGAGCCAGTGGGCAGGTGGGAAGGTGCCTGGGGATTGGCGACTCAGGGAGTTGGCCTAGCAGGGATTCGGGGAAGGGGGACCAAGGAGCTGGCAGGTGGGTGGGGTGAGAAACAGAACCAGGGGGTGAGTGGATTGAGGAAGGGTCCCAGGGGTCAGGGAGTCATGGGATCTACATGAGGTGAATGACGCATGGAATGATTCTATCTTTTTGGAAACAGCCCCCCCCCCCCTTTTGCTGATTCCATGCTAATAACAATACTGCTCTGGATGGAAACAGTGTTTCCTCCATTACAGATCCAAGGACTTATGCACCTTTCCCACTCATTCTAAAGACTAAAATATGAATTATTTAAAATGCATCTTTGTCACAGGATGCACATCTGTACACCCTGGGTTATGATCTATATGATTTTCCTGTTCACTTGTACACTGTGATTGTATAATTTGTTGCCAATTACACCATGCAAGATTTATTCATGGAAGCTCATAACCTGGTCTACATGATTACTGTGATGATATGTTTCCTGCAGCCTCATGCATGTGTACAGAGCTGTAATATGGCTCAGGAGGTGGGAGACAGACAGAGCAGCAAGCAAGCAAGTAGCTGGAGGAGGCAGAAAAAAGATGCTAATTGAGTTCTCTGGCTCAGACCTCACAAATAGATCACCTCTGCCCAGAAAGAGAGGGGTCGGAGGAGATTGGCTGTACAAACATCTGACAGCCAAACACCTTGAGCATGAACTTGGACTATGAGGTCAGTTTAAGTAGAGATATTAGGTTGGTATGTGTATTTTACCTTTTATTTCCTTGTGGTCTCTCCGACTCATTTATACTGTGATTCTGCCAAGATTGGCCATATTCTCACTTAGAATTATGATCTGATCAATAAGCTAGTGGTAGTTTTATCTAAGCCATGTGATCTTTAGAAGGCATCAGTGAAGAAGGCTGGACATGATCCATTTCTTAGTTAAATGGAGACTTGAGTGTATGGTGATTGGGGTGGGCCACAATCTCTCTAGACAGTGCCTACTGGTGTGGTAACTGGGGCTGGGAGTGCTCGCTTGAGGACCATCCCTCGAGTAGCCAGGGAACATACACCCACTACTTGGGAACGACTGCACACAAGAGGCTGGAGTGGACCAACTCCGGAGTGAGTGATCACTTGGCAAAGCAGGGTGAATCAGGGTTCAGGAGTGGGAACTGGGGGGTCATGGTGGCACACTGGATCAGACCTAGGGAGCAGCCTGTCACAGAGGGTAGGGGGGGATGGAGGGGGCAGCATGAGGCAAAGATTGGGGTTGGGGTGGTGGTGGAGGCGGCGGCAGAATGTGAGCCCAGGGCAGCATGTGAGGCCAGGCTTGGGGCCAGTATTTTTACACAGAGCTCTAACCCTATTTTTATGGATAACTGATGCACATGGTACTGGGAACTGGTTGCAAATGCCTACCTGGGCTGGGGCCTGACCCTGCATGAAGGGGCCCCGAACAATGGGGGGGGGCAAAGATTAGGAGGGTTCCAGGGCCCATCAAATTATACTTTAATCAGTGTCAAGTCTGTATTTAGATGGCATCAAATCATGGCAATTACAGGTAGAAGGCAAACATGCATCCAGGGTTGCTATTGTTTTTAGCTGTTTGCTGGAGATCCATCAGAGATAATGATTCCACCATGAGAATATCTGATTGCCTCAAACTAAGTCTATGAGGATTCATGGAAATATTCTAATTTATTGCTAAAATTTTAGGTTATTACAATCCTGCCTGTGTCTTTACTGAGTTCAGTTACTTTCCTACCCAGCCCTTGAAACTTAACTCTCATTATTTATGTTTCTGGCTGGTTCTATAATGCAATGAAATATTTGAGCTACTCAA
The DNA here is from genome assembly GCA_007922195.1 of Podocnemis expansa. Lineage (NCBI taxonomy): Eukaryota > Metazoa > Chordata > Testudines > Podocnemididae > Podocnemis > Podocnemis expansa. The sequence continues at coordinate 22,454,558 of ML681972.1, read as the reverse complement.
CTTGATCAGAATTTTTGGCTCTGTTAAGTCACTAGTGCCAAGTACCCAAAGTATCAAAGATGCGTCTATGCAGCAAGTCAGAGGCGTGACTGCAGCACAAGCTTTAATCTACCTAGCATGGCTAAAAATAGCAGTAAAGATGCGGCAGCAGCTGAGGTTTCAATGCAGGCTAGCACCACATGCACATCCCCAGCAGAACCCACCTACAGTGCCGTCACTGCTATTTTTAGCTATGCTAAAGTGGCTGTAGTGGCCCATGCTAAAAATGATACTTCTGACTGCAGCACAGCTATAACCTTTGATCAGCCCCACCCTTCTAATCCAGCAGGGTTTCTGCAAAATGAGGACATCAATAACCAATATCACAAAAGCACTGCCAAGGAATTAGCCTGAAATTGCTTTTAACAGGCTGTGGAAAGGTTATTGTAATTTAAGGTATTAACAGCATTTCCTGTTAAACTCCAGATGGCAGGGACTGTGTGTTCCTGGTGAGGAGATACTAGATAAACCATTGTAGACAAAGTAGGACTGGGGTTTAATCAGAATGTAAAATTCTGAATATATATTTTGCCTGTCTAGAGTGCTTCCTGAAAGGCATCCTTCAGGGAAACAACTTTAAACACTATTCTCAGTATCCGAGGACTTCATTTAGCTCACTCAATTGACATTTCTCATTCTGTTGAGCAGTGTGTGCCTGAGTTACAGTCTGGTCTTGGCACTTTTTAGATGTCACAGGAAAATCATGAATAAAAAGAGAAGCGCTTAAGGGGAAATGCTGGTTTAATCTTTTGAAACCTTCAGATCAAGCCTGGGTGCCTTCCTGGAAGACGGCTAGCCATGCACAAATTACTGGTCTCAACTGGGTGAAGGTTAAGTTCTCAAAAGTTGCTGAGAGTTGGGAGTAGACAGCAGCAAGAAGTTCATATAATATGGTATTTTGCAAAAAAGCCCATGCAAGGCAATCATCAGACATGAAGTTAAGGACAGGACTTTGCAGCTGAGCAAGTCTCTCTCAGATTGTAGGTTACAGAAGTTTTGGTGGGTAGGCCTGCTGATTACCATCATTAGAAGTCTCTAAAGCCTCATCTTTTTCCTTAAATTTATTTCATGACAAAAGGCCAACTTCTAAACTCTCCTCAGTTTTTACACCTTTGACTTCAAGGAGTTACTCTTCTTTTATAACATAAAGAGATCAGAATCAGTTTGACGTGGCAGCCACTCATTTGAGCAAATCTACTGCTGAAGTGTGCAGACACTACCACCACTGAGGCCAAGAAAGTTATGTCAGATGAACATAGTCCTGTGCCTGCAGTTCTTAGTATGTCCCCTGCAAGAGGAATCTAAATTCTAAGCTCAGACGGCTGGTTTCCCATGGCACACTAGACCAGCAGGTTGGAACATTCAAGAAGTTTAAAAAGCAGCACTTTTAGCTATTTTAATTAACATATGGAAACGTATGAAATACAATCATACACCATATTTCAGAGATTAAGGCTAGATGGGGCCATTTGTGATCACCTAGTCTTGACTTCCTGAGCAATAAAAACAAAGTTTTACCCAGTAATCTTTGCATCAAACCTTGAATTTCTGGTTGGGAAAGAGCTTATCTTCGAGAAAGATATTGAGCCTTGATTTAAAGATTTTAAAGTGGTGTGGAATTCACCATATCTATTGGTAAACCATTCCCAGAGTTAATTAACTTCACAGTTAAAATCTGTATTTCCTATTTGACAACAGTAAACTTAATCTTTAGTGTGCCACAGTTTCTTTTATACCAAGAATGCATAGCTGCCTTATAAAGCTGCTAATAGGGGGAAGCTGGAATTTCAGCTTGTGCATAGAGGACAGTTGCAACTTCTTGGCAACTAGAAAGATGTGGGAGGAGATGTTTGGAATAAGTACATGAGCTGGATGTTTCTGTTAACATGATCTGTAGTAAAACAGGCAATACTGACTTTTGTCACTTACTACATAGGGCACAAGACTGTTAAGCCTAAAATTACTGCCTCTACTATACTAAACTAAAGCTATTGCCGCCTCATACACAAACCATTTCCAAAAAATCCACCAGAAAAAGTCACACTGGCCTGAAAGTTAAAAAAAAAAAACCCTCAGGTATGTTGGTATTGCTTCTTTTTATCATCAGCTCATTTTTGCGCAGAAATATTTATTACCTACGCACTACAGAGAAGTGTTACATCCCATCCAACCCAGAGGAACAGCTCTAGTGATCAGAAAGGCACACTCCAATGGTCAGCTGGCTTCTGCAACTCAAAGCTCAGTCCTGCTCTGACTAAAGGAATGAAGCTTCACTACTGACTAAGTGGGCACAATGTGGTGGCTCCATATGGAGACTGTGGAATTTATTTTTATAGCACTAGAACATCTGATCGAAATATGGAGAAATTAAAAGATCCATAAAAATAGTAAATAAAGTCTGAGACTTACTTGCCCCACCAGATATTTGGCCTGTCGAGGTTTTTTTGCATAATCCTGTTAAATACAGCTTCCAAATTCACATAACAGTCATCATCTGTCTTCAGCAACAAATCGAAGCTAGCTGATTCTACCGTCCTGTTGCCAAAACAAAAATAGCGATGCTTTACTAGGAGATCATTTTAAATTGCATTACAACTCTGCAACATAACCTGTATGCAAGATAAGCAATGAAAGGACCCATTGAAGAAGCAGCCAGTTGTCCTCTTCCTTTTAAATGTTTTTCCTACCAACTGATACTGAGGACTAGTTCTAAAGGAGAAACACGCAGCTGTTGTCTTATCGTCATGGGTTTGCACAAAGTATGAAAGGAATCTGAAACAGGATTTTTGCTATCCAGCACAGCTGATGGGTTAATTTACAATGCATCTGTCTGAAACAGTATGGACCTCAAAAAGATAAGAACTCCTGCAGAGAACTACATCACAACTGTTAATGTCAGGACCTGCATAAAGATCTAGGAGTCCAGCTAGCTTTCTGTATGAGGACAGCTGGTTCAAGGACAGTGCACAACAAAGAATGATTTGTAGTAGTAACTTGGTGAAGTATTAAATAGGTAATCCTCAACACTGCTGTGAAGTACATAAATTATTTTACAGATAGCAAAGCCGACTGTAAGGAAAAACTCAAAGACCTAGCGTGAGCTTATTCCTTGGTTTATCCAGAATGACAGGATATATTTGACTATATAGTCACTTCCTCTAGAGAGCAAACTGTTTTCCTCAAATCCTGCATTACTGAGAAATAAATAATGTTTTGTTAATGGGCAACCAGTCACCACAGAGATTTAAATGATTTGACCCTTACCTCCCCTTTTCCGCCATCAGAAATGTTCTTCAGTTTCTCATTTCCATATAACAAACAAGGAGTCCTGTGGCACTTAATGACTAACAAATTTATTTAGATTTATTAACCTAAGTGCCACAGGACTCCTCGTTTTGCTGAACTACACTAACATGGCTGACCCTTTGGATCCTTTCTGTACATTACACTATTCCGTTTTTGGTTTTGTTTTTTTTTTTTGTTTTGTTTTGTTTTGTTTTGTTTTTTTTTAAACAGCACTGGTGGCATTTAAAGTTGTTTAACAAGGAAAGAATCAGACCAAGGTAAACATTAGTAACTCCAGTGAATTCATTAGTTAATCTTTCTTAACATGACTATGAACAGAGAATCAAGCCCACTCTCTTTCTGGATTATCAGCATGCATTTTTGGAACATATATGCATAAATATGAGAGATTTGCTGCACGTATCTAAACATGTCTCCTTAGACTATTTATATACAAGTGATACTATAAAATGTACTTGAACTTTTCATATAAATGCTCTCCAGTTGTATTACCAATGCTATTTTTAAAGTTCTAATGACTCCATGTGGATTAGTTCCAATGGGGGAGCTGTTAGTCTAGTTCAGCAAAAACAAACAAGGACTCCTGTGGTACTTTTAAAGATTAGCAATTTATCGCATGAGCTTTCATGGGAGAAAATCCCACTTCATCAAATAAATTTGTTGGTCTTTAAAAGTGCGACAGGGACTCCTTGTTTGTTTTCCACTTCGACTGTACAACTCAGTAAACACTTGACCCTGCAATGGGCTTATTTGTGCATGTGTGTATATAAAGTTAAGTACATACCTTTGGGGAATCAGGATGAGGATTTTTGGAAGGTGTGGGGGGAAGACGACAAAAAGTTGTTTGTCAGTTTGTTTGGGTTTTTTACACTTAATAAATACCCATAGAGAAATTGAGTTTAGAGCTGGAACTATTCAATATGCAAAACGTTCTAGTGTTTATTTCTGATAATTTATTTGTAGTCATATCTTCCAATACATGTATATTGTGCAAATATACTGAAACTAAAACAGAATTTGAAAAAAAATCTAAATTTTTAGAATAAAACGCTGTTTTTTCAGTTTTTTTTTTACTCTAAGGAGTTTACAGGTATTCTTAATTGCTTCTTCAATTCATGTTCTGAAATGATGCATCCATCATTAATTGTCAGACCAGTGGTTCCCCACCTTTTCTCTGCCATTGCACACCTTGATACCTTCAAACTTTTCAAGGCACACCACCATTAAAAACTCATGAATATTCAAATTAATTTAAATTATTTATGAATATTCATGAACAGTGGCAGGTGTTTCAGAAATGCTGCTACATGGGGTAGTAGGGGTAGCAGAGCAGGGGTGGCAAAACACGGAAGGTCAAGAGTTGTGTGCAAAGGCAGGAGTGAGTGTGGGGAGCAAAGCAGGGCAGGGATGGCCAAAGAGGACAAAGGCAGCCATGTGGGGAACAGCACAAGGGTGCAAGAGAGGACAGGGGAAGGGAGAACACGAGTGGCTTTGTGGGGAGCTGGGGGAACCTGGGGAGTGGAAAGGTAGGGCAGGGGAGCATGGCGCAGCGCCCACTTCCCCCTTCTCCACAGTGGCTCCCTCCCACCCAGGGCAAATCCTCACCCCACGGCTGCTCCCTCCCACCTCAGTGGGGCCCGTCCTCCCCACCCTCAGCCCCCTGCTGCCTGTGACAGACTCTCACATCCCTGCAGGGGCCAGAACTAGGCCTCCAGCCCCCAGCTACACCCCCCAGTCACCCCAACCCCCCCCCCAAACAGCCACCCCACAACCCCAGCTACACACCCACTACCGCCCCCCCCCACCCCCCCCCCCCAATCTCTTACCTGAGCTATTTGCAGGCTGCCTGACACAAGCTGCTCTGCCTAGCAGGGGGAGATTCACACTCTCCCAGCCTCCTGCGGCTCTCTGCTGGCTGGGTTAAGGTGGAGTAGGGTTTAATGGGAAGCCAATGGAACTCTGCGTTCCGGCTCCTCCTGCTATTTTTAGGGGGACCCCTGGAACTCCTTGTTCCGGTGCCTTCCTCTATTTTTATGGGGACTGGAAAGCTGCCTGCCTAAAAATAGGGGGCCCCGGACCTGCGTTCCAGTGCCTTCCCCCTTACTTTAACCCCCGCCTTTTCTCAGCCCAGCACAGCCCACGTGGCTAGGCTGAACAGGGAGGGAACTTTTACTCCAGCTCTCGGGGGTGCTCACGGCCCACTCTGGGTGCTACCACAGCACACACTGGTTGGGAACCACTGCATTAGACACTATGTTCACACAAGACAGAAGTCCCTGGCAGTAAAAAGCAGCTCTTGGGTGAATGTTGTGATGACAAGTGGTGCTCAAAGCCATCTGCAAGGCCATTCTGGTCTTAGTGGTGAGCCTCTCCATATTGGGTGCTAGAGCCCAGACCCTGTGAGGCACTGAGTACCTTCAGCTGAAATATGTCTTGCACTAGACATCGAGAGTGCTCTGGACCTCACAGAGCTGAACCCTTTGTTCCTGATCCAAAGCCCACTGAAGTCAATGACAGTCTTTCTACTGACATCAATGGGCTTAGGATCAGGTCTTCTATTTTTAAGCCAGCATTTAAAATGTGAGCTGCTGGTCTTCAGACTGGTTTGTGGTTGCATGTTCTTAGCAAATATCCCAGGTCAGACGTGGTTGTGATTTAACCCTTCAGATTTCTGGAGCAGAAATCTGTTTTATAGTTTGTGGGGGGAGAAGCTGAGCCAAGAAAGATCAACCCTGAAAGCTGAGACCCTACTTTTAATCAGCAGACAGAATAATATAGCTTTGTCCCTTCTAACAGGGGTCCCAAACTCAAATTACCACAAGAACTCACAAGGACTAGTACATTAGCTTGAGGGCTGCACCACTAAAACTTCTTCATACAATGATATTACAAATATCGGTAATGATAGCGTCATTGCAGGCCACAGGAAATAGTTTTAGGGGCTGCATATTTGAAACCCCTGCCTTATAGGGTGAAAACGTACATTTCTGGTTATGTTGTGTAAATGTTCAGAACACAGCATGTCAAAGACTATCTGGCACCATAACTAGGGAAATCCCCAAGAAAAAAATGTTTTTTTCCACCCTACCATCGATAGAAGTTCAGCAGTTTTGCTGGAACATTCCTGTAAGTATCAACAATGTCTACAAAAACAATATCGTCATAGGTGCTGCTTTCTTCCTTCAGTAATGCATCCTCTTGTTCAAGATTTTTTAGGTGATTCACAAACCTCTCAGGGCGAGTATGTAGGCTTTGTAAAAGAGCATCACCTTCTGAAAGAGAGGAAGGAGAAATTACACATATTCAGAAATCACACGTTAATATCCATATGCAGTGCACTACATACAGTTGTGTATATTTCTCTTGTACTAGATGCAGCATCTTTACATATTCATTTTCTCAGTAAGCATCCAACCAAAATCTGGATTTAGAAAATTCTGCAACTAATAATAATAATAAAAAAGCAGCACTAGTTTTTAGAAGTTGCGGACAATACGTTGAGGGGGGTTGTCAGAAATGTACTCTAATGAAAAAGGAACAGACTGCTTCTTTGCTTTAAATAAAAAAATTCAAGTCTTACAAATGTTTTATATGAATAAGTATCTGGCCTTTCACTCTTACTATTATAGGTAGAATAGGAACACAGTCCAAATAAATATAAGTTTACCCTAAGCTCATTTATCTGCAGAACAGATGGAAACTGAAAAGCAGGTTTTCACATACTGCTCTGAAAAGTCCCAGCACAGCTGCACATTTTCCGCAATACAATCATTCTGACTTGTTCACATCTACCACATTGCATAATCAGTTTTTTATAAACAAATAAGGGAAAAATCAGGGCACATATTCCACCCTACTTGGAACTTTTCGGGCAAGGGGAGAGGAAAATAGCAATTTTACATGTGGTTTCAATGCACTTTAAGATCCTCCTGCCCAAACATACAGGAGGATGGGACAGGTCAATCACATCTGCCAATCTTATCTACTCAGCACAGAAATGGTACTTGAATAGGATTTGGTGTCTGGCAGTGTATTAACTGTTGTATATGGAGTCAACGGCACATATCCCTGCAACAAACCACGCTGCCAACTTCGGCTACGTATCTGCACAAAGGACACTATTAGAGGACCTAATAAAACCAGTTACTCCATCACAGGCTCATTCACCTGCTCATCCACCAATGTAATTTATACCATCATGTTCCAGAAATGCCCCTTTGCCTTATACATTGGACAAAGAGGACTGTCTTTGCACAAAAGAATAAATGGGCACAAATCTAATGCCAGAAATCCCAACACTCTAAAACCAGTGGGTCAGCACTCTATTAATGATTCACTAATTGTGGTGCTCAGACTGATGAATACTATATTAAGGCTTCAAAGAGAAGCTGCTGAGATCGAATTTATTTGCAAATTCGGTTGCATTGCTTCAGGAGTTTTCTCATTACAACAGGTGATTTGACCTCATCTCCCTCTGTATGCTGTTCCCCAGTGTTTGAATCTTTACAACTGTTTTGATTTGTTGTTACAGTGTGATCTGTTCCCATGAAGTACATTCTCCTGCATTTATTTCCTCCCATTCTGTAAATTCCCCCATCTTCAAAGCGTCTGACAAAGTGGGATTTTAATCCCACAAAAGGTCATGCAGTAAATAAATTTGTTAGTCTTTAAGTGCCACAGGACTCCTTGTTTGTTTTTACTAAACTAGACTAACACGGCTGCCCCTTGGGAACTATGTTCCAATCTGTTACACGCAGCAAACATCTGCAGTGGAGACAGACACTTATTACCTCCAAGGAAAGCCTAAAACTGGACCCATTATTTCTTTACTTTCCTTTTGTAGTGAAGCTTTAACACTGACAACTTTTTATAGACTGAAATTGGTTTGTTTGCTTCCAAACCCCATTTTCACTCTAACTTATTTTACTTAAAATGAATTTTTGTTCTTCCTTAGCCTGGGACAGACAACCCCTCCTAATTTTTAAGAGGTGTTAATATAGAACAAACTCTCCCCTCCCCAGTTTTAGCAGCTGCTCCATGGTACTAGTTTAAATGCTAGCTTCAGTGCTAGGTGGCCCAGAGATTATGCAGAGTTTGAAAAGCACCCAACGGCTCACCACACAACCTGCTGAAATGGGTACAAACAGCAGCAGCACTGCTGGGAAAAGCAAGCCCACTTTAGCTTTAATGTCACCATTAAAAAGGCAACAGTGACCCCTCCCCCCCTTATTTCCTATTCTAAATATAGAAGGAAAGTGGCAAGAGTTGACTTCTTAAAGGCAATCACTGGAGAACTTTTTTCTTTAACTTGGTGTTTTGACAACAAGAATGAGGGATGGGGCCAAGGAAGACAGTTTGGACAGAAGGAGAAAAGCTTATTGTGCTAATAAAAAGCCAGCAAAGAGAAAACACTGACTTATCCAAGTGACAGAGCAACCAAAGACAATGTCAGGATTTCACCAAAATTTTATTCAGTAGAGCACTTTATGTAAGAGACGAATAAATTGCTTAAAAGTAGAACTTCTTAGTCAAATTAATATTGGACACAATTCAATCATTCATTTCATTTAAATGTTCTATTTTACGAGAATAGAGAGATGCTCTATTACATTTTTGCACTTACCTTGAATCGTGTAAATAAAGCCTCCAGCTATTCCTTCCACACCTTCTGTGAATTCATGTGGCCATGAACCTTCCCCCGTCTTTAAGAGATGAATTAGAAACATTGCAAACAGAGAAATATCACTAGCAAAAGTTGAGCTAATTCTCTCTCTCTCCAAATACAAACAATGCAACCATTAAGACAATACTATACCTTTTAAATGCTATCTGCATATGCAGAAGACTAAGGCTTTAATTATAATTTTAGGATGAGATTTTCAAAAATGTCTAAGGTCTCTCAGTGCTCTATTGTCATTAAAATTAACTGTGCTCCATTCCATCATTGTATCAGATTAGAAGAGAAGATTTCAAATGGCAAATAAAGGGTTATACTTTAACTGGCTAAAGAATAAAGAAAGGCTCAGCTTGCTCTGTGAACCACCAAAAGTGGTAACAAGGAAAGAGAATTCTCTTGGGGTTGCAGTAAGTGGGCAGAATTCACTCCTGGCAAAAATGAGCTCTAAAACACAGTCTTTTATGCAGATTCAGCTGCACTGAATTTGACCCATTATCTTTGAAGTCCATAAACGGGAGGAGTGAACTATATTTCCCACACACAGTGGAAAACAGGTCTTTAATTTGGTCAGGCACACCATTTTCTTTATTTACCAAAGGGCTGGATCGCAACGTGAAGTAAATTGAAAATTAAACCAACACTGGAAGCCAGACTGTTGTCATCTGAAATGAAACATCATAAGGAGCAGTGGGAAGTAGGAGAGAAAAAGGTCTTTAGTTACATATTTACCAAAAAATAATGTATGATTGGAACATAAGTATTATGAAGAGAAGACACACCATAGAGACTCTGAGAACTCCTCCTCCATCGTTAACCATCACTTTGTGAAGATTTCTAGAAACGAGGCCATGAAGGTCCTGGCTTTCCCACACAATAGTACCTTCAAAACTCTGTTAAGAAAGCACACCACAATCCACCATTAACAGAACTGGGAGAGGGAGGAGGAAAGACACGGATAAACAAGCGCATGTGTGTGCGCGTGCACACACACACACACACACACACACACACACACACTTTAGAGGCCAGAATCAAATGGATATATCACTATTTGAATTAAAAAGTCAACTTTACACAAATCATGGTTTTATAACAAAGCATGAATGTTTTACCTTAGACTTCACCACAGTAAAATCTGTTACAAATAAAGGGATATGTATGAAACAGAATCAGACATCTATGTTTTTAAATCAAATAATTTATTTCTCCACAACAGGAGCCAGATTAAACTTCACAGAAGTCTACAATGATTTGTTTCCTTTTTAGTTAAGCTTTAAAATTGTATTTAAAGGCAAACTAAAACATTTTTAAAATTAAATACAAGAACCTATATTACAAACAGAATACATTAGAAGTAATTTGAAAGTCATTGCCTAGTTTAATTATCTGCTTAGATGTGAGATTAGGTTCTCTGTTGATTCTGCAACAAATCACAGACAACACTAAGAAGGGAAAGAGAGAATTTCCTTTCTTCCCTTAATATAAGTGTCATGAGTTGTAGCAGGAGAATCAGAGAACCACGGCCTCAGATCCTGGGGGAAAAAAGTAAAGGAGAAAATTATTCCTGCCCTCCCTTTTTTTTTTAAATTTAAACTAATGACCATTTTAAAAACCTAAAATCCTACATCATAGGATACTGAACTAGACAGACCATTGCTATGACCCACTATGGCCATTCTTATGTTTACTAAGCCAGGGTTGGATTATCACAGGGGCTTTAGGGGCTTAAACCCTGGCTGAAAGGTGGGTCCCAGGTTCCAGCCCATAACCCCCTGCAGTAAACCGGCACCCCCTGCCTGGCTCAGTGGGAGCATAGCAGGCGCGCTCACAGCAGGGGCATCGCTGCCCCGGGGAGGGACCCGGGGCACAGCCCCAGGTCCTGCCCCTGGCCAGGGACAGGGTCGGAAGCCGCCGCATGCCACCGCGGGTAGCTGGGCCCCACATCCCCGGCTGGCGATGGGGCCGGAAGTGGCCGGGGGTGGCTGGGCCCCACATCCCCGGCCGGGGATGGGGACAGAGCAGCCGCCACTGCTGCGGACTGCTGAGCCCCAGATCCCTGGCTGGGGACGGGGCTGCCGCAGCCAGGGGTGGCTAGGCCCCAGATTCCCCACCAGGGACGTGGCTGCTGCAGATGCAGGTGGCTGGGTCCCGGATCCCCAGCTGGGGACAGGGCCAGGAGCAGCCTCCATGGTCAAGCTCTGGATCCCCAGCTTGGGACGGGGCTGCTGCAGCTGAAGGGTGGCTTGGCCCCGGACCTCCAGCCCCACTGAGTCGGAGACTGGGGGGGGCAGACCCAGGGCCCTGGTGCCAGGATTCAGGGCCATGCCCCGGGTGCCCAGCGCCAGCGACGCCCCTGGGGCCACATGAGGATTAGCATGGTAGCCCGAGGGCCACACCACTGAAACCTTTTCCATACAATGATATTGCAAATATATGTAATGATCATGTCATTGAGGGCCACAGGAAATAGCTCTAGGAGCCGCCTGTGGCCCATGGGCCATGTGTTCGAGACCCCTGCTTTAGGCCAAGAAGAAAACTCCCCCCTGCTTCAGCTGGAAGGCCCATGGCTGTGACTGCCTCAAAGCTCAACCTTCAAAATGCCTGAGCTGGAATGCCTGCTGAAAACACGGCCTCTTTTCCCAGGGCATCGCCTTCCTCAACTCCTGCCATCAGGCTGTCCCAAGGGTGCAGGGAGGGACTCCATCACACTGTGCCATGATCCAACCAGGAAGGTGCAGGCAGGGCCATAAGTGCCTGCAGTTGGCTCTTGCAGGCCCAAGGACCGATGGCTGCTTGCTGGGAGGGTAGCTGGGAGCCAGGATTGCTGGGATCTGGTTCCGCCTTGTGCTTGGGAAGCATAATTTAGTAGTTACAGCAGGGGCCCAGGAGCCAGGACTCCTGGGTTCCAGTACTGAGGAAGGTAACACCTACATGCGCATGAGACCTTCTTTCTCCACTGGGCATGGTTGGGAGGGGGCAACTTCGTGAGTGTTGCTCAGTGAATCAAATCACCCAAGTCTCTTGCCACAACCCGTGCCAAAGGGAAGCCATTGCACAAGGGCCGAAGACAGAGCCGGATGCCCTACTTTCCTGGAAATAATGCTGTGTCCTCACTGCCTGAAATCCGCTCTCAAGTCTGCAAAGCTAGGAAATCTCTGGGCCATTCACATTGCGATGGGCTGGCCCCAGCCTCCAGCCCACTCCCAGTCAACATACACCCCACACCAGTTAGTGCGAGACAGGCCTGTGCTGGGAAAGCAGGATCCTCTCAGGCGCAAAGCACGAACTGGAGCCTTTCCTTTGAGCTCTGGCAGCACCTGCTCTTCTGTCCCCCAGAACAGCACCCATGGGAATGTGTGTCCACATGGCAGGTTGAGGGCTCAGCTCACTTTGTAGCACTGGCCTGGGACATGCGAGACCTCTGTGCTGCGGTGTGTGCATGGGAAGCCTGGGGAGAGGCTAGTGTTGCTGCTAGGGAAGGAAGCCCATAACTGTTGCCTGGTGTGGAGATGGCAGTCACTCCCTAGGATTCAGGGGATCACAGCACCTGGAGGATCCTCGCTCCACAGCTTTCAACCAATGTTCCCTCTAAGAGCCTCCGGCAGCTGAGCAACTCATGTTGCTCTCTGCGTGGGGCCCCCCACCCCCCACGCGGGCCCACTCCCCTGGTAATCCCCCCAGCCTGCCCAGCCCCTCCCTGCAATCCTACCTTGCTGCTGGAGTGGCATGGTCCTGCCACAGCTCCTGGGGCCAGAGAAGCACTAACAGAGCATGCTCAGACATTCTGGGCATGCTTCGTTAAAGCTTCTCTGGGCGGGAGTTTTAATAGCTCCCTGCTCCGCAGGAGCTCTGAGCAGGGCCTCTGGCTGCCAGCCCTGCGCGGCCAGCAGCCTTCCCTGCACAGGGGGGCTGTGGCGGGCTGCATGGCCGCGCGCCCATGCAGCTTAGAGGGAACATTGGGGAGCACCCCAGCAACACGGAGGCTGTGATGAAGTGAGACCCCTGGCTTCATCCTCTGATTTTTCATTACACGCCAGGTCTGCTATCCTGGGCCCAATCCAATGCCCCATGAAATCAACAGAGTGAACACCTTCGATCAGGCCCCATTTCCTTTTACAGTTCAACCCCATGGCAGTGTGCATGTCTGCTCAGTGGTAGACACAAACAGACATGCTGACACCCCTGAACATCGATCAGTCACTTGCATACTGGAGCAGGTGGCGTGGGGGTCATTTGTCCCTGAGGATTAATTGCATAGCCCCATGGCACAGTTGTTAGCCAAACAAATCCTTCCACCCCCAAAGACCCAAACCGACAAGCCAACACTCCAATGATCATGCTCGGTGGCTTGTTTTGAAACTGAATCCCTTAGGTCTTTGTCTTTTAGCCTATCAGCTCCTTCCAGGTTTGTGCAGCACCTGGCACAATGGGACCCAGTACGGTTGTGAGCCTCACAGCACTCCCGACTTGCCAGTGCAGAGGCAGGGCACTGGTGAGTCAGAGGCCAGGCTGGATCTGCGCTTCACCTCGACCCTGGGCCGGCCAGCTTTCCCACAGGGGTGAGGTGGGCCAACCCCTCTTTGTTGCACCCAAGGGGGCAGGGCCAGCTGGCTGGCTCAAGGCGACGCCTCCACTAGGGCCTTCCAGGGCCCACTGCGTGCCACCAGCCGGCCCCCTGCCCACCACCTGGGCAGGAGGGCCAGGGCAGGAGTGTCCTCTGGCTCCAAGGCCCCCCAGAAACTGGGGGGAGGCTCCCACGGTCAAGGACAGCCTAGGGCCTCTGTGGTGGAGGGAGCCCAGCCAGGGGGACAGTCCAGAATCCCCAAGCCAGTTTATCTGGCCCTGCACTAAGCAGTTACATGCGTAACTTAATTTTTTTTAAAAGCAGTTCAGTTCACCTTTAAGCTGATCCACTGAATATCGTATATAAGAAATATGCTGTATGGCTAATACCACTATTTTCCATTTAAAAGTTCTATATATATTTGTTTTGGTTTTTTACACAATTCTGTCCACACACACTAAATAAATCAGCATTAGTTTCTTGAAACAAACAGAAGCAAATGATTATGTTTAAAGAAATATATGACACAGATTTAAACCAAAAAACAAACAAGGACTCCTGTTGCACTTCTAGAAACTAACAAATTTATTTATCGGATGAGCTTTCATGGAGCTTTAAATCAACTGCTCATCATCTAAGCCAAAAATGTTGATGCTCTGCACATAAAAATAGGTAGCTATTCAAGCAGAGAACTATCCTTATTTTATCCACAAATACAAATAGCTCATCGATGTTCAGAACCATTTGCTTACTCTGCTATAAGCCTCGGATCCCACTCTTTCGTTTCCACGTTACCTCTCCTTTGACCTTCTCCTAATTCATTTCATTCACTTATCCTCTCCTCTGAAATGTCTCCACTTGCTGATAGATCCCAAATAGTCCCTCCTGATTTCTTACAATTTTCTCAAATTCTTTATTCTCCTCCAGCGACAGGTCTTTTATGCTCATAGAACAACTGACATTCACACTCAGACACATTTCAAGTTTCACAGCCATCATCTGTTGCTTCTACTTCCCTTTATAATTAAACAATGGATCAAATCAGTACTCACACTGGTCTGACCTTTGTGGTCTATACTTCCACCCTGTTTAACTCTAATTATTTGTCTTTCCAATATGACAAATGGGCTATTTGTAAACCTTTTTTAATCTCAATGGTAGGATTCCTCATCATGCTAGGCTTTGAAACCTGGGTACCAGCACTCACCTAGAGCTGTATTTACAAGGTCTTTTAGTACAGTAGAACAAACAAGGAGTCCTGGGGCACTTAAAGACTACCAAATTTATTTATTGCATGAGCTTCCGTGGGAGAAAATCTCACTTCGCAGGATGCTTTGAAGATGGGGAAACTTACAAAATGGTGTCTGACAAAGTAAGATTTTCTCCCACAAAAGCCGCTAGAGGACTCCTTGTTTGTTTTACTGAACTAGAATAACACGGCTACCCCTTTGGAACTTAGTACAGTAGAAACTCAGAATTATGAATTATGAACACCAGAGTCAACTGCATGCCTCATGCGGAACTGGAAGTACAATCAGGCAGTAGAAGAGACCAAAAAAGACAAACTCCAGTACAATGTTGTGATTTTAAATAAATAAATGAAGGGATTGTTTAAAAATAAAAGTTTTGGCAAGGTAAGGTAACTTTCTGTGGTTGTTTTATTCAAATTAAGATGGTTAAAAGCAGCATTCTTCTCCTGAGTAATGAAGTTGCAAACCACTATTAAGCCAATGTTCAGTTGTAAACTCTTGAAACCACCACAACTTTTTGTTCAGAGTTACAAACATTTCAGTTATGAACAACCTCCACTGGTGAGATGTTCAGAATTCTGAGGTTCTACTCTTGCTGCCCTTTCCCATTTTTGCTTTAGAAATCAATAAACTTAGCTTCTAGTCAGGGCATCCCTAGTGAGGTTGGGGCCTAGGGCCAATCAGCCTGTGGGGACCCCCCCATAGGTTAGGCTCTGCAGTGGCAGGCACCAGTGCAGGCCCCACTCTGCCTCACTGCTAGCAGGGCAGCATGGGGCCTGCAGAACAAGGGGGCCCTACTCGCCCCCCTAAAAACAGCCCTGCCCCTAAGGAGGGCACTGCTTCTAGTGCTAACTCTGCCATGTGACCACATGCATGCCACTGCTCCAATCACCCTGTTTGTGACACAGTTTCCTCTTCAGTAAAACAGAATGTGTAAATACTTCCAATAGCCACTTCCAAAAGATTACCAAGAGTCTTAATCAGCTAGTGCTTGAGATCCTTGAATGCATAGTGTTTTAGAAAAGTCAAATGTTACTGCTTTAGCATGAGAGACATTTGTAAGCAAGTTCACTGAAAACTTTAGACTTCAGTAATTCTTATTCCAAGCTATTTAGGGTACTTCAGACCTAAAAAAACATTGCCAGTACACATCATCTGTTTTTCTCCTTCCTATTCAGGTTCCATCCTCACAGCAGTTGGAGAGCATTGGCAGTTACTATGAAGACTGAACAGGTGAACTGACATAATTCAGTCCTATTAACCTTGTTTCCAAATGTTACAATGGCATGTCATAGAATATTAGGGCTGGGACATACTTCATAAGGTTATCTAGTCCAACTCCCTACCAAAAGCAGGACTATACCTACTAAATCATCCCAGCCAGTGTTTTATCCAACTGGGTCTTTAAAGTTTCCAAAGACTGAGATTCCACCACCTCCCTAGGCAACCCATTCCAGTGCTTCACCATCCTCCTAGTGAGAAAATTTTTAACAATGTCCAACCTAGATTATAGATGTATTTTATAGTTCTGACTATTTCTCTCAGTTTGCATATGGCAGAGCCCAAATTCCAGTCAGTGGTCTGGAGATCTGTTGTAAAAAATGTTTCTTTAAAACTTATCTATGAACACACACACACCCCATCCTTAGTAGTTTGCTGATTGACTGTGGAAAGAGCAGGTGAGCACTTTCTGAAAATGAACGACTCTGTCTTTGACAATTTGCCACTCCAGCTGCTTGTTCTGAAGCTGTATTTCTCTCCATTTTTCCTCATTTGTACAAGGATGGGGGGGGGGATCACCACTTTAGTTGAAATAAAGATGGATGAAGTTCCTTGATAATTTGAATATTCCATTATTTCTTAGTGTAAAGGAGCAGGGAACAGGTATTATTTCATACCAATCTTGTGCCACTTAAACACTGCACCACAAACAGGTCTCTTGGACGTCTTGAATGCTTCAGGATCTTAAGTATCACAAAAACCTGTTTGCCATGCAAAGCATAACCCCCATCTGTCCACACAAGAAATGTCCTGTCATCCTGTAGATATACAATGCCTATGACACAGTAAAAATATCAATAAATAGCATTTAGAATTAGTCTCTTTTCTAAACACAATGCTTCAGGCGC
Organism: Podocnemis expansa; assembly: GCA_007922195.1. Taxonomy (NCBI): domain Eukaryota; kingdom Metazoa; phylum Chordata; order Testudines; family Podocnemididae; genus Podocnemis; species Podocnemis expansa. The sequence goes on along the minus strand of ML681972.1, from coordinate 22,437,593 downwards.
TTTTCAATAAGAATGCAAAAATCTATGAGTGGCACTCTGTCAAACTAGAAGGCCTAATGCCTAATGGGGTCTTGCAAAGGTCTGTCCTGTACTATTCAATATTTGACTAATGACTTGGATAAAGGAGTAATGAATACACTTACAAAAACCCGCAGATAACACTAAGCTAGGAGTTGCTGCAAGCACTTTGGAGGACAGTTAGAATTTAAAATGACCTTGACAAATTGGAGAACAAGTATGAAATCAACAAGATTTAAGTCAATATAGAAAAGTGCAAAGCACTTCACTTAGAAAGGAAAACTCAAATGCATGACTACAAAATGGGGAACAGCCAACTAAGAAATAGTACTTTTGAAAAATATGTGCAGATTATAACGGATCATGAACCAAAAATGGCTAATACCATTCCAGGGTGCATCAGTAGGAGTGTCATATATAAGACATGAGAGATTAATGACCTGTTAATAGCTGTACTCAGGCAAATGGATAGCAAGCAAGGCTTCAAAGAGAAATTGCAGAATTAAAATTCTTATGCAGATTTGACTCCTTCAACTTAGAGCCGAATAATAGACTGAGTTTTTTTCCCCATTACAACAGGTAGTTTTGCTCTCTTTCCCCCTCCCCCCCCAACCACTTTCTCCACTGTCTGCATCTAAACAATTGCTTTGATTTGCTGCAACAGTCTGACCTGATCCTACGACTTACACTTCTCTGCATTTATTTTTCTCTCACTCTGATGCCTCTGCTGCAGTACAGCACCCAGTTCTGGGCACCATGAATTAACAAAGAGATGTATACACTGGACAGAGTCCAGAAGAGAGGAATAAAAATTATAGAGGGAACCTGATAAGTTTTCAGAAATACTAAGGGTTGTTGTTGTGGTATGCCAGGCAGAGCATGGTCAGGCACATTGGTTAAGATGTACACTTATCAGCGGTTTCAGTTAATGTTGTTCTGTGTCCAGCGCTGATATCACTTTGGTTGTGTGTATGAATGCGTGCATGAGTCTCTGAAGGTGCAATTCCTCAGGATTACCTCTGGTTCAGATCTCTAGTGGGAACTCTGTTAGCCCAGTGATCTAGAGCATGGCTTGGATCTTAAGCAGGAACTGAGCTAGCCTAGTGATCCTAAGCCGAGGTGTTCCTTTGGTTAACACTTTGGCTTACCTTTGGCTCAAATCTCAAGTGAGAACTCAAGTTAGCTCGGTGATTTGGAGCCTAGGCGTACCCTGTGTGCAAGAGATAAACTGAGGGCAACACTCACAACAGAGGAAACTGAGATGACCACGGATCTTCGTAGAAACAAAGGTGGCAGGCTAGGCTTTATTTGCAGGGGCTGTGAACCTTTACAGACCCCTGTGCTGGCCCCTGCTGTCCAACCCTCAGGTGGAGCCAGCAGCCCTCTCTGCCTCTACCCCCCTACCCGCCCCAAAAGGCTACCACCTGAAAATTCAGCCACAGTCAAGGCTGGAGTGGTGAAGGTGGGGGTGGTCCCCAGGCACCCCATGAAAAGTAGATGCCTGGAGTGGCTCCTCTCAGTAGTATAAGGTCTGCAGGCACACCTTGGAAAGAACTCACCTGGAGTGGCTCCTCCCCAGGCATGCTACCAAGAGGAGCTGCTCAGGTGGCTGCTGCTGAAAGGAGCTGCCCAGAGTGACTTTAGATGACAAGAGTGGCACCATAGGGGCACTGCATTCCACTCCAAATGGGCTCATGTGCCACAGGTTGCCTACCCCTGCTTTACTGCAAGGTAGCACTATGACAAACAATCCATATCAACAGATTTGTTGGCAGCAGTGGTGCTCTCAATGCAATGGAACAACTCAACTGACAGCAGGACTTGCTGTCACCCCCTTCGGCAGCACAAAGTCTGAGCTCTAGGGTTCCTACTTTTATACCCTTATCTATCTTTACATTGATTGGTCCTTGCACCCCTTCTTTGATGCCATCCCTTAATTTGATGCGTTCCTGGGCATAACCATCCATCAAGGTGTCATGATTTGGCCAAACCTGACCTTTGCACAAGTCACTTCTGCAAAACATTCCTCCTTATCAGTGTTGGCATTAGACTGTCCTACCACCACCTTTCTCCAAGTACATTCTCATCTTTATCCATACTATTGTAGTTTCAGCTTATTTCGTGCCAATTTTAATGAAGTTATACTTTTGCAACCTGTCTCATGGTCTCTTCAATTCATGCCCAGTGTATACTCTATTCAGGCCCACCTTCTTAAATTACTTCGTTAGTCCTTGGGCCAATACCTAGATGTTTCTACTTATCTTTCTTAACCTTTCATTTTTTCCTAGTTATAAAAGGAACAATTGATCGTCTTTTTCTCCATGCCCAGTGAAGGTAGGATAAGTAGTAATGGGATTAATCTGCAGTAAGGGAGATTTAGGTTAGCTGTGAGGAAAACTTTATAAAAGCTTCCAAGGGACACTGTGGAATCCTCATCATTAGAGGATTTTAGAACAGGTTAGCCCAGGGGGCTCAAACTCAAACCACCACGAGGGCGGCATGAGGACTAATACATTAGCCTGAGGGCCGCACCAGTGAAACCTTTTCATACAATACTGCAAATATTGGTAACAATAGTGTCATTGCAGGCTGCATGCGGCCCATGGGCCATGCATTTGAGACCTCTGGGTTAGCCAAACACCAGGTAGGAAAGGTCTAGATTTGCTTGGTGATGCCTGCCTCAGCACTAGGAGGATGGATTTTTTCATTAAATGACCTCTTGAGGTCTCTCCCAGTCCTATATTTCTACAAATATATGTTGCATTTTGAATATGCATTAATATATATAGCTGCTAAGAAGAATAACTTGCAAGTGCCTGAGAGTTTAATATACTGAAAAAACAATCTTCAAAGATTTACAGGAATAAAACTTGAGTTGTGCAGAAATCTATCCCCATCCCACTACGTTGTTAGGCAAAATGTTCTAAAAATGAAAAACACGCAGCAAATGCTACACATCAAATTAATTTAAATTTCTTATCCCTGAAGAAAGTTAAGTAGCATTAAATCACACACAGAAAATATTGCAAGAGACTGCTGAGTTGACAATCTCTGCTATTAGCATACTATTCTTTAATAAACTGTTTAAGGAGATAAATTAACCAGCTAACTGCTACTTCCTCTCATAGGTGGCTGAAGTCCAAATTTATTGCAGCATTAACTCTTGTGAAGTTAGTGGAATGATTAAACTGGCCTCAAATGCCTAATTTGCTCAGCAACTTGTTTCCTCCCATGCATTCCCCATAAAATAAAGCACTTCACTATATTTCCTCCACAACCTAAAGGCACCCTGATCCAGCAGAAGAAATCTCTCTCTACTTCAGATGTATTGGTTAAACAAGTTAAGAGATCACCAATTAAGAGAAGCAAACTTTTAAAATTGTATCTGAAACATTTTGAGATTAGGTCCACAGGCTGAAACAGCTCCTTGCAGCTGGGAGCTTTCCCCTCAGCTAACACTCCCACGTTGAGTCAATAGGCGTTTTCCTTCAGAAAGACTGTTGGAATAAGCCCCCATACCATAACAACGTTAATTCTGTTTCCTTCCTTATACACTTCTTTTTCTCTATGTTTAAGCACTCCTTCCAGCATGTAACCCTGAACAGCATCATTTGGTACCATATCCCTACAGTACAACCTAATCTCAGGCTGCAGGCACCATTCTCAAGTGGGATCACAAAACCTCAGACCCAGCTTTGAGAGCTTAGCTGACGCTGCTGATGACTAGCAATAATGTTAACATTACCCACCAGCCTGACATAGCAGTGTTTCCCAAACTCTGGAAAGGTGAGCCCCTGCTTCAAGAAAATGAAACCAATCACACCTCCTGCACCCCGACAGATATGGTGTTAGAGGACTGTGTGTTTTAATTTTCACAACTTCAGTGCACCCTCCCATCTCTAGCTAGTACTTTATGTACACATCCCCTCACTTTAAGAAACGCTAATATAGTGTAATTAATTTCGTGATTCTCCCTTTCCCTTCTTTCCTACTTTCAAGAGCAGTGAAATCACAGCTAACAATGGTCACATGGCAAGTACTAGCACCTGGATTCAGATTTGCATCCATTGAAATGAACAGGGCAGGTTACATTTCAGAGCTTCTGTTTCTGGCTCTCTGCAAACTCGGGCAGATACTTTTGCATTGTTTATACTTCTCATATTTTGAGAGTTCTCTTTGCAACCATAATAGAGAAAGGCTTACTTTTTCCAAAATGAAATCAGAGACTCAAGAGAACAACTGAGAAATCTGTCTATGTCCCCTGAATAGCCCTTTGCACTTACCCCTACAGGAAGGGGAAATAACCCGCTGCATGGGAAACATAGACTCTTAGTATTACTTAGCATTACTTCTTTGGGCCAAGGTTTTAAGATAAGATTTACACAAAAACTTCTAGAGCTAGCTCTACACTAAATCATTTTTAAGAGGACTTCTTAAGGTAGTGAACAGTCAATGAAAACTATTAGCTTTAAAAAGAGATACTAGTATACAGAATTTGTAATGTGGGGATTTTACCATCTCATGCCACTAATAGATATGCGCAAAGCCTGGAAAATATAATTAGATGAAAAAGTAAATGCCAGTCTGACAAATCCATTTCCCATGCTGACTTAACTAAATACTGCACCTACCTCTGGCAGAATGAACTGTTCTACAGGTTTGTACCACAATCTGTTAACTTGCACTCCACAGCTAGGTGGGCTAAAGCGAGCACTGAAGAGAGCTTCCTGTGTGCAAAATAAAGGCAAACAAAAATGAACTTACATTCTTAAATCACAAGTGTTATAAAAACAATGCTAGCCTACATTATCTTAATTGGTTAATGATGAAAAGACAAACCTCCTACAAAGCAGACACTTGCATTTTTTGTCAAGCAATTTTTTTAGCCATTTTTCTTGGAGAAATAGCCTCTAAAACCAAACCAAACGTATTTTGTTCTGAATTTCACACACACACACACACACACACACACACACACACACACACACACAC
>ML681972.1:22212644-22432573 GCA_007922195.1 Podocnemis expansa | reverse complement strand
GACTTTAGGACTCAAGAGAAGTGATGACCTGACAAACCTCAAGAAGCAAACAAAACAGATAGTGTTGTGCAATGTTTTCCCACATAGCATACCACTAAAATATTTCATCTCTGATTCACATGGAGCAACCTCCATGTCAGAGAGGCTAGTTCAGTCTCCAGGCCAGTCATGATGGAGGCTGCTGGTCACTAGGAAGCGAAATGAGATAGCAACTTGCGTCACACAGGCCATTGAACAGATTTCAAATGATAACTAGTGACCTAAAGACACCAAATTGCCCACTCTCACTCCCCTGGACAGAGCCAGGCTCCACTCTCTCCCATGATATTTACTGCTCTCTTCCTTCTACTTGAACCACAAAGCGATTACATACACGCTTATTGAGCTGAGAGCTCATATTTCTCTCACTTCCCTCTATACAAAGCATCATTTTAGTTCCAAAATGTCAAAGTGCCATACTGAGACATCTGGCTATTTCCACTCACTCTCTCTTTGCTCCTCCTGTCCCCACCTTCTTTTTCCATTCCTATCCCACACAAACTAGCAAACCATTTTGTTAGAAAACTCTTTTGCAAGAACTTTATAGATCCCTTTTTTGCATTACATAGAAAACTAAGTAGCAACAAAAATACATATGGCACACACTCTCTTCTCAGAGACCTGCTACTTCTACCTCACTACAGAAGTTTAGCCTCCAAATGCCTGGAGAACTGACATCTTACCAAGACACCAACCCAAGTATTCCATACAACAGTGAACACTAATGCATCAACACTGGGTCACTTCACTGATTTCCAGATCATGTCTGGGGCTCGCGAAAGCTAACCTTCATATTGCTAAGCTGTCAGAAGGAGGATGCTTTCCTAACAGCACCTTTGTATAGTCACTTTGACAGCGTAGTACAGGGCTCTCAAACATGTGGCCAATGGGCCAAACGCAGCCCATGGACCTCTTCCATCTGTAGTAACCCTTGGGGAGGAAGGGGTTAACTATCTGGTCAGTGAGTCCCAGAACAGCCAATAGGAATGAAGCACAGCTTTTTGAATGGAAACAGCAACCTGGCCTGGGCCTGTTTGGATGCAGCAGAGCTCCTGGAAGGATCAGGAGGAGGCCAGAGGAAGAATCCAGCAGCATCTTTACCAAAGATAAGTTAAATTTGTTACTGACCAGGCATGAGTAGAACAGGGAATGTTTACTTAGATGCAGTCAGGGTATTTCTTTGTTTTTGGCTTGTTTCTTGGATTTCTCTGTGCTGAGCACATATCCCCCCCCGTAACTACCTAAGTTAATTCCCAGAGAAGCAACTCTCTGTGTTTATTATCTGTTCTTTTTGATTAAAGATTTTACTTTTGAAGTAAGTTCTGGTTCTGTTCCTGGAAAGACAAGAGGTTTGTGTGCACGTGCCTTATACTGCACAGGCAGCTACTAGAGGGAACCCTGTTCCAGTTCCAGCTCATATTGCAGCTGGGGTCCAGTCACTTTCCTGAGAGAGGAATAAACAGGATTGCAAGTACCTCACAGGGAGGAATTCCCAAGTTCGCCTCCCTGGGTCTCAAGAGGTTTTTTGCATTTGGGTGGTGGCAGCGATACCACTCCAAGGCCAGGAATTGGAGGCCTTGGAGACTTCTAAGAGCAGGTTTTAAGGCCAGTGGCTTTTAAGGCCTGTTGCAGGCCCCCACCTTCTGCACTCAGAGTGCCAGAGTGGAGAAAAAGCCTTGACACCATCCAGCCAACAACTGTGATTCACAGGACCCCCCCCCCCCCCGTGTGTTAGAGACCACAACCTCTGTGTTTGGAGAGTGAGAAGTCTTCCATACTCTGTGCTCCACAATGCTGAGAGAGTCAGGTCTCATGACACCACAGTGCACTAGGAACATGAGACTATGCTCTGAAAGACCACACTCTCTCCCTAACACAGAGAAAGGGAGTGGTAAAGCGGAGCACAGTTTCACTTACACAGCACTCTGCAATCCCATGAGAGTGCTGCAGAATTCAGAGTGTGTAGTAATTCAATTTACGGTATGTACAGCCCACTTAAAGTTCATTTAAGTAAAATCTGGTCCTCCACAGCAAATAGGTGCCCTACAGCAGGGGTGCCAAACCCAATACATTTCTTGAATTTCACAGACAAGGTGCATCAAACAGTGTTCTAGAAAGTCTATTTAATGCCGAATAATTTACCATTGTAGGCTTGATTTTAACACCCCTCTTCCCCACATCACTTAGCTAAACAAAATCAATTCATGTGATGTTTGTACTGAGGTGTACTGCTAAAGGAGGAAAATTTGTAGATTTCAGGGGAAGGTGATGGATATAACAATTTGAAAAATTTGAAGTTTGCACATTTTGTATTTAGTTCTCTAATTTTTTCCCTCATCCATCTTGGAAAAAAAACCACATCCAAGAAATCTGGCTTGCTGTGTTTGTTTCACAAGGAATTTGTAGGATTAATTTTAAGAGTAGTATGATACATGTGATCTAAATCTATGAGAAATGCACAGTTTATAAAAATCTGTGTGTCCTCATAGACTGACTTTAGCAAGTCTTTATACCACTAGGCTATACCAGCATTATCAGAATTCACTGAGAGGAAAAAGATGAACTTTACAAGATGGCAGGCCAATGGCTTGTGCAATGGTAAGATGGCATATATGGAGGCCAAAAGAAACATTGCAATGGGTATAAATCTGGCTTGTGATGAGCTCTGTGACTACTTAGGAGCACATGAAGGAGAAGAGACCAGCTACAAACTCACTAAGGCAGAAGAGGAAAAATGGCAAAAGATGTGAACAAGTTTGCTTAGATCAGAAATGATAATTTTATTTTGCAAACAAATGGTAAATCCATCAACAACATTTGAAGTGTTTAAAAAAATAATAAAGAGAACCCAAGAGATTTCAGCTGAACCTGAGTAGAATAGATTGCATGTATGAGGAAAAGGCACTTAGGAAAATTAAAAAAAGAGAAAGCACCTGGGCCTGATGAAGTACCAGTGGATGTGCTGAAGTCACTGGGATGGAAGAGGCAATGGATTTTACAAGTCTGTTCAATTATATTCTTAAGGAGAAAATGTCAGATGAATGATGTAAAAGCTTTAAATATGGGCATTAAAAACGTAAAAGTGAATATGCTGTGTGCTATCGTCCAATTAAGCTGATGCACACAGTATGAAAATATGGGTAAGATTACTGAAAAGCAACTGCCTGAAACAGCTGAAGTTTGGAAGGGTCAGTATGGATTTATGCTGGGAAGGAACACAACTGATGCTCTGTGTGTGTGTGTGTGTGTGTGTGTGTGTGTGTGTGTGTGTGTGCGCGCGCGTGTGCGCACGCGTGCATGCATGCGTGCACATGTGTGAATATATTTAAAACATATTTTTATATATATCTTATGAGTCCCCCGGGGGGGGAGGGGGGGAGAGAGACTGATTATAGTTTTTATGGACTTGGAGAAGGCATTTGCTAATGTACCAAGAGAATTAGGTTGGTATGAGATGGAGAGATGTAGCAGAAGGATACACCTATTTTCTCCAGAACACGTATGACAGAATGATTGATTAGTGTAGTCAAAACCAAATGGGCTACAACAGAGAATTTCAACAAATGTTGGCCTGTATCAAGGATCGGCATTGAGCCCTTTTTTGTTTGTGATTGTTAGGGATGTGACAAGTGTTCCTACACAAAGAGAACTGCCTCAGAATATGGCATTCATGAATGAATTAGTGATATGTGCAGAAAATTGTGAGATTCTGCAAACCAAGAATGGCAACAAAGTTTTGAGCAGCCAAGACACAGAACACTGGTAAGCCTGAGGTTTTGATAAATGAGGGAGAAGGGTCAACCATAAAGGATATTATGGGCAGACATCTCAGAAGAGTGAAAGAATTTAAATGCCTAGAATCAATCCTTGCTGACAGTGATGCTCTCCTGAGTCATGCCCAGCATGGTACTAAAAGCTGCTTGGCGCACGTGGTGGGAGCTGACCCAAGTTCTCTGTGATAAAAATATATCAATAAAGTCAAGAGGTAAAGTGTGTAAAACTTCAACTCAACCCTTCCTAAAGTACCAAATAGAGACTTGACCAGCCACAAGAAATCAGCACGCTCTCCATTACAGAAATAAAGATGTTGAGATGGTCAAAGGGCTGGAGACCCTGTGGTAGGAAACAAAGTAAGGCTGAAAAGGGTCTAATGTTAGATGCCCAAAAGATGACAAGTTGAGGGTCTGGTATGGATATGTCTAGTGCAAAGGGTTATATCAGTAGAAGGGCTCTTGAAATGACCATGGACAGAAAACAATCAGAGAGAAGGCCAAAGACTCAGTATAGACTAGATATCAGAGGATCTTAGCAAAACTCTTCTACATGACAAACAGACATATAACCATGAGTTTTGGAAGACAACTATGAAAGCTGCCAACCTGGAATGGGGACATGGAAATAAAAACAACAATGATGACAACTACAAAAAACCTAGAGTTTTGGGTCCATAACAGAGTTGGAAAACTATATGGAGATAATTATACTGGTTATGTGCCAAATGATAACAAGGAGCAATAATTTCTAGTTGTCTTGCTAGAGAGTGGGTGATACTACAGAAGAAGAATTCCTAGTTTAACTAGTTCCTTACTTTCAAATGTTCAAAAGTGGTAATTTTTGATTGTTTATATATGTATGTCATTGTTATTTATTTTTACAACCTTTATTTCAACTAGAATTGTTTTTCCTACCATCATAATGAACATTTAATCAAGAAGCATTTCTGTTGACCCATGTTACCAATTTAAAAAAGTAGTCTACAGTCACTGTATATCAATGTTCCCTCTAAGGTGACGATGTGGCTGAGCAAGTTATGGCTGCAGCTGAGCAAGTTCCCCAACCTATATGGGTCCTTCCCCACTGCCTGTTGGCCACCAAAGCATATCCATAACATGCTCAGCTGCATCATCAGCTTAGAGGGAACACTGCTGTCATTACCATATTGTGTCATGGAAAATGCTAATGATAATGAATGCAGCATTAAAACACCACAACATTGTGGTTTTTTTAAATTATTTTAAAATAAAAAAAATTATCAAAATGTCTTATTTTACTGAAAACTGATTTTTCCCAGTAAATGAACATTTTTCATGACCCTTTCATTAATGTTCATGAGACTAAGAAAAGTAAAATGCCCTAAATTTGCAAATTTAAACTCAAAAAACACCTAAAAAGTAAAAAAGTTGATGTGCCGCTTTTTTATTTTCCACAGCAGCCCATTTTACAATTAAAAAAAAAAAGTCCTACATTGTTTCTAACCAATTCAAATGTGCCTTTATTTGTTTTACTTAATTGGTCCCTGTTAGTATTTTATTCACAGTATACTTTATTTTTTTTTCATTTTATTAGGGTTTTCTTCCTGCTCCTCCTTGCCCCCCCAGTGCAGCCCTTCTGTAGGGACTAACAGGTCCCCCCCAAGCAAAAAAAAAAAAAAAATCAAACCACCCACACCAGGGCTCAAACCCATGACCATCCAACTCAGAGTCTGTTGCTCTACCCACTGTACCACAGAAGTCAATGTTATTTAACTCTCTCAGAGCCAGGAGAACTGTACATTCTGCTCCTCTGTGTTTCCTTCATATAGGACACAGCCTCAGGCTCATGGGTTTGAGTTCTGTGTTAGGCGTGTTTCTTTTTCTTTTAAACATTCTATTCACAAGTAATATGGGGGCGGGGGAATCACCTATTTTTAGAATGCCTGAGGACAGCGGCCTGTCAGGACATGAAGGTAAAAAGAAGGACATGTCCTCCTTTTGCCAGATGTCTGGCAAGCCTAGTCCTGGGGAAGCTGCTTGCTCCCTCGCAGGCAGTGGGAGTGGTGGGGGGGCATTCCCCAAGTCCCGCAGCTGGGTGCCTCCTCCATGTGCCCTCCAGCCGACTTCCGCAAGTCCCCTGGGCTCCCTTTCCCCTGGGTCCCCAACTCCCTCAGGCCACTGCCCCCGCTGCCAGAGCAGCTCCCACACGGAGCATGCCTCTCACTGCCGCCATTCTTCTGGGCGGCAGGAAGCTGTGCTGAAAACTTTAAAATCTCCCCTGCATATGCTCAGGGTGGGAGATTTTAAACTCCATGGAACTGCTCCCTGCCGACTGGTGGAATGTGTGCTCCGGCCAGAAGGAGCAGCAGCTGAAGCCCTGCGCCAGGGGGCAGCGAGGCATGCGCGGAGGAGTTGCGGTTGCTGCATGCCCGCAAACACGCGCAGCTTAGAGGGAACATTGCTGTATATACTTGTGTATAAGCCTAGAACGTTCTTCCTTGAAATCCCCTTTGAAAAAGGCACTTGGCTTCTGCACGGGTCAATTTCATACCCAAGAGTACCTGTAAGGTGGAGCGCACCAGAAATAGAAAAAATCCATTGGAATGCTGCAGCAGGGAGCAGCCCCAGCCCACATGGGACACAATACACTAAACCCATGCTCTGAGCGTGCTCAGAGCAGGAGCCCCAGAGTGTGGCGTGGCTGCCGGAGCAACCAGGTAAGGGGATCCTGGGTGTGTGGGGGGTCAGCCCAGAGAAGCCAGCAGCAGGATGCGGGGGACGAGTTGGGAAGGGGGCGAGTCAGCCCTGATTTTGAACCTAAGCTTATAGGCAGGTCATGAGGTTTTTCAGGTTTGTGGGGTTAATAGCCGAGGGTTGGCTTATACACAGATCGGCTTATAGACGGGTACACAGAAAAATATTTTAAAAGTTTGTGAATCCCAGTTTGTTGCCAGATGACAAATGTGAAACACATAAGATTTATAGTTATTCAGCTGATGGTTCTTAAGAGTGCAGTGAGAAAAAAAATCTCTTTTAGTAGTTTGTGTTAGATGAAGTCATTAATTCACTATGTCATTAACACATACATCTCATTCTCCAGGAATTCAATCCATGATGAAAGAAAAAACGTGCTTTAATCCTATTAGGTAAGAAACTGTAACACTATACCTCCTGTTCTGCCTGATACAGTTTTACGGTGATATTCCTCTGGAATCCTACACCATCAGATTCATAGAATACCCCAAGACTGGTAATGACGATGGGGTAAAGAACACGGAAGTTCACACTAACAATGCGGTCTTCAGAGAGCACTGAAGGTGTATCCTCAGGGAGACTGAATGCTTCAATTTCTTGATTCAAAACTGTATGTTTAAAAAAGGAATAAGGATTATACCTGCAATGTAAGCAGATTTTATCATTCTAGAAATGTCTGATAGGAATGTTTAATTAAAAATTAGCATGCCTGACAAAGTGCATTAAGGTAAACAAATTCCAAAAGAAAGATGATCAAGCACATACTGCTTTAAGGGGAAGTTTAAAATTATTTAGTAGCCTGCCATTTTCCAGCAACTGTAAATCAGTGCTTGAATGCACACAGACCTGAATGGAAACACACACAACACTTTGCTCTATTACTTAATGAGAACAGCTGTTTTACGCCATCTCCAGGAATCTGATTTAGACATGGGAGGCTAAATGGAAATGACTGCTGTTTAACTGGAACCAAATTAGCAGAATTTGCACTCTTAAGGTGGCTCACTCCGTAAGTGCCAAATGGCTTTTACTAGGAGTTAAGTATCATAGTTGTGAAATTCTAATATAATAGTTGCAAAGTAAAGGGTCAAATAAAGAAAAAACTAAAAATTTAAACAATTTCTTCTTTTGAGAACAGACTCTGCAAACACTATCAGATACTGCACTCACTTCAGTAGAGGTGGCCTCTCAGGGTCTTGTGGCCAAGATACTGTACCTAGACTTAAAAGATATGGGTTCAGTCTTCAGCTTTAACACAACACAGACACATGGGACCTTGAATGCTATTTAATGCTCACTAATTCACCTGGAAGAGGGGAACAGTGTCCCCTATACGACAGGATATTGAGAAGATAAATTAATTGGGGGAAACTTCCCAAGGCACAAAGGGTGTTCAACTCCAGTGAAAGTCAATGGTCTCTCCTTTCTGCCTTGGAAAATTCTTCCTCATTAATATCTGGATGTAGTGTTCATAGGTAGGTTCTGTAAGTGCCTACTAAAAGAATAAGTGCTATGCCCAGTAGTATTTGCAGGATCAGGCACTTAACTGAGACATCCACTAAACCATTAATGTGTTGCAACAAAGAGAATTCTGTTTAATATGGTATAATATTAATATTCATACCTGGGTTAGTAATGTTCAGAAGTTTACAAGAGTAAGGATCTTCTCTGTCCTCCACAGGCACATCACAGCCGTGGGCACCTATTATAAACTTCACAAGGACACTAAAATAATTTGTTTTTATTAACACCAGTAATTTATTTTCATCTTCAACCTGCTAATTTCAATGCAAAGACTTGGCCTTCAATAGTTAGAGCTTTCCAAGCCCCATTACTAATCCTTTTAATAAAGATTTTTTTATTTCAAGTTTCACAGAGTAAATATTATTTAAAATTGAACTTAAACTTAAGAAAATTGAAGTTAGACATCCTATTCTCATCCAGCTATTTATCTTAGGGAGTTAGCTGCACAAATCTTTGACGAAACACTGCACTGATACACACACAAACAGCCAAGTTCTGTTTTACAAGGATTAGGTTGTATGGCTTTGTAATTCATTTTAAACACAATAGTTAAAGAAAAAGCTATTCACAGACAGAATGAGGAATTTCCAATTATCTGCTGTTTTATCTCTCATTTTATTAAATGACAGCATATTTCTACAAGCTCTCATTTTAGACATTCCAATTGTTACCAACAAGCAATTCAACATGGAAAACAGAATCCTACTTTAATGCAATTTTAAGGTTGACAGTTCAGTTGCAAAAAATAAGAGAAATTCAACTTATTTCCCTCAGCAAACATTCCCACTTGTTCTCAAGTATTCTTTGCTAAATAGTATGCCATACTGATTGTTCATGTACTGCATTCATAAGTGCAATGAAACAAGATAATTTTCTGAGGAAATCATGACATTTTCTGATTCTGATGTGATTAAAACCTGAACCTTGATGATGCATTAATTTAGAATGTTGCTAATTTCCTCCTCTGACTCAAGGAAAACACACAGAGAATGCTTTAAACCTTAGGAAGGGCTCAATTCTGGAAGGTAGCCAGGGACATCAGTTCCTAGCAATGCCAATATTAAATCATAGGTCCTGAAGTTAAGCCCCACCTCCAATCTCTGTTTGTATGTGAACGATCACAACAAACGTAGGAAATATGGTTATTTGGCTGTATACACCATAAAAAGCCAGTTCATTTTAAGTAATGCACCATTAGAAACAGCCATTTTATGAAGAGGGTGGTACTGTGCTGCATCTTTAAACAGTCAACAAAAATAGCTTTGCTGCACACACTCAAACTATCTTATCTTGCTACCAAATCTCTCCTGACATGAAAGCAGAACTAAGGTTACATGCATACCGATTATTACACTGTAAAAGAAATCCTTGTGTGTGTCATCCAGCTACACTGAACAACACTGGCTATTTTTAACAGATGAAAAATATTCTTGCACCCATTCAAGTAACAAATTTTAATCGCATTCAAAAAATCCATTTCAACCCAGAATGTGCATTATTTTTTATAAAACTGTAAGGAGGAATTAAGAATGAAAGTACCCTAGCAACCATAATAAACAGGGTTTCCCATTAGGAACAATATTTATCTTTCAAAATAAAGATGAAAAACAACATTTACTCATTTGGTTCCTAGTTCCTCACTCAGCCCAAGTGTCTAAAATATTGACAGTTACCGTGTGCTCAGTGCTGAATGTTGTTTCAAGTGCTTGAACCAAGTGTTCCTTATAACATTCCGCAGATCATGATTGTGTCGAGCTGATAATACACCAACGATAACATCGTAATGTTTCAGTTCCAACTGAGGAAAGGAAGTCAGTGGACCTAGGAGTTTAAAACAACAATTCACTATAGAAACATACTCCCACAAGTCTGAGCTGTAAGCAGTAATTCAAAACCACATTACAAGTAAGAGCATCAAGTGCCCTGAGTATTAAAAAAACAGATGCAGAATTTGTGTCACTTTCTTTGTCAAAAGACCACAAGACACTTTCAACATGCCAAAACTACCATTACAGAGCTGTAGAATTTTTACTGAAAAGAAAAAAAAAAAACTGCTGGCAAACTAAACTAAACTAAGTGCATGACAGCTGCAAAAGCAAAAGAAAATCCCTCTGTATGTTGAATGATGGGATAGCCAATTATATTTGCATCTGCCTGCCTTCTGAGAAAGCTACTCCGTGAGAGCATGTTACAGCTGTTCTCCACAGTTTGTACCAGCTACCAGAAAACTTCTAGGTAAAATTCAAGATGCTGCTTACAAACTGCAAAATCCTAAATAGCCTGCCTCAACTTCCTCACGAAAAGCCTTTCCTTCTCTGTTCTGCCACAGAACATGGAGTGTGGCTACTCTTGGCTCAGGCTTTCAGCACTAGACTAGTCTACAGGAGCGTCGTTGCTGCGGGGCTGGCCCAGGCCCCGCCCCCTTGTCCCAATCTGGCGTTGGGGCCCCGGGCTCCTGACACTGCCAGCCTGGCCCCCAATCTCTGGCTGGGGCTAGGGCTGGGTGAGGCACTGGCTGCCATGGACAGCCCAGCCTGGCCTGAGAAAGGCAGATGCCACCATGGCCAGCCCAGCTCCAGATACCCAGTCAGGGACAGAGCCGCGAAAGGCAGGGGGCGCACCAGCCACTGGGGCGCTGGCACCTGAACGTGGGGCACGTGCCCCGTGTGTCAGGCCCCAGCGACACCCCTGCTCGTCTACCAACAAAAATTCACTTAACCAGAGCTTGGTTACATTCAAAAAGTGTTGAGACGTGTATTTGTCCTTACTGGTTCAATTTCTAGAGCTCTTCACAGACACAAATACATGGATCTGCATCTGAGCTGCATCCGCAAGAAATGGCCCACAGATATCTGCATTGCATCTGTGGATATAATGCAGGTGTCTGCAGACTTACAGGGCTCTATCAATTTCTCTTGCCATTTACTTCATTAGCAGGGCCTTCCTAGTCTCTACCCTTTTTAAGCTACGAGAGTGGAGAAAAGAGTTGTGGGTATTATCTCCCTATACATGGTAAATGTTTTCATCTTCAGGGCCTGTACTGGGGGGCTGGGCAACGGGGGCCAGCCCAGAGGCCAGGCCCCACATTCCACATCCCTCCTCTGCGCTGGCCACTCTGTCCCTGAGGGTGGGGTTCTGGGCTGCTGCCCCGCACCACTGCCTTTGGCCTCCCGCAAGGCAGGGGACAGACAAAGTGGCAGTGGGGGGACAGAGACGCAGACCCCTGGAAGCGAGGCAGTGCAGAGCCCACAGAACCACAGGGCCATCTCTGCTCTCAGCCCCTCCCCAGACTGCTCTGTTTGCCTTGATCAGCTGGGGGTGAGTTCTTGATATGTCACTGATGGTTGTAATAAGTGACATTTAGTTCTTGCTAAGCATGTTTTTAAAATGTACAGATTATAAAAATCATATTTCCTTGAGATGTGGTTGAGAGAAACCTGAGAAGTAAGCTAGGAGATCACAACCAATCAGGCTGATCTCTCCCAGAGACCGTACTACTTCGTTCATCAGCTGTGCTAAAGCTGAAAGGGACAGGCTTATGTTTAGCAGGGGTAAAAATCACGTTCATCTCACTCTCCTCAATTTGAGACCTAATCCAAACAGTTAAAATGACAAATCTATTCAAGTTCTTTAATATAATTAATACAAAACACAATACAGGCAATGTCATGACAGAAATCTAATTTTAGGATGCCTAAAAATATCTGCTAGTTAGCCATTAAAACCAGAGTACACGTTGTTATGTTCCAAACTTCTATCTACAACACAAACACACTTTTAAAAATGAGAGGGCAGCATGTATGTCCTGATTGTCTGCATGTTACCTAGGACTGAAGCTGAAAAGAAGTAAAACAAAATTTCTGAAAATCCTACACAGTGCCCATTGTGTCTCTGTATCAGACATTTTGCAATCACAGATCCAAAGAGACCAATATGGTCATCTAGTCTGACCTCCTACACAATGCAGGCCACAAAACCTTGCCCACCCACTCCTGAAATAAATTTCTATTCCTGGGGACCTCAAACATGCGGGCCACATGTGGCCCCTGAAGCTATTTCCTGCAGCCTGCAACAACACTGTCATTACTGATATTTGCAATATCATTGCATGAAAAGATTTCAGTGGTGCAGCCCTCGGGCTAATGTGCTGGTCCTCATGCAGTTCTCGTAGTGAATTGAGTTTGAGACCCCCGCTCTATCCTATGACTGATTAATTAAAGTCTTCAAATCATGATTTAAAGACTTTAAAATACAGAGAATCCACCAGCAAGAAAGCCATGCCCCATGCTACAGAGGAAGGCAAAAAAGCCCTAGACCAGTGGTTCCCAACTTGCAGTCTGTGGACCCCTGGGAGGCCATGGATGAGGTGGGAGCTAGAGCCGGACAATGCCGTGGTCTCTGATTGCCAGGGAGACCCCGGCTTCCAGCTAGCAAGGTGCTTCCCTAAGCAGGGAGTCTGTAAAACTCCCACCCTGAGCATGCACAGAGCATGTTCAGGAAGAGTAACCTGGGGGGCAGCCAGGTGGCAGGAGCTCCAGCAGCCAGATAAGGAGGGGGAACGGGTGGAGGGGTTGAGGACAGGGAACCAGCGGGCGGGACAGAAAATGGGCTGGGGGAGTAGGGGCAAGGGGCCATGGCTGCAGCAGCCCCAGCTCTCCGGTAGGGGCAAGGCAAGGTGGCCATGGCTGTGGCGGCTCCCCATGGCCAGCAGGGAGCCGCCTAAATCTCCCCGCCTTGAGCATGCGGCAGAGCAGCAGCCCTGGGATCGCCAGGGCCAGCTCTGGGGGCTGCCGCCAGGAATGGGTTCCTGGGCTCTGCATGCCCATCTGGCTCCCCACCACTCAGGGCCCTTCACCTGGGGGCCAGAATCAGAGCAGCCCTGAACCAGAGCAGCCAGTGTGGTCATGCTGGTTCCAGCCACCACGTGAGGGGGCCCTGGGTGGGGGGATCCAGACAGGCACGCAGGTCCCACATGCCTAGTCCTGGTGGTGGCCCCGAGCCAGCCCCACTGACCCCAGAAGCTGAACAGGCCAAAATCAGGGCAGCAGAAGTAGCTCCTGCCTCCCCATCGGACAGCAGCTGGCCGGATAAGCTCCAGCTCCTGGCTGCAGCTCCAAAGCTGGAGAACCTAAAGCAGGTGAAGGGGAGCTGGAGGGGGCAGTCCTTAACAGGATGAGGAGGCAGGGGTGTAGAGAGGAAGGCTTTAGGCCAGTGGGGAGAGGCTGGGTGTATTTAAGAAATGGGGGGCAAGAGGAGGCTGGGGGTAAATAGAGGGGATGAAGTTGGGAAAGCAGAAGAGGGGAAGGCTGAGAATATTTGGGGAATGGAGTGGGCAGGAGGCAGCTAGGGCTATAGAGGAGAGGGGGTGAAGCTGGCAGGGTATGGTTTATGTATTCAGGGGATGGGAGGGGGAGCTTTTGGAGTAGATGAATGGGATGAATGAGGGAGAGTAGGATGGGTGTTTTGGGGGCATGGGGTTGGTTGGGGCAAGCTGTGGTGGGGGTCTCTGGAGGGACTGGGGTGGGTGGACAGGCTGGAGTTTATGTTTCTGCAGTAACGGGATAAATTGGGGAGGCTGGAGTGGGAGTTTTTAAGGGTATCAGAGTGGGTGGGTTTGGGAAGGCTCAGGTGGATGGGGCTGGGCACGGGAGGCTGGTGTGGCTGTACATGCAGGTAATGGGCTTGGTGGGGGAGGCTGGGATGGATATCTCTGGGCAGATGGGAATGGCAGAGGCTAGTGTGGGTGTCTGTGGTAATTGGATCGGTGGGGGGGCTGCAATGGGGCTTGGAGGGGGCAGAGGAGGCTGGGGTAAATGTCTCTGAGTGGATGGTGGTGGGCAGTGGAGGCTGGGGGGAGACAGCAGCAGGGTGGAAGAGGTTGAGAAAGGATTGGGGCAGTGGCAGGTGCCGAATCCAGCTCTCCACCATCTCTGGGGCTGGATCAGGCCCCAGGTTGGGGAGGGTGCATCCTGGGCTGCTTGCCCCAGCATCCAAAATTTATAGTTACAGACCTGCCAGCAGGGGCAAGGGGACAGGGCCGCTCTACTCCCTGGCAGAGGCAGGAGCAGGGGGCCATGGCTGCTGCAGCCTGGCTCCCTGGCAGCACAGGCCAGATTATGCCCGCGCAGGCCAGACTTCATCACAAATACAGCCAGAGGGGCCTCAAAGCTTTTTGGGGCTAAAAAGTGGTCTCCAGCCTTAAAAAGGTTGGGAACCACTGCCCTAGACAGAGTTCTAGCCAATATGCCCTGGGGGAAAATTCACTCCCAACCCCAAATATGGCCATTAGTTAAATCCTGAGCATGTGGGCAAGTCTCACCAGCCAGTCACCCAAGAAAGAATTCTCTGTAATAGCTCAGAAACCATCCCATCTACCCTCCCTTCTTAGGCCACTGGCATATCCACCACCAGCTATCAAAAGTCAGTCCATTGCCAAACTAAGCAGTCTATCATACCGCCCTCTCCATAAATGTAGTGAGCTCAGTTTTGAAGGTAGTTATGTTTTTTGCACCTACAGCTCGCCTTGGAAGGCTATTCCAGAACTTTACTCCTCTGAATCCTGCACGTAAGTTCATGTCTAAATTTCCTGATGGGCAACTTGTATTCATTTGTTCCTGTGTCCACATAGGTACTGTATTCAAATAATTCCTCTCCCTCCCTGGTATTTATCCCTCTGATGTATTTAGAGAGCAATCTCATCTCCCCTCAACCTTCTTTGGTTAGGCTAAACAAGCCAAGCTCCATAAGTCTCTTATAAGGCAGTTTTTCCAGTCAAGGAAGACAGTTTTTGAAGTAAATTTACTTCTGCACTGTTTAGACATGGATGTTTCCAGCACACTGTCAATCTTTACATGTGATAGGCAGAAAGTGAAGATAATAGTTATTAAGTAAAAAAGTTTACAAAACCCAGGAACTTCCCCTGAAAAGGGGGAAAAAAACAACACACCACCAAAAAGCAAACAAACAAAACAACCTCAAGACATTTTCTTTATACACAGATTTAGCATCATCATCTTTCTCAGAAACCTGCAAGCTTTCCACTAAAGCTCGTAGTTATGGTTCTTATAACAAACATACCCTCATGTTTTGGCAGCTTTCAGGAGTGGAATTTGATTAATACATGTAAGTGGGTATAAATGCTCTGTCAGAAGTAATGCCTGAAAACTCCAAGAGAAGAGAATTCACTGCTCAAGTCAAACAATCTTACCACAATACAACATTTTTTTTCCCCCTTCTACAGGTAAATGCTACTTATCTGAAGGTTCTGGATATCCCCAGAGACATTTATATTTTCAGAGTTTTCCAGTATTCTGTGTTAGTATCTGTTAAACAGAAGCATGCCTGGGAAGACTGCAACCTCAGAAACAGCTCACAGTTCCTTCTGTAATTCCTCTTCTCCTGCCTTGTCCTCAAACCTCCTCTCTTACTTAATTCTGCTTCCTTTATTTCATTATGCTTTGTATATCCTTGGCAATCCTACACATGTGCCACCCAGGGCATGGCAATTCTATGCACCTCATGGGAGGACTAACACTATATGTCACATAGACTGGCCCAGAGGCCTTGTTTACACACAAACTTGCACTATTTTAACTAATGGTGCATTGTTGAACCAGTTTAGTTAAATCAGTAAAACAAAGGGTAAACTCTCTTAATTTTGCTTGAAGAGGCAAATATTAATTTATCTTAAATCAACTTCTCCCAATTTAAGATAAACCATAACAAGCCATTCAAACAAAAATTAAGTGTCTACACAGGGGTTTTGCATTGATTGAACAAACTAGTTTAAAAATTGGAGAAACTCTAGTGCAGATACAATCCTTTAAATGAAGCACTTCAGAGAGGCAGTCAGAAAACCTTCAGAGCTAATCCCACTGAAATTAGAAAAAACAGGTGCCTTTTCTTTTGTTTCACAGAGTCTGTAGATTCCTTAAAGCAGTATTGCATCAGTTTACTTTCAGAAAGTTGCCTTCTCAGTCATCAGGGTTAGTCTTTTCTTTTCTTTTTTTTTTTTTAAATGAAAAAACTTATTTGCTGAAATTGATTAATAAGCTCTCTTTGCCAGGAAAAGCTTACTAATAGTGAGTGGGGAAATGCATTTATTAAGCTCTAATGGAAAGGGTAATGGTTTGTCTTGATTATAAAGAAGAGATAAAGCTAGAGGTACAAAGACAGATATTAACCTATGACGAACTGGTCAGGAAGCAAGAGCACTGCATACATGTGATTTGCAGCAAAGGTTCAGAACAAACTATTGGTAACCTTGAGTCACCATGAAGTATTTACACACGCAGCCATTTTATCTTTTACCTCAGAAGTGAACAAACTTTCTGCGTTATCACATGACAGATTTCATGTATTCATGAGCTAGAATTTTCTTTCTACACATAACAGCAGTCTCCAAGGTAGGAGTCATGATTGCTTATCATATTGTTACTATTCATAATATGCTGTTCTTACTCTATACTGAGTCTATAACTAGGTTTATAATTTACAGTTACTAAAAGGCTTCAACTGAAGAAGTGAATCATTGTGGCTCGAGAGAACTGCTGGAAGCCAGGCCTCCAGAGTGCTAATCTTGGCTGTACCACTGAATCGCTCAGAACCCATGAGTGAGTCACTTCAGTTTTCCCATCTGTAAAATGAAAATACCTACCTTCCAGGAGTGGTGTGTGTCAGCGGAGGTGGCAGCCATGATGGCTACCCTGCCCCACACGTAGCCCCCTGGATTATGCTCCCTGATGGGCCTCCATCTCCAGGCCATCCAGCATAAGGGGGAAGAACGTTAAGTATCAATCTCCCCTGATGGGTCTCGATCTCCTGTGTGAGTTTCTTCCTCCCTAGCTTTGTGTCAACAAGAAGAGGGGTGAGTTCCTATCCCCCCTGAACAGTTTCTCCACACCCCCGTCACCACGAAGGAGGGGTCATTGTCTGGGGTCCCTGTTTTATCATTGGTCCTGACAAGGATCCCTCTCCTAATTGGCTATTTTTACTCTGGCTGGGCAAAATTCTATTAAAACCCCCTGTCTCAGCTAGCTTGTTGTTCTCCCACCCTCGGATGCTAAAGGGCACGTCGCGACCCGGTCGGACTGATCCCCCGACTGAGACAGGGAGCACTCACCCACGAGACCTTTTTTTTGGGGGGGTGTACACGGATTGCCGGCCGAACGATTAAGTGCTGAGATGCTGCAGCTGGTCTGCCTCCTCGCTTTGGGTTCTACCGCGGTCCTGGGACGGGTATTATAAATTGATATAGGCCTCCTACCTTCTCTTAATCATTCTACTTGGCACCATTTATATATAGTCTGTGATTGTAGCTTCTTTACCTGAGTTTTGTATAGTTTGTGTAGTTATTATTTTGATTTTCTCTGTACCCTACATAATCTTTTCATGATATAGTTGTTTATGGACTAGCATAGCTTTGTGGTGTTAATTTGACAGGTGGTTTGTTAGTCATTTGTATTTTGCATCCTTCTCACTGTATAATTGTTCATTACTCCGCTTCTGCTCTAAACTGCTGGCTCCAAACTTCCCCAGTGTACACGGGGGGAAGTGTGGGGGTTTTATTTTTCTCTCATCTGACTTTTTTTTCCACTCTGCCGCCCACCCTTTTTGGCTAACAAGGAGGAATGGCTTTCAGCCATTGGTAAATACGCGTCAGGTGGGCTGGTCAGTGCCTATACCGATGTTGAGGCAGTAAAAGGCCAGAAAAGTCCTTGACTTATTATGGCCACCCTCTTGTAGGTCATTAATACTGTTATTTAACTGTAAGTGTTTTTGTAGGTTGTAAGTGTTTTGCATAGACTCTCATACTTTATGCTGTTGTTTGGCTGGAGGTGTTTTACAGGTGCTTTATATAGACTTTCCTGCTCCACACTGTTACTTGGTTATAAGTGCTTTGCATAGGTTTTTAGCTTTATATTGTCATTTTAGTTATAAGGGTTTATTCAGATTTTGCTTTATACTGTTAGTTGGTTATAAGTGTCCTATCTAGGTTTTGCTTCATATTGTTAGTTGATTACAAGTGGTTTTGCATAGATCTCCTTGTTTTACACTGTTAAGGGGTTGAAGGTGTTTAAGGTGTCACTATAAAAGTAGCTTTTTTGTTTAATTGAACTGGTGTCTGTCTCATTGGTGGGTGTCGCCGGTCCATCCCAGTCACATCGCGAACCTGGGGTTCAACAGTGTGAATACCAATTAGTTAATGATTATGAAGTGCTCTGAAGATGTAAACCACAATGGAAAGTCCTAAAATACTATATTAAGTGGAGCTAGCAGGGGTTATGAAGAAAGAAAGATTTTGGGATGTTGCCAACAATGCTTGATAAATGAAGATTCTAAACTGTCCGAAATCTGAAGCTTTCAGACATATTATGGAGCCATAGGCTTCCCAGTGAATCCCTGCAAGTCTTCCCCACACTGCCCTACATTCTTTTGGCACAGAACACTTGCTTTCACTTTGCTCTTTTGCCAAACCCTGTTAACTCACGGCTGTAACTGCAGTAAAATAAAAACAAGCAGCTGCACACACAGCAGCTACTCCGTGTTTTACAGTTCACATCCCGAGAACCCCTTGTAAAAATGTGTACTGCTAAGCTGAGTCAGGCCATGGTAGGGGTTACATATTGAAAGGCAGTAAATTGGCCCCAACCAGATTTCAACAGTCTCCACTGCAGATTAACTTTATTATTACTTTCTTTGGGAGACTATTTACCTCCTACTCATGGTGTCAAATTCAGCAGCCAAACAGAGATTTACTGACATCATCATCAAGGGAGATGACAGGAGATTCCAGTGCTGCTCACCTGCCCCTTACTGATTTTTTTTTTTAAATAAATAAAGGGATGGATTCAAAATAATCTGAAAGCTGAATAATCAAGACAGAAAGTTCCAGGGACACCATCAACTTCAAAATCGAAAGTAGTTTCAGGTACGGTTGTATCTACCGTTTTTGTGCCTTTGAAACCCATTTTCTTTATGTGATTTACTCCCCCGTGTTGCTGTGTGCAATGGTCAAACTGAGCATACAAAGCAACTCATTTACAAAAACAAACAAAACAAACCATCTAAAAAAGCAGAGAAAGACATTCTCTCCAAGCTTTTTTAATGTATATTTGTCTTTTAAAGTTTACCTGCAGTAGGTATTTCTTCAGTGATGTAGCTAGGCTACTGCAGACCCCAGCATAAGTAGCATGCATTCATGCAACTTGCGCAGGGGGTAGACCAGGAAATGTAGTTACACCAACGAATGCTCTACTTCACACTGGTGCAGCACATCTACACAGAAGGTTTGCACTGACATGGCTGCACCAGAGCAAAAATATCCCTGATGGAGCCCTTCAATGTTAAGTATAGCTTCAGTGAGCAAAACCTTTTAACCAGAAGGGAAACTTGTGTGGATGATAGCCCCTTCAATAAAACATTCAGAGAATTAGTAACTGCCTCGGTAAAGAGGAGATAGAAGCAATGGAGAGTAGTCATGTTATAACTGCTGATAGCATACCTCTGTGATGATTCAGCAGTCACAAACTTCTGGTCAGACCTTTTTGTTCCGAATCAGAGAGCTGAGCTACACAAACAGCTGCCACCATCAATGGCCATGAAGTAGGCAATGAAGATGCAAAACTAAAAAAGTCAGTCCTGTTTGTAAAGTATCTTGTCAACAATACAGAACTCAGTAGTAGGCAGTTTAACCCATCACCACCAGTTAAGGTTATCTTGGCCCCAGAAAGCCTTATCAAGACATGGAATAAAAATTAAAAATTGCTACAGTCTCAAGACTGTACAGCAACCTATTCCACAACGAATTGTTGGTGGACAGATCCTTCTCACAAATCAACTTGACCACAAAGGTACTCTTGTTGGCATTTGATCAAGGACAAAAGACACATGAAGAATGAACTACTATCTTCACCCCTTAACATGTCTCAATAGGTCAAGGACCCATGAGCCATCGTAAAGATGCTTGTGTGGCTGCTGCCTGTGCTGCATCTTTTCTGTAGAGCACGGGGTCTCAAACTCAAATCACCACGAGGGCCCGCATGAGGACTACTAGAGGGCCTTATGAGTACCAGTCTGTTAGCCCGAGGGCCGCACCACTGAAACCTTTTCACACAACAAGATTGCAAATATCAGTAACGATAGTGTTGTTGCGGGCCGCAGGAAATAGCCTGCGGGTGTGTTTGAAACACCTGCTGTAGAGAAGGATTTCACACCCTAAAGCAGTTAGCCTAATGCCTTTCATAAGCCTGTCAAAAAAATCAAATTAAAAGTTAAACGGTCAAGTGTTAGACTGAACAATGTAATCTGGAGGGCGGGGGAGCCATGCCTCCAAAATCTTTACGATACTATCAAATAAGTGTTTTAGAGCCAAAATGCAACACACTTCAAAGTTTTTGAAATTCTCCCTTTAAATGGGGGTCTTGCTCACTTCAAAGATTGTTCATATATTTTGTTTTTAAACTCACTCTCTCTCTACTGAGAAAACAAATACAGGTCACACTCCCTTTCACCTCCTCAGGTATGTCACACAAAGAACAATCCATGCACACTGTGACACTAATTCAGCATGAGCTTAACTAAGCAGGTGTCTAACCCTATAATGCAGGGAGTCAGCAGCCCCCAGCACACGTGCCAAAGCTGGCATATGTGCCTACTCGCAGAGGCATACAGGGCTCCCAACCAGCTCCCCCTGCTGGTCCCACCCAAGTGGGTCTGGGGCTCCCAAAGCAGTGCTTGCACCCTGGTTCCTGTCCCAGCTGGCCCCACCCTTGGCACCTGCTGAAGACGGGGGGGGGGGGGGGGCGCCAGGACTGGCATAGAGGCGGGCAAAGGTTGCCATCCCCTGTAACGCATAAAGATAGGCACATGCCAATTACTCTGCCAAACCAGGCCATATGATGGCAGATGGCATACACTGCTGTTCAATATGTGAAAAAAGGTAGAGTCAGTGCTGTATTTTTTTTTAAATTATTCATTTAGTAAAAGATTAACATTACACACAGAAGCTTGATTTTAAGATGCCAAACACCCAAATAAACATATGTGAAACAATGTCTCAGAGGACATTTCAGCAAAGTTGTACCTTGCAAAAATGTAACTTGTGTTCCTTCTTGAGGAGATGCCAAGCCCCACAATAAGCAACTTCTCACTGTTAGACATATCCTCCACATTGGCGCATCAGTGGAACATATGCTTAACACTGAAGAACTAAGTCCATCTGTAGGAATTAAAGCAGGGGGTAGGGGCTGTAATTAACTTTTCAGAAGCTTTAGTATTTTTAGAACATAGTTTATAAATTATCAGGCAATTTTTTAAAAGGAATGCACAGGAAAATTCAGACATTTCTGCTTCTGAATAGTTAAATACAGGTCACAGGTTTTACAGGGGTGGCCCACAACATTTTGGCATCTGAGGCAGGGAGCTCAAGTGACACTCCCATACCCCCTTGCTCGGGCCAAAATTTTGAAAGGTCTCTATTCTGCCTTCTTCCTGTTCTACTCCTCTGATTGGTACTGCTCTTCTACCTACCCCAAAAAAGGAGAACTAACAACTTAAAATGCCTTGTTCAAAAATTTTAAGTAACTTTCAAACACCTGAACAACAAATGTACCTTTCTTGTCTGCATACTAAACACTGACATTTTTATCTGTTTGAATAATCCAAGTGGTGCTTTCTGTGCCTTGTTTGTTGCAAACATCTGAAGAACTGCTTCCTAAAGGTCCACAGTCTGGGCCAGCTCATGCTCTCTTGAGATGGTTGCAAAGCTGACTAGCATCTCCCGTGGCATTGTGGAGCACAGATGTGTTTTTATTAACATCAGCATGGAGAAGCTGTGTTCTCCACTGGCAACTGTTACAGGAAGTGTCAGAAGTATGTGCTGAGCAACAAAAGCATTTGCAAAGAGAGTGGTCATCTTATTTGCGCACATATATTCCAGAACAGCCTTTGGAGTTGATCCTGCTGAAATGTATCTTGAAAGGGCTTTCAGTTCATCACCCAAATCATTTGCATCATTATCACACATCGTCATATGTCAACACTGTCTCTATTGCCCTGTGTTGCTGGTGTAGGTCTTCTTCAGGTATAGTGAGTTTTAGACTATCATACAAAATCCCAAACGTACTGCTGTGTTCCTTGAGCTGCACGAAATGTTCTTCAACTGACTGTATTGAACACACATGGCCAAACTGTGGCTCGCGAGCCGCATGCGGCTCTTTAAAGAAAAATTGCAGCTCCCGGGAGAGCGCAGGAGGGAAGGGCTGCATGGTGGAAGCCAGGGGCAAGACACCTGCAGTGGTCGGGGACAGCAGAGAGGCCGCGGCATGGTGAGAGCTGACAGCGGAGGAGCAGCCTTGGGAGAGCTGCAGGAGAAAGCAGCGGGGTCAGAGCTGGGGGAGGGGCAGCACTGGGAGAGCCTGCAGGGAAACAGCAACCTGGTCAGAGCTGGGAAGGGAGGGGAGGAGTGGAGCGGCGTTGTAAGAGCCTCACCAGCAGAAAAAAGCAGCGTGGTAGGAGCTGGGAGGGGAGGGGCAGCATTGTGAGAGCCAGCAGGGAAAGCCAATCTCCTCAGTTAGGTGTAAAGACATGCACTCAGAGCAAGTACCTGCCAGATTCCACAGTTTACCCACACAATATTAATTCTACCCTCCTTGTCTGTGTGCATAATGATACAGTCTTTAATTACAACAGGGCATGATTTTTTAAATAACTTTCTTTTTTGATAGTGTTTTCTGGGTAAATATTTTTAAAACTGGGAACATAAATTGATTAAGAACAAGTCTACAATGAACTACAGATAAGTGATGATAATTAGCAATTTAAACCTGAAAAGCAATTGTAAATTAACTTTCTTTTTTTAAAAAAAAAAATCACCTGGTATTTCCATATATTGTAATATAATGCAAAATTATTTCTCTTGTATTTCTATTTTGAGAATTAAATAAGAATCATCAGAAATGACTGAAAATTGGCACAAGTGTTACATCCAAAACCACTGGCTGTCAAAAGGTTATTAAAAAAAAACCTCTATTAATTTAAAGAATGTTACAAGTAATTATGGATCATGGTTCATTTTCAGCATGCAAAATGATTCAGACTTAGGATAGGCCACCACTGCTGAAAACTGGCTTTAGAAAAAAATTCCTTAAGTCCATTGAACAAGTGGGCCTGAGACATCAGTATGTCATCTGTTTGCAGAAGGAACTGCTAGTACATATTTTATAAGAAAATTTTAATTAATGTAATTAAGTCAATTACCAAGATAATTTACATTCACTGCAAAGTTCAATAGCAACACTATCCTTCAACTGATTAAATAGCATTCAGATACATTGATTCTTTTTTGTTGTATAGTCAAAATCTATTTATATTTCAGTGCAGTCTTCATGAATGACTCTATGGGTATCTGAGCCCATTAGACAAGAGTAATTGTTGTGAAGGGCTGAGGACGGAAAATTGTGTTGTAAACTTTCTGAAAAAAAATCTCTCACCAGTAAAGATTTTACTTTGTATTATAAAAACCAAATAATGATATTTAGAATTTATACAGGGCCTGACCCCAAACTGAATAAACTCCTCTTCTGTGACTCTTGTGTTCTTGAATCAGTGGGAAAATAGTTTCAGTGTGAAGCTCCTCTGCCAACTTCTGCACGCTCTTCAGAACATTTTGAACTCTCTCATCGGACCAGTAAGACCACAGGCATGACTTTGCTTCGCCCAGTTGTTCCATTGCTCCAGATACATCACGGTCAACGCTTTGGAGTCTCGTGTACACAACATTTATTTCAAACAGTATATCAGCCCACAACACTAAGCCAAACAGAAATTTGAAGCATGTTTCTGGTGATTCCATCTCCCTCTGCCACTCTTCTCCCACAAACAGTTCCGGTGATAGCATTATCCTCCATAATGGCAACTATGGCATCATCTATCTTCCGAATTTGGTGTTTGATAGGCTTTATCGTCTCCAGTCGACTTTCCCATCGTATGGCACTCAGTGGTTTCAGTGTCAGAGAGGATGTTCCTAGATGTTGCTTCAAAATTTGCCATTGATGAGTTGATGCAGGGAAAAATACATACATGCTTTTAATTACATTAAAAAAATTCAGCAGCCTCACTAGAAGCTGATGCTGCATCACTGACCACCAAGTTCAATGAATGAGAACTGCACAGGACAAAAAAGCTTGAGGATTTAACTCTCAGATCTGTGTCTGCACTCCTCTGTTCTTTCCTCTCATAATGGCACCCATATCATATCCCTGACCTTGCAAGTCAACTAGCACAATTCCAGTATCTTCCAGCTTTTTAAGAAGCACATTTGTCACACAAACTCCTGTAGAATCATGAGTGTCAATGAATTTTAGAAAATGCTGTCCGACAGTCACCATTGCAGGGACATTTTCACTATGCTCTGTTGTTGTTACAAAACGCACCATTAAAGTCATTTGTTCCATATGGCTGATGTCCGGTGGGCAGTCCAGAATAACACAGTAATATCTTGATGACTTCAGATCAGTCACAATCTTCTGTTTGACTTTTGTTATCAGTAACTGTATGATCCCATCTGGAATTGTTTTTCTAAACTAGTGGTCTGTGTAGATTTTTTGGGTGATGACTTCTCAGATGCTCCTGGAGTATAGCATCAGAATCAGCCATCAGCTCCACAATTTTAAGATTCAAAAGGGGCAGCTGTGTTAGTCGAGTTCAGCACAAGCAGCAAGGAGTCCTGTAGCACTTAAAGACTAGCCAATTTATTTATCACATCAGCTTTCGTGGGGAAAAGAATCCCACTTTGTCAGATGCTTTGAAGATGGAGGAACTTACGGAATAGGATGAAAATAAATTCAAGGGAGTGGAAGAAATGGGATCAGGACACGCAGTAACAGCAAATCAGAGCTGTTGTTAAGATTCAAACACTGGGAAACAGCACATAGAGGAGGGTGAAGTCAAATCACTCACTGTAATGGGAAAAGAAGCCAAACTCACAATTTAATCCTGCTTTCACGCAATCTAATCTGCATATCAACTCTAAGTCAACTGTTTCTCTTTGAAGTCTTGATGTCCCATTGACTTTCTTGAGCACAATCATTAACAAATCATCCATAGAGTGATTAGCAAGATGGAAGTGCTCAGCAACTGGCACAGTAACCTGGGGGAGGAAGGGGTTAACACCCTGGTCAGTGAGTCCCAGGACAGCCAATAGGAACAAAGTACAGGTTTTTGAATTGGAGCAGTAGCCTTGCCTGTTCCTGTTTGGATGCAGCATTGCTCCTGGAAGGATCAGGAGGAAGCCAGACAGAGGCCTGAGGAAAGATCCAGCAACATCCTTACCAAAGATAAACTCAAGTTTGTTACTGACCAGGCATGAGTCGAACAGGGAATGTTTACTTAGACGCAGTCAGGGTATTTCTTTGTTTTTGGACTTCTCTGTGCTGAGCACATGTACCCCCTCCCACTACCCTGTAACTATCTAAGTTAAATCCCAGAGAAGCAACTCTGTGTTCTTATCTCTTGTTTTTATTAAAATAAGCTCTGGTTCTGACCCCTGAAAGGCAAGGGGTCTGTGTGCAGGTACTTCAGACTGCACAGCCAGCTACTAAAGGGGATTCGGTCCCAGTTCCAGCTCATACCCCAGCTGGGGTTCAATCACCCTCCTGACCGAGGGATAAAAGTGACTGAGGATACCTCACAGGAAGGAATTCCCAAGAGCACCTTCCTGGGTTTCAAGAGGTTTTTTGTACTTGGATGGTGGCAGCAATACCACTCCAAGGCCAGGAATTGGTGGCCTTGTAAAGTTTTGAGACCAGGCTTTAAGGCCAGTGGGTTTTAAGGCCTGTTGCGGGCCCCCACCTTCTGCACTCAGAGTGCCAGGGTAGGGAAACAGCCTTGATCACTGGTTTTTGTGTGTGTGATTTCTGATGTCAGTTTTGTGCCCATTTATTCTTTTGCACAGGGATTGTCCTGATTGTCCAATGTATAAGGTGTGGGGGCATTCTTGCACATACTGTTCGGTACACATAATTGATCTGAAGTGCCCCACAGTGCCAGGTTTTGTGTAGCAAGCATTCTCTCACTGGCAATGAGCATTTTCAGAACATTTTGCCAGTAAAAAGACTCTGATGCAATCCTCTTGATGCTGATCTATGATGGCCTTTAACTTTAGTCTCATCTCAAGCTCTTTCCACCTATAGAATGCTCTCTCATGATTTGCTGCCTTCTCATGGCATGCTGGATTTCTAGCCAGATTTTTCCAGTCCTTTGTTCCCGTAGAACCTAATGTGGCTGGAACATTTGATTGGAAGAGTCTGCAAGAAAAACAGTATGCAGCATCCTGGTTTTTCAGTATATAAGCTGTGGCCTCTCCACTTTGTCCTCATGGGGGATTTCACACCAATGGTGTGCTGGATGGAAATTTCTATTTTCATTGCCTTTGGGGAACATGAAGTTTATCACTTGCTATGGTCCACACAGTACAAGGAAGTCCCTCAGGCTACTGCTCAAGTGGGTCCACCGTCCTGGATCATCTAGACTTAAGGAACTAAACTCAGCAGCAGCTGTTTCTTGCACCTCCACCATACTCTTCTCTGATCTACACTTTTCTTCAGGAATGTACATGGTTACATCCATTTGAGATAGAGATATAGATGCTGCAGTAGCAGCCAAGTCACCTGCACTTTAACTAACTGGAAGATCAGGCATCTCCTCACCACTCACATCCTCACTGGGGCCGGAAGGCTCACTGTGAACATTTGTGTCTACGTATCTCAGAAGAGCTCCTTCCCACTTAGATAGAAAAGCTTCCTTTGCCTTCTTTTTTTTTCTTTCTGAATGCTGCCCCCAGAGGGACGTTTTTTTCTTTCATTCATGACTGCCATTCTATGCCAGCTATACTGGCTCTCAACACTCAACTGAAGGGGACAAATAAGCAGGCTGGTAGCAGGACATGAGCGAGGGAAGACATCAGCATCTTAACTGCCGAACTGGCTCCTACTACTTCAGCTGACTGCCTGTTCTCCTCAAGTGGGTTCAGGGAAGCAGCAGGAAGCTCCCTGATAAGCTGGTGTTAAATCAGTCCAGGCTCCCAGGTGTGCTAGAAAGATATACAAGAGGCTCCTCCTCTCTCCCTGCAGCTTCTGTTATTCCCTCTCACCTTCTCTCCTGCCTGACTGTAATGTCTCTTGTCAAGTCAAGTCAAGTCAAGTCAAATCATAGGGCTGGAAGGGACCTCATGAGATCATCGAGTCCAACCCCCTGGGAATTGAACCCTTCTTCCTCCAGCACAGCACATCTCTGTGCATCTAGAGCAGAAAGAATACATATGCACCAGCAGCAGACACAATTTTCTATATTTTGGGTTCTAGCGGCCCCCGCCTGCCCACCCAGTCTGGTACCTAAGCCAGCCTCATCATTTCATCTCATGGTAAAGCCAGCCCTGTTGTTTTAGCCCTACTGGCAGACCCCTCCTTACCAACTCTAATCCTGCCCAAAGGTAAGTGACACTATTAGTACATAGTGCAGGCTGGTAATGTCTCAGCAGAATGAGAAGTCATTATGTTCAGCACTCCATCAAAAAGGTAAATTGTAAAAGTCACATTTGTTGTAGTTCCTTCACATCCATGTTTTTTCACTCAGGTTAATTTAGGCATTTTGCAATTATGAATAATGTGGGACTTGGTTCTTTTTACAGAAGCTTCTCTTCACTTTTTTAGTTCTATCTTCTATATACTTACCAGAAAACCCTGTATTAGTTGAAGAGTTTATAACTTTCTAGAATTCTTCCAATATAAAATAATACGCAATAAAGATATGCTAGATCAATTTGTGTAAAGGACAGATACAAAATGAAAGCTGGATAGATATAACGTAATTAGACCACCAAATCTATTTCTGTTTTCTTTCAAAATGCTACCCAGCCCAAAAGACTAAAAACAACATTTAACACAATGTACAGCTCAACTGCTAGAGGAAACCTCATTCAAATTGCAAAATAATCCACGGTGCAAATGTACTTAACTACGAAGAAACATTTGGCTTGGTATGTTGTGACCGATCATTGTTCATGCTACCTTTGATCTATGCTGGTGGCTAGCCGGTGCTGGTGCTGTGATGAAAAGTTAATTAAATATAAGCCAACACATAAACAGTACACTTTATGCCTCAGCTACTATAAAACACTTTTGAAATCAATTCAATTTTTGTTTATGCCAAAAAAAAATCTAGGTGGTAAATCATAAAGAGACTCAGGCACAGAAGTTAAAAAAAAAAATTCAACAATAAAATGCAACCAGGCTGGTTTTATCAGACAGTGCCACACCATCTTAATAATTTGTTTAAAAAAAACTGTTTTAAAAAATGAAGCCATTTCCTTCTCAGTGGTATAAACCTATCATCTCTTTATTAATGTTCTCAAAGCACTCTGAAGAACAAAAAGCACTGAACGATAGATAGAGATGAAAGAGATTCTTAGCTCCTCTTTCCTCTCTCTGCCAATGCATGAATGTTTCCTACAGTGCATGTGGTGTTAGACACTTTCAAGGGCTACCAAGTGGATGACCCTTTCAGATACCGAGCAAGAGCGATATTAGGTGTTGGAGTTTCCACCTTCCTAGGAAATTTCATTTTTCAGTTGACATCAGGGGAAAAATCTTAAGTTCTTCTTTGCTCAATTTCACTGATTTATTCTATATGTTACTGTTAAACAATCTGCACAAATCAGAATGGAATGTAAAATCCGGAAAGAAAGAATATTTCCCATTTGCTTGATTACTCAAGGCCTGATCCTGCTTGCACTTACTTTCTGACACAAAGCAAGTAGTCAGTCATTTGGACTACTCAGCAGGGTGAGCATAAAGTCTAGTAACAGAAGTGTTTGCAAGACTGAGCCCTCAAAGTAGCAATACATTTACAACAAAATCATCATCAGTGTGACATTAGGAGCAAATACTGATCCTACTGAAGTGACTTGAGTGCTTTGCTACTGCCTTGAAAGTAACCAGCATTTGTCCTGTAACAACTGCTACCTAGAAATAAAAATGCACAGCCTGGAAACAAAATTCTCATATGAATACTCTATCGTGCCCTAATACTGCATTTTTTTAAACTATGAATCTCTCTGTCCTTTTTCTCTTGTTGGATCACCTCCACAGAGAAGTCAGCAAACTTGAAACTATTTTATAAGCACTCAGTACAAATTCTTAGTCTTCCTACTACTTGTGAAAAGTTGAGCAGTAAGAGTATAAATGGCCCAGCAATAGGAGATGGAACTATGAACAATCTATCCTTCTCCATGCTTAAAATACTCTTCATCAAAAAGTAATTCTATCTTTCTATGAGGAGATGTCTTCTAGAATTCAGGGGTAATGAAATCATTTGCTAAAGCAGGTCAGATTTGACTTAAATGGACTTCAAGTGGCCTGTACGTGCCATAAATTGAAATACTGGCACTCTCCCAGGATTGTGGAGTGCTGTGTATGCAAAACTATGCTCGGTGGTACCTCTCTCTCTCTTGCTCTCTCAGGGAGAGATTGTGGTCTTGTGGAGTGCACTCTCACATACCCAGCGCCCCATGATGTCGCGAAACCTGACACTGTCACAGCATTGCAAAGTGCTGCATATGTGAGACCACTCTCTCTCTGTTAGGGAGTGTGGTCCCGCAGAAAACAGTCACGAGCCAGATGGAAGAAATTCTCAGGCTGCATCTTTGACATCCTGCCTAGATTATCTTTTGAATTTACATTTGGAGAGCAAGGCTGAAAAGCCATTAGAAAAAAGGCACCATGGGGTTTCATGTTTACTACTTCTCTAGGATTCTAGATCAAATAAAAATATTTCCTCTCCCACACCCCTCACAGTCCTGCATTCTCCAGTTAGGATCTAGAAAAATTAAGCTAGGGTTTTTCTCTCTCATGCATCATCAATCACTCAGGTTCTAGGTGACAAAATAAGCCCTTACTGACACCTATCTGAGCCGAGTGAGGCGGCATGTCTTACACGGATGCTACTAATTCGTTTGCTTAATTAAGTGGACGATTCTGCAGGAAGAGACTCTCCAGCTCATTCCTTCTTAAACTGTGGGGACTTCATCCCACTAATAAGAATAAGCAGTAGTTCAAACACGTATTTGTTAAGAAAATTAGCTGTCATAACTCAGATACAGCTCCAAGTGGATCTGTGGAGTATCAAAACATCATTTTTATTTAGTTGCTTTTCAACATTTCCAAATACCCCACAGCAAAGTTTCAGAAACCTACTAACTGGTAGTGTGGAAAATTATTTATGGGTATGATCAGTATCTTGTAACTGCTGCCACCACCCATGGAGTAATCTCATTAGTTGATGAAAATGCCTATACTGATCAACATAAATATCAACAACTGGAATCCACTTCCATGCACCCTGATATAGTGCAAAGTCATTTCAAACAAGGGCAACGTAAATGCTTACTGATTTCAAGACACAGCAAACACCAAATAGGAATGCATATTATAGGGCCTCATCCTGCACAACTTAAGTCAAGAAGATTTTTGCCAGTGACTTGAATGAGAGGACAAGGCTCATAACTAAGTATGTGAAAAAACAGATCACTCAAGAGGATGAAAGCTCCACTGTACTGCCAATAATCACCTACCTGAATTATAATGAACTAGCTCCAATTTAAAAATATAGGCACAAAATTGTTCTCCTGTCCTACTTAAGTCTTCATGTTCTCCTTGGACCCACATTAGTTTTTCATGCACTCTTCCTCTGTAAATTTTCAAGTAACAAGACGCATTCCACAGGCTCCACACTGAACCTGTACGCCAAATATTTTCGTGCAGGCAGCTTAGAATTTCCCACCACAGAAAGCCTGAACAGCTGAGTGCCCAGCATGTGTTCTTGCACTCAATCAGTCAGAAAAGTACACCAATCAACCCCCACACTGAAGAGGAAAAAAAAGGTGATCCTGAACAGTGTGTTCACATTAACGGAACTACTCACCAAAGTTAAGTTATACACACATTTAAGGGTTTGCAAGATAGGGGCCTCATTTATTGGCTCTCTATGCTCACCGCACTGGACGGAATAAAAAGAGCTAGCCCAGGGGTGGCCAAACTTCTGGAACTCAAGAGCCACGGAGGTTGATTATTAAACCTGCAAGAGCCGCACTGAGGCATATACCCACATGCTTTTACCTACTAAATTGGTCTGCTGACCTTCTTCTGTGAGCCACACTTTTTCATTCAAGAGCCACATGCGGGTCCTGACCTGCAGTCTGGCCATACCTGAGCTGCCTTTTTTTTTTTGGTACATAGCCTAGCCCTGGACTTTAGCACTTATTTTAAGGGAATAATAATTGCGTGCCGTCAGATCTGTAGATAAACTGACAGCACGGTTTCTGGCTATTTTTCAGTTTCGCCCATCAAATGAATTTGCATGTCTCCACCGGCCAGCAGCCCCTGGAGCCTCTCCTCTTGTGGCAAGCCGGGGAGAGGCTGGAGGAGACGGCAGGGGAGGGAAGCGGCCGGCAGCCGGGGCTCCCCCGGGCAGGGGCTGACGCACCTCGCCCCCCTCCCGCTCAGGTGCCGGCGCCTCAGGCGGACCCGCCCCCGCACGCGCCCCGTTTTGGGGGCCGGGGAGTGGCCGCGGCGGCCGC
The DNA here is from genome assembly GCA_007922195.1 of Podocnemis expansa. NCBI lineage: Eukaryota > Metazoa > Chordata > Testudines > Podocnemididae > Podocnemis > Podocnemis expansa. Next base: position 22,400,872 of record ML681972.1, on the reverse strand, counting down.
CCCGCTCCACCTACCTGCTGGGCGCCCCCCGGGGCCGCGGAGCAGCAGCAGCCAGCAGAGGTGCAGCGCGACCCCGACCGCGCACGGGCAGAGCAGCACCAGCCAATTTCGCATTGGCCGCCGGCCGCCTCGCTCCGCGCCCGGCCGCGCTCCCAGAGCCGCCCACGCTCCCGCCAGCCGCCGCCGCCGCCGGCTCCACGGCGCCCCGCCCCGCCCCGCCGGGGAAACCGCGCCTGCGCCTTCCCCCGGACTACAATCCCCACAAGCCTCTGCCCAGCCCCGGCCCCGCCCCCTGCATCGGCACTACCGCCTGTCTGGCCGGCGGGGTAAGGCCGGTCTCTGGGGTTTCCTCTCTGCCGGGCAAGCCCCAAAGCGCGGCGCTGTTAGCCTCGCTCAGCAAAGCAAACAAGGAGCCTTGTGCAGGGTTACCACATGACATGTCTTCTGTCCTGCAGGCATTTGAAAATACATGATTTTGTCTGGTTTGTTTTTTCCCTTAAAGTATGCTGGAATGCCACAGCATGCGTTATTTTTAGGGGGGAGCATTCCATGGCCCCCTAAAAACAGAAGACTGCGGCTGTGTTCACACAGCACTTTTGTTTCGAAACAACCTTGTTGTTTCGAAACAACAAAAAAAAACATGTTCACCAACACACAAGTTGTTTTGAAACAAGGGGAAGCCCTTGTTTCAAAACAACCCTTGTTTCAAAACAACTTAAACCTAGCTTCTGGGCAAAACAAGGTTGTTTCGAAACCGTTGTTTTGAAACAACAAGTGTGAACATGTTATTTCGGAACCAAGTGTTCCAAAACAACATTGGATCGTCAGCACCCTGGCCAGGGAACCCTCAGGACCCTGGCCAGGATGCTGAGGGCTCTCCCTCAGCCCCCGGTGGGGGGGTGATCCCCTGCCGGCTGCTTCAGCCCGCAGCCCAGGCTGCACCCCCGAGGAGCCAGGCTCAGCCCGCAGCCCGGGCTGCGGGCAGCTCTGGCGGGGGGCTGAGCCACCCTGCAACGGCTCACCCCCAGGGGGCTGCAGCCCCCTGCAGCACCTAACAAAATAGCATGTTCACACTGTGAACATGCTATTTCGTTTCCCACTTTTTAGCCTATTTCGAAATGACTTTTTGCTAATTCGAATTAAGTCACTTTGAAATAAGGCGTTATTTTGAAACAAGTTGTTTTGACACAACTTGTTTCGAAATAACCATCTGTGTGTGAACATAGCCTATGACATTAGTACTACATTTTCTCCATGCGTCCTCCAATGTCCTCCTTTTCATACCTCCCCCTCCTCCTTTCCAGGCTTTGGTATCCAGTAGCCCTACTCCTGTGGGACTTTTAAAAACTAATACATTGATTTATTATTCTCCCATGAAACCTCATGCAATAAACTACTTAGCCTATAAGAGCCACAGGACTCATTTGTCCTACAGCCCAAGTCACTCATCAGCTGGATTATTGTGGCTCTTTCACAAAGGCATCAAGATGCTGCCAAGCAGGGCCATCCTTAGGGTAATGTAAGTGGAGCAGCCACCAGGGCGCCCAAGGGGCAGGGGTGTTGCTGGCACCTGGCGCACGGGGCCCATGCCCTGAATCCCAGCACCAGCACCCCAGGTCCTGGCAGGGCCCCTGCCTCTCCTAGTCTCCGGGTGGATCCAGCCGGAGATCCGGGGCCAAGCCACCTGCGGCAGCAGCAGCCGCTTCCAGCCTCTTTGTAGGCCAGGCAGCCCCACAGCCACGGCTGCTACACCCTGCCCTGTCCCTGGCTGGGGGCGTGGCCTGCAGTCAGGGGGCGGGGCCAGAGACAATGCCCCAGGTCCTTCCCCAGGGCAGCAACCCTCCTGCCACAGGGCCCACACCACTGCCCCCCCCCCATGCTGAGGACCAGGCAAGCCAGCCAAAAGCAAAAACCCAATTCAGCACTGCCTGTCTGCCCCCTTCCCACACATGCTGCTTTCTACTCTGTGCCGGAGCAGTGGGGAGAGGGCAGGAGGCAGCACAGGGCCCACACTGCTATTCCCCCTAGCCCCACTACCTCCACTACAGAGCTGAAAGCAGCACTTGGGGAGAGAGGGTGGACAGGCAGCACTGAATCGGGCAGTCAGTTTTCACCATCTCGCCCAGTCTCTGGCCCCAGACGGCCAGAGCAGGGGCCTGCCGTCCCCAGGCCATCTGGTGTAGTGTGAAATAGTGTGGTGTGGCAGTCCAGCCCTGCCCCCCAGTGCTGGGGGGGGGGGTGAATGAGGGCCCCACAGAGGACAATTTGCCCAGGTCCCCCCCCCCCCTTAGGGACAGCCCTGCTGCCAAGAGGTCCCCCCCATCAATGATTGTAAGAGATGGTGAGCATCCATTGTATAACTTTTTATTAGTTTCTTAAGCCCATCTGCAGAATAGTATAAATATGGTCATTTTTTTATCAATCTTGAGAGAAAGAACCTTGGGTCTACTTTTCTTCAAAAAGTTGTTTGTTTTAGAGAGTCCAGGATCTAGACTGAGAAGGAAATGCAGTGCTCCTCTTCCAGAAAGGTAGCAGTGTTAGGCGGTGTACAGCAAAAACAGTAAGAATCCTGTGGCACCTTAAAGACTACCAAATTTCTTTCCACAGAAGCTTTTATGAGCTGCGACCAATTCTTTTGGATACCTCTGAAAGTAGGTTGCAGCCGACAAAAGCTTATGCCCAAAGAAATGTGTTAGGGTTTAAGGGGCTACAGGACTTTTAACACTCCTCTTGGCAGTTTTTCTCAATCAGTTGCAAGCACTGTGCTCTTCCCAAACTTTTGTCTATAAAAGCTTTATCACATTTCTTCACAGCTATAAAATGGAAGTCTATGCTTATGGTTGTTGTATGCTAGCAGCTCCCTCTGCTGCTATTAATACTTAACAACATCCATATAAGATAGGTTAGGAGTGCCCCCCCCCGCCCCATTTCCACAGGAGGGAAGTGAACCACAGCAAGGTTCCCCCTGTAGAATTGTGTGTGTTGTTCCCCCCCCCCCCCCAGTCCTAGTAGTCCATGGTCCTGTGCCCTTTCATGTTGCTCTTGAAAGGTCAAAAAGCAGCTGCTGCAGAACAGGGGAAACTCAATGGGATATTCTCCCACAGAAGCCCATGCGATAAATAAATCTGTTAGTCTTTAAGTGGCAGAAGACTCCTTGGTTTTTCTTCCCCTGTGGAAGAGGGCTTCCTTCATGACACAGAGCTGATGGAATGTCTCTCTGGCAATCCTCACAGCCTGAAGGCGTAGGGGGGCACATGAAGAAGGGAGGCACCTTCACCAAAGGTGTATACTATCCTCTAAAAACATTGAGAGTCCTGTGGCATCTTAAAGACTAAGAAATTTCTTTCAGCTTAAGAAATTAGTTCATATTTAAGGTGCCACAGGACGCTCATTGTTTTTCCTGTACACAGGTAAACACAGCTACCATTCTGGCTATTGTGTTCCAACTTGCTTTGTCAGCAGAATCCACCCCAAGGGGCTACTGCAGCTAATCAGCCTTCAGGCTCCAATTTGCACTGGAGGCCAACCAGGCCTCTGAGGAGGATCTAGAACAGGGGTCTCAAAACACATGGCCCGTGGGCCGCATGCAGCCCCTAAAGCTATTTCATGTGGCCCACAGTGATGCTATTGTTACCAATATTTGCAATATCGTTGTATGAAAAGGTTTCAGTGGTGTGGCGCTCAGGCTAACATACTAGTCCTCATGCAGCCCTTGTGGTGATTTGAGTTTGAGATCCTTGATCTAGAACAAGGGAGGCACAAAGTTCCCTTTCCACAGGTTTTCTCCTCCTCCTCCATTCTTGTGCCAAACGTAACTCAGAAAGCTCAGAGAAAATGGTCCCATTTTCCACCATCTCTTCACTAAGGGATCAATCCTGTTCTCAGTGAAAGCAATCGCAAACTTCAATCCAACTTGGAACAAACTTGAATACAGAACTTTAAAAATATGAGGAAGTGTGTTCTGGTTACTATTGTGATGACTAAGAATATAGATTTAAACAGTTCATACTCTCTCTTCTCCCATTGTAGACTAACAGATTATTAAACAATAACTTTCTTCTAATAGAACAATTCACCAATCACCTGAAACCCAATACAGGCTTCTAGTTTGGGGCTCATTCATTATACATCTTGGATTAATACTTATATAAGTCAAATACTCATGTGATTTTTTTTTTTTTAATTTTCCATGCCTATACCCTTTTCCTGATTATGTCATTTTTGTTGGTGCAACAGGAACAATATCTGAAAAAGATTTTCTTTTAATAATTCATCTTATAATAGCAAGATAGACTTCTACAACCATCCTTAATTGCTCCAGTAAAAAAAGGATACAAATGCTTCACTTTGGCAAGGAATCAGTTCTCTAACCACTGAAATGCAGCTCCTATTTTACAGCACCCAGAAATAAAACTGTTCAGAAGATGAAGTAAGAAATATTTTATGCATGTAAAATTACACAGGGAATTTTAGACATCAAGAGTGTAATTACCATGGTTAAAACAGTCAGGAAATCAGTCACACTTTTGTTTTTACAGAAAGAGCCAAGGGATCTTTAATAATGAGGTGCTCATTTTTACATTTCACCCAAAATATGCCCTCTACAATAGCATATATACAGACAGTGCTGCCTCTACCAAAAGATTCCCAGGCAAACCCCCACTACTTCTTGCAGCAACTGTATTTTCCATAGAGGTCATCCACCCAGGTACTGAACAGGCCCAATTCAATTTAATTTTAGTGATTATAATGCAGCTAGATACAAAGTCCCAAAGGGGCAGCCGTGTTAAGTCTAGGTCAGCAAAACAAACCAGGAGTCCTGTGGCACTTAAAGACCAACAAATTTATATGTTGCCTGTGCTTTCATGGGAGAAAAGCCCATTTTGTCAGTTGCTTTGAAGATGGGACAACTTCTGTATGTTCCCCCATCTTCAAAGTGTCTGATGAAGTGGGACTTCCTCTCATGAAAGCTCATGCAATAAATAAATTTGTTTGTCTTTACGTGCCACAGGACTCCTGGTTTGTTTTGGACACAAAGGATGAGATTAAAGGGTAACTGGAAAAGTGTCTGGGTTCGTTGAAGATAAAAAAGGATGAAGGTTTCCTTTGTCTTGTACACACTGTGGATTTACCTAACAAAATTATGTAGAAGTGCAGGCAGGTGTCTGAATACTCATCTAAACTAGAGATTCAATTACAACAGCTGTCACAGTTAATGGAAGGTTTACTGATGATAATCTATTACAAATATGAGTTAGCCACAGAATAGGATTCTGCTGCTGCCTAGCTAGTATCTCTGAAGGAAAGACTCAGGGCAAAATCCCAAAAGGTATTTAAGTGTTGTGAAACAAATTTTTAAATGCAAAGCCACCTAGAAGAATTTACAGCCCTGAGTCAGGCACACATGATCCCTACACAATTCCTGTCAAGAATTAGGCACCTCAGAATGGGAGCAACATAAGCTCACACACTGAATGGGAAGTGACCTAAGTTGGCCAACAGAAAAGGCCAAGGAGAGAGTGCTCCCTATGCCTGGACTGCACTTTAGATTCACAGTCATGAATCCTCTCCCAGAGTTAGCTGCCTCCTAGGCTGTTTCTTTCAAAGTGGTGGTGGTAAACATCTAAAAGGACTGGGAGCAAGGAGGAGACTCTCTTACAGTCTTTTGCCCAGTGGTTAAGATACTTACCCAGAATGTGGGAGACTAATTCAGTTCCCCTCTCTGTGTGCTGTAGAAAAGGGATCTAAACTTGGGTTTCCCACCTCTCAGCTAAGTGTCCCAACTCCAATAGTACAGAATTATTTTCTCTGTCTCTGGCCCAATGCCCACTTAGTTATTAACATACAGTTGGAACAACATCAATAAGAGGTATTGGGACCTATCCACCAAGAGTGCTGGAACCTTTGTAGAATAGGGAGAAGGCAACCATGCCCCCCCTCCAAACATGGGCATGGTTTTGGGGGTACATTACTTCTCCAAACCGCAAGCCTCAGGCAGGCACAAAGTAAAGGCAAGAGGGCTGCACTTTGCAGTGTGGGAGTTGATAACCATGCGATCAGCTCCCTCACTGCAAAGCACAGTGCCCACCTGAGCCTTGCAGTTTGGGGAGGCGATACAACCCTGGACCTCCCCAAAGTACAACCATGATAAAAAGTAAGGCACATGGCCCCTCTTGCCCACCTAGATCCCCCACCACTGCTGCTCACATCAAACTATCACATAGTCCAGGGGTTAAGGCACACACCTATCAAGCAGAGGAGGGAATTGAACAGGAGCCTTCCACAGCTTGGGTGAGTGCCTTGACCACTACACTGAAAGGTAGCAGGGAAAAATCTGTCTGTCTTTCTCCCATCCCTGGCCACCACAGTCTTTTGAGCATGCTATCAAACTATAATTGTTGGGTCTGAACTTTTCTGTACTTGCTGTGGCTCTATCTAGACTGAACTGTTTTGGAAAGTTTCAGTCAAAACATTTAAATGAGTCTAAGAACAATGTTAAATTCTGGCAAATCTTCTCTTTGGGAAGTTCTAGCGCCCCCATGATCTGGAACAGAAACTTGGAATTGGGCAGGGATGGCCTTGATGTCAGAAGCATGCCTTCTGATGATCTTGTAAAAATGTGCACAAATTTGATGGCAGCTGTCATCTGCTCTGACCCAAGTGGGGAAGGGCTGGGCTCTGGAACTGAGAGCAGAGAGCCTGTCTTTGTTGTACTTTCAGTGACCACTGCCTGCTGGCACCCCGGCAATACAGAGGAGGAAGCTGCCTATTTTGAATGCAGGGGGGACAAAATCTGGACCAGACTGAAGGAAAAAAGTCGATTGGGAAAAGTAGTCTGGTGAGTCAGATTTGGAGGTAGCGGGGTGGCAGGAGAGGGAAAACTGACTCTGAATTGCTTGGGGGCTAGCAGCCACAAAGGGAAGAGGCTGGTGTTGCTTGAACGATATGGGGAATGGGAGATACTGGGAGACAACTAGTGGGTGGAAAGGGGAACACTGAGATCAGACAAGAATCTAAGAGGAGCACATAGAATGGCACAGGCAGAGACAGATCTGACAAGGAGCTGGGGGAGAACCACGATAAAAAGTCTGAGGAGTGGCAGCTGGAACTGTGTAGACAAGAAAAAATGGAACTGAGAAAGAGCCAGGACTGGAGCAGGGCATAGATTGGACAAAATGGGCCAAGCTTACAGGATGCATTGGAAATGGTGAAGTGTCTCTGACATCTACAGAACGCTTCCCTCCAGAGTCTGGAATGAAGCCCAAGATCCCGAGTTACTATTCCTTTACAATCCTTCTGGCAACATATCTCTCATTTCCTTCTAATGCCAGTCCATGTAGATGTCCATCTATTATGGCTTTCAGTTACACTATTAGCCTAAGTGGAAGAGTTTTGGGCAGCTGATCTACCTGTTCCAAGCCTGCTAAGACCACTGTGGGTTTCAATATGATGCCATTTTTCCAGATTGCTTTTTTCAAAATGTAGAAAATTGAGACAGACAGAACTATGTTAAAGGCCATTACAGTTGCTAAGTCAAATGCTCAAGTGACAAATGCCTGAGTTCCAAATTTAAAAGTGCCTTTACAACCTTTATTTTGCATTTTTGCACATAAATATTTAAAAGATCACATACTAATTTTTCTACAGAGCCCCCCACACATTCAGTGCACCTCTGGAAGATGTCAGGGTTGTGTAATGAAAAAGCCGGTTGCCTTGTGGACTTTGCTTAAATTTGTTGCAGAAATTGCAAGGCACACAGAGAACAAGGCAGGAGCTTGTAAGAAGAGGAAGGGTGGTCTCATGGTTGAGGCAACTGAATGCTTCCCTGGGACTCGGATTCTAGCACTGCCTCCGCCCAGAGACTTCTTGTGTGACTCTGGGCAAATCACTTAAACATTCTCACAGACTGTCAGTGTGTGTTCTGCATTTGCTGGATGCCCAACTTACAGTAGTGTATGATAGGGGCAGGCCCCTGGGTGCCAGGCTGCAAGAGGGCACCAACTCATCCCCCCAAAAGCTGGGAGAAGTGAGGCTGCCCCAGCCATGGTGGAACTGTTACTGTAGATAAGTTTGGAAGGTGGGAGGGCAGTGCGGTGCCTGGTGAGGCCCTCGGGCCCTTCACACAAAGGGGTGAGGAGAAGGAAGGAAGGGGGGGGGGGATGCAGGAGGCAAGGGAGGCACCCCTCAGTGCTTCCCTCCCTGTGTGGCCTGAAAGGCCGGGTTGGACCCTCTCCCCACACTGGGGCAGGATGTTCCATGGCATCCAAGGGGCTGGGCTGCATGACTGGAGCAGCAAGACAGTGCTGGGCAAGGGAAGGTGTGTGTACTAGCCAGCCAAGTCCAGCCTTTCTCAGGAGCAGGGGAGGGGACAAAGGAGGCCTTGAGTACTCTGAAAAAAATCAGGTCCTAGTCAAATCACACTGGGCACCCAAAGTAGGTGGATACTTTTAATCTTAATTTCTGTGCTTCAGTTCCCCCTTTCAGCTTCACAGGGGATTTGTGAAAGTAAGTTCATTTATATTTGTTAAGCAGTCAGAGAACTATAGAAAATCCTATGAGGAAAATAATAATTCTGTATTCAAAGCAGGGTTAAATAGCATACCGTAAGGAAGGGCTTTGGCTACACATTAAACTACAGGACAAAACAATACCGAATAGCTAGCTCCTCATTAATGGAGCCCCATCCATCTGTTCACTGAATGATGCAGAAGTTCTGTGGAAAATCATGTAGCCAAAGACTATTATAATGCATAAGCATCAGGAAATGACTGAAGGGCACACAAGCCACTGTAAAATTTTGACATTTCCTAATTTGAGTGCTTGACTTTGGAACCTTAGTGTTCTTTTAACATAAGTCTTGGGTGTGTCAAGTACACTGTCTTTGTCAAGGGCAAAACTCTTAACAGATACCAATCTGGTAAAATGTCAACAATGGTGGGTAATAATCTCTAAATTTTATATTCATCACGTTTAAGTTAACTTTTTGTTGAATTTGTTAAGTTTATTTTCAAGGAAACAACTTCTGAAGTCTTGTTTGATTTCCAAAGGGGGAGTGGGGGAGAACCCTCTCTCTCAAGTCAGGGCTGACAGGATTCCTGACCACAGAGGCAATGATAAGCAAGGAAGTGGCTGATGTGCCAAGCAAAAAATCACTTACTCAGAAGAAGGCCAGGAATGTTAGCAAAAAGAGAAATAACGGTAAGCCATTTGCCATAAAGAAATTGTCATTAAGCCTTTTTAAAGTCAAGGCCATTGGAATGGCTAACAATCAATCTATTAGTCAGTCTGTGCTATAATTGTAAAACTAACAGAAAAAGTGAATCCTCCTTCCATTCAATGTAAAAAACTTAACAGCACATCCATTTACAATGTACTGTACAAAGAACAAGATTTCTGTCCTGAGTAGCCTAGAATTTAAAAACACAGAAAAGTAGTTCAGAAAACAGAGCTATGTGTGGTATTTGAGAATCAGATGAGTTTTTCAAAGTTTAATGAAGAAGAGTGTGTTTGGTATGCTTTAAGTGAGATGTTATTCAAAGTCTGAGTTCAAGGCAGGGCTGTATTGACCAGTCTGAGGGACCCGGACTGCCCACCCCTGCCATGTAGGGTCCCACTCCCCAGCATGGCAGTCCACAGATGGCCATAGCTGGGAGTAGGTAGGGCCTGGGGACAGACTGCTTTCCCTCCCAGCCCCACTGGAAGACTCTGCTGGAGTGAAGGCCATGCCCCACACCAGCTGGCCCCACCACCCTGGCAGAGTGAACAGGCACCAGCCCATGCCATGCCACCCCTAGAGTAGACCAGCCTGCTCAGGGGCACAGCAGGAGCCCAGAGCCCAGCATCTGGCCCCAGGTCCCTGCTCCCCACCCCCAGCACTGGCAGGGCAGGAGTGCTTTCACCACTCCCCCAACATCTGCCAGCACTAAGTGGGTTGGGGGGGAGGGTGGATCAGAGGTTTTAAGGGCTGGAGCCTGAGGCTCTCCTTTACGTTGGGGTACAGGACTTCAGCCTCTTTAGCTCCTGCATTAATCTGGCCCTGGTTCAGGGTGGTCTGAGATTCTTATTCTGGGTCACTAAAAGCAGGATATGACAAAACTTCAAGAATGGATAAAACAAACTGTAAGGAAAGTAGATTGTGAAGACTGAAGGGAAAAGGGCAGGTGGAAAGGAAATGATGGCAGAGCTGTGAAGTGTTTGGAAATGAGGAAAAGAAATCTGAATTATGTACAGAAAATGGGAAGCTAAAGTACAGTTAGACATGGGAATTATTACAGACAAATCCCACGCCAAAACTCTAAAGTGGAAGATACCTGAAGTTACTCAAAGTTTATGCCTGGACACTTCTCACATACAAAACCAGACATCCACCTCTGATTTCCTGTTCTAAATTCATGTCATGAATGTTTGGATCTGGGGAACTGAACTTTGAATCTCAGGCATAAATTAAAAAAATATGCAAAGCCCATGGTCTGGAGTTTAAGACATGTAAATTAAATTGCTTGCTCTGGGTGCAGTTTGGGGGCTGTAGATGAATATAAACTGATTCTGAAAGTTTCTTATGGTTAGCACTAGCTATTTTAATCCCTTTTCCTTTAGAAAAATCTATCATCACTTTATCAACAGGTGGCAGTAATAAGTCACTCTATAACTCTTTAAGGTAGGAATTTGGGAAGGGAGTACATAGCTGATTTTAGCATAGATCTACTCTTTCATTGATAGATTTAAAGATTAGCAAACTTTGTCAAGTATATGTCTTTTACTCTACAGCAAAAAGCTGTATATTTGGTAACGCCTTGCAGCTGGTAAATAAAATGGGTTACATTGAGCTCTGATGTCAGTGGGTGCACACCCTTGATTTAATAGTGTTGAACAAGTTTGCATCACACTGAAGTTGCACCGAAACTCAGGTTACAGAACTTATGAAAATATTTTCACAATATTTGTCCAATAGTTCCACTGCTGCTTCATTACTCCACATCTAGGCTATGCAGGGCACCTCTTCTGAAGTCAACTGAACAATTCTAGGTTTACCTCCACTGTGTCTAAGCAAACTTTGGCCTACAGGTAAAAAAGATAATTGTTCAGTTTGAACAAAACTTCCTCCTCCCCACCCAAACAATATTTATAATGAATACAGTGGCAACAGCAAGCTACAAGTCTTGCCCATTAGCAGCAGCAGAGCAGACTGCTACCAGTTGACTACAGGAGCAGGGAAAGAGAATTTCATCATGTTGTAGAGTTGAACAGTTCTCAGTGCTGGAAAAGAGATACTTTAAAAACGGATTACTTACCTTGTGCAGTCATTTGGCTTCTTCAAGATGTGGTCCGTGGAGGTGCTCCACTCATGGTGTAGCAGTCTGCAGCACCCTGCATCGGAGACTTTTGGTGGCTGTAGACATAGTAGTGGCCGTGCATGCACCACAAGGGACAGGACAGTTGGCGCTCTCCATTGGGTGCGTGTGCAGCCTGAGCCCTCCATTCCTTCTCTACTGCGAAGCCATCTTTCTTTGCCTGTTGACAGAACTTCAAGGTAGAGGGGAGGAGGGTGGGTCACGGAGCACCCTTAGGGACCATATCGTGAAGAAGCCAAATTACTGCATATGGTGAATAACCTTTTCTTCTTTGAGTAGTCCCTGTGGGTGCTTCACTCATGGTGATTTAGTAGCAATTCTAGGAAGGAGGAGGAGTGACTCTGTAAGTCTAAATTTTTATTTATTGAAGATAACACAGTGGAACCCAAGAGTGAGTCCCTTAGGGAAAAATGATCTAATGTGTAATGTTTAATGAAGGTGTCTGGCAAAGACCAAGTTGCAGCCTTATAAATGTGAATGAGAAGGATGCCGGATGTGAAAGCAACTGTGGCAGAGATAGATCTAGTTGAATGTGCAGTGATGTTCATAGGAGTGTGAAGTCCCTTTTGTCGATAACACAGCTCTATGCATGAGATAATCCATTTAGAAATTCTCTGCGAAGATACACCATTTCCTTTAGATGGGGGGGGGGGGGAAGAAAATCTGTCAGACTTTCTAAAGGGTTTTGTTGATTGCAGATAAAAAGGTAGAGCACATCTCACAGAGAGCATGGAGAATCTTCTGCTCACTGGAAGTATGCAGTTAGGGGTAAAAACGGGTAAGTGAATGGCTTCACTGATATGAAAAGTAGAGACAATCTTGGGTGAGAACTTAAGATAAGGTCGAAGGGTCACTTTGTCATGATGGAAAATTGTATAGGGCAGATCAGAAATCAGAGCATCAATTTCGGTAACTCTTCTAGCTGAAGTGATAGCTGTTAAAAATGCCACCTTCATAGACAAATGCAGTAATGAACAAGACGCCAAAGGTTCAAAAGGCTGTCTTGTAAGCCCTTTCAATACAGTTGTTAGATCTCAGTGGGGAATAGGATGTTGTAGAGGTGGGTAAACCTTGTTAAGTCCTAGTGGGAAACATTGGTGATAGGATGGGAAAATATGTTTCTATTATCTTGTTTGTCATGGAAGAAAGAAATTGCTGCAAGATGGACCTTGACTGAGCTAATGGAGAGCCCTGGTTTCTTTAAACTTACAAGGTACTCCAGAATGGTCAGTATAGAACAAGACAGAGTCCACAGATCTGCATTCACATCAGTGAAGAACTCTTCCCACTTGTAGAGGTAAGTTTGACACACGGAACTTTTCCTACCGTTAATCAGTATATGTTTGACATCAGTAGAACAGTGCAATTCCTCCTCTGAGAGCTATCTGTCAGCCAGGGTGTTAGATGCAGTCTTTGGATGTCCTGGTGGATCATTCTGTACTGCTGGTGGAGAAGACTGGGTTGGTTCAGGAGTCTTATCAGAGGATGTATGGAAAGGTACAGAAGATCTGAAAACCAGGGCTGACGTGGCCAAGCTGGGGCAATGAGAATCATTACCGACCTGTCTAGAATTATTTTGCAGATTACTCTGTGGAGTAACGGAAATGGAGGGAATGCATAATAAAATGTCTTGTTCCAAGCTACTTGGAACGCATCTCCAAGTGAATGGTTGCATATTCCTGCTCTGGAGCAATACAGATGACACTTTAGATTATGTTGTGTGGCAAATAGTTCTATCTGTGGAAAACTCCAGGACTGAAATAATTCTCTTTAGCATGAGGTTGTTCATCTCCCACTCATGAGTGATGGGAAAGACTCTGCTCAGACCAATCGGTTATTACATTTTGTATGCACAGGAGATAAACTGCTGAGATCATGATGTTCTGTTTTGTGCACTGGAACCACAGTCTGATCACTTCCATGCAGAGAGAGCAGGACCTTCTTCTACGCTGACGGTTTATATAGAACATACAGGCCACATTGTCTGTAAAAATCCTTATGGACTCATTATCTATGTAAGGGAGAAATGACTTGTATGCATTGTGGATGGCACGAAGCTCTAACATGTTTACACTGAGTAGGGTTTCATGGTAAAACTACTCACCCTGCATGGTGGAGTAATTCATATGCGCGCCCCAACCCAATAGAAAAGCGCTTGGTGGTTATGGTCTTTGTTGGATTTGGGGGATTGAAATCTATTCCCCTCAGCAGGTTGCATCTAAAGTCCACCAATGGAGAGAATCTTTCACATGTGAGGGAATTGAAAACAGTTTGAGAAGAGAGTGCTTGCTTGGTTTGTAGACAGTGATTAGCCATATTTGAAGAACATGCATTCGAAGGTGAGCGTGAGGCACAACAAAGGTTGAAGCTGCCACATGGCCTAAGAGTTTAAGTATGGTGCATACTGGAACTAGAGGCTGAGCAAGAACATCCTTGATTAAATTCTGAATAGTTGTGGCTCTGTCCAATGGAAGAAATGCCTTTGCTCGAATTGAGTCTAATTGGGCTTCTGTAAATTGAATACGTTGAGTTGATTCAAAAATAGACTTTTCTATACTGATTCAAAGATCCAGTCATTGAAAAGTTTTGATGGTGAACAGGGTTATTAGTTTTGCATGAGAGGACAAGGTTGCTCTTATAAGGTAGTCATCCAAATAAGGGTAGATAATGACTCCCTGCTTGTGAAGATAAGCCTTAACAACTGATAAGAGCTTAGAAAATATTCTGGGTGCTGTAGAGAGTCAGAAGGGGAGAACTTTGTATTGAACGTGATGGTTGGCTCTTGTAAAACGAAGAAAACAACAACAGACTGGATGGACCATCACATGAAAATAGGCATTCTGAAGCTCAAGGGACAATTACCAATCCCCTCTTTGCAGCGATGGTATTATCACGTTTAAAGTTATCATTTTGAATTTCTCTTTTCTTATATATTTGTTTAGAAGTCTTAGATCTAGGATTGGCCTCCATCCCCCAGATTTTTTTCTGCACCAGAAAGTACCAGGAATAAAAACCACTCCTCCTGAAGTGTTTTGGAACATGCTCTGTTGCTCCTATGTCAAGAAGATGTTGGATCTCTTGTAGTAACAGGAGCTGTTTGTGAGCAGGCTCCCTGAAAAGGGACGGGGTAGGATAATGGGAAGGAGGAGTGTTAAGAAAAGGGATAGTATAGCCAGATGTTATTTGTAAGGCCCAGCTCTCTGTCGTTATTGTGGACCAAGTGTGGAAAAATGGTCTCAAGAGAAACTCTAGAGGCATCCATGGAAGTGCTGCACAAATGAGGGGGAAACTCAAACCCTCGACCAACGTCTCAAGCTGAGGCTTGGCTTGGGATGCTTGAGAAGAATTGGAAGGTGGTTGTTGCTGGTTTCTGTGACGCTGCTGATGTTGTCTGGGTCACAGATTATTGTTGTTTCTTACTCGGTACTGTGAGGGATATCTACGGTTATATGACTGAAATCTATAGAGATCATCTGGATGACAGTGTGTATATTCCTAAAGAGCATAAGGTTGCTCTAGAATCTTTCAAAGAATGCAATACTTCATTGGTTTCTTCAGAAAAGAGATGGGATCTATCAAATGGCAATCTTAGAGTGCAGCTCTTTAGGGAGAGCGGCTCTATTTATCCAGGATGACCTTCATATTACAACTGCCGTGGTGATGGCTCTAGCCAGTGGCATCGCTCGGGGGAGCTCCGTGGGCCTCAACCCCCCCCCCCCCAAAAAAAAAAACTCAGGGCCAGCCCCAAGAGCGTGCCTCTAAACTTGAGTGAGGGTGCACTGTTGCGTCTCCATGCAGGGAACGCTGACCAGGCAGCAGGCAGCTGCAGCCTCTACTCAGCCGGAAGACAGAGTCTGGGAGTTTTTAAAACTCCTGCCCTGGCCTGGGCCTGCTCTGAGCATACTCACAGCAGGGTCATGCCAGGAGCCTCAGCCTATGCCGCAGCCCTGCTCTCCCTCCAGCGGCCAGGTAAGGGAGCCAGGGGGAAGTCCAGGGACAGGCACGCAAGAAAAGGTTTGGGGGAGGTGGTCAGCTGGGGGCAGTGGGGGCCAGCAGTGGCATGGGGGGGGGGTTAGGGAAGGGCTCAGGGAACCAGCAGGGGAAAGGGAACAGTTGAGGCCCCAGCAGCTGAATATTGATGTATAGCAGTGCCCCTCACTCTAGCTGCAGTATCAGCAGTGTCCATAGCCAACTTGTAACAAAGTTCTAGAAACTAACTGACCTTCTGAAATTAGCCAATTATATTAGTCCTTATCTTGCGAAAGATCATCGAACAGACATTTTCTCATAGATCCCTTGATCATAGTTAGCAAGGAGAGCTTCAGAATTTGCAATCCTTAGCACTGGGGTTGCCAAGGAGTAGATCTTTCCCCCCAGTAAATCCAATTTCTTCCAACTCTTATTGTAGTGAGATGACCTGTGGGTTGAGTGTTTCACTCTATGAGTCACAGCATCAACAAGCAGTGAATTTGGACAGGGGTGCGTAACGAAAATTCCATATCTTTAGGAGACATAAAAGTACTTTTTGTCATTTCTCTTGTTGGTCGGTGGTATGGACACAGGAGTGGACCATATAGCCTCAGATGGCTCTGTCAGCACTGAGTTCATTGGAACGGCTATTTTTGATGAACTGGAGGCATGGCAAATCTTTAGTAACTTGTGCTGGGATTCCTTGATTTCCTTGAGAGGCATTTCAAGATCATGAGCAATACATTTGAATAGATCATTAAACATTCTTCGATCATCGGTAACAGAAGCTAAATCACTGCATCATCAGTAGAAGACGACGACTCATGAAAATCTGTAGAAACCTAAGGAAAATTCGAGGCAATATCAGTATGCGAATGGACAGATTTACATGAAAAGGCGCCATAGGTGGAAGGTCTGACAGAGGGAAAAGGTGGAACCGGAACCAGTGGCAGCATAGTGGGCTGATAATGACCATATGGATAGTACGGGTTTCAATACATCTGGTATTGAGGAGCCAGAGGATACCATGGTGAAATGAAATATGGTGGTGGTTGACGTCTTGCAAATTGAGGTATATGAGAATGTGGTGACTTGGTCTCATAGGACAGGAATGCTCCAAAGAAAAATGAGCATCCTCATAGGAGCTGTGAGATGAGTGAAAGGAAAGCAAAGGCAAATGACGTCTGCTGCATTCCAGCGAAGATCTAGAAATAGGTGACTTGTCCAAATGTTTGTTTGGATTTTTTTGAGATGATTGAGGAGCACCACTAGACCTCGGTTCCTAATGCAGTTCTGTGATCGGTGCCAAAACTGTAGGTAATGATGATGGTGCTTGAGGACCTTCAGCACTGCGCAGCACTGTAGGTACAGGACACGGTGCTGTGGGAAGCAGTGGCACCGGAATCAAGGACATGCACGAAGATGGAACCGTCAGTGTCACTGATGTCAGCGCCGTGGATGGCACTGAAGGAGCCAGTGCTGGAGTGGTCAACGGTACCAGGGAAGGCTTAGGCTTCAAGGAACAAGACATCAGTTCTCATGCCTGTTTTGCCTTCTTAGAAGAGCCTTTGTCATGGGCTCTGGAGTCCTTATAAGGATGTTTATCGACTTTTGAGGAGGAAGGTGCCCAAATGTCATAGGAACCTTTTGCCTGTCTGGCATGTGAAACAGGAGACACTGATAATGGTGATCTCCCCTTTACAAGTGAGTGAGAAGAGGCCCGAGACCTGGAGCCTTTTCTAGCTGAACACTCGCTGTGGTGGTCACTGGGGAGGGGGTCTGACACTGGCCTCAAAGATTTTTCCAATAGGAACAATTTTAAGCAGAGCTCTCAGTTTTTGCAGGCTCTGGTGCTTGAATTCTTACAGTGTGGACATTTCAAGGGGATGTGGCTTCCCCACGGCAATGCATGCAAGAAGAGTGGCCATCTGATGCCAGCATGGCCTAGTTACAGGCAGCACATTGTTTGAATCATGACGAGGACAGCATGCTAATAAACTTTCTAGTTTCTTCTCTTTTCTTTTTCTTTCTTTTTTTTTTTTTTTTTTTGACTTAGCTAATTTAATTTTTTTTTTCCAGGTTGAGAAAATGAACAACAGAGGACAGACAAATGACAGTAACGGCTGAACTAACAGTAAGAAGGAAAATTGGGGGGGGGGGGAACTATTAGGAAACATTGAAAGGAGACAAAACACGAGGAAACTATCAAAAGCGTCATATTTACTGAGGGGAAAAAAAATCAAAGTCTTAAGGGACACTGAAAATGGTCCGACTTGACCAGCAGTAGAAGGAGGAATGGAGGGCTCAGGCTGTGCGCGCACTCAGCCAAGAGCGCCAACCATCCCCTCCCTTGTGTTCCATGCACGGACACTACTACACCTATACAGCTACCAAAAGTCTCTGATGCCAGGCGCTGCAGACCGTGACACCATGAGTGGAGCACCCACAGGGACCACTTGAAGAAGAAACTGAGTATTTGACAACTAACAAAGTTTAAGGGAAATAGATTACCCTTAGATACACTGGGTACAAAATAGCCAGCTTCAGAAATATCATCTATCCAACTACTGCTGGATAACATTTTAACAACTCAGCCTGGGGAGTCTTATTTCATTAGAGTAGCAAGCACCTGGGTTATGTTCCAGGTAGAAGAATACATCTTTGAATCACAGTCAGCAACGCTACCATTCAACTTCATTTCTATGGGTTTGATTTGATCAGATGCTGACCATGTTCTGTAAAGTAAAAACAAACCAACCAACAAACAAGGAGTCCTGTGGCACTTAAAATTATTTTTTTGTATGAGCTCTCATGGGAGAAAATCCCACTTCATCAGACACTTTGAAGACATGGGATTTTCTCTCACAAAAGCTCATGCAAAAAATAAATTTGTTAGTTTTTAAGGGCCACAGGGCTCCTTGTTTGTCTGTTTTACTGAACTAGACTAACACAGCTATCAGTTAGGATTCTGTAAACTAGTAAGCTATCAGTATAAGTATACCCCATCTTCAGGGCCTGAATTTGCAAGGAGTAAATGTAGAGAGAAGTGCTGAAAACAGCATGGATCTCACGAACAGCCAAATACCTAAACTAGACAACAAGCATCATCAGAAGCAGAAACCAGCCCACTGTGATGAAAATAAAGACTCATTGCTACAGTCTAGAGCAGTGGTTCTGAACCTGTGGTCCATGGACCAATGGTGGTCCATGAGGGTCCTGCAGGTGGTCTGTGTGGAGGGGAAAGGATAATTACTACAGGTAAATGTGCCATGATGAATGCAATATGTTTGTGAGTGAGCATAATAAATTATTAGAAATAGCTATGTTTTAAATACCCCTCAGTATACAAGTTTGGCTCCTGTCAGCCATAGGCTATGTTAAAAAGAAGTGAGCATTACTCACCCTTGTGCAGTAGCCAAGGTTCTTCGAGATGCATGTCCCGGACATGCTCCATTCCAGGTGTCTTTGGCGCCCTGCGCCACAGGTCAGAGACTTCTGACAGCAGTACCCAGCGGGGGAGCGAGCGCATGACTGGCAGCCCACGGCTGTTTCGTGCCATTGGTGACTCATGCGCACACTCCCCCGCCCCATCCCTCAGTTCCCTCCGTTCTGCAGAGCAAGAATAGCACGTGCTCCGAAGTAAAGGAGAGGAGGGTGGGTATTGGAGCAGGTCCGGGACTGCACAAGGGCGAGTAACACTCGCTTCTTCTTCGAGCAGTGTCTCGGACTAGAGCCCTGTGCAGATACATAAATGTGGAACCGCATCCGATCCACATCCGCTCAGTAATAACATTAATCCGATCCGAAATCCACATGCCAGGATTTAGCTGCATCTGTAACCACAGCTGCAACTGAACTTGGGCTCACATACAACTATTCAGACTTTGATTGGTTCATTCCGCATATGGGTCCCACCCACTTTTTCCTTTCTTGTTTGTGGTTCGCATACTGTGCTATCAATCAGATTTCTTTGCCCACCTATGAAATCTCTGATTGACAGCAATGTCTTGCCAACTGGAAGCAAGAAAAGGAAGAAGCGGGCAGGGGAATGAGCCAAAGACCAGCAGTGAGTCTCCAAGTTCCACCTTGAGACTCTGATTGGCTGGCAGATCACAATCGAGGATTGGCCAGAGTGCTTCCTGCTTTCCCTGCGTGCTGCCGGTAGCAGTTTCAGCAACGGATCGCAGTGTGATAAGGTAACAATAGAAGCTGCATCCGTGAGTTGATCTGCAGCAATGGGTCTGCAGTTGTCCGCACCCGCAGATGCGGATACCCACAGATCTGCAGGGCTGTATCTCGGACTGCTCCACTCTAGGTGATTACTAAGTGGTTCCATTAGATGGAGGTGGGCACTTCGGAGTTCGAGGTGTTTGCAGCCTGTAAGACTGCAGTGCCAGAGCTGGAACGTTGTTGGATGGCATTGTGTTTGGCACAGGTGTCTGCCGAAGACCATGTTGCTGCCCTACAGATATCCAGTACAGGAACATTGTGGAGGAATGCTGTGGATGCAGCAACAGATCTAGTGGAATGAGCACGGATGGTGCTCGGTGGTTGTTTACCAGATATTGCATATGCGGTATGTATGCATGCATGAAGAGATCCATCTGGACAACCTCTGTTTGGAGACTGAGTCCCCTTTGGAATGTTCAACAGAGGAAATAAGTCTAGGTGATTTTCTGAACTGCTTTGTTCTATCCAAATAAAAGGCCAAGGCACGGTGAACATCCAAGATGTGGAAGGCAGCTTATTGAGGGGTGTAGTGAGGTTTTGGGAAAAATACAGGAAGGTGAATGGTTTTATTGAGGGGGAGTGAGGATGAGATTTTTGGTACAATGTAGGATGCAGCTGGAGTGATACCTTGTCCTTAAAAAATACCAGGTGTGATGGGTGAGCCATGAGTGCCGTGAGCTCACTAACACGTTTAGCAGATGTTATTGCCACTAAGAATGCAACCTTCACAGAGAGATGGAGCATGGAACAGGTTGCCATTGGCTCAAAAGGAGGCTTGGTTAGTACTTTGAGGACTAGGGACAGATCTCATTGGGGTACAGGAGGCCATGTTGGAGGGTAGAGATTTTGTATGCCAGTCATGAATCTTTTTAGTATTGGATGAGCAAATAGAGATTAATTTTCCATAGGGGAATGAAAGGAAGATATCGCTGCTAAAGGAATGCTAAGTATACTGATGGAGACATTTGTGTTTTTCAGAGAGAGGAGGTAGTCCAGGACCACTGGAATGGAAGATGTTACCAGGTCTAAGTTCCTCTGTTTGCACCAAATGGAGAATCTGTGCCATTTCTGGGGGTAAATATAGCTGGTTGCTGGTTTTCTGCTGTTTAAGTGGGTCTGAGAACAGCCTTTCTGTCTTGTTGAACCATCCAGGAGCCACGCTGTCAGGTGTGGTCTGTACAGGCGATGGGAGTTTTGATGGACATCTTGAGCAGGTCAGTATACCATGCTTGTCTTGGTCATGACGGTGCTATTAATATTACCCTGGCTTTGTCCTGACGAATTTTTGAGGTTGTTTTTGAGATCATTGGTATTGGGGAAAAAGCATAGTGTAGGGGTCTGTCCCACGTTATTGAATATTTTTTGGAGAATGGAGTCCTTTATCTCCCATTTGTGGTTCTCCTAGACTCTAAGGTCAGAAGGAACCAACATGATCATCTAGTCTGACCCCCTGCACAGTGCAGGCCATAAAACCTCATTGACCCATTCCTACAATGAACCTCAAACCCATAACTGAGCTATTAAAGTCCTCAAATCATGATTTAAAGACTTTTATACAGAGAATCACCCAGCAAGTGAGCCATGCCCAATGCTGCAGAGAAAGGCAAAAAAAAAACCCAGCACCCAAGCCAATCTGCCCTGGGAGAAAATTCCTTCCTGACCCCAAATATGGTGATTAGTTAAACCCTGAGCATGAGGGCAAGTCCACAACAGCCAGTCAAGATGACCTTCTCTGTAATAACTCAGAACCCACTCCATCTAATGCCCCTTCCCAGTTCACTATCATACCCATCACCAGTAGTAAAAGACAGACAATGGCCAAGCTACACTGTCCATCATATCATTCCCTCCATAAACTTATCAAGCTCGGTTTTGAAGGCACCTAACATTTTTGCCCCCACCACTTCCCTTGGTAGACTATTCCAGAACTTTACTCCTCTGATGGTTAGGAATCTGCATCTAATTTCAAGCCTAAATTTTCTGAAGGAAAGTTTGTATCCATTTGTTCTTGTGTCCACATTGGCTCTGTATTCAAATAATTCCTCTCCCTCCCTTGTATTGATCCATCTAATGTATTTATAAAGAGCAAACATATCTCCTCTCAGCCTTCTTTTGGTCAGACTAAATAAACCAAGCTCTTTAAGTCATCTCTCATAGAGAAGATTTTTCCATTCCATGAATCATCCTTGTAAGCCTTCTTTGCACCTGTTCCAGTTTGACTTCATCTTTGTTAAACATGGATGACCAGAACTGTACACAATATTCCAAGTGAGGTTGCACCAGTGCCTTGTATAATGATACTAACACCTCCCTATCTCTACTGGAAATACCCCTTCTGATGCACCCCAGGACTGCATCAGCTTTTTTCACTGTCACATCGCATTGGCTACTCATTGTCATTCTGTGATCAACCAGTACACCCACGTCCTTCTCCTCCATCACTTCCAGCTGATGCATTCCCAACTTATAAGAAAATTCCTGTTATTTGTCCCTAAGTGCATGACCTTGCACTTCCCATTGTTGAATTTCATCCTATTTCTAATGCTCCACTTTACAAGGTCATCCAAATCATTCTGTCTGCTATCCTGATCCTCCTCTGTATTGGCAGCACCTCCCACCTTGGTGTTGTCTGCAAACTTAATTAGCATATTCCCACTTTTTGTGCCAAGGTCAATAACAAAAAGGTTGAATAAGACGGGTCCCAGGACTGATCCTTGGGGAACTCCACTAGTAACCTCCTTCCAGCTAGACAGTTCACCTTTCACTATGACCCCCTGTAATCTCCCCTGTAACCAGTTCTTTATCCACCTTTTTATTTTCATATTAATCCTCATCTTTCCCAACTTAACTAATAATTCCCTATGTGGAACTGTATCAAATGCTTTACTGCAATCTAAGTAAATTAGGTCCACCGCATTCCCTTTATCCAAAAAATCTGTTATCTTTTCAAAAAAGGAGATGAGGTTGGTCTGGCATGATCTACTTTTTGTACAGCCGTGTTGTATTTTATAGCAGTTACCATTCTCCTCAATATCCTTAAGTACCTTCTCCTTCAAAATCTTCTCCAAGACCTTGCAATCTGCTGAGGTCAAACTAACAGGCCTGTAGTTACCTGGATCACTTTTACTCCCTTTCTTGAAAATAGGGACTACATTAGCTATTCTCCAGTCATAAGTGTGGTGTTTTGGACTACCGAGGGTCATTGGGGTTGCCATAGTGATAAATGGGAGGGTCGTTTAGGTGCTAGGGCAACTTGTCTGTTGGGTTCTCTCTCCCTCAGTTCTCTTTCAATAAAGACTCCTTACACAGCTCTGAATATGCTGCCTCTCCTTACTGGATTATAATTTCCTCTAAAACTCTACAATAAGGTACAACCCCTGTGTTAACCGATGCTTTAAAAATCCTTGCTAACGGGCTGCTCGAAGACTCTGCTTAATGAGTCCGCTATGATGTTGTCCCTCCCTGGTAAGTACATGGCTGAGATGCGAACCTGGCTGGCAATACATCAGTCCCAAAGTTTCATGGCTTCCATGCAAAGGGACTGGGAACATGTTCCTCCTTGCCTGTTTACGTAATACATGCAGGCTGAGTTGTCCATGAGGACTTTTATTATTTTTCCCCTTATGAACGGTAAAAAGTGGTGACAAGCATTTCTTATTGCTTGAAGTTCAAGAAGATTTATGTAGAGGTTTGACTCTTGTATGAACCATTTGCCCTAAGCTGTCTGGTTCAGTAAATGGGCTCCCCAGCCGACCAACGATGTGTCTGTAGTCATTAGTAAGGTGGGGTTTGTGAGGCAAAGGGAACTCCCTATAAAAGATTTTCCTGTGTCATTCACCAGTCTAGGGAATCCTTTATTTTCTTTGGGACCGAGAGAGGATAGCGAAGAGGATGTTTCCTTGGATTGAAAGTCCTCAGGAACCAGAGTTGGAGTGGTCGCATATGGAGTCTGGCATTGTGGACCAGTTAAGTGGATGCCACCATATGGCCAAGCTTTTTCATACATGTGCGTGCCTGACTGTAGGAGCAGTTTGTATGATGGGTGCCAGGTTCTGTATGTCCCGGAACCTGTCTTGTGGGAGGAACGCTGTGGCAGTGGGAGCATGAATCCTGGCACCTATGAAGAGAGTCTCCTGAGATGGAGTTAGAAGAGACTTGTCGTAGTTTATAGTGAGGCCTAGATGAAGGAAGAGTCTCTCCGTTGTTTGGAGGTGTTGTTGTGCTTCCTGAAAGGACTGGGCCTTGAGAAGGAAGTCATCCAGGTAAGGAAAAATTGTGATGCCTTGCTCCCTGAGATGAGCAGTTACCACTGATATTATCTTGGAAAAGACTCTGGGTGCTGTACACAGACCAAAAGGGAGCATGGTGTATTGGTAGTGGTTGTCTAGGCAAGTGAATCTGAGGAATTTCCTGTGGGCTGGGTGAACTGTGACATGGAAATGTGCATTCTTTAGGTTGAGGGATGCCAACCAATCCTTGGGATCTAGAGCAGGAAAAATTGTGGAAAGTGTGACCATCTTGAATTTCTGCATTTTGACAAAAGCATTCAGAGCCCCGAGGTCTAGTAGGGGCCTCCATCCCCCCGTTCTTTTGCAGGTCAAAAAATAACAGGAATAAAACCCCTTTCCCCTATATTGTGCGGGGGACCAGTTTTGCTCCCAGCGAAAGGTTGGAAATTTTCTGTTGGAGGAACTGTACATGAAGGGGGTCCCTGAAAAGGGATGGGGAAGGGGGATTTGAAAGGGATGATATATCCGTTGGTTATGATACCGATAACCCACTTGTCTGTTGTAATGGTCCTCCAGTGGGGAAGGAAGGGGAAATTCCTGTTGTTGAAATAGCAGGTGGATTGGATGGGATGTTCCTGTCTTGTGATAAGGTGGTCAGACGATCCCTTGCCCAAGGTTTCAAAATTGCTATTTAAGATTTGCAGACTGATTGGTTATTGATGACTGGTTTGATTGTCTGCGACACTGTTGGTTTCTAGATCAGGAACAGATGTTTTCATACTTCTTGCTCTGTTGATAGTAACTGTATCTGTTAACATAAGCATGGTATCTGTTAGTCTTTCTCCCTGAAGTGGGGGTATATGTGCCAAGGATACGAAGGGTGGCCCTCGAGTCCTTTAAGGTGTGCATCACGTCATTTGTTTTCTCCCCAAACAGTTTCTGTTTGTTGAAGGAAAGATCTTCAACTGTAGCCTGCAACTGCTTGGAGAGGCCCAAAGAGTGAAGCCGTGATGATCTCCGCATCACTACCGCAGTGCCAATGGTACAAGCAGATGCGTCTGCTATGTTCAGGGATCCTTGAAGAGAAACCCTCACTGCCAGTTGACCTTCCTTAATTAATAAAATGAATTGTTATTTCTTATCACGTGGAATAAAATTAATAAATTCTGATAACTTTGCATAATTCTTATCATCATAGTTGGACAGAATGGCCATGTAGTTAGTGATTCGTAGGATTAAGGAGGCAGAGGTGTAGACTTTTCTGCCTAGTACATCAAGTTTCTTAGCATCCTTGTCAGATGGGTAGATTTGCCGGTGGTCTGTTTGGATCTATGATTGGCCACCTCTATCACCAAGGAATTTGGCTGGGGGTGAGTAAAAAGCAACTTGTTATCCTTGGGGGCAATAAAATACTTTTTGTCCACCTTTTTGAGTGTTGGAGTAGCTGAGGCTGAGGCTTGCCATATGGTATTGGCTGGTTCCATAATATCATCATCCACAGGGAGTGCAACCTTGGGTGATACGGATGATTGCAGAATCCTATGAAGTTTGTGCGGAGTCGTGGAAGTGTCGTATAATGGAATATCCATTGCGCCCGTGACTCTTTTAAAGAATTCTTTAAATTGTTTGTCGTCGTCAGTCTTAGTCTGGATTTTTGAGTCATCTGTTGATGTGGCATCATTCATCTGTGGCTATGTCTGCTGACGCGATTGTTGCACCATTGGCAACAAAGGCTGGGTAAGCATCGGCGTTTCAGAAGTTGAGAGGAGTGGTTGTAATGTCCCTGACTGTGACCAGTTTCCCCATGGCATCCACTGGAAGGGGAATGGGACATTGTATACCAGGGAGGTGGTGCCCAGGCATACCCTGTATATGGAACCTGGGGTAGTGCCATGGAGGGTTGCTTAGATGAAGGCAGATCCAGAGTTGTGGGTTTGATGATTTCAGAACATGCACTACCAGGAGATAGTGATGTAACAGGTCCCAGAGAGAAATCCATCTCGAACAAGGGGGAGACTGGAGAGGAAGAGTGAGAAAGGACCTCACTTTGTGTGCAACGATGAGTTTTTTTGTTTCTGCTTCTTAGCAGTCATTTGTAGTGCTTCAGCCCCTCTAATGTAGTGTTGGATTTGTGGCGGTTGAGGCTGCATTGAAGTAAAGGGATCTGCATGAGTTGCTTGTTGCTGAACCTCTTGTGGGAAGTTGATCAGGGCGGTAGGAAAGTAAGGCAGCATCACAGATTCTGGCAGCATGGGTGCTGGGGCAGCCCCGGGGGAATTGCTGGTGCCGTGGGGAAGAACACTGGGACCAGTGCGGTTGAGACTGGTGGTGCCGCGAATGGCACAGAAGGGAAGAGAGGTGGTAGAAGCCCTGGTGCCAGTGCTGTTGCAGCCATTTGCTGAGACATGCCAGCTGCCAAAACTGCAGGCTGCACCTACGTGTGAGCAGCTGCTGCTTTATCTCGCCCATGCTCCTTATTCGAGCTTGATGGGTGGCTTCCCTTATCAGAGGAACAGACACCCAAGGAATTGCGATTCTCATAGGGAATGTCTTCCTTATGGCTGCTTTTTGATATTTTGACAGCCAAAGGGCAAGGCTCTGAAGAGTGCCTTTTGGGGGGCTTTTCTAAGGCATGCGGGGAATAGCCCAGATCTAAGGAAGGTTTCAAAGATCCTTCCATAAGGAGCAACTTTAATTTCATCTGCCTATCCTTCCTGGTGTGAGAGGTCAGATTTTTACAGTGAGAGCACTTATGAGACAACTGTCTCTCACCTAGGCATTTTATACAATCGCTGTGCCCATCTGAAGCTGGCACTGGATCGCTACAGGAGGCGCAGCATTTAAAGTCAGCGGGGGTTGGCATTCTAGTAATTTTTAATCTTCTTTTCTTTGTTGGTTGTTCTGCCCTTATCTCCCCCCCCCCCCCGAGTGAAGGGGTCAGAAAACTGGTTTGACTGGTAGCTGTCAGGATTCTGTCCTTAGCCAAAGGCGGAAAGGAGGGAACTGAGGAAAGCACACGCATGAGCCACCAACAGTGCGAAACGGCCGTGGACTCCTGGTCGTGCACTCGCTCCCCCGCTGGGTACTGCTGTCAGAAGTCTCCTATCCGTGGTGCAGCGCGCCGAAGACACCTAGAGTGGAGCAGTCCAGGACACTGCTTGAAGAAGAATGTTTAAATTGGCTTGCTTACGTGGTGGTCCACAAAAGCTTTCAGTGACAATATAGTGGCCCACATAAAGGAAAAGGTTGGGAGCCACTGGTCGAGAAGGAGTCCCTTACATAGGGGAAATAAACCAGGAATTATCCATCATACAGAAGATGCAGTATCCTCTCTCCTATGTGGAGAACAGAGGAGTAAAAGCTTTTGAATAAGTTTTCATACGAATTTTCTTGGACAAGCAGTCTTTGGAGCCAAGACAGTCAATAAACACATGTAGTGCTGGAAGAAATTTCCAGACTTGAAACTATATTCTCTCTCTCTCAAAAACAGCTCATTCAAACTCTCTCAAGTGTTGTAAAGAAACAGTAAAAAAAATTCAATAGGGAGATGAATAAAACCTGTGGCTGAAAGAGGCCATTCTTGAGATTAGAGGTGTCACATGGGTCAAAACAACATAAATGGAAAGCTAGTTCCAACCTTAATTATGGAGTGTCAAACTAATTTTGTTATCAACTCTTCAATAAAGGGCAATTCTTAAGTGATCCAGAACTGTTAGTAAAATGTAATAGTTGTATCAACTGACCAGATCCTTCTAATTAGGCACAATCTTCCCATGGTATATGCACATTCAAGTGTTAAATAGAACATGAACTGTTGGTGAAAATGGAAAAGGCTATTCTATTTCCAAATAAAAAGTATCTCTCATATGGTATAGTGTTCTGATATATTTCATAGCATACACCAAGTACGGATTACATGTTTATCTCCTTTTTACTATAACCAATGAAGAGTCTCAGGTATAACATTAATTGTCTTGACTTCGCTGAGTTTTGGACTGATATTTGTTCAAAAGGATGAAAGCTTTTATAACATTGCTGCTGGGTTATTCGAAAAGATCAGATCTATTTAAAACTAATTCCATCAGTTTCAGAGTGCAGACCATCATGCACAAAACAATAACAGTTTATTTTCAACATGCTTACCAATAAACAGATTTTTGTAAACACTAAACAATGATGCTCAAGTATGCATGATGTGGCTCTTCAATTTGCAGACATTAGAAGGCAACTGAAATAGAAAGCAAGAATTCTAAATAAGCTGCTGCAATATTTCTAGATGAGATTGTGTTAGTGAGCCATAAATATAAACTCATACAAAACCTTAGAGAATACAGCTGTACGGCCTACATTCTTCTCTTTTTATTTTATTAAAATTGTGCACAGTAAAGACGGCCTGTCCCACAGGGTTTCAGAACCCCAGCCTTGGTAACTTAACTACCCTGCTCCAGGAGGTTTCAGGAATGAACCAATGAGAACACAGCACTTCTGATGTAGATTAATACAAGCAAATGTTCCCATCTAAGACTACTATTTATTAGATTTAAATGCATGCACATGCACACACTCCCCCCACAACTAACTGCCTAGAAACTGGGACAGTATTGAATAATTGTAGAAAAAGTCAACACTCCCACCATGGAGTAAAGGTGCCAGGAAAAAATCAAACAACTTTCTCAAAACAGTTTCAAAGAACCGCTCCCAAGCACACACTATTATCTAGCCTTTTTATACCAACACAAAACATACACAAGCTTGGTGACCCCTACTGGGTCACCACCTAGCCTAACTTCAGTAACTACTTATTAACAATCTTAGTCATAATAAGCTTCTGTATCAGAGGCACCTCAAGTGACCATGTTACCACGGTGACCAGAAAAGTTACACAATTATTTACTATAATGGATTCCTTAAAGGCATTTTTGAGACATCATCTGGAATACTGAATAAAGTTCTGGTCTCCCATGTTTACGAGAGATTAATTCAAACCAGAACAAGTGCACGGAAGAGTCAGAGGCATGGAAAACTTACCTTAGGAGAGGAAACTCACAATGCTTGTCTTGTTTAGCCTAACCAAAAGGCAGCAGAAGGGAGATGTGACTGATATCTATAAATCGATCAAAAGCATAAACAACAGGGAGGGAGTTATTTAAGTTAA
Organism: Podocnemis expansa; assembly: GCA_007922195.1. Classification (NCBI taxonomy): domain Eukaryota; kingdom Metazoa; phylum Chordata; order Testudines; family Podocnemididae; genus Podocnemis; species Podocnemis expansa. The sequence goes on along the minus strand of ML681972.1, from coordinate 22,371,938 downwards.
GCACCACTGCTGGTAAGAATAAATGATTATAAATTGGTCATCAGCAAAATGCAGGCTTGAAATTAGACAAAGATTTTGGACCATCAGAGGAGTAATGTTCCGGAAAAGCCTTCCAAAGGAAGTGGGGGTTGGAAGGAACTTAACTGGCTTCAAGACCGAACTCAATAAGTTTATGAAAGGGATGGTATGATAGGACTTCCTATAATAGCATGAGGCCCATCTGCAATTGCTTAGCAGAAAATATTCCCAACAGCTGGAGATGGGACACTAGATGGGGAAAGGTCTAAATTACTACAGAGAATTCTGTGAGAGGTGTCTAGCCAGTTGGTCTTGTTGGCGTGCTCAGGGTCCAACTGATTGCCATATTTGCAGCCAGAAAGGAATTTCCCCAGGCTCAGATTGGCAGAGACCCTTGGATTTTTCTACTGTCTTCTACAGCATGGGATCCAGGTCACTGGCGGGTTTAAACTACAGTAAACAGTGGATTCTCACATAGCTAGAAGTCTTCAAGTCATGATTTGAAGACTTCAGTAACTTAACCAGAGATTATGAGTCAATTACAGGAGTGGGATGAGGTGGTTCTGGAACTGCAATGTCCCTTACGGCCTTAAAAGTTTATGAATCAAGGATGCATAGTATCTTCATTGAAATTCTGCAATATTTAAGTGTAGACAAGCTCTGAGTTTTGCAATGGTGGACAGGATCAAGATCTTGGTAGCAGCCTAGCTTGTTAGCAATTTAAACAAAACTCCCACAAATACAGCATTTTGTTGGTCTCTTTTCCCCACCTTTATATCACAAGACAAAAATCACATCAGAGGAGAGAAGCACATCACAACTCTCACATGTATACACAATACCTCTCACTGAAAAGCGTAGATCCAAGTTCTGTCTGTCCCTTGGATCTTAAAGTAGTTTCCTAAAACGTTAGATGCTGCAGTATAATGGAGATTACTCTACAGCAGGCATAGCCAAACCGCAGCTCGGGAGCCACATGTGGGTCTTGAATGAAAAAGTGTGACTCACAAAAAGAACATCAGCAAATCAATTTAGCAGGTAAAAGTATATGACTAGATGCCTCAGCGCAGCTCTTGAAGGTTTAATAATCAACTTGTGTGGCTCTTGAGTTCCATAAGTTTGGCCACTCCTACTCTACAGGAACCTGCAGATGCAGTAAAGAGCTAAGGGCATGAAGAAATGACTGGGTACACTAGGGCAGTGGTTCCCAACCTTTTCTCTGCCATGGCACACCTTGATACTTTTAATTATTTTGAGGCACTTCCATCACCCTCAATGCCTCCCTTCTCTCCAGCAGCTGCACCACCCCCTTCACTCAGCAGCTCTGCCACCCGCAGAGCCGACCTTCTCTGGCAGTTCCACCTCCAGGACCCCCTTTCCTCCAACACTCTCTTCTTCCAGCAATGCTGTAGCTCCTAGCATTCCCTCCCCTGGTGGCTCCCTCCCCTCTCTCCAGTGGATCCCTGATGCCCACAGCAGACCTTTCTCTCTGACAGCCATTACCACCACCACCACCTTGCAGGTCCCCTGTGGGATTCACCAGGGCTCCCATCCCCTCCACCAGGGCCAACACCAGCCTTCCAGCCCCACAACCCACTACAACCCCATCTGGCCCCTCACAAGCCCGCCTGCAGACCTTCTCAGGTCCCATGAAGGATCCGCAACCCCTGCCTTACCAGGGCCCTGGCCTAGCCCACACCAGCCCATGAGCCAACCTTGTTGAGACCCTGCTGGGGTGACTCCAGAGCCCCCACCGCAGGGGTCAGCACCAGCCCTCCACCCTTTGTCTTGTTGGGCCTGCACTGCTCCTCACCGGGGGTCGCTCCAGGGGCCCTGGCAGGCCTTGCTGCGGTCCCTACCAGCCCCCCCCCCCCCACGGGTGGATTTTGAAGCATCCTCCTGGGAGTCAGCACCAAAAATCTAGCCTCCCTACCCCCACCCCTCACTCAACGTAGCCTGCCACCAGCTGGGACTGCTCCTGCTTGCAGTGGTGGCCCTTGATCATTCCAGAGACAACATCCCTCGTCTGGTTGGGGACAGATCATGCCACCACCTGTGACTCCAGGTCCCTGGCCACGACCTGAGTGATGGCAGCAGCTCCAGGTCCAGATCCCAGTGGCTACTCCAATTCCCAGCAGGGGCTGGACTCCAGCTGGGGTTGGATCCTGCCACCACCGGCAGCCTGTAGTCCCGGGTGTGGCTGGATTCCAACAGCAGTGATTCCAGTCCTAGGCCAGGGCCAATGCCGACGGCAGGACCTCACCTCTGGTGATGGGCGCTATTTGCCTCCCCTCGCCTCCCTGCCCATCCCCATACTTATCTGTAAACAGCAAATGCAAACTGCATCTGCAGAAGGCTTTTCCTGTCCTGCACAGGACATCTGTCTGGTCTACACATGGAGGGAAATTTTAAACAATCCCACATATCTGCAGATTTTCACGGCACACTTGAGAAGTTGCCACGGCACAACAGTTGGGAACCACTGCACTAGGGCTATGTCTATAGTAGGAAAGTTAGTTTGCATTTGTTAATTCAAACGAGTAAGTTCAAGTTTAGTTTGAACTAAAACTTATTAGTTCGAATTAAAGTGGACTAATTCAACTTAATGTTAAGTCAAATTAGTCTACTTTGTTAATTCGAAATGGAGGTTACTCATCTTGGTGCAGTAGCCGGGGTTCTTCGAGATGCATGTCCCCAACATGCTCCACTTCAGGTGTGTAGCACACCCCGCACCTAGCCTGGAGATTTATTTGCAGTGTCCCCATGGGGGGGAGAGAGAAGGCACACGCCACCATAGAGCGTGATTTTGCGCCACTGGAAGGCATGCACACTCACTCCCCCCCGCCTCCTCTCTCAGTTCCCTGGCTACCATGGAGACCAGATGATTGAAATCTACTCCAAGGTAGAGAAAAGGAGGGAAAGTAGTGGAGCCTGTCAGGGACGCACATCTCGAAGAACTCCAGCTACTGCACCAAGGTGAGTAACCTCCATTTCTTTGAGCAGTGTCCCCGACTGCTCCACTTCAGGTGAGTATTTAGCAGTGTCCCACCAAGAAGGTTGGGACTTTGGAGGACTGAGTGAGTAAGGTTGCTAGTACTGCTCTACCCACAGATGTGTTTGTCTGAGAGGTTTGTTCTGTGGCATAGTGTCTTACAAAGGTGTCTACAGAAGACCATGTGGCAGCATTACGAACGTCTAGGAGTGGGACATTCTTTAGGAAGGCAGTTGATGCAGCTACTGCTCTAGTAGAATGTGCTCTGATATCAGGTGGATCAGTTTGTGATAATGTATATGCAGTTCTAATGCAGGAACAGATCCATTTTGACAGTCTCTGCTTGGACACTGGGTTGCCTTGGAAACGCTCTGTGATGGAGACAGAGTCTGGAGGTCTTTCTAAATTGTTTTGTTCTTTGCAGGTAGAACGTGATGGCACGCCTGACATCCAGGTTATGGAGGGCCGCCTGCTGTTTCGTGGTATGCGGTTTTGGACAAAAGGTAGGTAGATGTATGGTCTGGTTCATGTAGAAAGCCAATGTGATTTTCGGGAGAAATTTAGGGTGAGGGCCCTGAGCAGTTAGTTGTTGACAGTGGGTGCCCCAGCCCATTAGGGAAGCATCTGTTGTGATGAAGACTGAAGGTTTCTGATTGGTAAACGGGATGCCCTGACAAAGATTTGTCCGTACTGTCCACCAGGTAAGGGAGTGTTTGGCCAGCTGTGGGATTGAAACTGTGGATTTTTAGTGTCCTGTTGTGATGACGTTGTTGGTTGAGAAACCACAGTTGGAGGGGTCTCATCCTGAGTCTGGCATGATGAACCAGGTAGGTTGTAGCAGCCATGGGGCCTAACATCTGCATGCAAGCATGATTCGAAGTTGTTAGTGAAGCCTGCAATGCGAGTGCCAGTTATTTTATTGTGAGGTATCTCTGATGAAGTAGAAATGCTTTTCCTGAGGATGTGTTGATCCTGGCTCCAATATAATGTATTTCTTGTGTCGGTTGCATCACTGATTTGTTGTAATTTATAGCCAGGCCCAGTGCTAGGAATGTCTTCTCTGTGAGCTTTGTTGCAGTCATCGCTTCCTGATATGACTCTGCTCTGATAAGGAAATCATCCAGATAAGGAAATATCGTGATTTTTTTTGTCTGTGTAGGAAAGTCATGACCACCACCCTAAGCTTCGAGAAAACTCTCGGTGCTGTACAGAGGCCAAATGGCAGTACCGTGTATTGATAGTGCTTGTTCTGAAATTGGAACCAGAGGAATTTTCTGTGGGCTGCATGTATGGGCACATGAAAATAGGCGTCCTTCAAATCGAGAGATGTCAACCAGTCCCCTTTTTCCAGAGAAGGTATTATCATGCCAAGAGAAACCATTTTGAACTTCGGAGTTCTTATGAACTTGTTTAACTTGTGTAGATCCAATATTGGTCTCCATCCTTCTGTACGTTTTTCTGTTATGAAATAGCGAGAGGAAAACCTCTTCCCGATGAATTGGAGCGGAACCTCCTCTATTGCTCCTACTTGTAAGAGGTTTTCTATTTCCTTCTGCAGGATGTGTATGTGATTGGGGTCCCTGAATAGGGATGGGGAAGGGTGATGGGAAGTGGGTTTCGATGTAAAGGGGATGGAATAGCCCTTGGTAATAATTTCTATAACCCACTTGTCCGTCGTGTTAGCCTGCCACTGGTGGAGAAAGGGCAACAGGTGGTGGTGGAAGAAGGGATTGTGCTGAGTTACTGATGGCATGAAGATAGGGTGGTCGATTGATCCCTCGGTGAGGTTGTCAAAATTGCTGCTTGGAGGTGTTTATATGGGTAGCAGAGGTTGATTGGTTGGGCTGTATCCTCCTGTTCTGGTTTCTCTGTCTGGATCTCGTGTTGTCAATTCTTCTATTCTGATAAGTGCTGGAATATCTGTAGTTGTATGGTTGATATCTGTTATGGGATCTCCATGGCACAGGAGTGTATATGCCAAGTGTGCAAAGAGTAGCACGCGAATCCTTTAGAGTGTGCATCACTTCGTTTTCTCACAAAACGGTTTGTCTTTATCAAATGGCAAGTCCTCAATCATATTTTGCATTTGTCTAAATAACGCGGCGGCATGGCACTGCGCATGACGATGGCAGTGCCCATTGTTCTGGCGGCTACATCTGCTGCATCAAGGCTCATACAGCACTGCAGGCCGCCAACTAACTGATCCTCAGAGAGAATATTTTTGTAATTGGTCTTTTTATCCTCCAGAATAAAATCTATAAAATCCATAATTTTGGTATATAAGTCATGATTATAGTTGGATAAGATTGCAGTGTAGTTAGCCACTTTCATTTGAAAAGCAGCTGATGTATATATTTTCCTGCCCAAGGTATCTTAACTTTTTGTCATCTTTGTCTGTTGTGGCCAACTTATTGTGATGTTGTTTAAGTCGTTGATTTGCAGCTTCAACCACCAATGAGTTCGGCTGCGGGTGGGTGAAGAGAAATTCGTTGCCTTTAGGGGCAATAAAATATTTCTTCTCAGTCTTCTTATTTGTTGGGGCAGAAGAAGCTGATCTCTGCCATATTGTGTTAGCGGGCTCCATGATGCCCTCATCCATCGGGAAAGCTACCTTTGTGGAGACCGATGCCTGGAGGATCCTGTACAGCTTATGCTGCACCGTAGATGTATCCTGAGTGGGGATGTCCATAGAGTCTGCCACCCATTTGAATAGCTCCTGAAACTGTTTAATGTCATCAGATTTGGAGCGTTGAGCTGGTGTCTCAAAAGAATCCTGCTGCTGAGGCTGAGCATTTCCGTTAAGTATCTGATCTTGACACTGATGAGGGAAAACTGGAGTTGGCAGCTGTACGGGCACTAACATCTGCGATGTGGAGGGGACTGGTGCTGATGTCTGCAGCTGTGGCCAGGTAAGCCAGGGCATATAGAGCACATTGAAAGGCGGATTGAAAGGCCATTGAGGATATGGCCATGTAAAAGTCATATTAGGCACTGTAGTAGCAGGTAAAGGATGTTGCAGTTGCAGAGTTTTGTCAGCAGAGGGATCTTTGCTGCTTGCTGACACAGAGCTATGGTCTGATGAAAAAGACCATGGAGAGAATGACTCTGGTGACGAGTGAGTCCCAAACGGGGGAGATATCAGGGATGTAGATCTGGTGAAATCCTCTCTAAGGTTGGCGTGACAGGACTTTCTCTCATGCTTCTTGTGTAATGTGTTCTGAGAAGCATTTTGAGCAGTGCAGGAAGGCATCACCAATGAGTCAGTGGTGGCAGCCGGGGTGAGTGGAGGCTGCGGCAGTGATAACGGCACCGGGTGAAAGAATGGAGGTGCTGGTGTCGGTGCAGGTAGCGGTGCCCGAGACAATGCTGACATCGGCGCTGGTTCTGTGAGCACTGTTGGTGGTGCTGGTACAACCGTTTGCGGCGCCACTGCGCTACATGCAACCGTTGACAGCACCGGCATTCTTTTTGCCAGTGTAGCTGTATGCCCATGCTTAAGAGAAGCACTTTGGGGGCGGCCAGGACAGTTGGGGGAGTTCAACCCCGACATTGATTTAGAGTCCAGAGAGCCAGCATTAGAAGCTGAGCTCCTTGATCTCTTAGGTGCCGGTGAGGGTTCAGAGTGCCTCTTCTCTGTGCGCTGTGGCTGCGAGGGTGGACCAGGATCCAACTCCAGCATGAGGGAGCCCTCCATGAGCAGTAGTTTCAGCTTTCTCTCCTGTTCCTTATGGGTTCAGGAGGTCAGATTTTTACAGTGGCCACATTTGGATGTTATATGTGCCTCTCTGAGCCACTTAATACAATTGTTATGGCCATCAGAAGCCAGCATTGCCTCCTGGCAAGAGACGCACCTCTTGAAGCCTGAGGGGCTTGGCATTGGCCCTTGACAGGTTGTTTTTGTTTTTGGTTTTTTTGGTACAAAGTTGTGTTTCAGTTCTTGGTGGTGGTTTTTGAGAATAGGTGACTGAGATAGGAGAGAATGGGAAGCGACTGAAATCTCCGTCTAGTGTCGGAGCAGTAAAGATAGAACAGGGGGGTGAGTGCACGTGCCTTCCAGTGGTGCGAAAAATCACACTCCACGATGGCACGTGCCTTCTCCCCCCCCCCGGGACACTGTGAATAAGGCTCCGGGCTAAGTGCGGGGTGTGCCACACATGTGAAGTGGAGCAGTCAGGGACACTGCTCGACGAAGAACCAAGGGTTAATCTTAGTCTACATCATGCTTAGTTCGAACTAAGGGCATAGTTCAAACTAACTGGAAGGTCTTACTAATTCAAACTAAGCTTTCATTAGTTCGAGTTAAGGAATTCCTTAATTCAAACTAATGAAAGCCTTGTGTAGACAGGTTCTAAGCAGTGTTCCCTGTAAGCTGTGCAAGAGCACCCCTGCTGCTCACCCACAGGGAACAATGCCAGCAGCCACACCCTCTACTTGGCTGGAAGACAGTCTTCTGGCCGGTGGAAAGCTTCCCCAAGCTGGGAACTTTTAAAACTCCCACTCAGAGCATGCTGTGACTGAGCATTTTCAGAGCCTCTGAGCATGCCCAGTTAGAGCATGCTCCAGGTGGGAAAAGGAGTCCATGGCCTGGCTGTGCTGCCCCAAGTGGCCATGTAAGGGGGCCCTAAGTGGGAAATGGGGACAGGAGCAAGCCTGCTGGGGAGATGACTGGGAGAGTGGGGCAGGTTAGGATGGGAGGAAGGGACTCCTAACTACCACACAGCAAGCACCATAACTTGCTCAGCTACATCAGCAGTTTAGAGGGAACATTAGTTCGAATTAAGCCTCCCTAATTCAGACTAACTTGCAAGTGTAAACGTATCTTATGACTCTTACTGAAATGCATTTTCCTCTTTGTGCCTAGTTTGTAAATAAAACACATGATGAAATATGCAGTAGTTGTATCAGACCCCAGCCAATGAGAAGGACCAAATCCCACTTCTTTCAGAGTCAGTGACAAAACTTCCACTGATTTCAATGGAACCAGGATATGGTTGAAGCCTTATGCTTTCAGACATTGAGGGCATTCCATGGAATGAACTGGCATGTCAACTCAGCAAGGACATCTCAACTTATAGAATTCTTCTGGCACATTCACTTTGTTCTAGAGAATATAGATAGGATACCAAAATACGGCAGTGATTGTTTCAGTATGGATGTACACTGCAAATGAAGCAAACATGTTTTAATTAAAAGTTAAAAAGATATATCCTTTCATGCTCACTACATCATTCTCATCTTCTAAATGCATCTACTTTAAACAAACTATTTCACTTTCCTCACTGAGGGCTGACCCTAGAGCAGGTTTGAGGCTTCGAAGTCCGCATCACAATCAGCAGCAAGTATTAGTTAAGGACCTTCTTTACTTCTGTTCAAAAGCTGCAACATAATGTGCTCCACAGCACACTACCTGCAAGGATTAATAAGTATTTATGCAATCATTCTACAGACATTTATATCATTACAATTTTAGAATGGGAGGCACATGGCTTTTTGTATTTCTATAAGCCTCTCTCATGTAGAGTTAAGCTAAAGGAAAAAAAGGCAAGCCATAGCCATAAGCTGTGTGCTCATTTATTTTGTTCAGAAAAGGAAACTTCAGAGACAGCATTGTTTAATTTCACCAAATTTCATAGTCAAATTTGCTACAGCATTCATTAAACATCCACATTTATAAATACCATTTACTACACAGGACTGACCATTCCAAGCAGCATTACAAGAGTCACTAGCATTCTGCTTCAGAAGAGGTCTTTCTGCCTTTGTTAGATACAACTCTGTAAAGGCAAATGAAAATAAACTACTCACCTTTCTAAGAAAGTGAAAGTTAAAGAATAAATTCAAGAATCTTACGGCTCCTTTTGGTTTCAGAAAAAAATCTGACCAGCCAAGTTATCTACTATTCAATACTGTATCAGGCTCCTTCATTAAAAACTAAAAACAGTCTCTACAGCTAACTGAAATTATTAAATTTATCCACTGACAGGAAAATGAGGATATCCTAAATCTGCATGTAAGCCAGTTTTTTTCCCCACAAAAATGTTTGGTGTTCCTAAAAATTGTATAACTGTAGGTTTAATTCTTGATAACAGTAGGGCAAGTCTAATGCTAAAAGCATGCATCATCAAGTATTAGATTTTCACAAATGACATTTTTTATTACAAATTGACTCAAAGGATAGTACAAAAGAGTTTCTTCTCCCTGAAAGGATTCTCAGATGCAGGCACTGGTATAATAAGGGGATCTTCTCCAATATGAGCATCACAATATGCCAATAAATCAGCTGCAGCCTTGGATACCTAACAGGAGACAAGAAAATGATAACTGTAATTGAACTTGTGAGATAGAAATGGTCATCACTGTTTAAAAATGTCCATTAAGCATAAAACAGCAGAATCCCCCTTATGAAAACAGCAGCAGATTAGTGTATCCAATTTTTAAGATGTTGAACCCAAAGTCTAAACCTGCTCTTACAAGATCAGCTCATTCTTTTACATCACTTTTCAACATATGAGATAGGGAACAGTTGATTCGCTGAGTTTCTTCCTAATTGTTTCCTCCAGGCAAATAAGGATTTTAATATCCTTTGTGAAGTAAGCAATCAATGCGATAAATACAACATTGATAACTTAATTTTTAAAGTAAATGTTCTTAATATTTGTTTTTTTGTTTTCATGGGCTAAATTTAAGTTTTGCAAAGGATGCAGGTCAAAGTTTTTACTTCATCTGTTCTTATGAAGAAGTCCTATAGAAATTTAACAACCACAAGTGACTCACCACAGCATGATGCAGCAGTACCCACTTACAACAGGCAAATAAGCAGCACCAGCCAACATTTCAGCCCAGTGACTGTCACAAGCTAAAACCTCCACCCTGTTCCCCATGCTACAAAAAACACTTTTGATGGGGGACCATACACATCTCAGGTTTTTAATGCATTAGGGCTGTTTATACAGACTTGAGGTGGAGCGTAGAGCAACAGCAACTGACTATTTCAGCAAGATGTTAGTGATCATACTCCAAAAGAACTAAGTCACATCTGGGTGAATTTCTATAGATTACAAAGTGCTTCTATAAGCACACAAGAGGGGTACTGCAACACCTTATTAACAGATACCATGCTATGAATTATTTTTATTTGCAAATATACACTGGTCATCACCACATGTGAAATATAGGAATTGCTAAACAAAGGTCATGATTATAAATGTTAGTAACAGGTGTCCACTTTAAACTATTCAAGCTGAATGTTACCAGGCAGTTTCAGTTCAACATTACCTGACTCAGAACTACTTTTATCATTATGTAAACATGAAGTGTCAAGTAAACCTAACAACTGATTAACATCATATCCTTCCCTATTTCCCCAATAAAGATGTGGCTTGTTTCATAAAAACCTAATTTACATATGATGCAGAAATGGCTAAAGTAATCAGAATTCAAACTGCAGTACTTCCTGAACATCTCCCCTCTTTCGCAGTGTGTATATGCTCAATCTCAGATCATGCTTTTCTACTCCCCTTAGGATAAAAGGGAGTCTCTAGTTGTCAAAGTTAGCAAATAGTTGTGATCCTGAAATTCCACAGCTTCAGGAGAACTGTGGAATTTTACCATTACATTTCAGATCAACAGAGGTGATTAAAACAGCCCAAATTAGAATATAATCCTGTTAGCTGCACTATAATTATCAGCTTCAATGACAGAGAAAAATGCTGCAATTACTATGTCATCTGTCTTGTCACAGATTGTGATTAATTACTATTCTTACTATGACACCCACTCCACTTATTCCTTTGCATCCAAAATCAACAGATCCACACACATTTCTCAGCAACCCCACAGTTTATCTCATAACACTATTCAGAGCCGGTTAAGGATATTTTCTACTTCCTTTTCGAAAAAAAGAAACAAAGTAATAGCTGAACAGCATGGCACTTAAGTGTTTCAGTACTTTGTTTAATTTTTCTACTCACTAAGGCAAGCAGACCAAATAAAGGTCAGAGCCACTATTCCTGGGACAACTACTAGACAGTCAGTTACCGAACCAGATGGGATTTTCTCCCATGAAAGCTCATGCAATAAATATATTTGTTAGTCTTTAAGTGCCACAGCACTCCTCCTTTGTCTTACTGAGCAAGACTAACAAGGCTGCCCCTTTGGAAAATGGCTTTCCTGGTTCTTGGAAATCAGCAGCTTCCCGAGACACCAGTGATTTGTTCTTGTTTGTGGCCTGTTCTAGTTTGGAACTGGCTTCTCTTTAATAGTAGCCAATGGCAAAAGCAGCATTCTAATTCCATGCTGTGGGATCCTCATCTTCTTCAGTCAGACAGACTAGTTACGAGAAGCCATCAACAGCAGCCTTCCTCCAGAAACTACTGTACATACAGTACTGTTGTACTGATACTTCCAACTTTTGTGACTGGTGAAAGTCCCATCTCTCCCTCTCTTTAATAAACCTCCTCTTCAGATCTCAGTACACTGTCGCCATCTGCTTCTCTGATGGGCCAAGTTGTTTGCTTTCTATTCATTTGTGAACAAGTTAAGCTGGAACTGGAATATGCACAACTCCAAATGTAACTAATATAACCACAAAGCTTTGATATGAGCAGGCTCACATACCTGATGCTGGTTACAGCATGAGAGGCAGCTGCTGCCAAAGCCATGTGCAATGGAATCCTTTTTGTTTCTTTATGATGTTGACTAAAGGTGACCTAGAAAGTTTATTTTAAGAAAAACATTTTCTTTTTCTTCTCTTTAGTAATTCAGGTCTTGTTTACTCTGGAAGACTCATAACTGGACAAACTAAAGGATTTGACATCTCACAGTAAAGAAATTTTTATGCAAACTATTCAAAAACACATTTTGTTAATGCTTACTTAAACACTTGGGGAAAGGACATCTAAGATTCCTACTTCTTCACTTAAGATCAGCAAGAGCTCAATACACATCTTGAAACTATTAACGAGTCTTTCAGTAAAAGCTAGATAGATCAGATTTGTTATGTCTACTTTTTCAAAGATAAAAAATAAAGCATGAGGAAGAAACTCTTTAAACAGGGCCCCACCCCAACCTCACATTCCTATTCAAGTTTTCTTTCATCATAAAAAAAAAAATTGGGCAGAAACAATTGTTTTCTCCTTTGTGAGTTACCTTTAGACTATTCAGCTATTGCAGTTGCCACAAAAGAGACTTGGAGCCACCAGTTATTTTGGCACTTTACAAACTACTATGATACAGATTTCTGTTTAGTTTGACCTTATAGCAGGTGTCAAAAAATGTCCAGGGAGAGCAAATGATTGGGCTTTTAAACTACCTGATCCATAGGCCTGCCTCAACTGTCCACAACTGAACTGACAGCAAAACCACCTAACTTCTCTTATGCCTTTGTTGTTTTATATTTAGTTATAGAACATTGCTTTGTATCTCTAACATACTGAGCTGCCCATACAACTGTACCCCAACAAGTCCTTATCAACAACTATAGCTTGGTTCTGTAGTAGCAGTTTGAAGATAACACCTGATAAATTAAATTATGTTTTAGGAGAAAAGCCAGAACTGAAAACTGAGTTTTTGAAAACTGGAATCTTAGTGCAGATGCACCAGAACAAGCAGTGTGATAGGGTGCTTAGCCAGCAGGCTGTCAAGATAGCAACAACTGAGCAAGGTAAATGAGCTGGCTACAGACACTTATCTGATTAGTAAATGGGAAGCAGCTGTCAGCCTAATTACCCAGGGGCTATATACATGCCCAGGAGAAGGAAATGAAGTGAAAGGGTGGAAAGTAAGTAGAGGCTCTTCCTGTTTGGTGGCCTGAAGCTGAAAAGTTCTGAGGCCGCTAGCCCAAGGTGTGTACAATAAGAAAGGGTGGAATTGAAAACTATACATAAACCACATGGGTAATTGCTGGACTAAGAGGATCTGAGTGGTTTGTGAACCAGGAGGGAGCAGGGGCAGAAAGGAGATCATGGTGGTACCCTCCTATAATCAGACTTTCACTGAACGAAATGCAAATGTGTATGTACATAGATAAATGATAATTTCATCATCATGTAGTAAACAGATATTATGTAGTTAAACTTTACACTTTAACTGAAAATATGAAATTCCTCTAACCAAAATGATCTCTTCACCCCACATGCTTAAATACATTCAAAGGCATAATTTTACCCACAAAAGAGGTCCTCAAATATCAGATATAGTCTAGTCTGCAGAAGTCAAATACTGCATGATCCAACTTAATCCCCAAGTGCAATGACAACTCTGCTAAACACAAAGAAGGTGACACAGATTGTGTATTGTGCGTCTCCTCTATGTTCAGTGACAAAGAATGACAGTAGTGATTTACAAGAGTGATGAAAACTCTAAGGGCCAAAGTTTTCCTAAAGGGCAACCCCCTTCACTATTGATGCAATCTACAACTGCAAAAATGGCATTCATCTCAGCCTAAATGCTGTTGGGCTTTGCCTGGCCATCAAGAAGAAGGGGGCTTGGAGCTGCTTTAAGGCTTCCTCCACTGATTACAAGATGAGGGAAAAGAGGACAGCTATCTGAGCCAAGGGAAACTGTATGAGGCTAGTTCTGGTGAAAGACCAACTGTCTTGCACATTATGGGAGGGAAAATATTTATACCCTACTCTCTCCAAACAACATCCCCCACCACAGACCAGGAGCACCACTCACCCTCCCACCAACAGGATCAAAGTAGAACCGAATTTTATGATTGGCTGTGGGGACTGCCTTTGCATTTGTTGCCTCTCTTGGGCATGAGAAAGACTGTCACTCAACATCAGATTGGTGGGAACAGAATTTGGGGTTGTTTTTGTTTTTTGTTTTGTTTTTTGCGCGCCTTCTTCATAGCAGATCAGAAACTTCATGGGGTATTTAGTGAGGTTAGATCAAGTTCTTGCAGGTTAACAGTTGTCCTGTGCAAGTCTTTCCCATTAGGGATCCAGTTCCCTGATAAATCAGAATTAGGAATCCGGAGAAAGGAGGCTGGCATTCCTAAAATCTGATACAGCAGTGAGATGATCCTCCCACCTCTCCATTTACCATCAGAAGGGAGTGTGGTGGGATCCCAGCATTAGGTAGATTGGATACCACTGTGGAAGCGCTCCCGAACAGGTTGGAATGATGAAGGAAAGAATGGTAACCTACGCTGTATATCATATTGATGAATATTTCCCAAGTAAGTTGATAAAACTGTGGCCTAGTTAACCCACATCCCTTGAATTTTGTCTCTCTTCCAGAGGGGTTAGGACAAAGCACGAGCATTCAACTGTAGATGCAAATCTGAGTTTCAGTGCCTCAAACCACCTAACTGTGGGTGCAGACCAGCCAGAGATGCCACTTCAAGTAGAATAGAAGGATATCTCTGCATGTTTTTTGCTGATGTAATCTGTACCTATAAAAAAAAGCAAGCTAGACATCAGTCCTTTGAGCTCCTCACCTAAAACCAGAGGCAGGCAATTATAAATCATTGTTTTTCATGGTAATTCTTTGAACATTGTTTCACATCACTTTGCAAAATGCTCAGTTATGGTTTTTCTGAAGTACTGTAGGTGAAATTTTATTACAAATATAAGTCTATTTCAGAACCACTGAGTTTACCTTCATCCTGTCCATGTACGCTTCCATTTTTAACTGCTCCACAGCTTTTCTTGCTTGAGATATATTGGTTGTGCTGTTAGACATTATTTCCTTCATTCTCTTTTCCCTAGAACAGTCAAAGTTAAAGCATTTGAAAATTTGCTTTTCTAGACACAAAATTCATGCAGACTTGGTTTTGACTACACTTATCTAATGCAATCTAATGATCAGAGGAGAATTAACGAAAAACAATTAATGTAAAGTTACTATTGTTAGACTGTATAACTACAAATATAAACTGCACTGAGGAAATAAGCAGTTATTTCACAATCCAACTATACTCAATTTCCCTGCCCATCATCATCATCCACCCCACATAGCTATACTCTCAACCACCAACACTCAACTCTGAATATAATTAACATGCTAAATCACAAATGTAAAAACAAAGAGTCCTGTGGCGCCTTACAGACTAACAGATTTCTTCAGCCACAGGCTGTTGTGGGCTCTACTCCACTTTGCCAGATGCATCTGATGAAGTAGGGTGGAACTCATGATAGTTTATGCCAAAGAAATCCATTCATCTATTAAGTGCCACAGGACTCTCAGTGTTTTTGCTGTACCCAGACTAACATGGCTACCAACCCTAGAAATTTCATAAATACATGTTTCTACACACAAACAAACTGACAAATTTAGATTACCAGCACAGATCACCCATTCACATAACACAACTACATCTTAACCACCATTTGCAATTTTATTCCATTCCTTACTAACACACATTAACATAAAGCCACATAGAGATCTGCATACATATACAACATTTATGAAACCCACACCGTCCAGATATTGGTCACCAAAAATAGTTAGGAGTTAAGACCACTCAGATTACTGAGGAAGAGGGCTAGAGCTCTGAGTAGAAGAAAAATAATCAAGGTTGTAAAGAGAAACTAAGGTGTTGAGTGTAGATGGAGCGTTCAATATTCAAACGACTTGACTTAAGTGCCTATTTCCTTGCTTTTTCTGATTTCCATGGTTATTGCCTAAACAAAAACAACCCTCCTCCCCAATTTAAGTATAGGAATTACATACTTTGTTTTTAAAAGCCAGGTATACCGGGGCATGTGCACTGAACTCTCAGAAAAGGGGTAAGAGGGCACTCAGAAAGGCAATCAACAGGAAGGAGCTTCATGGCAGCCAGTCAGGGACCAGGAAGTAAGAAAGCAGAACAAAGGGCAATACGTCCCAGGAGCTCAAAGGAGACGAATGGTCTGAACCCTGGAAAGAGCGATGACTGGCTGCTGAGACTGTGGTTCAGTCATTGTCTCTGCAAGGGCAGCAAGGAAGTGTCCCAGGGAAAAGCTATGGAGGAGCTGTGGAAAAACAACAAAAGGCTGGGTCCTTTTCCCAACCCCTTATTGCCAGAGCAAAGGAGCCAGGACTGCAATAGGCAGTAAGTGACAGAGTCTAAAACAGAGTGCAGAATAATCCAGAAGTGGAGGGAGCTCAGACTGGGACTCAGGCAGGACGTCAAGTCATGAAAGCAATGGTCCCCAAAAGCCAAGCACAAGACACCAGCCCAGGCTGAGGGCTGATTCCCCAAGTAACCAGCAGGAGATGTCAAGGCAGGATGTCAAACCGTGCCACACAGGGTATCAACTTTGACACCTGATTGTAAGCTATGAATGTAAAAACAGAGATAAGGTAGATGAGGTAACATCTTCTGTTGGTGAGAGAGACACGCTTCCCAGGTTACACAGAGCTCTTCTTCAGCCAAAAGAAAGTTACTCTGGGATTGTCCTCGATGATAGCAGCAAATTCACCGTCATTAGTTCAGACTTCCTGAGTGACTGATCGAGTCTGTGAAGACCTGCTCAGCTGATCAGGAAGTTCAATCCTTGAACATCACCCCACCAACCATGTAGCACTGAGAAGGGAGCCCCTCTCCCTTTGATTCAGTAGAGTGAACATGCTGGGACTAGGAAAGCCAAACACAGATACACAAGCTATTTTAAGTAATTTGTGCATCTCCATGTGACTGCTGCCAAAAAGTGCAGACAGTGTAGACCAGCCCTCAGAGCATCACAGTCAACTCAAGGTAGAAAAGATTATTTGGCAAGATGAGTTATCATATGTTGCAAGAAACTATTCAAGGTGAAGTGGGTGGTTAACACCTACCCCATCAAAGGGTGGAGAGTTAGCAAGTAATGTAGTAGGCAGTAGTAACGAACCATAGATCCACTGTCTTTCAGTCTGATTTTTAGTGTCTAGCAAAGTTATGAATTTAAGCTCCCAGGTGTCTTTTGAAGGTGGTGTTCAGATTTCCTTTAAGGATGAGGACAGAGGTAAGATCATTTAGTGAAGAGTTTACCCACAGATGATACAGTGTGTTATTTTTCTGTGCAAGTTCATTAGAGTGTAGCGATTGCCTTGTTTCACCCACATAGTTGTTACTTGGGTATTTAGTGCACTAGATGATGTACTCCGCTTATTGTAATAAAAATGTTGGATACATGTGTCTTATAAAGTGTGTTGTGAGGAGGTGGGGGGAAGTGCTCATAGTAGCTGTAGCAATTTTTTTCCAATAAATTGTTCTGGCAGATTCTGGGACTTCTTGAGTTGGTGGGTCCTGGTCAGTAGGGAACTTACTAATGATCATCGTGGTGACTTCCGGAAGCTGTTCAAAAATCACATGTGAGGGGTTCAGGAAAGATTTCTTTTAGGATTGGCTCCCCGTTGAATATGGATTGTAACTCTTTAATGATACCCCAGATGGATTCCATATCTTAACACTGTTTTCAAACAAGGACACTCTACCAAAGTAGAATGCATCATGCATCAGGCCACCCAAATGCCCCAAGAGAACTCTGTAGGCTGGCATGACAAATAACTTATTTCTTAGTGAGCATAATTAGGAAGGTGAATGGAAGTTTAAGCTGTAAATAGGGGCTTGACAAACACTTTGCTGGAGTCAGGATGTCGGTGCTAGCAAAGATAAGCAGGTATGCCTTGATGCCAGGGATTACTGACAAGATAAGGCTGGAAAGTAAAGATCAGTTTCCAGGTGACCAGCACATGGACACAACATGCTATACAGGCACTGGTTCCTTCAAATTAACCAAGCCAATCGAAAACCATGAGATTTAATTTATAGCAAACGCAGTGCAACATGTAAATATATATAGAAGTAGAGCTTGTCTGTGCAACTTTGGATGTGTCATAGGTCCTGACCTATACCCACCTCCACCCCTGAATCTGATCAATTCAGCATAGCTTTGCTGCATGCTACACAATACAACCTGAATGATTAAATCCACAGTTGAACTGAACTTTTGGATCCAAGAGAACTGAAGGAAGCACTGTCCCAGAAAAGAACAAGATATTCTGGATATGCTAGGGGAAAAAACCCTTCCTAACATTCATCCCAAATTGTCACCTATCATCCCCCACTGGTGGTGTGTTTTTTGGAGTAGAAGGTGGTAGAGTAGAAGTAGGGCTACAAAGGAGGTAAGTAAGGGAAAAACAATGGGTCCTGAGGCTGGCTCCAACAAGGCAAAGAGATCTCCACATCCATACCCAACTCTGGCTTAGCCTCAGTGAGCTCCCCACTCCAACAGACTGTTCTGCACACACTTCCCCATGCAATTCCAGTATCTTTTTGTCTCTCTCCGCCTCCTGGAAGAGTTGCTGCACTGGGGAGTAGATACTACTGTTTGAATGTTGCCAGAAGATGAGGGGAGACCAGGACTTTCCAGCTTGCCTAAGTCAAGAGGGAGGCAAGGGTCTCCATGCCAAATAATTGACAGTTTAAGGGCTCCCCTAAAGCTGATGCTTGTAGTTATACTGATGGAGTACCATCTAAGAAAGGGAAGCTGGGAGCCTTTGGTTCACTGAGGCTTCAACACAGATGCATATTAGCGTCTGTGTTGGAGAACTGTGGCATATAAACACTAAGTTCAGGTATCAGTGGTTGAAGGGATTCCCCCTAAAGCTGCTGCATAGTGACTGAGGGGAGAAAACGTATATCTTGTGCAAGGCAACAGCCCACTACCAAGTCATCCCTACAATGGAGGTCAAAAAGTTTGCTTCAGTAGTCTTAGTCACATTCCCCAGTCTGCATGCAATTCAGTACAATTAGTTCTGCTTTGAAACCCCATCCAGCTTCCACTGAAATCAGTGAAAAAATTTCAACTAACTATAACAGATGTGCATGGCACTTTACAAGTAAAAATTCCTGCCCTTTGTATCATAAAAATCAAATATACAAGGTAAGTGATGAGTAAGTGTAATAAAGGCATTTGTGAGTGGGAAGTGGGGCAGAGAAATCTGGGGCAGAGAAAATCATCTGGGGAAGCATTTTATGTTCTGTGCCAAAAATCCTTGGCCTCAGTCCTATGAGCTATATCACATTAAGCAGTAAACTTGAGGTTATCAGTCAAGTAGCAAACACTTAAATGACTACAAAAACTTCCCTCTGAAATTCAAACAGCATATATAAATCATTAGCATGCTGAAGATCAATTACACACAAGAAGAGAAGTAAAGTAATCATGTAAGTAAAGAATAAATTATGTAAATAGTTCATGGCAAAGCACCAAACCAATTAATGAGACCACAGTTCATACACTTAATATATGCCCAGTTCAGAATATTTATTGTAAATTTGTATCTCAGTAACTGCCTACTAAAAAGGCATTCAGATAATACAGCACTGGACCCAGTTGCACAGAAGACCACCACAGCTGAGAGCAACTTCTCCTGGCTAATGCTAAATCTCGTGAGATTTATTAAGGGGACTATGTAATAATGTTGCTGCTAATGGGATGGCAAAATAACTCAGGTTTAGACATCAAAAAAGCAGGGGGCACTGCTTTTTAACTGCTTGGATTTCATGAAATGCAAAAGGATGTAGACTTTACAAATACTAGTGTCCCTTCTCTATAGCTTCTCTGCAGTAGGATGAAGCAGTTGAATATAAGCATAACAAGACATTTGGAATGGCCAGAACTCTTAAATTAAGTCAAACCAAGGGAATGGCAGGTGGCCAACAGCACTGCACCCATTCTTATCAGGCACAGGCAGTGAAAGTTATATTCACCATTAAGGTCAAGAGAAGGAGCATATCATTGTCTGTACTAATAAACTGTATTAAATTGTACCAGTTGCATCACAAGCAGTCAAGAAGTCTTTGTAAGAGACACAACACTGCAGTCATGGTGTATTTTAATACGTGTTAGCTAGCTGAGATGAACTAGGCTCCTATTGGATTTACCTTGATACAGCTAATGTATTAAAATACAACTTGCCCTGTTTATACCAGAGTTCTCAAAGGAGTTAGCAAAAAAGCATTAGGAAAGTTTTAAGAAACAAAACACACCTTTCCTCCTGGTCTTTGCTTACATTCTTCTTTCTTTATTGCTCATGAAGTACACGATTACATGTTTGGATGAAGTGGCTCCCCTCTCAAATTCAAGGAACTGCTTTGCAAGTCAACACATAAGAATTCCAAATAATTCTGCAGCATGTGGCAGAAGCTTTCAGATTCAGCTTGGCTTTTCTGTTTATTCAGCAGCATGATCCAGTGAATAAGATGCTGGACTGGGAGTCAGGAGAACAGAGCTTGAAATGTAGATCTATACTACACCTGCTCCTGCCAAATTACTTGATCTCCATGCCTCAGTTTCTCCATTTGTAAAAGTGGGGATGAGGCTACATACCCTTGTTTGCAAACTACTATTAGGTCTAGGAACATAAAGTACAAAAGAATTATATGCAGTATAATATTACAAGGTCATAAGAGACCGTCTTTTGTCATCATTTTCTCTACTGGTGGCAGAATTGTCAATTTGCTTTAACCCCTTGTTGGGCCCATAAGCGTATAGAGGCAGACCCATTTTTGTATTTTTTTCGCCATAGCACTTTAAGTCCTGAGACAAATAAGAAAGCTGGTTTCATTTGAGTAAAAAAAAAATCATTTAAACTCAGCTGAATTAAATGGCATGAGCGAACCAGCAAATTCTTGTTCCAACTCCCCCCCGCCTCCATCCCCAGAAATTCATTCACCCAAGCTGTACAGAAAAATATAGAGTTATAAGCACTATATCGCATTATCAGAGAGCTCACTGGCTGATCGTAGGTCGATGGCATGGAACAATTTCTAGTACTTAGGACTGGATTTTTAAAGCTCTT
The DNA here is from genome assembly GCA_007922195.1 of Podocnemis expansa. Lineage (NCBI taxonomy): Eukaryota > Metazoa > Chordata > Testudines > Podocnemididae > Podocnemis > Podocnemis expansa. Next base: position 22,351,153 of record ML681972.1, on the reverse strand, counting down.
TAGGAATCTAAAGATGTAAAAATAATTGCTTAGGCCATGCACTCTTTAAAACCTACTTTGTGCCCAAATACTTTTTAAAATCTCCCCAAGACCTACAAAGGTACCATAGAGAGTTATACCACACACTGCCCTATACTCTGAAAAGGTAGGTTTTTCTGGAAAACAGCTAATACAGAACAACAACAGAACCACTTGCATGTTTTTACTGTCTAGTATACTATGCTCTTTCAGGATGGATACCGAGTGGCTGCAGCCAGAGGTATCACAGAAAGCTGTATAAAATTAAAGACACTACAACAAGCCATTATGGAAAAATTTGTCCACTGGACAGATTACTTCCAAATGCACAAGCTGTTAGAGGTCGGTTTATACCCTGAAGATCTTACATTCTTCCCAGACTCCTACCACCTTTTTAAACCTTTATTATTTATTTCTGATGTTCCTATTATCCATTAATGTGTCAAATCTCTTTCTGAACTCTGCTAAAAATTAAACATGGTTCTTACCAAGGAACTTCACAGTACAGTTTTCCCTAGTTCCATGTGGTACAAATTTATTGGGCTGATCTTTGACTCCTCTTTGTCTCTTCACATGGAACCCACTTAGATCTCACGCTAGAGGCATGTCACCTACCTCAAGATGCAATCACATGATTCTTCCATTCTCAGTCTGCATTCCCTAGCACTAACCATGATCATTTTTGCACATCTGACAGGTTCAGATCGCACAGTTCTGTTCCCTCGGGAAGCAATGACTGCTATTCAGTAACCATACAGCCTCCTTACAGCAAGTTTATTTATTTAGAAGAAAATAGATTTAAAACAATAAGCCACCCTCATTTGTGTGATAAACTGGCCTTTTTAAATAAGAGTAGCATTAATCCATATGGCCTTTTTAGTCAAGATCATGTTTTGTTGGCTAGTATATCACATCAAGCAGATTCTCCCCAGTGCCTTGCTTTTGACAAGCTGGAGGCAGCTCCTGGGAGTTCCATGATGACATTCTGCCATTAACCTGAAGGGGATTTGGGGATTATTTTTCCTGCCTCATTCTGTTTACACTCCCTTTCTGGATACTGCTAACTCATCCCTGCCAAAAATTACTAATCTCTGGGGCTCATAAAAGTGTTTCAGAGGAACATGTTTTTCTTTTAAGTAAACTGTACCAAAAACTACGTTCTGCTCTGCTGTCAGTAGGAGTTGCATAAATATCCAAAGGTAGAATTTGGCTCCCCACCATTTTGAGGCACCATGTATATTTACAGAGCTCTGTTAGTATTTATAGAGGTTTTTAAGAGCTGGTTAGGGGAAAAAAACCTGTCAGGGATGGTTTAATAGGGGTACTTAGTCCTGCCATGAGTGCAGGAAACTGGACTTGATGACCTGTCATGGTCCCTTCCAGTTTCTATGATTAAGTAGTTTATATCATGTTACCTCTATATTTTAACAAGCATGGAAAATTCAACTTGTCAACTCATTGTTCCAGGGGCATTATTTTAAATAATTAATGAACTATATTTAAAAAATGAAAATTTGAACCCACTATACCATATAATCTTAACCCAAATGAGTGTGGTACAGAAATTTAAAAGCAATACATTTTCTTATGTCCTCTTGTGGCACTGAGAATGGTGGGACTGAAATTATTAATGATCACATAAGGAATGATAAGTTTTCCTCAGGGGCCCATGACGACTATTAGTCTTTAACATTTCCCATTCTACATCTGTAATATCCTTAGAGACAAAACTCACGACATTTTTAGTTTTATATTTTGCAGCAAGGTAAGAGTCGTCCCCCCCCACACCCAAGCTACTTCTGTAATTTATTGGGCCATGCAAAAAAGCAGGACTAAACCCAGTCATGCTCATTTTCATTTATGCAATTAGTCCTGTTGACATCAATGGGATTAGCCACATGAGTTAAGACTAGTCACTCAGGTAACAGAGAGACTCTGCAATTCAGGCCCACGGTTGCAGTGAGGGCCCTATTTCATTCTGCACTTCCAATTTCATTAGGAGGATGAACAGCCAAACCCCAAGTCTTGCAGTTGTTTGATGAAGGAGAAATTGATTGAAGGACTCACAAAAGAGGGTGCAGATATATCACACACACAACAGAAGCTTGACAAAAATATGTAAATCCTTGGCTTATCATACTAGAGACTGCAATACTAGCCATCCGTGCTAGCACTGTACCATACATCCTTCCCCGCCCTGCAAACCCAAAACCTCCTGTAAGATGGCTCTTGCTGTGACCTCACTTACCTGAAACTGCTCTACATACAGGATAAGACAGAATCCTTCACCTACTGGCTCCCCCTCTCCATTGTTACAAGTGACCACAAAAAAAAAAAAAGCAGCCTACCTAGGAATAAATTCCATACCTCCTAATGCACAGTGAACTGGCACTACTGAAGTACCCACAACAGAAGTAAGGGACACATATCACAGCACCACGGTTCTAGCACTGAAAGTCATTTTCTTATCATCTAGTAACTTCCAAAACCATCACTAGAGGGAAGCTGCAGACTTCAGACAGCACTGTTTCTCAGCCACTTACTTGTACAATTATTTTGCCTAAATATGTCAAGATTATGGTAAGGAGAGTTGCATGGTAACTGAAGTTTTTCTGTCACATTCACAGGGGGTACTCCATTTCAGGATGTGCATGGACCTGTTCACTCTTGAACAGGAATTTTGTCAGCAATGCCAACACGTGTGTCTGTGCCCTACACATCCTCTGTTCCAATACAGAGGGAATAGTGGACCCGTTTCCAGTCCAGTTCCTTCTCAACCCTGAAGTCCAAGAATGACTCCAAAGCTGAGTGGGAGGAAGCTGGGTAGTTGAACCTCCACACTGACAACATCTTGAAGAACTCCAGTCACTGGGCAAGATAAGTAACCTCTTGAAAAATTTTTCCAAAGAGAGCACCATTTCAGGAGATTCCCAAGCAGAACCTCATTTATATGTAACCCTTTTGCCAGGGTGAGGTGGCAGAAGAAGGGCCGGGTTCTATATCTAGGGGTTTCCAAATAATGCACCACCACCAATCAGCTCGAGCCCCTACCCAGATTTCTGGGAAATCATGTGCTATTCCCTGGGCACCCCAAAGGGGTAAGGCTTCCCCACTCACAAGCACAAGACCGAGTGTAGTATACAGAACTTTTAATAGTAGTAAAAACAGAGTGTAAAAGGCCAAATAACAGAAATCAGAGCTGATCTAGCTAGTCATTACAGAGCAAGGTTCCCAACAGCTCACACAACAGAACATACAAGATTTAATGACAAAACCTGCTCCGATCTGGGGAATCAGTGCTAATCATGCTTCCAACATGATCCCACATATCATAACAGCAAACATGAACTCACTAGCAAAATCAGCACTGATCTGGAGAATCAGTGCTAACGAGGCTCCCAACCAACCCCAGAGTACGTAAGGAGTGTCTTTCACGCCAGCTGTCTGCTGGCACCAACCACTGGTCACTCGCTCCATCCACTAGCACCATCCCTTGGCTCTGCCTGCTGCCCACCAGCTCCACCCACCAGTCACTCATGCAGCCCAGCTCACCGCTGGCTGCTCTCACCATCTGCTGACTCCGCCTCCTGGTCACTCCATTTGCTGCTCCTCTTCAGTGATTTCAGCTCAGAAAGAAAGTTTGCCTCCCTCAGTGATTTCAGCTCTTAAACCTCAAGTTCAAACAGCTATTTCCATTAAAATAACAAAGAAAGGCCTCTAAAGAAGCCCAGCCAGATCTATCATTTGACAGGTGGCCAGGGGGTGAGGCAAATGCCTCAAACATTGCTCCAGAAGTAGCTATGCAAACGCCACCTCTGTCTTGTCTTTTTCCAGGCTGAAAGAGGCGGTGGCCTCTCTTACAAGTCTCTTTTTAGCTAAGGGTAGCTTTTAGCCTTTAACTAAACCCAAACAGATTTGGAACAATCAGAGAGTAGCATATCACCAAAGACAGTATTTCATATTTCCCTTCAGCAGTATTACTGAAATTGACAGATTTGTGATCAGATCAACCCCAAATACCATTACCCATATTGCCCTGCACCCACAGTGTATTTATGCTAACGTGTTCTTTGTGCTCATGCAAATACTAAACCCATGCAGATTAGTCACTGCCCTCTCCCCCCCACCCCAAAGCTGCTAGGCACAGCTTCTAAGTCTGCCTTAACTATGGAAGTGTGTGCTGAAAAGATTTCCACTTTTACAGGTAGGTTATCCTTATAGTGGATTTTCTACTATCAAGAAGTACTGTTTGAACCTCCAGAGATCAATCCTTTTCCATGCCATCTAGTAGCACAGCATTGTGATGAAATGACAAGAGATTACAGTCTGCTGTGGTCCCTGAGTCCTGGATAAGGAGACAGCAGTCAGAGAAAAGCAGGAGGCAGCTTCAGGGACAATCCAAAGCACTCTGGGAACCATACTTGACTTGTTCACAGTAATCCTATGAGGATGGTCACAGATTTCTCCTGCTCCAACTTTTTAAGGACTTTGAGGAATCACCTAGTGCCACTATTCCTCAAGAGGTAACAATAGCATCTCCCAACCTGTTCCGTGTTCTTCCCTCAAGCAGAGATGTAGCTCCTTCACATTGGATGATGTCACAAACAGATTTATTTCCAGAAGACCCCAGCTAAAACAAATCTTCCAGAATACTGCATTAAGCTCCCACTTGTGATAAAGACCAAAAAACCATGCTCAAGGAGACTACTATGATGTTCCATAACCCTGGTAGATAAAATATTGCTTATCAGAGGGCATAGATCAGCATTCCATAATTTTATGGATTCTGCGTACAAGGACTGGCATCTTGTTCCTCCTTGACAATTTATAACACACATTGATGCTCTGCTGCCCAGCATCATGCTGATAGGCCTCTGATATGGTATAGGAAGCAATAGCAAGCTGCGTTTTAAAATGCTGATATGCAAAGCAGCTTCCTGGGGAGTCCCCTTGCCTTGAGCTGTGAAGTCCTGAAAGCAAGTGCTCCACCCCAGCAGACAGGCATTTGTGGGAAGTGGATTTGAGAAAAGGGCTCCCATACAGACCTATTACATTTTTTCTATCAAATGAGGAGAGTTGAGCACCCTCTTGGGTGTTGATACCTACTTGGATAAATGGTCTTTGTTGGCTATGCAGACTGTCCTCAGCCAGGTTTGAAGATAACGAGAGTGTGGTCTTGCCAAGGATGCTACAACCTACAGGCTACCACATGGCCTAGGAGCTGAAGGCAAGCCCTTGCTGTGGTGTGTGGCCTCTCTTGTAGCCCTCAGCAAACCTATATGTGGGTAAGTACACTCCAGTGGTAGTAGAGTCCACAAGGGTATTAAGGCAGAGGCCCAAATAGCAGAACAGAAATAAAGCAAGCTGGGTGCTGACTGACACTCAAGAAATGAGCAGCACTTCAGAAGCTAGCTAGCCAGGTAGGGAAAGATGACTGAGATGAACTACAACCAACCAAGATAAACTTAGTTAAGAATTCATGGGTCAGTGGAAAGAACATGGTATTGGCAATGATCTGTACTACCAATAAAACATGGAAAACATCTGTCTGTCAGAAGAGTGCATATATGAAAATGAGCATCCTGAAGATCTAGGGAGACAAACCAATTTTCCAGTTCCAGATGCCAGACTTATCATTCTGAACTACTGTGACCAATTGGTCGGGTTTTTTTTGGTTTAGGCACTTGGAAGCTTTCAGCTTGGGTGATCCACATATCATTAAAATATTTATTAAAATTCAACAGCTGTGTTTTCATCTTAGGAAACTACTATGCACAGTACTACAACTAACAGCCTCCACTTCTGCATTTCTCATGTCCTCTACATTCCATCACTACAGTTCTCAGAACACAAGATCTAAAATACAGCTGAATTAATATGGCATTTCACAAGTTCTTATATCATTCACTTAAACATCCCATTCTCACCTTTTTCCATTTACACAATTAAAAATGCAAAGACATCATTTCATTTAATAGTTTCTTCCTGTTGTTCAGAACTTCCACTTCTTTGGTTTCTGTTCCATAAGAAGTTCTTTTTTAGTTGTCACACTTCAGCTATTTACACTTCTAATCAGTTTTGTTAAGCTTCCTATTTATGTAAGCAATATCTATACTTTTCCTCTACAATTATTAAAGTTGTTTTATATTTATTTTTCTACTGACAGCTTTTAGATTTTAGTTCTTTTGCATTTTTATTTCATCTCCACCCCAACAATATCCTCGCATGTTCCATATAAGAGAAAAAATTGATTTTCTATCCTCTTCCATTTTCTCAATGCAAAAACAGGAAAACAAACATTTTTCATTAATTTAATAAAATCAGCTTATAAACCATTTGCTTAACATAAATGTGTTCTTCAAAAATAAGATAGTGAAAGTACAATTCAACCCAAAAAGAGGTAACAACACATTCGCAAGAAGATGCTACTATGTCTAGAGATGCTGTGAGGTTCAATTAGTTAGCATATGTAAAGCACTTTAAGGTCATACATTGTAAAGTGTTGTTTAAGGGTCCAATTCTGTAAGAGACAGAAATTTTGTCAATTCTGCAACTGACTGCACTTTACATAAGCAGTGCTGTTAGGTTACTCACATATCTGTGTGTTTTCTACAACTAGATCCTAAGTCACAAAATATAGCCTGAGTTATCTTTTTCTCCCTCCTTCCTTTCTCCATGCACAAGAGGTAACCCACCTGCCACAAATCCCAGAGTTTTCTTGGTATGTCAAGGAGCTGGGATGGATGTTACACAGGCCAGGTGAGGACACAGAGAAGAGAGTACGAAAGCCGGGGGGATCTGCAGAATCCCAAGACAAGCCACAGTTCAAGAGTAGCTTTTCCCACAGGACCCCATAAGCCCTCAGATATAGCCCGTCACTGGCAGCACAAGGCCAACAAAAGCACACTGCCAGGGAACCAGAACCAGTGCACTGGCATAGGTCCTCTGCACAGAGGACCCTACATCCCATCAGGTTAAAGATTGGGCCACACCAAGGACGACATCATGCTTTTAATTAAAAAAAAAATCAGAACTAAAATTGCTACATATTTACAATTTTCCTTCTAAAACAGTTACATGAGATTAGGCTATTCTAAATGAATTCCTTTTTCAATTATATTTTCATAAGCTTGTGATGAGCCGAAGCAATCAAAAGACCATTTGAAACCCCCAAAATTAAAAAAATAAAAACCCACCCCCCAAACAAGGAGTCCTGTGGCATTTTTAAAAACTAACCACTTTATTTATTGCATGAGCTTTCATATATGAAATCAAAGCTGATACAATATATTTGTTCATCTTTAAGTGTGCCATTAGACTCCCTGTTTGTTTTGCAGGAATAGACTAACACAGCTACCCCTTTGGAACTTGTCAACATTTTCCAAGTCACCACCCTCGATTTTCTGTTTTAAGTGCATTACCTTTATCTGTTTATAAAATGTGGCATAGTTCACAGCAAAAAAAAAAAAAAACACCACACACCAAAACAAGGAGTCTTGTGGCACTCAAAGAGCAACAGATTTATTTTTTGCATGAGCTTTCATGACAGAAAATCCGACTTCATCAAATGGTTCGAAGATGGGTGAATTTACAGAATGGAATGAAAATCAATGCAAGCGGGTTTTCTCCCATGAAAAGCTCATGCGACAAAATAAATCTGTTAATCTTTAAGTGCCACACGACTTTTTTTTTTTTTTTTTGGGGGGGGCACGCTGGACTAGACTAACACGGCTATCCCTTTTGAAATAGTTCACAGCACCATGCAAATAAATAGCCATCAGCCCAGAAGTTTCATACTGAGTTCTCCACAGACATGCACTCCCCCCAGAGACTACCATGGGGGGAACCAACCCCACACACTCCATATGTCCTGTCGCACTTTTAAATACTAAGGAATTTATTGCATGAATCATAGGGTTGGAAGGCACCCCATGAAGTCATCTACTCCAACCCCATGCCAAAAAAAGCAGGACCACTCACACTAGATTATCCCAGCCAGGGTTTTGTCCAGCTGGGACTTGAACACCTCCAAAGACGGAGATTCCACCACCTCCCTAGGCAGCTTATTCCAATGCTTCACCACTCGCCTAGTAAGAAAGTTTTTCCTAATATCCAGCCTGGACCGCCCCAGCTGTAACTTGAAACCACTGCTCATTGCTCCTGAGCTTTCATGGGGGGGGGGGAAAAATCCCACTGTGTCAGACACTTTGAAGATGGGGAACTCAGAGAAACTTCTGTGACAGCTCATGTGATGAGTAAAGGCGTTAGTCTTTAAAACTGCCCCAGGACTCCTTGTTTGTTTTGCAGAACTAGACTAACACAGCACCCCCTTTGGAACTTGTTAGCATTTAAAAGACACTTTCTGGGGGCTCTGCTGGACCAGCTGCAAGAGGGAGCGCTGAGCCCAACGAAGTAACAGTCGCCGCACGGCCAGGAGCCAGGGCAGACAACTAGACTCAAAGGACTCACGTGAGCCGCAACCCTTGAAGCCCCCTAGGCTGGCGCCCTCTCCAGACGCAGCGACGGGCTGCCTAAAAACGCCAGCCAGTCCGTTAAACCCACCGGCCGCCGAAGGAGCCCGTCCCCGCCCAGAGACCCAGCCGCAGGCGCCGGGCGCAGGACGGTGCGCGAGCCCCTCGCGCGCGCCACAGCCGTTACCTCAGGCGACACTCGGGGCCGGCTCCCGCCCGAGGACCGGGGCGCGCCCGTCCCGCCAACGCCCCGTCTGCGGAGCGTCCCTCCGCGACCCGCGCAGCGGCCGCCACTCACCCGTTGGCGCCGCGGAGACTCAAGGACGGCAGCCGGCGGCAGCAGCGAGAAGCGGCCTCGGGCAGCGGCACATGGCCCTGCCGCCTCCCAGCGCGCGCGCGCAGCCCGCCGGCGCCGGGGGAAGGCGGCTCAACCCCTGCCCGGCTCCGCCCCCCGGGGGGGGCGGGGCTCGGCACGAGGCGGCGCGCGCCGCGCCCCTCGAGAGGCGCCCGAAGCGAGTGCGGCGCGCGCGCCCCTCCTGCGTCGCGGTCCGTAGGGGGCGGGGGGGGGGGAGGAGAGAATAACACCAAAGCGAGGCTGTGAATGGAAGGAAGGGATCCGCACGTGCCGGTCGAGTCCACTGCGGCCTCTCCCAGGAAAAAGTCCTCTAAGGACAGTTCCCCCCCTGCCCCCAGTGGATGGACCCAGCCGCGTGGGCTGTTCACTCATTCAGAGCTGGGCCCTGGGCGTGGCATGCCAGGTCTGAAAGGAAGTGACAGCTGTCCAGGGAAGCTTGAGTTAACCCAGGCCTAGGTTCTCTGCACACCTACACTGGTACTGAGCCTCTGCAAAGGGGAGGCCGGCGTTAGAGGGTAGACAAACCCACCTGGCAGCCCCAGCTTCTGTCCCCTAGGCTTAGAATCAGGGGTGGCCAAACCTAGGGAACATAAGAGCCACACAAAAGTTGATTATTAAAGCTTCAAGAGCCACACTGAGGCATATAGCCATACACTTTTACTTACTAAAATGATTTGCTGATGTTCTTTCGCAAGCCACACTTTTTCATTCAAGAGGCACCTATGGCTCCAGAGTTGCAGTTTGGACACATCTGACTTAGACCTACTTGTTAGCACCACTGAAAACCACTGTCCTAGGCCACAACCAAACTTCTTTCTGCAGTTGAAAAAAATCATTTATACCAAGGGTCTCAAACACGCAGCCCCTAAAGCTATTTCCTATAGCCTGCAACACTACTACTGTTACTGATATTTGTGTGGAAAGGTTTCAGTGGTGCCCCCCACAGCCTAACATATCAGTCCTCATGCAGCCCTCATGGTGATTTGAGTTTGAGACCCGATTTATACCCCATGCCCCCAACGATTACATCTTTGAGCAATGCACGCCAGTCTTTTGGCAGTGGCAATGGCGAGTGCCACAACCGAGTGCATGAGAGTCTGCAAGCCAGTACTGGGTCCCAACCCTAAGGTTGACAACTACTGACCTAAGGGCCAGGCTGGCTGTACTGCTCATGTTTGGGCTAGTGCAATAGCTCATGCTACCTGGACGGTAGGGGCAGAGCTACAGCTGGGCTATGACCCACCCACTTTGGAGGAAGGCTCAGCTAAACAGATTTTAAGCAGTTCGCCCCCTCTTTTTAATCAGCTTCTGGTCAGCTTGTGAGACAGGAGGCTTAGATCTGCCTGTGTCAACCCCAGGCCCTGCTGAAAGATCAGTTCTGGCTGCACTTCTGCAGAGCCAGGAGGAGGCTTGAGCTCATTTGTCTGCCTGTGTCTAGAGCAGGCATGATGTGGCTGAGTGAGCATTAGGAAGGCCTTAACAGATACTGCATGCACAGTAGTGCAAGGGACACCATAAGAGTTAAGGCTACTCAAAGTGTGTGGCAACAGTGTAAGCTCTCCTAAGAAGTAGGAGAGAGATATAGAGGAGGAAGCAGAAGCTCGGAAGTAGGAGGAGGGAACACAGGGTTCAAAAGAGCAGACACCCCAGCTGACTCCTGTTACATCTAATGTTTTATGGATGGATGCATCTGTACCCGTAAGTAACTATGTAAAAATGAGACCTTTTCTCCTGCTACCTCTGTTTCTCAGATGGATTTAGTGTTAGATCAGTTGACAAGCTAAGAACTGGAGTGGTAGTTACCTAAAAGGGCCAACACAGTTAGCTGGCATCTAGTCCAGCTAATGTACTAAAAGAATTGTTATCTAATTTTCCATTTAAGGCCAAATTTTGCTTTAGGTTATACCTGTCTAACAACACTGAAGAAAATGGGATCAGTCAGCTCCCAGGGAAGTTTTAATAGTAAGAATGGAGGGACAAAGACATTTAATAAAGCTAATTAAATTTAAATGTTGAAGAGACAGGGAAAGTCAAGAAAATGTTCTTCCCTCTAAATCAGTTGTTTTTAAACTTATGGTTGGGACCCAGTACTGGGTCATGGCACCCCCTGCTGCCACAACCAAAAGACTGGAATGTATTGCTCAAAGATGTAATTACTAGGTCATAGGCATAAAAAGTTTTTTTTTTTCAGCTAGGTCCTGAAGAAAAAAAGTTTGACAACCACTGCTCTAAATCATGTGATTGCTGGCTAAGTTTCTATAATAATTCATTGCCTTCCCAGCCCCCCAACTTTTCCCCTACTCACCTTTGTAAGATAGTGTTGATTCTTTTCAGAGTGCTTCACAGAGCCCTACTGAAATACAGCCTCCCTCCCATCTTGCATGGAAAGTGGTAACAAAATAGCATTCATCACATTGTAAAGTAACAGGGGGAGAAGACATTTTTGAATTTGCTATAGTAGCACTAATTAAAAGTACAAGAACAGTCATCAAGGCTCTGACCAATAGGGCATATCTACACTGATGATGGCAATTTCGCTGCCATCAGTTTGCCCTTCCAGGAGTGGTTTGCAGCAAGTATGAACTCACCACGCCACTCCCAGAAGTCGGCCCCGGAAGTCCTGGAGGCCAGGGAGTGTAGGAAAAGGCCAACTGCAAGCGACTTGTGGTCGGCTTTTCCCTAATGTGTAGCAGTGACTTTAGAAGTTGCTGCTAGTTACACAAGGAATTTTGCATTCCTTGTGTAACTAGCAGTCGACTGCCACCGAATTTGCCCCAAGCATAGACCAGGGATCAGTTCCTCTAGGTCAGTATCTTGTCTTCTGACAGTGCTTAGAGCCAGATGCTTCAGAGACAACTAACAGAACAGGGCAATAATCCACCCCTGTTCCAGCTTCTGACCGTCAGTGCATGGGGTCATCTCCGATCAATGGCTAATAGCCACTGATGACCCATGCTCCATGAATTCAGTACATTCTTTTTTTGAACTGAGTTTTGATTTTGGCCTTCACAATATCCTCTTACACAGGCTTAGCACGCACCATATGAAGAACTTCCTTAAGTTCCAAAGGGGCAGCTGTATTAATCTAGTCCAGCAAAAGCAGCAAGGAGTCCTGTGGCACTTAAAGACTAACAAATTTATTTATTGCATAAGCTTCCATGGGAGAAAATCCCACTTCATCAGATGCTTAGAAGATGGGGAAACTTACAGAATGGAAGAAAAATAAATGCAGGGGAGTGTAAGGCATGGGATCAGGTCATACAGTAACAGCAAATCAGCAAATAAGCATCTGACGAAGCAGGATTTTCTTCCACGAAAGCTCATGCAATAAATAAATTTGTTAGTCTAAGTGCCACAGGACTCCTTGCTTCTTTTCCTTAAGTTAGTTTTAGGCCTACTGCTTAATTTAATTAGTCGATCCCTGGTTCTTGTGTTATATGAAGGAGATAGTAAGACTTCTGTATTCACTTTTTTCACATTAATTTTATATAGACCACCTTCTCTTGTCTCAATCTCTTCTAAACTGAACAGTCCCACTCTTAAATTTCTCATCTGAAATCTGATTGATGTCCCCTCATCATTTTTGTCATCCTTCTCAGCACCTTTTCTGATTCTTATGTATCTTGTTTGAAATGGAACAACCAGAACTGTATACAATGTGCAAGATAGGGGCATATGGTAGATTCATAGATGTGCATTATGATATTTTCTGTCACATTTATCCCTTTCCTAAGGGTTCCTAACATTTTTGGCTTTTTTGACTGCTACTGCAAATTGAGCAGATGTTTTCAGACAACTATCCATGATGATGTCAAGCTTTCTTTGATTGGTAATGGTAATTTAGATCCCATCCTTTTGTAATTTGGAGTTGGGATTATATTTTCCAAAATGCTTTACTTTTCATTTATGCAGCTTTGAAGTTCATCTATTTTGTTCCCTCATGACCCATTTTTGTGAGATCCCTTTTTAACTCCTATTCATTGCCAAAGCTGACTGCAATCTTGAGTAATTTTGTACCATTTGCATGTTTTGCACTCTCACTGTTCAGTGACTAGCACAGGCTCCAGTAAGATCCTTGCGGGATCCTACTACTTACTACTTTCCATGGTGAAAATTGACTTTATTTCTACTATTTAATCACTTACAGATCCATTTACTGCTTACTTTACTGACAAGTCTTTGGTGAAGGACCACCAAAACTCTATAAAGCCTTCTGAAAGTTCAAATACACTAAATCACTTGCTCACATGCTTGTTGATATTCAAAAAGCAGGGCTATAACTAGGGAGTAGGAACCAGGCAAAGCCCCAGGTGCCCCATTTTAGAGGATGCTGCTGCACCAAAGCCAAGGGCCCTCCAACCTGCCCCCGGCACTGGGAAGGGAAGCGGTGCTGGCCAGACTGATGCTGGGCTCTGAGCTCCTGTCCTGATCTGCCCCCAGGGGCAGGGTGAGCCAGCCAAGGTGGGGCAGAGCAGACCCACCAGGCAGGGGGCAGGGTGGCAGGGCTGACTGCATGCCATAGGAGCTGTACAGGCTCAGGCATGGCCCAAAGGTGCACCATGTGCAGCAGTCAGCCCCGCCTCACCTCCTGGGGCCAACCAGCCAGGCGACGGCTGGCCTCTGGCCCCAGCCACCCCCCCACCATTGGCCTGCTGGTGGGGAGGGCTTCTAGTGGGGAGGCCCCACCCGGTGGGGAGTCCCAGGGGCCCTGTGTCCCTTGATCCACCACTGGCAGCAGTGGCCTAATTTCGCTCCATGCCACCAGCTGGTGGTGGCTAGGGGTGGATCGGGCCTCGGGTTGGGGGAGGGTGCCTTTGGGGCTCCTTGCCCAGGCACCAAAATGTGTAGCTCCAGCACTGCCAAAAACAACTCATAGCAAAGCAAGATTTCTTTCAAAAATCTTGTCTACTCTTCCACCATAGTGTTCATCTGTGTTGCTGCCCCAGGGAAAGACCTGGGGAATGGGCCCAGGCCCTGCCCCTTCACCACAATCCAGCACCCAGGCCAGATCCGGCGTTGGGCTCCTGCCGCTGCCAGCCTGGCCCCAGATCCCTGGCCAGGGATGGGGCCAGAAGAGGCGGGTGCAGCGGCAGGCAGCCCAGCCTCAATCTCCGGCCGGAAGAGGCAGGTGCCACCATGGGTGTCCCAGCCCCAGATCCCTGGTCAGGGATGGGACTTGGAGAGGCAGGGGCCCCAGGCATTCAGGGCACGGGCACTGTGACTCGGGGCAGGTGCCCCATGTGCCCGGCGCCACTGACACCCATGCCGATAACTGTTCTTTACTAAAGTTTCAACCAATCTGGCTTGTTCTTCAGTCAGACTTACTGGCATGTAATTACCAGGATGGCCTCTCAAGCCTGTTTTAAAAAAATTGGCATTACTTTAGGTAACTTCCAGTTAACTTCTTCATACCTCTTAGTTAACACACTACATAGTACAGGAAATGCCTTCATAAATCCTTAGTATGAATGTAATCATGTCTGTTTGGAGAATTATGCATTGCAAGTAGCAAATCTCAGGTTTTTAGACTATGTACTAATCTACCACTGGTACTATGAAGGAACTCTTCTGTGATTGTTAGCGATAAGTTTGAGACAGAAAAATGGCCTCCTTACCGCTGCAGATTATGAGAAAGGGACCCTTTGCTCTTTTCCAAATTGTTTCCTAGCAGCTCCCACATCAGAGCAAATGGGTAGTCGTTCAGTGACAGAGTCCTAATCTAGGCATGGGATCATACTGAGACCCTCAGTCAGGAAAAAAAAAATATTTATCAACTTTGTCAAATTTTTGGCCAAGTAAAAAAAGTTGACCAACAGCCTTAGAATCTGGCCCAGTGTCATCATTACAGCCTTATTGAGCACCTATAAACATCTGACTTTAAAGTCTTAATTTAAGGAAAGGCCTCAATCCTACAAACAGATCTACAGCTGCAAACCATTGCTCTGTAATGAAGGAGTCTATCTGCTATCATTGATTAGTCCCCATATGGGAACAAGAATCTGCATGTATAGGTTTGTTCACAGAACCACAATTCAGTTGAATCCTCTGCCTTCATGGCATTAGCTGAACTACTTATTGTTGCTACAGACATCAAAGAAATGATCAGATGTATTTAATATCTATAGGTGCTTACATAATTGCATCAGAACAGCTCAGTTAATTTCATTTCAAGTTCAAAGTGCTATGGATTTTACTGAATAAATAAGGACATAGGTTGGGAAAATGAGAGCTGGTGCATATGACAACAAAGAAGAACCGAAGTAAGTAGGCTGAAAAAAACATAGCTTGTGAAGACACTTTTCTGTATGTTGCAGGTTGTCTACACCACACTATTTATACATGCTCATAGCTATACAGAAAAACACATCTCTTTGGGGAGTTTACAATCAAAATTAGACAAAACAGCATGTGACCAAATTAGCAGCAGTGGAAGGGAAGGTGGTAACAAAAATGGATAATGGAACAAATTCTGCCTTCATTTACCTCCAGATAACCTTGCTCTCTTTACTGGCATTGCCTACATGTAACAGGGGGAAGAATTTAGCCCTGTACCTGGTTCTCTTGTGAATGCAATTTCTCATTTTACTTTTTAAAATGAGTAATTTAAGGTACAGGAACAGCCATACATGGCACTCAAGAAGTAAACAGTGGAATGTTAACAGAAAAATGAGTTGACAGATTGACACCCCCATCCCCTGCTATAGCTATTGCAGAAACAGCCTTTTATCTGTATTTGTATCAAATTAGTTATTTATTACCCAACACCACAGGTGGCAGTGTATACAAACAGAGTGCAACATGTGATTATTTACAGGAATTTTCAGCCTGACATGCACAAGTACTATCATGAGGTGTTTTAGTATTTCCAAAACATTATCAAGCTTAATAAATATTCCCTGCCTCAAGAGTTCATTTATGTTTTACATAAAAATATAATATTGCACTTTTTACAAGAACAGCTATTTTGCATATCTGAGATTTATAACAAATGGAATGCTGCCTTTTTAAAAGTAAGACTCCATGAGCGACATCCCATATTCAAATTGGGGAGCACATAAAAGCCTCCAAAACAGAAGAATTTTAAATGAAGCACATCACTTCAACATGAAATGAAAAGCTTCTTTGTTTCTGTTCGGAGTATGAAAAACAAGATCAAAGCCAGCTTGTAAAATGTACCTGCAATATATGCATTTTAAAAAGTTAAGTTCATACAGTATGCAGCCATTTGCTCATTCTATATTGTCTATAGGCCTATCTTCAGAAAATGAACTATAGAAGGATCCTTTTTTTTTTTTTTTTCTCAAATCTGGAAGTTAGATGTACACACAATTTTTGGAACAAATGCACAGTTTGCATGTATATCAGCATGTGCAGGTGGTATTTTCTCTCTCAAACCGTGACAAATTATAGATGTTATGATACAGTGTTTTGCAGAAGGATAAATATGTGCAATCACTAAAAATATAACCATTAAAGTCTGTATGGTAGAAGTGGAACATGTAAATGATTTAAAGGAAAAATACAGATACAAAACTCCTTATGGGTTTCTGCGGGATTCTTGGTTTGTAACATTTTCCTAGTGGAGGAGTACGTAATTATGCTCAGCTAAATACCGGCTTGCTGAATAATTAAGTTGTGTAGAAGACATCATAAAATATTCACCTGCAAATTGAATTGACAGGCTGTGAAATATTATTAACTCCTGGCCTTACAGTAGAAGATAACTAAGATTTCCCTACGCTTTGCAATGCAGATTCCTTTTTCAAAGATTAGCACCTAGGATTAAGTATGATATTTGCATTCTATGTCAGTGTAAACTTTTTGAAGTGATCTGATGAACATCGATGAGTCAAGCAATTACGGTCATATTCAAAGATTTTACATGTATTTAAACACTTACATGACACTAAATGGAAGAAGAAATCTTTGCTGCTTTCTTTGTATTTTTGAGCTCTGATGCATGCTAAATATATTCTGAAATTTAGATTCACAATAACTAACTGGTGTTATGCTTTTGTACAATCTACAACTAGATAAAATCTAGTTTAAGTATTGCTCCGTGATGCCATGAGATATCTGGTTGGGTTATTAAAACACAGACACATCGGTTTCTGCCTGTTAAAGGACTATTGTCCCATTACAGCTGAGAAGACAATTAGCAAAAGCTACTGAATATCAGGGAACAACAAAAGTTTAATTTTTAGCATTACAGCACATGGTAAAATGGTTGGTGCACAAAGCACCTACTGGTTATTTGCTTCTCAAAAAAAAGCAATTTTGAATCCTTTATTTTTACACTTTTGGGGCACTAATCCCAGAGCCAAATTGGACTGTACTGACTAATCAGATACACATGCTGAAAATCTTCTTATAAATATTTAAGAAATTGTAATGCTGTTGGTACTTTGCAACACAAAGAATAAAAGGGAAAGGTCACCACTAGTGATTCAAGATTTGGAATATCTGTGTGCAAGAAATTATTTAAAAAAATAGTTACATTTTACACTGCAGCATTTCAACTTATTGGTTAGAGCATTTGTGTGCCGCTTCTTGTATGATCATTTATCAGACCAGAACTCCTCTGTAATCTTGATATGGTTTTAAAGTTTGGTCATGCATATACACATTTTACAATAGCTTAAGACTTATGTACGCTTTTATCGACTCACTTGTTTTAAAGACGTTCAATACATTTCAAAATCCAGTTAAACAACAGAAGTTCTAAAATCTAGTCAGGATTTAAAGTGCTTCAGAGACATGGTGATTTAGCAGCATGTTTAGTCATCACCCGGCTGCATAGCTGCTAAGGAATGAGTAGAACATAGGTAGCTTCAAGCGTTGCTGATCCTTGCGACACCACGCTATCACAGTCCCATCACTATTTGCTGTGTACAAGTGATGACCATCACACGAAAATGTAAGGCTGAAAACAACAAAAACCCAACTTTTATATCATATTTAGCAAACTATACTATTTAACTGAAAATACTAGGAACTACTTTAAAAGAAAAGAGACAAGTACAGCATAACTGAAGCCAACACAAAAATAACTGGCTTGTCGTCACTGAGGCAAGTTCCTATAAGCATGTAATTCTAGTGCTACGTGAATGCATGCATGCATGAGCAACACCTGCCTCTATTTTTCAAACTGCATTTCGAAGTATTAGTTACAGACTTTGTTGTAAATTTAACATATAGTTTTTCTGCTTCTCACTTTAAGTACAATTTGCTGTTGCTGCTCCTGCTGTCATTTTCCAGGTGGAAACCCTGTCTGGCAGAGGGTGTTCTGAACACGGGGTCCATGCCCCTGAGACTTGCTCTCAGATGAATGGCCAGAACCAGAGCATGACAAATTTCATGGGATATGAATTCTTTTCTTTGAGACTGACATTTCCTGATTTTACCACCATAATGGGTAAATCCAACAATTCTTGCTAATGATTTTATTTCAAGAGAGGTAAACCTGAGACCCTGTTAAAATGTGAAGAGAAGTACATAGCTGTGCAAAGTTTTCTGATGGGAGTTCACCTCTAGTCATTCACATGTATATATTTAGAATCCCCAATTACACATTTGTACTGCAGAACCCAAGTGTTCAGTTTGCTTTACTTACTGCATTTTAAAAAACATCATAGGTAGCACTGCCTATTGTACTCTATTGGTTAGTACCCAAACAAAACTAATATCAAGGTAGATGTTGACTTTAACAGTGATCACTGTAATATATTTAAAAATGGTGCTTTAGCTATGGACAAATTAAACTTCTTACTGTGTTACTATTGAATAATTGTGACATTAAGGCATGATTTTGCAAATACTTCATGCAGGGGAATTTCCACTGAAGGCATGCTTGAGTGGGAGCTTAGGCCCAAACTCTGCAAATACTTCAGTTCTCACATAAATCATCAATGAGACTTTTCACATGAGCCAAGTTACACAGATGGTCAACTGTTTGCAGGATCTGGAGTTTAATTCTGGTCCACCGAGGTGACAGAGTTAGGGGAAAACACAGAGCAACAAAATAAAACCAAACAAGTAATTTTCTATTGAAGCTCATACCGCAGCCATTTAAAATCTGCTTAACTGAAAAGTAAAAAGGTAACTTGTTAAGAGTTAATATGAAAATCCAGGGAACAGATACAAACTTTGCTTTAAACACAAAAGAGCCAGCATTGTTTAGTTTGCAAAGGAATCCTTCATGTTTCAGTCTGTGTTTATCTCCTCATGCTAGCAGCTGAGGATAGTTATTATTGTCATGTGTTACAATGTATTTGGGCTCATTTTATATTTCTGGGGAATTAGTAGGATTGTGTGCCTGTTTTCAAATAATTCTGTTCATCCACTTCTCCCATTTGTTGGTGTCTTAAAAGGCAGAGAGATTTCTTTTTAAAAGGGATTTTGAATTTTTTATATGCTGAAGAGAAAGGAAAACACATTTTTACCTTACAATAGGTTTATTTGATTTAGGAAACGTAATTTCCCGCACTGGTTTCAAGTCCCATGTACTCCACAGCCTGAAAGAAAAAAAAATTATTATTTTTCTCCATATTCATCTTACCCTAAATATTTAGAGATGAACACAAGTTTGATTTTAGAAACTGAGTCAAACAATTGAACAGCTAGTTCAACATTCTGTAAAGCAGAACATTAGCATGATTTTAAAACTACATACAGTTTCAAAACAAAAAAAATTTTTTTTTTTTTTTAAAGTGTTTGCTTTGCTGAACTAGACTAAACACTGGTACCCCTTTGGAACTGGTTTTAAGTGTTTCTCACTGAAATACCTTAAATTGAGAACAAAAGGTGAGGAATGTATGCAATCTTACCTTACAACACCATTTTCTAGCCCCCCTGCAATAACATTGACAGATACACCTTCAGGCTGGTTAGAAAAAGCAAGAGAGCATATGATTTCTCTGCAATGTACGTGTCCTACAAGATCACCATTTACTGTCCAAAGTCTCAGATCACTGCCCCCTCCAACTGTAACAAAGTAAAACATCAATATTACAAGATAAAATCCAAGCTAATTGAATAGCCTATGTCATTTAGCTTTAAAGGCCATTTGGGCAAAGAGATCAGCTTAGGAAAGATTAAAACTGATTCAGACCTGAAAGCTGTACACATACCATAGCACAATTATTTTCTCTTTTAATCATACTAATTGCTCATTCAGGCAACCCCTCCTCCCTGCAATTTAATATGATTTTACAATACAAATTCTAGTACTTTATAATAAGAAAGTTATATAACATTCTATTCACTGATACACTGATTGAGAGCCCTAGTTTTCACATGTTAGCTAACAGCTTGCAGTAAACATTAGTCTCTCTGTTGATTTAACTTGATCTGCTAATGTGTTCACACTATAACTGTCTTATCTTTGGTACGGTAATTAGAGATAAGATCCTATGTTAGCTAACACAAGGCAAGAACACACCTGTAATTGCCAGAGACCCTTTAATACTATATTCTGGCTGTGCTATCATGCAAGATTTTTATTTGCAGGAATGATTCTAAAGGACTGGAAGGGGAATACAGGAAAGAATGAAGAATTAAAGCAACTTCCTGAAAAGAGCTTAGAAGTCTCTTCCTCAGAGTATGAACTCTGGCAGTTGAGAACCAGAATATTACATATAGAGAGGTTGGGCCCAAACATCAGATATAAAGTAAACGTTGGGACAATGACCTGCTTGTTGCAACATGGATTATTAAATTAATTCACTTGTCTCCCCTACATTCTTTGATAAAGGAAGAAAACTGGATGAATACCAAAAAAAAAAAAAAAAAAAAAAAAAAAAAAAAAAAAAAAGGAAGACAGGACTTTTCAGAGTCTCAAACTAATATTAAGTAAATAGCAAGGCAGAAAAAGTAGTGAAAACTGACAAGGGCTGTTTGGTGTGCCTCCGCGTACAGTTATAAATATAGTGGTGGTGTGTGTGTGCAGTAAGCTTCAAATCACCACACATCATAAACTGCTATTGCTTTAACGTCCATGGGAAAATTTGACCTAACATCCAAATCTACCAGTGGGGATAGTGAGAAAGAAAGAGGAAAAGCTGTTTTGCAACCATTTGTCTACAGAAACAGAGACATTCTTGGGGAGGAGTGGGAGAATTCATTTCACTCTGTACAGTTGTTGAGTAACAACTACCTACACTTTCTTCTGGAGGTTTTTCCTAAAAAAGACCAAAAGGCCAAAACCATACTACTAGGCAGAATTTTTCTTGTTCCATGCACAGTGAAACTGCACTTGCTAGTCTTGTTTTCTACGAGTCAATAGGTAGTGAATTCTTTTTTAATACAGTGTTTGTGGTATATCAATGTAGCACATATACCATGGGATATTTGAATACTCCAATAAGACAGCAGTTATAGCAAAGGTAATTTTGCTTTATACACACAAAACTAGTTAGGAGCATACAGTATCTTTGGAAACAAATCACTGCTATCAACTTAATTAACTTATTAAATTAAGTGTCAATTTACTCACCAACTTCATTAGCAATTAACAGAACTTGAGTTTCTCAGGACACAAACTTTCAAATTTTTAAAAATAAAAATATTACATGTACAGTAATACCAATCACTATTATAAATCTACATCTCACTCACACTTGCATATTGATAATTACAAAAAAGGTATAAACATTGTAATATATCTAGAAATAAAAACAGTTAATCAGTTGGCTGTGCAAGTGATTCAAATCAAATGACAAACCATGGAATGGGTAAAGCTGGTTCATATTTAAATCTGGTCTACAAAACATGGATAAATTATTAAATTCATGATGTCATACACACCTGAATCACAAACCGTTGCAATATCACCTGTCATTTCACTTGCAGAGACAGCTGTCACTGGACTCTTGTGGCCAGTGAGACTTTGGACATAGCACAACCTACAAAGAACAGAACAGTTCTAAGTAATCTGCGCTTTAGCATCGGAAGGTTAACGTTCAGTGAAATGGAAAAAGAAAAACATTTAAGTTCTCCGTTTCAAACAACAGGGAAGTTTTACAGAGACGGATGCATGTGTGCATGCATGCTCTTTCTTACATGAAATTATTTTTAACATAATAGTTGGCAGCCAGAACTGAGCTTTTGTTTCACCCAAAATTAAAATAATCCCTGTAAAGCAATCATCTGAAGTGATTATTTTACATTAGGGTTTTTAACACATCATTAGAAAGTCAGCATTTTTAAGCTAACTGAGGGAATTCTATTTTTGTACCTGTTCAAATCCCAGATGATGCAGGTTCCATCCTTGCTTACACTTATCATTATACTATACGGTTTGCAGACAAATAAGCTAGTTATCTCTGCTGTGTGACCATACAGCCGTGTTTGAGATTCCATTTCTATCTCAGAAGGCTGAAAAGTAATAATATTACAATGAGACCTGAATTATTAAACACAAACGTACTATTTATGGGGCTGGAAGTGTGGCTTCCATTGTTATCAGTTGGATCAACATCTCTATTTCACTTTAACTCGTTGGAAAGGAAATATTGAGAGTTGAAAGCAGAAACACGTTAGAATTAGGGAAAGCTAGTTCAGCAAGTGACCATCAATGGCAATGACCAGTATTTAAAAAGAGTGTTGCCAAAAATATTCAAGTAACTGGAACCTTATTGTGCTAGTGATAAGCTGTTAGATAGTGCTTAACTGCAGGGGCATTGCTGGCACTGGCACACAGGGTGCGTGCCCTGAGTCCTGGCATCAGTGCTCTGAATGCCTGGGGTGCCCTCTGCCTCTCCTGGCTCAGTATCTGGGGCTGGGCCAGCCATGTGGCACCTGTCTCTCCCAGGATGGGCCACCTGCAGCCACTGTCTTGCCCATCCCCATCTCTGGCCAGGGATCCAGGGCCGGGCTGGCAGCAGCAGGAGCCCAGGACGCCAACTCCAGATTGGAGGTGGGGCCAGGGCTCGGGGGCAGAGCCCGGGCCCAGGCCCCAGGTCTTTCCCCGGGGCAATGACGCTGCTGCTTAACTGGATACTAAGTAAGTGTGAAATTTGATGCTCTGCTCTAATATAGAAATTGTCAAAAACTAAATGGCAAATTGAAGTTGAAACAGCGTTAAGCAGAATTGTTAGTTTTGGTTATTTGATCGACATTCTTACCGGTAATTTTTTTTTTTTTTTTTTTTTTTTTTAAAGTGGCCTCTACACTGGAATTGTTGCTTAATCATAGTGATAACTGCCCAATTAAAAGAAGGCCAGTGTACAAGGAAATTGTAGTAATCTTTATATGAGAAAGGAAAACTCTCTGCTATAATGAATTTTCCCATAACTCATTTTTACTGCCTCAGAGCCCAGTAATGAACAATTAGGAAATGTGGAAGATGAAATAAGACATACAACAGCTCTACTAAAAGATACAAAGAGGTCAGAGACTAGAGAAAAGGAAAAAAGAAATGGTAACTGATTTCACTCATGGCAGGCTGCTAGCTATATGTTTTCTATCCCTGTCTGAGCAACAGATACCCAACATCCATCTTTATAAAAGTCCTCTTGATTAGCATCAGGAGTACTAGTCAGGATAAGACTGACCTTTAATACCCAGTGTTTAGAGATGTGTGATTGAACCAATCACCACAAAAATGATAAATATATTCTGTGTACCACAACACCACCTGCTGATAAGAATATCCAGTCCCTACAGCCCCTCAGAGTAATGCAGTAATTGTCTGCCATTATTTTAGAATTTTAACATCAGAACTAAACCAAGAATTTTTATGGGACAAGTGTCAAGCCAAGATTCATTTTTTTCTACTGAACTGTTTGTTTTGTTGTCTAATCTTCCTTCTTCCCCTATTCCATTTGTCTGTTTTGTCCATCTTTTTATGTCCTGACATCACACAGTAACCTCTCTGGGACAGGGATTCTCTGTTATTTGTCTGTACAGCTCCTAGCACAATGGGGCTTGAACCTGAACTGGTGTTTCTAGGCACTTTGGCTATGTCTACACTGCCAAAGATATTTCAAAATAACTATGTTGAATTTATTTTGAAATAAGTATTTCAAAATAGCATTATTTCAAATTTATTATTTCAAAATAGGAGTCTACTGAAGATTTTCTATTTCAAAACAAGGCAGGAATTATTATTTCAAAACAAAGAGTCTTCACTAGACTCTCTATTTTGAAATAGGGGAAGGCAGGGAAAAGTATACGGCCATTTTTTCGCAAAAAGCCAGTTCCGTGACTTGGAATGACGTTTTTCAAAATAACTATTTTGAAAGAATTGCTCTTTTGAAATAAAAGCAGGTTTAGTTATTTCAAAATAGTGCTTAGTTTTTTCAAAATAACGAAGCACTTATTTTGAAACAACAAAATGTCTGCATGGACAAATAAAAAGTTTTTTGAAATAAGCCTCCTTGTTTCAAAAGCAAAAAAAAAAAAAAAAAAGCAAAAACAACTTTTCAGTGTGAACATACCCTGCCATAATACAAATACAAGTAAGGAAAAGGATGGATCTCTAGGACCAAAGAATCCAGGTTATTTGTGCTAATAAATCATGCAACTCTGACTTTTCATGCCATCCTCTAAGCCTAGAATATATTTGTAAGTACTGTCTGCTATGGTAACTTTCTCCTCCTCCTCCAAACCTCAAACTTAATTTCTTCCATCTTTTCCTCCAATGCTGATGTCCTCTTTACTACAGTAATATAAACACTTCATTCATTTTTTTTTTTTTTAAAGTGAGCATAGACATAAAAATGAACTGCATTAGACTGGATGCCTGTGCATAACGCACTGGAGTGAGGAATTCAGACAATTACTACAGTTTCTTCAATTCTCTAAAAGGATATAGGCAGCCTGAGAGAGATTAGGAACAACTAAAAGGGAGGAACAACAGACTGAGGCCTTCTAAGAGTAGTGATTTGAGAGTGAAACTGAGCATGTTTCTCATAACAGTACTTCAGTGTGTTTTGGATGACAAAGTCTGGGAGAAGCAGATGAC
This sequence comes from Podocnemis expansa, assembly GCA_007922195.1. Classification (NCBI taxonomy): domain Eukaryota; kingdom Metazoa; phylum Chordata; order Testudines; family Podocnemididae; genus Podocnemis; species Podocnemis expansa. The sequence goes on along the minus strand of ML681972.1, from coordinate 22,326,345 downwards.
AAGCACAGTCTGGACATCAAACACAGAGATATGGTTCGCTAGAACTCTGAAATCAGGGCTCACTAAATTCTTACGTCTGTCTATTAGCAACACCATACCTGTCTCCCTGAGCATGATGCTTTAACAATTTACACATGAAGATTTGCCCTGATTGACATTTCATGTACTGTATTTATAACAGGCTGTTCCACTACATCAACACTCAGCTGAATACAGAACAGATGCTAGTAAACACGGTGGCATTCCCTACAGTCTTGTCTCAAGCAAATGACTAAACAACAGATGCTACAAAATTGGCAGCAAGGTCATGCTGAGGTATTCAGAAGTGTCAGTGCTGAGGGATTTGGCAAACATGATCTCACTGGGAACCCCTGAGGAGCAAAGCAAAGGATTCCTATTCACAGTTCTAAAGTCCTTTACAGCTGTCAAACACATATTGCTATTTTCTTATTTAGCATTTTTAAAAGCACAAGTATTCTATTAAAAAAAGTTTATTTCCTATTTTAGTTACCAAAAAGTAACCAGTATTACTGTGTGGTTTTAAAAGATAATTGCTGGAGGGGAGGGCAAGCTTCCTTTGTGTGTCGTGGGAGGACTTGAGCCATACACTTCCGCAAAGTTTTAATTTTAAAATATCTTCCACCTTGATGCAGAAGGGTGTCTCTCAAATTTGCAGAGAACACATTGCTGTTGCTGCTCCTAGGTTTATCATGCAAAAGCAACATAAAACTAACAATACTGTGATCATTTTAATTGCTCTATTTAGAACCCTCTGGACATAAGACAAGATGGCAAGAATGACGTGACTTGCTGCATCTTGGGAAAAAGTTATGAACTACTGAAGAGGCTGATGCTGGAGTCATTCCCAGGTGAGGAAGACCTAAAACAGAGAGCAAAATCCTGGCTGTATAATAGTTCTATTTTATGTAGCCTTTTACACCAAGCTTATCACCACATTATCTGAGAACCTTCCATTAAATGCATGAAATGTGACTAACATTTGTCACGTTATTTACTCTCATCATCTCCCCAGTAGGAGAACTGTGCGGAGGGGGTATCTGGTAAGAAGTTTTGTTTTTTTTTCAAATGATTTAATACATGATGTAATATGTCTACATTAGAGAAAGCATGGTCAGAGAAACACACCTGGCACTTAAAAGTGGACACTTGTCGTTTGCAAGAGTCCTCAGTTCCTGTAGGAGTTCTCATTCTGTAAGTTCCACCATCTTCAAAGTGTTTGATGAAGTGGGATTTTCTCCCATGAAAGCTCATGTGATACATGAATTTGTTAGTCTTCAAGTGCCACAGGACTCCTTGTTTGTTTTGTAGGAGTTTGTGTCAGTCTTACTGGTGGCCCAAGAAAGTTCCCTCAGATGGGCTTTAAACTTACTATAGAAAGCTCCACTGTGCCAGAAAAGCAAAATTGTTGATCATGTCTTCATCCAAGAGTTTTAAATGTTGTTTAGATATCCTGGGCCATTGAACACCTTAAAAATCAGGACCAAGACCCTGAACCTAACTTTATGTTCTATAGTAAGCCAGCCCAGAGAATGGAAAACAGGTTTGATCTGTTTGTGGTAGCCAGGGTTACTGAAGAGATGTGCTGCAGCATTCTGTATTAGCTGCACTTTCCTAAGCGCCGGGCACATGGGGCTGATGCCCCGAGTCTCAGCATCAGTGCCCCAGGTCTCCCAGAGACTGGAGACCCGGACACTGCCAGCCCAACGTGGCCTCCCTCTGGCAGCAGCCCACCTAGGGCCGTCCCTGGGGGGGGGGGCCCTGCGGAGCTCTGGCTATACACCCACCCCACCCCTGGACCAGAACGCCACTGAGGAGCCCAGCAAACAGTGGGGCCTGGGGTGATAACACCGCCCCCGAGGATGGCCCTGGCCCCAACCCCAGCCTGGTCCAGAACCTATTTTGTAGGCAGCATTGCCCCTGCTAAGCATTAAAGACTTCATGTCCCGAAAGACCACACAGTTAGGTACCACACGCAAAAACCTCATGAAAATATGAATAACTGAGTCCAAGTCACTGTTCATGAAGAGGGGTGGGAGTCTAAGTAACTAGAAATGATAGAAAGCACTACTTGTAGAAAGGCCTGGGCAAAGCTTTTTCAGAAATACTTTATTTGCAGAAAAATCCAGTTACAAATCAACACAGAACTACTTGAAAGCTTTTATCCACTTCGGCAAACCATTTTGGTTGAACAGTATAGTATCAGGGCACTCACCTATGAGCAGGGCCACCCAAGTTCTAGTTTCTTCTCCAAGGGCAGCAATTATTTACAAGACACTGCATCGGGAAATATTCAAAAAGTCCCATACCTGAATATCACATAATCCAGGGTTTAGGGTAATCCTCTAAGGGGTGGGGAAACTCTGTTCCCATCTTTTCTCCACATCTGGGAAAAGGAGACTTAAACCAGGGGTCTCCCGTGTCCCAGCTGAGTTCCCGAGCCACTGGTCGCAAGGCTATAAGGGAGGGCTGTCTTCTCCTTTCTTGGTGTTTTGTCAAAAGTGCCCCAAATTGAAACAACACATTTCACCCCAGCTTTTTGCTCTCTGAAAGCTTAAAAAAATGTTTCCAGCTCAACCCAAGGTGATCATTTTGAATTTTTTTTTTAAATTGCTAGCAAAATGAAGACTCCATTATTGACCCAGCTCTACCCATAGATGCTCTTTTTGCAACAGATTACTGTCTGCAAGAAATCCAAGTGCACTCCTAAACTACAGGCAAAATGGACCAATTGTGGGTGTGCACCTTCAATTGAAGACGATTACACCATGGCTGCAAGTTTTTCAAAGTAGTTTTCTCTGCTCAGAAGCATCACCTCTGTATTGCCTAAGTTCCATTTCAGCCAGCTGTTCTTCACCCGTTAGCTGATTCCATTCAGTGACAGTGATAAGATTGTATGTGGTGAAGGGTAGTTTGAACTTCTTCATCTGCACGGTGCTGACACCTAAATCCATGTTATCTGACCAATTTGGATAGTGGGTGGATGTAGATGTTCAGCAGGCACAGGGAAAGAATCGATTCTTGTGAGGCTTCATAAGGAAAGGTCTGTTGGCAGAAAGACGGTCGTTTACCTATAACTGTCGTTCTCCGAGATGTGTTGCTCATGTCCATTCTAAATATAGGTGTATGCACGCATGCATGTACAGTCACTGGAACTTTTTTCACCTTAGCAGTAATTGTAGACCTGGCTTGAGTGCTCCCTGGTGTCCCATGCTAATGCAGCAGTATAATACCCCCCCCCCCCCGATCTGTTCCCACTCAGTCCTTTCTTTCTGCTAACTCTGAAACCAAGGAGGGCAGGTGGGTTAGCCATGGACATGAGCAACACATCTCTGAAAACAACAGTTACAGGTAAGCAACCATCTTTCTCCTTTAGAGTGCTTACTCGTGTCCATTCTAAATATAGGTGAATCACAAGCCTTACCTTGGCTGGTGGGAGGAGTTAGTTCTGGGCAACCTGCAGCACCACCCTGCCAAATGCTGCATCGTCATTCGCCTGCTAGATGATGGCATAATAGTCGGTGAAGGTATGCACCAACAAGCACGCAGTAGCTTTAGAAATGTCCACCATTGGAACATTGGCTGAGAAGGCTGTAGATGATGCCTGAGCTCTAGTGGAATGAGCTGTGACCAGATCTGGCAAGGGCGACCCTGCTAATCTGTAGCAGGTACGGATACAGCCCACAATCTATGACAAAATACACTGGGAGGAACTGGCAGCCCCTTCATACTGTCCACAGTCACCATAAAAAGTTGCATGAACCTACAGAACAGTCTTGTTCACTCGATGTGGAAGGCTAATGCTCTATGCCCATTCTGGGTATGTCATCTGTTCCTCATTCAATTTGTGAAGTTTCAGGAAAAAGATCGGCAGGAATATGTCCTGATTGTAATGGAACAGCAATACTACTTTAGGAAGAAAAGCCAGGTGAGGCCTCAGCTGCACCCTGTCCTTGAAGAATATCGTGTAAGAGGGCTCTGATGCCAAGGCACAAAGCTCTGATACCCTCCTGGCAGAGGTTACCACCATGAGGAAGGTCACCTTCCAAGATAAATGTATAAGCGAACACAATGCCAAGGGTTCGAAGGGAGGTCCCGTTAATCTATTTAGAACCAAATTTAAATCCCACGGAGGCGCTGGATTTTTTACTTGAGAAAACAGACGCTCAATGTCACCATGGAATGGGAGAGGATAGGTCTACCCCTGAGCCAGTTGACAAAATGCAGAGTAGCAGCCAGGTAGATCTGTGGTGATGACAGGGAGAAGCCCCAGTGTTTCAGATGGAGTAAGTAATCCAAAATAGCAGGTACTGGGGCTGACAGGGGCGACAACCCTTTTTCATGCACCCATACCATAAAATACTTCCATTTGGTCAAGTAAGACTTTTGGGTGGAGGTCTTCCTGCATCTGAAGAGAACATGCTCTCTCCTCGGCATTCAACTACAGATTCTGCATCCTGAGAGGTGTAGGGACCTGAGGTTGGGGTGTAACAGTCTCCTGAAGTCCTGAAATAGCAGATCCAAACATAAGGGGAGTTCCCAGAGAGGGGCCACTACCATGTCCATCAGAATCAAGAACCACAGTTGGCAGGGCCAGAGGCTAGTGCAATCAATATCATATCTGCCCTGTCTCTTTTTATCTTTAGAGCGACCTGGTGCTGCAGGGGAATCGGGGGAAATGCATACATCAAGCCTGTTGACCATGGTATTAAGGCATCCAATAGGGCCCCGGGCACCATGTTCCTGACGGAACAGACCTGTGGACACTTCTTTTTCCACTGTGCGGCAAACAGATCCACTTGGGAATAGCTCCACCTCTGGAAAACAATCGTTGCTACTTCAGGGTGAAGTGACCAGTCATGAACTGATAGAAAATGTCTGCTTAGCTTGTCTGCCTCCGTATTTCAAACTCCTGGAAAGTGAGAAACTGTCAAATGAAAATCGTGCTTCACTGCAAGATTCCAGAAATACATGGCTTCCATACATAGCGTGGAGGACTGAGCCTCACCCTGCTTGTTTATGTAGTACATGGCCACTGTACTGTCTGTGAGGACATGTACTACTTTCCCCTTGAGCCAGTGCAGGAAGGTCTTGCAGGCCAGGCGGACTGCCTGCAGTTCCCTTACAGGTCAACAAACAGCTCCACATCAATGTGACCAGAGGGTCTGGTCCAGTCCCCTGTGCTGAGATGAGCTCCCTAACCTATGTCTGATGCATCTGAAATTAGGTTGAGTGAGGCATTCTGCTCCACGAATGGAACCCCTCCTAAGACAAAGCATGGATTCTCCCACCAGTTTAGGTGGTCCAAGATTTCTTGTGGGATCATAACTATTTAGTTCTGAGAATGCAACATAGGGGCATAAGTTCTGGACAGCCAATACTGTAAGGGTCATAGCCTGAGACGAGCCACACGCACCACGAGTGCAAGACGCCATGTGTCCTAGCAGGCAAAGAGAATGCCTGACCGTTGTTGTTGGGTATTTCTGGAGCTGATCTATTATGTCCACCAGCGCTTTGAATCTGGCTTCGAGAAGGAACGCGTGTGCACAGGTCAAATCAAGAGCAGCCCCCATAAATTCTATTCTTTGAACTGGAATCAAAGTGGACTTTTCTATATTTTTAAGCCCAGTCTGTTGCAGGTATCCATTGTCAGCTGTATCTTTGACCTGACCCGATTCAGTGATGGACCTTTTATCAGCCAGTCGTCGAGGTAGGGAAATATGCAAGTCCCTTTGCAATGGAGAAAGGCCACGATGACCACCATGCACTTTGTAAATACGCTGGGGGCTGAGGAAAGGCTGAATGGGAGGGCAGTGAATTGATAATGGCACCCCACTACCATGAATCTTAAGTACTGTCTGCTGTGACGGCGAATGGCAATATGACAGTATGCCTCCTTCAAGTCAAGGGCAGCAAACCAGTTTCCCAGGTCCAGAGAGGAGATAATTGAAGGCAGGGATATCATATGGAATTCTTTCTTCTTTGTGTCTCTGTTGAGATCTTGCAGGCCTAATATTGGTTTTAAATTTCCATTGGACTTGGGGATTAAAAAAATACCAAGAGTAGAACCCTTTTCCCTCTTGCCATTGAGGGACTGGGACAACTACTCCCAAAGAGAGAAGTGAAGTCACCTCCTTGGCCAGGAAATGTTTGTGAGTGGGGTCGCTGAAGGGGGATGGGGAATGTGGGGAGGGAAGAGGCCTTGAACTGGACTGGATAGAATAACCCGTGGAGATAGCGTCCAACACCCACCAGTCTGAGGTAATACAAGACCACTGGGGAATAAAATAGGAAAGGCAGTCTAGGAAAAGAGGGGAAGGATCCCTGGGACTGACTGGAGGGCCACCATCAAGTATATTTTCAAAAACTGTGCTTGTTGTTCCCAGAGCACCTTGCACAGCTTAGGTGAGAGCTACCTGAGCCAGAACCAGAATAAGCACTGTGCCTCCCATAATTCCTATTTTTCTCGCTCTGCTTATATGGATTGACTCTCTGTGATTGCGGTCAAACAAGGGGTGGGGGAGGACTAAATGTGCAGCATCTCTGCTGCAGATTATGGAGCCCCAAGTATTCTAAGGTGGCTCTCGAATCCTTCAGACTGCAATTCCTCCCCCCCCCGAAAACAAATTAGGACCTTCAAAGGGCAAGTCCTAGATCTTTTGCTGCACTTCTTGAGACAGACCCGAGGCCTGGAGCCACAAAGAACAGCAGATACAGATTGCTGATGCCATGAATCGGCCTGCTAGGTCCACTAACTTGTGGCAGTTTGCAGAGCTGCTCTGGCCACTGTCAGGCCCTCGTCCGATAATGTTAAAAAATCCACTCTTTGTTTGTGAGGGAGCAGATTCTTGAAGTGGCTGAGAGAGGTCCATAGATTATAATTATAGCGGCTGAAGAGGGCTTGGTGGTTAGCAACCCTAAGGTATAAACTAGCTGAAGAGTAAACCTTCTTCCCAAAAGCATCAAATTTTTTGAGTTCTTTACTCTTCAGGGTCAAGGCTAGCTGTGCCTCGCTCTCTCTTTGATTAGCTGCCTCAGCTACTAAGGTACCTGGGGCTGGATGACAAAACAAGTAATCAAAGTCTCTGGCAGAGACAAAATACCTTTTTTTTTTTTGGCTGATTTTGAAGTCAAGAGAACTGAAGAGAGGGTCTGCCACAATGACTTCATAACCTTTAATACTCCCTCATGCACCGGAAAGGCTACTTGAAGGGCTGCTGTTAGTGTCAAAACATTCAAAAGACCATCAGAGTCACCCTTCAATTCTTGAGTGTCGATGCCCAAATTAGAGGCTACTCTCTTCAGTAAATCTTGGTAAGCCTTGAGATCCTCCATTGGTCCAGGCTGGTGCTGGATATCCATCTCCTCCTGATAAGATAATATGGAATGGGGAGGTGGCAGGGAGCTCCCATCACGGGAAGGATCACCCTCCTTCAAAGTGTCCCCATGGGAATCTAAGCCTTTGGGATCAAAGTGACAGTTATCTTGTGGTGCCGGGGCAGCCAGATGGTCTCTCACTGAGTGTGCTGATTGCGGGCCAAGCCCTATAGGGTAGGGCCAAGGACCCTAGTACAGCCACTGGGTTGACCACTGGATCTGATCCCATGGTCCTGCTCTCATGGGCATCTGGCCCCCTCTGACAGACTTGCTAGTGTCCTCCCCTCGGTAGAGGTGTCTGGACCGGTAAGTATGGTGATCTGAGCATAAGTGGTGGTGTTGCCTCCAGCAAGAGAAGTGCAAAGATGAAGACAATGAAGATGATCTAGCACGTCTGTTGCCTTGCCTGTAAGCTCCCTCAGCAACCTGAGCGACCTCCCAGTGCTGCAGGGTTAAAGATTTTCTGGGCTTTTTCCTTTGCCTGTGGTCCATCAGCAACCAGGTTCTGCAACCCTGGGACTCCCTGAGGAGTCAGTGGAAGAGACCGAGTGGGACGTGTGCCCCAAATGTGTGTGGTGCTACTTGACAGAATGGAGCCAGAGCCAGAGCCAGTGCTGGGGATCTTCTCTCAGCGAATCAGAGCATCCCTCTGACTCCTCTGCTCTGGGGGGCAGAGAGACTGAAGGATCCCTTGCTGTCAAAGCATCCTCCATTGTAACTCAATCCCTGTCCTGACATGGTGGGCTAGAGAGTGCTATTAAGTCACTGGCTGCCTGAAAAGCCTCTGGAGTCACTGTGACTTGGTCAGGCAGAGACAGCCTCACGCACCTAGGAGTCAGGGGTGGAGCTCCATACAGGGATGACTGAGCTGGCAAATGGCCAGTACTCCCTGATGCTGGCATGATTTGGCCCAAAAGTGGTCCCGCTGGCTCTTGCTGCAGTTTCAGCCATGCCAAGTGGTGTGCTCTGGGCTTCCACTTCAGGGATGAACTATGGTGCCACAGCAACCCTGCAGCGTTGTCTGTTGAGTCCGATGATGGATGGGCTGGTGCTGGAGCCAAATGGGCACTGATCCCTGAAACTGTGTTTGGTGCAGAGGTAACCGTCCCCACATTTGGGGGTAGTCTCAGAGCCGCTTCCATAAGGAGTACTTTCAAGTGGTTCGCCCTGTCTTCCGAGTGCGAGGTTTAAATGCCTTGCAAAACCTGCACTTATCTTTCCTATGGTATTCATCCAAAAACCACAAGCAGCAATCATGTGGGTCGTTGAGAGGGAAGGCTTTCCTACAGTCCCGGGCCGGGTTTAAACCCTGGCGATTTCGTCATCCCTTAACAAGCTAAGGTAACTATTTAAACTACGACTACTACTACTAACAGCAACTAGCTAACTTTGGGGAAAAAACTTTGCGATTCGTAAGTAAAGGTTCCCATGACCTACAGCTGGCAGAAAGAACTGAGCAGGGGTAGACCCAGGGGCCCTATTATATAACTGCATTAGCGTAGGACTCCAGGGGGCACTCAAGCCGGGTCTATGACTACTGCTAAGGGGAAAAAGTTCCAGTGACTATACCTGCAGGCGTGCTTACACCTGTATTTAGAATGGACAAGAGCAAGCACTCAAAGGAGAAATTACATTTTCCCATCAATATTCCTTAGCTGAGCCCTTTGGGGAAGGATTTAAGTCACTTCAGTGCATTACTGTAGGCCCCTGCCATCACCTAGATAAAACAGTTTTATACAGCATATGGCTGACAGCATCAAATGCTACAGAGAGGTCCAGTGGGATGAGAATGGATGTCTTCACTCTAGCCATCTGTGTCATTAAAGCTATTTCAGTTCCACGACCTGGCCTGAATCCATATTGTGCCAATGTCTAAAATATTAGCAGTAAGATGAGCCTGTAACTGGACTTTGGCTAGCCTCTGTAAGCTTGTACAGGAATAAAAAGTTTGATAAAATGCCCATTGACTTCAATGAGGCAAGGATTTACCCCCAGGTTCAAGAGAGGTAGATTAGCAATTCTCATAGCAGACAGAAGGGTCTGGAAAGGAAGACAGAGAAAAATACCCTCTCTAGCTGCTACGGAAGAAAGAAGTTGAAGATTGAGATTCAAATTTGTCACCCACTTACTAGTTATAGGTGAACAGAAGACTAATATCCAGACAGTTTTTTGACAGAAACTAGTATCTTCTTCAGGTGCCAGTGAGGCAAACCTTCCCAGTTGTCAGGATACTGTGCATTGCTAGTAAGACCACCTCACTTGTCTCTTTCATGGCTGCATCTGAACAATAGATTTATTCCTTTAGATAGTAAATGTCTTGAGTCCTAATGCTAATGTACTAGGAACTAAGTATAACAAATGTGAAGTCCTCAAAACACAACAAAAATCAGTATTTGCTTAGAAGTAAAATAGGTTAGGAAAGGAATTTATTTTTCAAGATTCTTTAAAGTGGGGTGAAGAGAAGAGAGAAAAAGTTGGGCACAATTCAAAATAGTTAGTAAAGACGCAGAATAAAAATGCAAATTATTTGTTAAAATGCATATGGTAAGGTACTTTAAAAACCTGTTATCAAAAAACTTTAAATAATACAAAACAGTTCTAGCTAAGTTTTTTTTTTCCTCCTCTATTTTTAAGAAGTGAAGTAAAGAACAGCAAGGATAAGTAAAGAAAAATAATGCAACATAGTTAAGTTCCTAATTATAAACTCTGTCTCACATACTTACCATACTGCTAGAGAATCTGTTCATATATGCTGTGATGACACCAGATTTGCTACCTGTAAAAAGCTGACAGCTGTCCGGTACCCAAGCACAACTTGTTACCTTAAAGAAAAAACAGAGCCAGAACAGAACCAAATTAAGTTCTACATTAAATACATTCTATTTCATCGGATGTAGCTATTTTATCAGCTCTGTTTTTACAGGTTTTCCAAGAAAATCATGCAATAAATAAAGTATCTGACCCAGAATGGAAGCCCAAGATCTGTTTAATACATCTGTAGCAGGTCATAAATTTTTGCATAACTATCGAGATACAATTTATGGGTTAAATGCTGTAGTACATCTAAGATGCACAGCAAAGAACCCTCTGCTCAATGGGATGGAGGTAGATGCGACTTTTTCCCCTCCCAATCCTTGGCTGCTTTGCTGTCTGCAGAGATCACTGACAAACTCAGTCCTAAGGGTCTGTGTAAATCACGGCAGCCTCCCAAGAGTGCATTCTGTGTCCCAAACTCTGCCACACCATTCTCACACATCTCCCATATCAGCATTTGCAAGGGGATCCTTAAAGATATCCTTACTGCTGACTTTCATAGTGCCTTTATTGGAGGAATCATATTCAGAAAGCTGAAGAGCTTGTAGAGCACTTTTGTGCAGTTCTAACTCTTATGTGTCATAAAGGGACCAGTGTGGGGTGAGGTCTCTATGACACTTTCCACTTTAACTTCAATCAACATTCTGACTGCACAGGCAGAAAGACCAATGAGGAAGCACTAGAAGCGCTTATTCTGTACCCCACACAGACTGATATTTTAAGGCACCTATGGTCTTCCTTATTCTAGTTCTCACCCTAGAAACAAATAGTTTGGAAAGTTCCATATACTCATCATGATATACCCAATAATGTTTTTTCTGTGAGGGTAAAGGAGCAGAATCAAATGCATTCAGAAAAGATTCAGGGAGCAGAGACATTCACAAGAGGGATATTTAGTGGAGAATTAAGAAAAGAAATTTGACGTATGGAAATGGAAGAAGGAGGCTCAAAAAAATGGCACATGAAGTTTTTCAGGGAGGTATTTGAAATAGTACTTGGAGGCTTATCCTAAATAATCCCAGAAAACAAAATCTGGCATTTAACATAGTTCCTGCACAAACAAGAGCAAAACACTAGTCAGCAAAGCAAATGAGTGAAGCTGAGTTTAAACTTGGAATGTACATTTGTTCCTCTGCCTCCATTAGATATATATATTTTTAAATCATTACGATCACAAAGAATGTCCTCAAGGACCAGGTGATGGTGAGATTGATAACAGGCTACAAAGCCTTACATCTCTAAGTCACTTGTTCAAGCATGAACAAGACTGCTAGTGACCAAAGACGACATAGTCTGATGGCATATTTAAGTGATGTGCAGGATCCACCTTAGCTCCCATTGGATAACACTGGTGGCCACATGACATTCAGTGCCCTTTGCTGGCATTTTTGGAGACCCTAAGATCATGTAAGCATGAATGTTAAAAACTTTGCTTTGTTAGAAACTGTTTCCCATAAGTAAAGATGAGGTGCTCTGGGATTCAGGTGATCAGGAATGGTCGTGTGTAAGGTTATGGAATTTGCATTGTCACTAGTAGGGGGTATACATTCTAAATAAAAATAGATTTCAGTTTTCAGTGGTGTCATACAGAGCATCTTTTACAAATATAAAGAGTTTAAATTAGAAACACTTTGAAAAGTTTTACCTGATGCAACTGTGAACTCTGTATAAAATTTATTGGAGGTTCACTTTGCTTGCTTTTTAGTCTTAAAATGTTATCAGCATAACCCCAACTCAGAATAGCTGACCACTGGATATCTGTACTGTGCATGCTTCTCACACCTGCAGGAAAGGCATAATATGTTTTTGGTCAAATATTCTGTCACAGTTTCAGGGTTAATTGCACCTCTGCCTCCCCATCTCCAGTTGGTCTGGAGGGCACCCACTTCAGTTTTTAGGTTTCCCAGCCACCATCTACAGAGATTCATATCTCCTCCCTTCAAACTGGGGGTTTGGAATTGAGGCTTGCACAGTCCCTCTGCACCTCACTCCAGTTTTCCATTAGGTCTGACTGGAATCCAGCACCAATGTTCAAATCTTTCTCCAGGTACAACATTATGAAACCAGCTTTCACAAAGCAAGCTGGATTTCTTCTTAGGACAAAGCATTACAGAAAAAACAAACAATAAAAATGTACATACATTAAAACCTTATCAGAGGTCACACCCAACTCCAGCATAGGGCTTTTGCAGGTACCCAATCTTTCAAGCTCCATTGTTGGGTGTGTTCCCTTTGTTCAAGTTCATGTCAGTTTTCAGAATGACCAGGAACCAACCTCCCAACTGGACATTTCAGCTGTTTCTTCAAACAGCTCAGGCTTGAGACTCTATTCTCAGAGAACAGGTAATAAACCAGCCACTAGTCCTCTGCAGCTGCACCCTAAGCAGATCTCTGGGTTTTTGCATTACTGGGTTTATTGGACTTATTTAACCACTCGCCAGGGATTCCCCAGGAAACCCCCTTATCACTTATTGTCCCAAAAGTTCATACCTGTTTGGCACATTTCAGTACAGTCATCTGAATGCCCTACAATTTCCAGGTCTCCAACTGTGTGATCACACAGTTGATCATTTTGGCATTTAGTTATAAAAAAAAATCCAAGGTTAATAGATAACATGCATCAGGCTTTGAGGCTAGGATCTAGTGACCATTAAAAAAAAAAAAAAAAAAAAAAAAAACAGGTGCATCCAATTAGGCTCCTTAATAGAGTAGCCCAATTTTCAAAAAGTGCTGAGCACTTGGAGCAGGAGTGTCAAACTCAAGGCACTGCGAGCTAAATCAAGACCGCCAAGGATGCTGCTCTGGCACTGTGCCTGGAAGCTGTCTGCAGCAGTGAAGTCCAAAGACAGGCTCCTGGCACAGCAGGGCATGCTTCTGACTCACTCATTCACATGATCCAAGTTGCAGCACAGGCAAAGAAAGCACTTGAACCAACCCCAGCTCAGCTCTGCTGTGGTCTGCCAAGCAACCAGTCTCTCACTTTCAGCAGGCTAGGCCTGCTCTGGAGAGCCACTGCACTGTCCCCCCCACCCCAACTGTTCACTGTCAGTCAGTCAGCATGCTAATTTGATTGACAGTACACTGAACGAACCACAAACAAACAAAAAAAGCAGCTAGGGCCCACATGGAAACAAGCAATCAAAGGCCAGCCAGGATCAAGCCAACCAAAGGCCAGCATTCTGAATGACTGACAATGAGTGGCTGGGAGGGGGAGAGGCTGGAGCCCAGCCTGGCTGCCTGTGACAAAGACTGATTTTTTCTGCCAGCCACCAGGGTGTAGAGGAAGGGGAAGGAGGAGGAAGGGGGAGTCTGGGGGCCAGTGTGGGGAACGGGAGTCCAGAGGAAAGGGAAGGTATTGCAGAGGCTGTGGGGTTGGGGAGGGGAAGGGAAAGCCCACTCCACTCTGAACATGGAGAGGGAAAAGGTTAGGGAACCTGTGTAGCCACGTGGCCTGCAACAGGTGTCCTGCCTTCCAATGTGGCCCCCCACATTGAATGAGTTTGACACCCCTGGCTTAGAGCTTGTTGACATTTTGACAAAATGTTTCATTGAAATTTTGAATATGGAGGAAGAGAAACAATTTTTGTAAATATTTCTGTGAAAATTGTGTCTTTATTTTATTTTATTTTACCAGCTCTACTTGCTTTTGTTGGAATTGCTAAGCACTCACTTTTGAAAGACAAGCTACTTATTTCAGGTGTTTAACTATGGACTTAGCCTAATTTGTGTACTTATTTTTTAAAACCCTTTGAACAGAATTATTAAAACCCATTTGTACAAATATCAATAGGCTTTTATTCCATTGAGTTAACCTGAGAACAGAGATTCCTGCCTCCTAGTTCTACTTTAGTCTCATACTCATCCTCCACTTCTCCCTCCTGTTGTTCTTCAATTCACTTACTTGTTCTCCCACACTCTGTCTCCTGGAATACATTGGCAAAGAGAGTTACCTGCCCTTCCATAATGGTTGATCTTTAAATTGTGTTACACCTGTCCATTACACTATGGTGAGCATGTGGCCAGCACATATTTGTCAGAGATATTTTCCGCTCCAGCAGCACCCACTGGGGCAGTGTGGGTGCCTTCTATTGACATGTACCACTGCATGCAAATATAAAGTACAGAATCACTCCTAATCCACCTCAGTTTTGTGTGTGTGTTTTTGTTTGGCCTTTTTTTTTTTTTTTTTTTTTTTTTTTAAAGAAAGACTGAAAGAGGGAATAACAGAGGACAGAAAGAGGAGCAATGGTCTCAAGTTGCGGTTAGGGAGGTCAAGGCTGGATATTAGAAAAAATCTTTATTAGGAGAGTGGTGAAGCCTTGGAATGAGCTGCCGAGGGAGGTGGCGAAATCTCCATCTTTGGAGGTGTTTAAGGCCTGGCTGGACAAAACCATGACTGGGATGGTTTAGTGGGAGTGGTCCTGCCTCTGGCAGAGGGTTGGACTAGATGACCTATGAGGTCCCTTCCAACCCTATGATTCTATGAAGGAGAATGGGCAGTAGAATGGACATGTGTAACATCTAAAAAAAATTACAAAAAGGTAGATGATAATTTCTTCAAGTTACTACACATATCTATTCCACTATACATGACACACAAGTGTATGGATCGTGAGGTGGCTTCAAAGACTATTTGAACAATGACAGCAAAACAGCTAGCTCAAATCTGGCATCATTCCTGGAATGAATGGCTATAGCGTAACAAGCAAACATGTACTGACAACCAAACCAGGTGGTCTTTCACTCAGTCCACCAGTATAACAAACAACTGTGATGACACTTAAATGATTTATTCCAGTCCAGGTAAAAAGAAAAACAAACTAAAGCTCTTCTGATGCCTAAAAATAGTGGAGCTTCTCTTCATCTCTGTGAGTAAGATGTTTTGGAAAGAATGTTGACAAACAGATGGCCTGATTAATCTGAAAGTTGAAAACTACCTTTTCCAGTAATTTTGGGCATGGTGAAGATAAACCTCATCTTTATAGAAGGCTGTACAGAAAGCCTCTAATATCAGAGCCCTTAACTTGCCACTCTTCTCTCTGAGATGACTGCAATTAAAAATGCACCTCTCTCAGAGAGGTGGAGTAAAGAACTGGTCATAAGCTATTCAAAAGGTGAACCCATTATTTTTGCCAATATGAGGTATTAAAGAAGTCCTCCAAGAAAGAAAACAACTGAACACCACTGGTCATCACCTACAGCCCCCAAGTCAGACCTCTACAGCACATCATCAAGGATCTACAGCCTGTTCCACAAGATGACCCCTCATTCTCTCAGGCCTCGGGAGACAGACCTCTCTTTGCTTACAGACAGCCCCTCAACCTTAACCAGACATTCACTAGTAACCACAGACCAAAACAACAGAAACATTAATGCAGACAAATACCCCACTACAGTGAAAGCCTGTCAAAAAACATGACAGGCCCCCCAAACTGGTGATAGTTCTATAATTAGATTTCACCAAACTAGTAAGAACTGTGGAGTCCTGGATCACTGTACTAGTCTTGCCATCGAGTCAGGGAGAGAGTCCCATAAGGCTTGCCAGTCTTTAAGACAAACTCTTTTGCATGTAGCATTTCTGAGATGTGATAGGGCCATTCATCAAATCTATGTATTGTGAGTTTTCTTAATGTCCTGTTTAATCATGATAAACTTCCTTAAGGTATGGTGGAAGAAAAATTCTCACCCCCGAATTCACAAATTCAAAGAGAACAGGAAAAAAACCCCAAACCCCTTACATATGTTCTTATAGCATGGAATACAGGCATTACAAGTGGGCCTCTTTCATGTGGGATTTCCAGGACTGAGGCTACTTTTAAGTAGTTCTAGTGGGCTAGTATCATCATCTTGTGGGAAAGAAATGCTCACTGCTTCATCTGGGGCAAAGGAAGCATTGGGAAGAAAGCTGTGATTCTCTTCTGTGGGGGGGAGAAGGTATTGGGATGACTTTCTCCTGCTCCATAATGGTCCCAGGACCAATGACATGAAAATGTCTCCATGCTTCACTGCTCCAATGCACAGCTGAGAAGACAGTATGGTGAATGAGGGGAAAACCTGAAAGCTGGGGGTAAACCTCACAGGGACCAAAAAGGCCACTGATATGCTCCAGGAACCCATCCTTGACTAAGCTGTTGTCCCACAAGATGTGGCCTCTGCCAGGACTGTTGAGAGAACCACTGGATATAAGTTTCCAACAAAGGATGTACGCCCTGTCTAAGCTGGGACAGGTAGGACCCAAATTCTGAGGAAGAAAAGCCTGAGAATTCCAATAATGGAGGGACAGAAGCTGTTTGTATTGACGAACCTAGGGATGGAGGTTCCAGAGAAATAATGGCTGGTTTGCTCCTTGGATGTACTGACTTCAAGGCCAGGAAAATATGAAACTATCAATATCACAAGCTTAAGAGGAGTTGGAGTAGGATCCTTGAGTACCAATATCAGTTGAAATGTTTCTTGCACTGCTGGGGAAACTGGGTCTGGAAGGTTACATAGCTCTCTAGCCTCTGGGTATGCCTCCAGCATCAAAGTTGCTGGTAATGCATCTTGTTCCTGCAATACTGGTGGACAGCTTGAAGTAGCTGTAGTAGCTGTTTTGAGGCAGTTGCTCTTCATGGATCTTCCTCTGGTTCCGAAACAGATGATCCCTTGTTATCTGAAACCTCTTTTTGGAACTGTCTCTTTTCGGTATCCCTCCCAGGTCTCTCACCTTTTGAAAGCTTCACTACCAGATCTTATATAGAGTGAGGTCCTGAATCCCTGGTGGTTTTGTGGCCTCTTCCTTGCTATTGCTACCAGTGATCGAATTCTGGATTTGGAGACAACAGAACGAGCACTCTAGATCAGTGCTGATGTGACGGATGCCTGCTTGGACCTCGATGGATCTGAGTGAGGATATACCACCACCTTCACAAGAATACATTTAAGCCTGGCTGCACCATCTTTTTTTGAGCAAGACAAACTCTGCAAATATGACATCTGGGATGCCCACAAGCACTTACAGCAGTAGGGGTGCAGGTCAATCACTGGCATTGATTTGTTGCACAATGACATGATTTGAACCATTGAAATCAAGACATGGTCCCAGTACCACTCCTGGTACCAAGAGGTGAAACAGTCAGCCTAAGGCCTAAAACTGAAACTTATAACTATCTTCATTACAGAATTAACTCCAAGTACTCAACTACGCTATGAAGAAAACTGGGTATGTCATAAAAGGAATAAGGGAAGAACTTAAAAAAAACTAGGTTATAATAGGTCTAACAACCATAACAGGTGGTAAGACAGAACCAAAGGTGTTTTTTCACTTGCATGTAGTGGCATATGGCAGCAGAGGGAATTCATATCCCAACACCTATTGCCAAGGGGGAGAAAAGAATCTCCAACAACTGTGTACTGGACACACATTCACCTATAGTAGAATGGAC
Organism: Podocnemis expansa; assembly: GCA_007922195.1. Lineage (NCBI taxonomy): Eukaryota > Metazoa > Chordata > Testudines > Podocnemididae > Podocnemis > Podocnemis expansa. Next base: position 22,308,712 of record ML681972.1, on the reverse strand, counting down.
ATGTGCAATCAATCTGAAGAACAATTGTGGATTTCTAGAGTTCTGAAATTTTAAAAACTCCTAGGTGAGTTGTTTTTAGAAAAGTACCAAACTAACTGGTAAGAATTCTTGCAATTCAGAATTGAAATACACCACTTGTATTTAATAGTTTTAATTAATAATTATATTGCTGTCTTATTTTAAGGATTGCAAAACTTGAGCACTCTCCCAGAGCATTAGAATGCACTATAAAAAGCTGCATGATTACAGCCAGGTAACTAGACAAGTTTTTCAGCATTTCATGCATGGAGTAAATATGGAACTGATTTCTGGGGCTTCCTTACCTTGCTCTTTGCTGTATAGCATCAAAAGGCAGAACTTTCGGGACAAACCACAGATGGCTTTAGTTGGCAGAGCCTGCAGGGAGCCAAACCTTTCTCCATATGGCTGGCTAAAGCAAACAACTGGATCTGGAGCACTTGGGGAACCTACGTATTCACCCCACTTTAAACCTTTTATCCAAGGCAAAGGACTCTAGAACAAAGATAAATAAAATGCCAATTAAAATAGTCAGTGTAACAGAGCAATGCTTTTTTATAGCAGGAAAAAGTGCATTACAAATAAGACTCCTATAAGTGATCCTAGTCTTGTGATATGGTCTATACTTTACTGTGTTACAAAGACAAATAAAAATAGAAAAGGCAAATTAACATTAGCTTTAAGTTCTGTTTATTCAGAGAGAAAGAGTGGGTGAGGTAATATCTTTTATTGGACCAGCTTATTTATTCAATCAATTATTTATGGGCTTGACTAGAAACCCCAGCAATTTAAAGGGTTCAAGTAGCACAGTAAATTGATACACCTGTTTTTCACTTCTATAAATATGGACCAAATTCCCAAATCAGGTTTTAGAAAAAAACAGAACTAAAATGTCTGCAGTAAATGAAGCATTATCCTACAAAGAATGCAGAACTAGACAAAACAACATTGATTGTCCACTACCATCTATTTCAACACTAGATCAAGAACTTACTATTCAAGGCATATAACAAACCAGACAGCAGCCAAGTAGTGGAATTCTCGTTGCTTCTAGAAAGATTGGTGCAAATTTATTCTATTCTTTAATATATCAAATGCTACAAATTATAATACATCACAATGTAACATTGCACTACTTCACCAATATACATTTTCTCCACAGCCTAGTATTATCTGTTAGGCACAGTTTAGGGATCAGAAAGCTTTGAAGCATCCTATATTGATGAAGACAAGATAGCTAGCAAGATGGACTACTGATCTAATATAAGAATTATGTTTAGTGCTTCCTGCATAGTGAGTGTTTATGTCAAGGGTTCTGAATCCATTTAACTGATTCAACATTTCAGTACTTTTATAGCTCCAAGGAGTTACTGAGCCCTGAAATTTTTAGATTTAAAATTATGTTTATGGGTGACAAAGTCATTTATATACTAAAATAAATAGGCTAGAATTTTTTTTTAAACTTGTTGGCAGAAACTAGAAAGCAAGGCTTTTGATACGTTGTTCAGTACAGAAACAAAAACTAATTTGCACCTTTCATGTGTGTAATTTACACAAGAAAATTGAAGTGTCTGCTCTTCCATGAATTCTTCCTAAACTTCAAAGATGAGAAGAATGGTAATGAGGTTGTAATGAAAAAATGACAAAAAAAAAAAAAAAAAAGACATTTTAAAAATATCCTACTAAAATGGAAATGCTTAAAAACTACTTTTTAAAGGCAAATGTAAGATGAGAAAAAACTTTTTTTTTCCCCAGACCTAAATTTTGCAAGAGGTCTGAAGCAAAAATCACTTGAAGCTCAATCTACAGCAACAGGTATTTACTATTCATAATACTTCCAACAGAAAGGCACATGGGCATGCACTGAAACAGGCTTGTCTTAGGCTTATGAGACTCTTCAGTGTTCTATAGTGCAGAATAATCCTCTCCTTCTGCTGTGCAGAGAGAGTGGAAGAAAACTCACCCGGTTCAGCATCAATGCCCCATACATTAGGAAAGTAGGCTCAGCAAAGACAAATTCACTGCCAGACACTTCCTCTAGAAGCTTTAGTGCTGCAGTTCATTGTGTCATCTGCTCTTTTCCACATAATCACAAAATATCTTAAATGTGTAGAGGACACACTGCTAATGCTTTTCATTAATATACTGTAAGTGCAGCTGTTCTGCTTAATTATTCAGATGTGTACATCAGTGTGCAGTAATTACAGCCTGTGAATGCTAATTGAGCAATCTTGTGAATCAAATTACATACTGGATATACTATTTCTTTCGCGTGCTCCTTGGTTTCTCTGAAAGCAAACTGCACTAATAATCCCATGGCAGCGGGAAGCTCTCCTTCCATTGTGAGCTTGAATACTGATCTGCTGACATGTGGTGTGTAGAACAACTGACGAGGCGTTTGTCCATATGTTTTTATCATTGTTTCCAGCGCTCTTCTCTGAACTGGATCCTCAACAGCAGAAACATCCATCCCAAAGTACGTCTAAAATGTGAAGCATAAAAGATAAGTCATATTTGACAAAAGTTTCCAACTAAAGCTACACAAGCTTACGGCCAGAGTCTTCAGCCTCCTTGCAATTAACTTCTGATTTCAGTAGGACTTCTGCAAGCAAGAGACATGCAGAACTACATGCTAAAGTGTGAAGGAAAACCAACATGAATCAAGCTGACTACATGACTTGCCATCTTACATACTCTTTTACCAGGAGCAACTGAATAACAGTCAATAAAAACAGCGAGTGAGAACGTGGCTGAAATAAAGCCAGGCTGCTGTGCTGATAAGATTTAAGCCTTTCTAGGAATGCATTTTGGGACCCGAAAATACACAGTTTAGGAATTCTTTTTAAATTGAGAAGTCCTTAGTCATCTTGTTCTCCTTTCACCAGTGTCCTGAGTAAATTCAGAAGCTTTTGAAATATTATACAGAGGCTTCATAGGTCTGATCTGAAAATTAAAACAATTGCAAGCTTAAATGGGACATTAATGAGGTACCAGATGAATGTAGTAAGGAACACAATGATTACAGAGAAAGAAATAGTACAAAATATTGAGCTTTTTATTCAGACACACTGAAATTTACTTATGTCTGCTGTAGTGTTTGTTACAATCTTCCAAAAAGAGAAAGGCTTCTTTCAAATGGAAGAGGAAACAAAAATACTGTATTTCTAGATATTATTGCAGACTATGGCTAACTGTCCAATAGCCTTTTAAGTGGACATATATTGTTTGACCACTTCTTGTCTCATTTTAGCCCAGGAAGAATGATTAAAAATAAATGTCATTGAGCTTCATGTTACAAACCCTGAGATTTTACCAATTCTCCATTTAAATACTCTGTTTTCCCTGTTCTTTGATAGTTAATTATTTCAAGCGAGCTTGCCTAAAACTGGATGTTTTCCAAGCAGCTGGGTAGAACCTTCCCAGAAATCAAAGTTTTAATACTATAAACAGATTATTTGACAAAAAGGTACTTACAGCAGGATGGAAGACATTGATAGCTTGAACTGAAGCCTTGCCCTTTTGCTTATTCCCAAACACTAAGTCAATCCAGTTACAGATTGTCTGGGAGACATGCTCAGACTCTAAAGCCTGACGATGAATCAGGATGAAGAGACGGGGATCATTACGAGCCCATGGAGGAAGATTGACGTGATTCACTCTTTCGCCATTTTGACGCAGTCCAAAATCAAAACCTAGAAATGTAAAAAGGAAGATTTACACTGTTCTGTTATTTACCATTTGTATTACTATAGCACCAAGTTCCTGCCCTACAGAGAGGCAAATAGGTGCAATACAAGAAAATGATAAGATAATATTTGCAAGCCTCTTAGGCAGTGGCCTCCACAGCTCAGCAGTTTAAGTTATCAGGTTTTTTTTATAGGCATCACAGAGAAGGGAAGATTATGAGGTGCTCTACCTAACTATAAGATGCAGCATGGGAGAAAGCACAATTTTAGGATTTCAATTACAGGGGGAGAGAGGAAGCCTTTACAAGAGTTCTAGATGTCCTGAAACTGATTCATTCTTACAATAGCATAATGTACCCACCAGTGTCAAACATTTCTATATGAACAGATTAACTTCAAAATCAACCATTACTCAAGCTATCAAAAAAAGGTAGCTTCTTTCCACCTCCCACAGTGCTGCCATCTCCAGGAATCACCTCCAGAAACCTCACAATATAAGTGTTTTCTGCAGCATGCCAAGGCGGCCCCAAATTTTGGCTGATCTGTCTTTATTAAAAAACTGCACCCATTTCACTCTGAGCAGCAATTTCAAATCCATGTGAATCTACTAGTGTCTCTCATACCCTTGCAGGGAAGAGCTTTAGACACAAGTCTTGCTGGAAAGGTGATAACATGATTCTGAATCCCAGTGTAGAAAGGATCTAACCATATTACCGAACTGTGTATACAGTAAGTGAGACATCAATATCCATGTGATAAACTTATCGTGTATCTGACTCTCTTGTGCACTAGGACAATTACTACACTATCTACTATTCAATCTTCTGAACAGCTTTAAAGAGAAGTTACATTTGAAAAACTCTCAAACCATTCAAATGTGATTTCCCCTTGCACAATAGCCCTAACCTGGACCCAGAACAGGTAACACTCAGCTCAAGCGCTGCCTCTTCCTATAACTAGTCACTGAAAACCTACTCTTTCTACTCAAGTTTTTTTAACAAATCAGCAAAGCATCTTCTTTACCATCCTGCTTCACCGATCCTTCCCATTCCATTTTCCCTGGTCAGCTGCTATCCCTCACATTCACCCCATTACTATTACCAACCCCACCAGTTAAGTTATATTATGACAAGGAAACATGAACAATATAAAAAGGCTCAATCTTATAAAGACACTGCTGTGAGATGCTGAATACCCTCAATTCCCAATGATTTTATTGGCAATAGCTTGCTGGATCTAGCCACAAGGGATGAGAGTGTGGGGGCAGTAAACTCTCACAGAATGACTCACTAACAGATTGTCAGACCATCCTGGGGAAGCCCTAACATGTAGCTAGCTAAAGAAAAGGAACCTATTTATCAGATTTATGATACCTCACTGGCATGGGGCAGATGTTCTTTCAGTTACAAGAAACAGCTTTTAAAATTTCTCGATTACCAAACATCTTTGTTAGGATCAACTTGTATGGTTTTCTTGAAATCAAATAAGATTATTGCAGTATGTTTCATGGACATGAAGTCTGGGCTTGCAGAAATAACAAAAATGGCTTCACTAGCCCAGTCAAACTTAAACCTCTGTGGCTGTAGATTTATGATCTGGACCTGCCATGTCTCCCTTCCATATTCAATTTAAAAGTTAAGGAAAAAACATAAAATTATCCATTTCAACCCAGGGTCCCAATTCTTGGGCCTTTTTAGAGATCATTTTGTCATCATCATGTTGTATACCTTCTCTGTTAACTAAAAACTCTGGAAGGTAGAAAAATTCAGGAATAAGCTCCTTTACATCAGTCATAGATTCGTAGGAGGAGAGGCGCCAGGTTGTATGGGTAGAGTGAAAAGTTCTGTCTGGGATGTCAAAACTTTGATCTGTAAAGAAAAAGCCAAATCAAGTTTATTACCTTGACAAAAGGGGAAAAAAAACAACATACAATGCCAGTTGCACCTTTGTGACTTCAAAAAGTTCAGGTTCACCAGCTTTGCTCAGCTGAGGTCTGAACATTTTGATCCCAATTGCTGCATGTCAGTTCTAAAGCTAAAAGCTGCAGAGACCAGATTTTTGGAACAATCATCGCAGATGTACAAGCATTTAGAAGATGTAGACGAATTTCAAAGAGTTTATGTAATACAGGCTTTCTTTATGGAAGCCACAAAATGGGTCCACTATCAAGATATGTCAGATTTCTAAATTTACCATACTTGATAATATCACTTTAAATTTTACAATTTTTATTCATCATTTGAAACAAAATTCATCTTACCTTGGTAAGCTAAGAACATTTTAGTGAAAGGAGGCATTCTAACTAGAAAGTGAAGCACAGTTCCACTGTTGGAGTAATGAGATCCATAATGATAAGGCTGCACAGGAGGCATTGGGTCATCTTCTCTAGCTCCTTTACGGTACTCTTCTTCCAAATACTAGAACCAAAAAAAACAGGGAAAGCATGGGTATCATGTTTCACCCAACATGCTACTTAAACTTGTTATGCTGCCATCAAGGGTCCATGTGAGATACTATGCTAAGACATACAGCCTTCCTTCCAACATGTCACTAGTGCCTTTCATCACAGACAATTCCTGAGGAATGGAAGCTCTCATTTAGAAGAAAGGGCCTAGCCATGTGTTGGTTTTTGGGTTTGGGGGGGGTGGGGGAGGGAATTATTTTTTATTTTGTTTCTTTTAAAAAATTAAAGAAAAGTTGTAACAACAGCTTCTGTTTACATTAATCAGTTATTAATTTTTTACCACCCATTATTTTTGGAAGAAACTATTTCCAGTTTCCATTGCTTCATATTACACCTTTTAAAATATTAACACTGGTTTTCAGAAATTGTACTAAACTACAGTTTATTCTACTTTTGCAGTAAAGTCTGTTCAACACTAATTTAGCTGCCTTTGTTACTTCCATCATTAATCAGAAATATGTAATTGCTACAATATTGATCAGGCACCATTTGATCTTTACAAAAAGTGGAAGGGTGGTATGTTAGAACTCGCAGCAAAGAGATACAAATCTTGACTCCTGCATCCAAAACCTTATTCTTAGTCATGGCAAATTTGAAGGGATAGTATTTATGAGTTTTTGGAGTGAAAGCTGCAGAAAAAAAATCAGTATCAAAGATGATTTTCAAATGTTTCTAAGCAATTTACAAGCTAACATCTTACTTTTAAAGGGACTTGGGGCTAGATTTACAAAAATATTTGGGGCATCTAGAGTTTGCAGGTAATTATCTTTGAAAAATCCCAGTAAGTGCCTAAGTGAGTTGTACCCTGTTTGAAACTGCCACTGAAGAGTCAGGTTCACTACACCACAAAACCCATCACTCAAGTGCTTGAGCCCAAACCAATAAACTAGTAATAAAGAACTGGTATTACTATGGCAATGTACTGATTGACAATTTGCTAAACTTTTTTATGCAAGTATTGAGTAACAAGGAAAAAAGGCCCAACACTGATGGTTTCCAGTCAAAATTTCATTTTAAAAACATCAATTCAACAACAAATGACAGTGCATATACACAGTTAAGCTTTTCAGTAACAAACCACCTGACTTTGACAATATATTGCTCTTAGAGTCAATATTGTTCTTGTGGTTCAGGAGTACTGTAGTGTCAATAAAATGGAAGCCTTGAGACTCCCTTAACGACTAACAAATTTCTTCGGACATACCCAATAAGCTTTTGTGGGCTGCAACCCACTTTATCAGATGCATAACAGTGTGGTGTCAATGTAGGTTTTTTATAACTATCAAAACAAATTCATGTACATATTTGTCACAGAACACTCCAAATCTTGAATCAGATTTAAACGTAAGGCCTATGTGTAAATGCTTTCCAGGCCCATTTTAAGGGGGACCAAGAACAAGATATATCTGGGAGCACAGTCACCTCAAACACCCAGTAGCAACACTAGGCAGCACCAGTAGAATACCACTGGTTTATATTGGCAGAGATATTTTCAAATTAGATTAATATTAAGAAAGGAGGAAATACCTCCCCCCCCCCCCCCAAGATTTTGTGACTGAGGATAAGTGGGCCAGGATATCTGAAAACAAATCTAGCTGTCCTGCTGCATACCCAGGGGTACAATTTAAGTTTTTAGACTGCAAACTGCAAGGCAATTTACATAAATATATTTGATTTGTTTCTTGGGTCAATTTAATACATATTATATGGTTGGTCATGGATTTAATATACCAACACACATGATTAATAAAAAACATCAAAAAATGCATTGCAGCTTCTAGGATTAAATTCATTCTTTATATTTTTGGTTATGAAAAGAAAGACATAAGGTAGACAGGAATGACCATTCTTCATAATACCAGTAGGCTTTAACATACTGATGATGTGAATTTTACAGAAATTAATTATTATTTTAAAAAAAAGACAAGCTTTAAAACAAAGCCTCTATGTAGTTTTGATTTGAGATACCAGCAGGAAACACATTGTAGAAATGAGAGTTTAAGTTACCTTGTAAGTATCCACATATCGATCTTCCTTTTCTTTAGATTGTACAGCTATGGGTTTAGCTAGATTTCTGTAACAGGACAAATGTTCATATTTCATCATTTTCATAATAAAATTATGAAATTCAGTTAAATGTAAATTAACACATTATGAGCACTATCCTTTTTAGCTAAATTAAATTAAGAAGAGCTAAAATATGAAAAGAAAAATACAAAGGCAAATCCTAAGAACAAAGCTTTACAAATGAGTTTAGGAAAATAACACTATAAATTATACATTCTTAATGCACCACATGATGTTTCTGCTAGAGGAATAAAAGTAATATGTCCATAAATCAGCTACAGCATAGGCAATGGTAAGCATCCATCCCATACTAACAGCATCAACCTGCTTCAACCCTGACCGAGAGCATCCCTTTAATTATAATAATGTTTTGCTTGGGCCCATACCCAAGAGTTATACCAATTTCACTAAAATCTATTTTTAAAGTCAATGCAGTTAAGCCTCTGTATGGAAACCTTTAGTTGGTTTAAAACTAGCTGATGTGGATTTAGCTTAGTTTGTAACTTCCAAGATGCAGGTTGCTCAGATAGCATGATTCTGTTTTTAGTTGTGTTTTGCTAATTCATCAGGAGGTCTTTGGTCACAAGCACTCCCTCCCCCCCTTCAGGCAATGGAAAGTATGGCAGAAAGTGTGAGACTGCTGATATTGAATGAGATCTATCAACCACTGTGAATATAAATGCTGGGAACACCAAGCATGCTATTCAGATTGATTAGCTAAACCACATACTTATCATTCAAGATCACTTAAGCACTTTAGACCAAATGTGTTGGTTAGCAATCTTCCTAATTAAGTTCTTTGTTGATCAGGATGAACATAAGTGGATTTTATGGAAATAAGCGGTTTAATGAGTTATTGGGGAAGAAGTAATTCTAAACATTTCATGCTACCTATAAACCAGTGGATCATTTAGGTCCAGTGTGTCGGTGGTGTATTCAGAAAGTATAAAAGGAAATACTGGATATTGCATGAGATCATTGAAGGACCGGCCAGCATGTTTGTTTAAATGAGTCAGATATTCAAAATTGGTGATCTGTCCTGTTTGCCATAAGTGGGTCAAAGCACTTATGTTTCCATATTCCAAAAGGTTAGGCAGGTTGTTCGTTAAGATGTTGTGATACACATCATCACGGACCTAAAACAAAAAAATCTTGTGGTTTTAATCAGGCAATACATTTAAAAAGTAAGATGCAACTAAGTCTCCTCTGAAGTGTCTTTCATTTACAAGGTTCTAGAGACCTACTAAGATCAAAACAACGTAATAAAAATGACAACACTAAGATACTGCACTGGTTATTGGTTTAACCTTATGGTTTTAGAACACATCTGTGACATACACATCATGTCTATCAAAAAGCCTGGCTGAGCCCTTAATTCATATCCTCCTCCAGAAGTATCTAAAAATTCAAAGAAGCCCACCCATAGTTTTTCTTAATGTTATCTCATGAAATACATAAGTGTTGAAGAAATTATAAAAAATAGTTTTATATAAACATATATTCTTGTGCATTAATGCTACACTGTTACCTTTGTGTTGTCAAAAGCTAAGAGTAAAGTTCTGCCATTTGTTAAAAATATTTCCACAGCATTGTCTCTTAATTGCCACCACCTCTTATGAACTTCTTTGATTTCTTCATATGTCCAAGAAAATGATGCTGGTTCAGTTTCCCCATGAAAACTCTGAAGAACATGACAATAGATTGATACAAGAAGTGTTTTGCTCATTAGCCTTTAAAATTGTCCTATTATCAGTCACTTTCCATACTAAAAATTAATGTTCCATATGTAATAACTTAATTACACTTTGGCTTATACTTTTGAAAATTTTAATTAAGCTATATTTCTCTAAAAGATAAATTAAGTTGTTTACCCAAGGACTTTACAAAATGAAAGCTATCTAAAAATCCTTTTGTTTTTAATCCATTTCATCCCCCCTGTATATACAAGACACTATCAGAAATTATAAGAATTAGCTCAACCAGATAGATGTCACTTTAAGGTTTTAAAAGAAAGTTTTACTCCAAGTTCCACCTTTGAATGGATAAATATGATTCCTATTTTTTAAAAAATATAGCAACATATATTAAAAACTGGTAGAATTGGGAAAAATACTGTATTATGGAAGTTATCAGCCTTCTTCATGGCATTTCTTTGGTATTGTTGAGATACTGGCATATAAGCATTTTTAAGTTTTCAAATGATCACAACAAAAAATATAGTACATTAACAGTCAGTCTGAATTCCTAGATATCCTAAAATAAAAGAGTTAAAAATTATTATTAGTGATTTTAAACAAAAAAGCACCAAAGCTGTCCTTCAAAAGAATTAAGAAAAGCATAACAATCTATACAAAACTTCTCATACTCACAGAACTTTCTATTGCATCAGAAGCATTGTCTTCAACAAAATACATTCCATATTTTCCTGCCGAGAGGAATATTTAATCAAAGGTGATACTATGTTAATTTGTCTTTAATTTTTACACTGTACTCCTAACATATATAAAAATGATCACACCTGATGTTTAAAGCACTAACAATGCTATTCATAACAGTAAATGAAAAGTACAGCCAGTGGTTAAAATATAATATGGTGGGCCCTGGAACCCTCCTAAATTTCCAGGCCCACTTCATGCATGTCCAGCCCTCCTAACCTCTCCCCTCCCAGCTCCTCCATCTTCACTTCACTCCCTTCAGCCCCTAAACCTCCTCCCTCACCTTCCCAGCCCCTTTCAGTTCCTTTATCCCCATTCCCCCACTCCACCCCCTTCAGCCCCCTCAACCCCTTCCACACCTTTCCAGCCCCCCATCCCTAGCCCACTCCAAACCTACATAGTCCCTTCCCCACACCTCCTCCAGACATACAGACTTTCCCTGACCAGAAAGACTCCCCCCTCCCACCAGAGGCCAATTCGGTGCCTTCCTGCAACAGGGCTCCCTGGGCTCCTCCACAGCTGCCAGGATGGGCAGCAGGAGAGCCTCACTTTTGTGATGATGTCATTACTATGCATCCACCCCTTCAGGGAGAGTTCTGTCACCATGGCAACACAAAGCTGCCTGTGGGGGAGCAGAGTTTGTCTGTGGGCAGGGTGAGGAAGTCTGATTAGGGGGCAGGGAAGTTGCATGGCTGGGCCAGGCAGGCAGGAAAACACACTGGATCGCTGTGTTCCAGCTGCTGTTTCTGTTTTTAGGAGGCCCCAAACACTGGGCTCTAAAAAATGGTGGGCCCCGGAACAGCATTCCAGTGCATTATGCCTTACTTTAACCCCTGAGCACAGCAGCTTGGTAGAAATGAAGTTATCATTATCTTTTGATACACATGTAATTATTTTACAAAGTTAAACAATAAATCCAACAAGCGCACAGTGAAAACCGTAGAAAAGGAAGGCCAGATTATCAGTTGGATAAGCAGGTGGAACTCTAGTAGAGTCATATAGAGTTAAGGCCAGAAAGGGACCACCAGACCATCTAGTCTATCACAGTGGTGTATCACAAACTGCTATCACAGTAAATATAGTTACATTCACCTACACTTACCTAAATTCACCAATGATGAATTTCACCTAGAATGACTGTGTTAATATTTATATAGAGGCACCAGACATGTAAACAGATACTGAACCAAACATTAAGTGCTCCTCTCAGAAACTGACTATATAAATTACTGCAAATAGCAATGTGACTCTCAGCAGAAAAACAAAATATTCTGTATATGGAGTAATCTATGACTATTCATCACCCTCTGTATCAAGACATACAATATGTAGAAAGTCAAGCAACATTTTTGATGCCCCAACATTCATGCGAATTGTATATGAATAAAAATCAGTTGTGTGTTAATTTTAGAAAATTTAACCCATATGTTTACTATGACACTGGTAGACCCAGTGCTGACTCTTACCAAGACTGAATGTATTAGTTAAGAACAGGAAAATTCATAGCTGGAGATCAGACCAGCCTACCTGTACCTTAATTTTATTCAAAATAGGTATTAGACTTAAAAGTTCAGACTATGAAATTCTTGTAAACTGCTGCATGCATTACCACCACCTCCCATGTCTTCATTCCATGCTACAAGAAAATACGCAAGTTTTGTTTTTTAACTTTCTAAATGCTTGCTCTGAACTTGCGAACCCATAAGAATTGGCTTCCCCTCTCATATCCAGGAAGTTAAGCTAAAGCTCTAGCTTAGAGCTTTGTTAGTTGTCCCATCCACCCCTGGGGAAGGAGGCCTCGACCCATAACTTTGAATGTTAGAAATATTAAACAAAGAGCTGATGTGAAGATTTGTCATCTCTTTGGCATTTGAAGTCTCACAGGAACAAAGAACATAACTTGAGTACTAATTGATCTAGGGTAAGTGACTGGTCTCCTGGGATTGTAAGCAAGCTGAATGGGGTCTGATTTTTTTTTATGGAAGTCACCAATGATTGCTAAGTCCATGGTCTGTCTCAGTGGTAAGATAGACTGACAAGTCTAAAGGGACTTGCTTAGAGACTGTGACTGTATCGGGAGACTGTTATAGTGACCCACAAGTTTACATTTGGTACTGGGTTGGTGAGATCTCTTTATAGAACATACCACTAGTTTGGAACATCTGCCCTGTTTTTGACAGTCTGCCTTGAGACAGGCACTCACAGTTGAGAGTCACTCAAGACCAGGCGTGGCCGCACTGTGGCTTTTGAATGAAAAAGTGTAGCTTGTGGAAGAACGTCAGCAAATCAATTTAGCAAGTAAAAATATATGGCTATATGCCTCAGGGCAGCTCTTGAAGGTTTAATAATCAACTTGTATGGCTCTTGACTTCAGTAAGTTTGACCACCTCTGCTCTAGACTGACTGACATTTGCATGTATACACTTAAATCCACATAAGGGGTCTCTAAATATTATAGAAGGCATTACAGATGCTCAAACTAAACTCACACCTTTTTACAACAACATTTTTAATACTGTTTTTTAAGCTGTTCTACTTACCTAATAACAATTCACCAGCTGTTTCTCTAGAGGGTGCTACACTGATACATCTTCGATTAACTCTGAATATACACAAATAGATACTTATTAGAAGTAATAAAAATCAGCATATATCTCTAAAGCTAACAACCTCACATACTATGTACTTTAATCAAGTAGACTTTCCCTTTGTTCTACAACTGTAAGTGTTCAGCTCCCAAAAGTAGTACAAGCTAGCTCTCATCTCTAAGAATTGTGAGCAGCTGAATAAAAGCGACAAAGTTCAACTTTTAAGAGAAACATCAAGACCAAATTTTATAATCTATATCAGGCATTGCCAAACTGTGGCTCGCAAGCCCGATGAGGCTCTCGAAAGAGAAAGTGCGGCTTGCGGAAGAGCACGGCTGGGAAGCAGCGGCATGGTCAGGGATGAGGGGAAGAAGCATGGCATGGTCAGGAAAGCCACAGCATGTTTAGATTTTCTCATAGGCCTTAACGCAGTTTACTCGTTAAAATAAAATCGTATTTTACAAGTCCTAAACATGACGTGGAATAATAAGAAACAAAAATACGAAGAAGAAAAGTTTAAAACTGAATGTAGATTACTACTTTCAATTTTCGGCACAACTTACTGCTGTGAGGCACTATTTTCCACAATGAAATTTATTAAACTGAAACATTGTGCAATACTTAGAGATCAACACCTAAGAGAGCTTTTACATACTGCATTGACAAGTTACTGCCCAGATTTTAAAAAACTCACCACTAGCTTGCAGTGTTCTACATCCAGCAACAGCTAAGTTTTTACTGTATAAGCCTAGTTTTCATGGTAACCTTAAGTAATTATTAGAATCTGACATTAGTAGGATCAATATTTGCACTGTGTTTACAATAAAATTGAAGTGCGCAATGAATTTCAAACTTAGTAGTTATGGAGTAGTTTAAAGTATATGGTTATACGGCTCAGTGCGGCTCTTGAGTTCCATAAGTTTGGCCACCCCGATCTATATTCACATATATAAATTTAAGATTTGTTATTTTCCATATGCCTTATCTCTTATTTATTTTAAGCCAATTTAGTGCTTATGGAAGATACTGCAATGACAGCACTGTAAAGTTAAAACCTAACTATCCATAGGATACATATAATACGGGCTGTAACCGCACATTTGCTCAGCTAGCCAATGAAGGCTATATACATGAAGAATATAATTCAGTCTCCCCATCAATGCACATCTTGGTCTCTGCTGAAAGCACCAACATGTTTCAATTGCAATGCTGATATTTGGAAACAAACCACAAAGTCATTGATCATAGGCCTAATGCCAATCACAATCGTCATGACTTTTTACTGACAGTAAGGATTTAAAATCAGCAATGTAGAAGTGAAAAGTTCTGTAACCCCACAACAGTCTCAAGCCATCTACTCTACTATATCTGCTGTTTTCCATTCATGACAAGCCAGTGAAGTAGTTGCAAGTTAAGTCTTCTTAAATAAGATATATTTCTTTGTTGAAAAATATTGTATGGTTTCATCCCTATTGTTCAGCTCACTGTCACACTCTACAATGGAAGAGCCAAAGATATGCTTTCTTGGAGTAAGATTATTTCCCTAAATTTAAAGCTTACCTTATATTCTCACTTGCCGCTTTGTCCTTTACGGTGGAAGAGTAAGAGGAATGTGTTTTGTCTTCAAATAGGTAAGACAAAGGGGGCTTAATCACTTCTATTGAAAAAGCATAAAAAGGAAAAAAAATTGATTAAAATGTTAACAATCCAACTTTTGTAAAAGTTTAGTTATTTTTAAAAAAGCATTTTTACCTTCCTGTTTCTGCCTATCTCGAAGAAGGTACTTATTTGGTATAGTTAAATAGCACCTCTGCAAACGACGCCTTTCTCGGTTTGGGCCCTCTGTTGGATCTAGTTGCCAAGATGTTGGATAGTAGACCGGATCATACCAGAGTGTTCTGAAAATGAAAGTATTGTAGCATTTTAAGAACTGTAGGATGACATACACATATGTATTTGTTCTAATCAGCTCTCTTTTTAAAAAAATTGGTAAAAATGTATCTGTTACAAAACAGGCATGAATTTCAGTGAAACAGTGGCCAATTCATGTGGCAACAAAACAAGAGGGCTGTCATCCAACAGTCTCACATGCTCTTGCATGGAGTTTAACAGGCCTCCTCAAGTCATGAATAAATACTGCTGGACTGTTCTGCAAACTGCTTGGATGTTAGCAAGGTAATAGTAACTATACTGATGATGTGTACAATGTGATGCTTACTAGATTAAATCTGATGCACTCAAACCTCATATAGTTTGTCCAGAAGTAAAAGGACAATCATAATGGACACCCTGAAGTTTGAGAATGCACATTATTTAGTACCTTCCCTTTTTTAGAAAGGGTCTTGTAATCACGTGTGTCTGCAATGATTTTCATTGCCAGCCACACTTCCTTGATTTGGTTTGATATGCTTCCACCAACACTAGTTGAAAGGTACAGTTTACACAAGACACTCACCAGATCTATGTACAAGTCCTTCACTTTTCCTACTGTACCCTTCTAATGAAATGCAATGCTATGTTCTTCCTCCCTCACTGCCTATTAAGCATACTGATTATACTTGACAAAGTGCCAAACTGTAAATATTTAAAGATCTAAAAATGCCATTTTATTGTCCACTTATATAAAGGAAAAGCATATTTAGCATTTCAAAAGAGCTTAGAAGCTGCTTCATTTTTAGCAAGAGCAAGTCAAATCAACCTACTTTTATTTCAGAATAAGATTTGCATTTCAATTGCTTATAACATTACAATGACAAGTATACAGATCTAAAATGGTCGTCACTTACCTATCATGTGTAAGTTGCTGAACAAGTTCCTGCCAGTGCCTACTGGCACTTAAATCTGCTTTATACATTCCCCTGATGTGCTGGATCACCTTCTTCCTCTCCATTCCCTGAGACAAAGAGACTGTCTGGGTGATGTCAGCAGCTATTTTGGAAATATCTTTTGACTTTGCATCCAGACGTTGAGAGAGACTGAGAAAAAGTAATATAAACTGAATTATAGAACACCTAATGAATACTACTTGAGTGAAGACAATGCATTGATGACCTTGAATGGTTCAATCAGTTAGACAGTTGTTGTCCAGAGTCCTTGACAGGCAGGCTCATTAGAAGTTTGAAGGATAATTTGCATTCTGGACTGTGCAAATATAAGACATGTATACCTCTCATTAATTAGCAACCACTAAATACCATCAAAACCCAAGCCAGCACTAAGCAAAAACAATTTCTGTAGAATTAAATTTATTTATATAAGCTATATAAATGGTGACTGGATAGCGTAGTGGCTAAGCAGGCCACCCTTTGATACAGGCAACCGGGGTTCACATCCCAGTTGGTACCTACCTCCCTTTCCAGTAGGGGTCCTTGGGCAAAAGACCCCCTAATGCCTCACTTGCCTACCTCGAATATGAGAGTGACACGAACTAGGAGAGTCATGCCGGCTTGGATGTCGCCTGGATTAACAAGGTCTGCGCCAGATGTTGGGGAAGCAGGACAATCTGACGATAAGTGGGCTACTGGAACAAACCATACATGGACGAGACAAGAGAACCTGGAATTGATGGAATACTGCTACAACAGTAGACCTAATGAGAGGGGATGTATGAAACATATGAGGGAACTATGGATGGACAAAAGACCTTCATCCACACTAACTGAGAAACAGCTAGTTACCCAACACTTCAACATAGTAAAGAGGAAGCTGCTCTCAAAACTTGACATAGACCAACTCCACATTACATCCCGGACTCAACAAGAAGACCAGGAAGAACAACTAGATGTGCAGCCAACACCTGAAGCTGGAACTTTACTGCCACCCCCTCCATTACAGAGCACAGCAACTGACACGAGGCATAAGATCATGGATAAACTAGCTACAGTCAACCCTCGAGACCGATTAACCAAGGTTCATTGGAGAAATACCATCAGATAGCATGCTAGAAGATACCAACAGAGCCCTAATGACAATTCCTACTACCACCATAACTCAAACCAGTGAACTCGTATATGCTACAGCCTCTGTAATCCTGGAGATGCTTGGCTACACGATCAAGAGGAACAGCAGTACATATCCCCCCTGGAAAATGAGGTTGGAGGATAAGATCAAGGCAACCCGGAAAGAAGTTAGTCAGCTGGTGGAACTACAGAAAGGTGTAGAGATTAAGGATAAGACTTGGCTACTGAAAAATAAAAAGGCCTGACTCCATCTGAAGTCCTAGAGACTGCTAAGCAAAGGCTCACAGCACTGGCTCCCAGGCTAAGAAGATACACTAGAGAAGCAGAGGCCAAAAAGATAAATGCCCTGTTCTCCAAAGAACCATCCAAGGGGTACTCCCAACTGCAGTGCAACAACACAATAACAGCAGAAACTGAACAGTACTGGAAGAACATATGGGAGAAAGAGAAGACTCATAACACCAGTGCAAAGTGGCTGTAGGACCTGAGAACAGACCACAGCAAGCTCCCAGAACAGGAACCAGTCACCATCACAGTAGCAGACATCCAACAGCAGGTCAAGAACATGAAGAGCTGGACAGTACATAGACCAGACATGATCCACACCTACTGGCTAAAGAAACTAACAGCAGTGAATGAATGCCTAGCAGCACAGATGAACCAGCTGCTAGCAGCAGGCTCCCACCCAGACTGGCTAACACAAGGAAGGACAGTGCTGATCATGAAAGACCCCCACAAGGGAACAGCACCGTCCAACTACCGGCCAATCACCTGCCTCCCCACAACATGGAAAGTCCTATCAGGCATCATAGCCGCCAAGCTACAGGACCATATCGGCCAGTACCTGAGCACGGCTCAGAAGGGCATTGGGAATGACACCAGAGGCTCAAAACACCAGTTGCTCATAGATAGAGCAGTCGCCCAAGACTCAAGGTCTAGACAGACCAATCTGAGCACAGCCTGGATTGACTACAGGAAAGCCTACGACTCAGTGCCGCACACGTGGATCTGTGAATGTCTGGCGCTATACAAAGTCAACAGGACACTAAGGACCTTCCTCAAGAACTCAATGGGACTGTGGAAGACAACACTGGAAGTCAACTCAAGACAGCTTGCACAAGTGGCCATCAAGTGCGGCATATACCAAGGTGATGCGCTGTCCCCGCTGCTGTTCTGCATTGGCTTGAACCCCCTCAGCCAGATAATCATAAGGACTGGATATGGATACAAGTTCAAGAGTGGAACTACCATCAGCCACCTTCTCTACATGGATGACATCAAGCTGTATGCTAAGAATGAACGAGACATCGACTCGCTAATCCACCTGACATGGATTTACAGTGAGGATATTGGGATGTCATTCGGACTGGAGAAGTGTGGCCGGATGGTAGTAAAGAGAGGGAAGGCAGTCAAGACTGATGAGGTGGAACTACCAGCAAGCCACATAGCAGACATACAGACCAGCTACAAGTACCTTGGCATCTCACAGTTACATGGAAACCACGATGAGGAGGCAAGGAAGACAGCAACATCCAAATACCACCAGAGGATAAGACAGGTCCTGAAGAGCCAGCTCAATGGGAAGAACAAGATCCACCCCATCAACAGGTACACCCTGCCAGTCATCAGATATCCTGCCGGTACAGTGAGCTGGCCAAAGGAGGACATGGAGGCTGCCGATGTGAAGATCCGGAAGCTCCTCATAATGTACGGAGGTTTCCACCCCAAATCCAACACCCAGAGACTGTACGCCAGCCGGAAAGGCGGCGGGCGGGGTTTGGTGAGTGTCAAAGCCACTGTCCTGGATGAAACCCAGAGCATCCAGGAGTACATCAGTAAGATGGCACCCGAAGATGAGCTGCTGAGAGAATGCCTGAGGCAGCAGCAGACATGGGAGGAAGATCAAGCAGAAGAAGTGCCATGGCAAGACAAGACCCTGCATGGGATGTACCATCGACAGATAGCTGAGGTGGCTGACACTGGGAAATCTTACCAGTGGCTGGAAAAGGCTGGACTAAAAGACAGAACTGAGGCACTGATCATAGCAGCACAAAAACAGGCACTGAGCACCAGATCCATTGAAGCAGGGGTCTACCACACTAGACAGGACCCAACGTGCAGACTGTGCAGAGAGGCCTCAGAGACAGTCCAACACATTGTGGCAGGATGTAAGATGCAGGCAGGAACAGAATACACTGAACGACACAACCAAGTAGCTGGCATTGTGTACAGGAACATCTGCACAGTGTATGGGCTAGACCCTCCCAAGACCAGATGGGAGATTCCACAGAAGGTCATGGAGAATAACAGGGCTAAGATTCTGTGGGACTTCCAGATCCAGGAGGACAGGCAGGTACTGGCCAATCAACCAGACAGCGTGGTAATAGACAAGGACCAGAAGACAGCAGTGGTGATAGATGTACCAGTGCCAAGTGACAGCAACATCAGGAAGAAGGAGTATGAGAAGCTGGTAAAGTACCAGGGCCTGAAAGAGAAACTAGAGAGGATATGGAAAGTGAAGGCCAAAGTGGTCCCAGTGACGGTAGGAGCACTCGGGGCTGTGACTCCTAAGCTGGGAGAGTGGCTCCGACAGATCCCAGGAGCAACATCAGAGCTCTCTGTCCAGAAGTGTGCAGTGCTAGGAACAGCTAAGATACTGCGCAGAACCCTCAAACTCCCAGGCCTCTGGTAGAGGACCCGAGGCTGAGGAAGACACATACCACCCATAGGGGTGAGAGGGGAATTTTTTTTTTTTTTTAAATATATATTAGTCTTTTCAACAGCCTTGAACTTGAGTGACAGTTTAAATTTCTCAAAGTTGATGTGAGTGGCAAAATCTTGAATTATTTTCCCAGAATGAGACTTGACCCTGGCTCTGGTGCCCTTTATGGTGGGCAAAAAGAGCAAAAATGAGTGGTATAAAAGGGGTCCTAAAATGCTCAGATCTGGCCAAGGAGAACTGACTAGAATGTAGTCTTCTTCTCCTGTATGGGGACAGCTCACCTACTAGTGAATTCTCTGCATCTTAAAGTCCTTAAATCATGATTTGAGGAGGTAAATAACTCAGTCATAAGTCAAAGACTTATTGCTGGAGTGGATGGGTAAGGTTTTGAGGTCTGCATTGAGCAGGAGGTCAGATTAGATGATCATACTGGTCCCTTCTGACCTTAGAGTCTATGAGGTAACGTTTTCACCATTCTATGCTAAGCTTTCTTCCTAACAATACCTTTCAAAATAGTTAAAGGGAACTAAGTAAGGAAACAGGAAAGGTTTTGAACACTGACTACTAACATCTCTATGCCTCCGTGTCAGCAGCAGACACAGTGTGGGGGCAGGCTTTAACACTTCAATACATGGGGAATTACTTTGATGTAACCTGCAAACTGAAATCTGAGCACATTTAATGGCTCAAACAACACGAAGCACAAATTTTTGATGATTATAGAGCAGTCTGCATGGGTCCTACTGTTCATTTATGTTGTGAGCCTTTGAGATTTATTACTTTAGATTAAATTTATATGGCAAGTGTGGCCAAACTGTGGCTCGGGAGCCACATGTGGCTCTTGAATGAAAAAGTGATGCTTGCAGAAGAACATCAGCAAATTAATTTCTCAAATTGATTTCCCCAGTGCAAACATTTGCTAAGCTTTGTTTTTGATTAATATTAGGATTATTTTTTCACTCCTAATCAGAACTGTTTATCAGTCGTGAATGATGTGAATACTGTAAAATTTCTAAAAGATGAATAGCTGCCGACTCTCAATACAGGGCAGCATCATGAAAAAACATAGTGCAAATACAAGCAGGAGTTTCTATTAGAAATTTTGTGTTATTCTTGATGAGAGTTCTTTGCTCCTGTCTGCTGAAACCAGCCAATGAGATTCATGTTATTTAAAAACTCTCACTGCCACGCCACTGGAGATATAAATCTAGTACTTTAGTTGGTGCAACTGGCCCTAACAAAGGTCATGTGAGTATTTTCTGTTCTTCAAATTTAGTAATTTTAAACTTATTAATTTTGGAGTAGGTAGAAGTATATGCCTCAGTGCGGCTCTTGAAGGTTTAATAGTCAACTTGTGTGGCTCGAGTTCCATAAGTTTGTCCACCCATGTTATATAGCATCATAAACCTCAAGAAATTTGAAACAGAATTTGAAGAAAAAAAAGTGAGGCATAAGAGGGATGGAGAGTGTGAATAAATGTTGGATGCCTCATACTTAACAAGAAAAGCAACACTGAGCTTAGAGTTTGATCTGAAGTACGGAAGTATTTGACACACACACATTCAGGTTTTTCAGTAGATTATCTCTACTCCAGTGAAAAATGTTTGATGCTTCAAAGCCGGGAAACAATCATAAAGATCACATACTCAGTACAGATAAACTGAGTTCCAAGACCAAAAAAAAAAAAAAAAATCAAGGAGGTGACTATGTACTTTGAGCAGCAAACCACACAATCATAAACAAAGACTCATTTTAAGTGTTCATTTTTGGAGAAACATTATATTTTAAAAATTAAAAGTTACTCTGGACTTTATAAGAAAAAACCTTTCATTGTTATGTAAGTCACTGGGCTATTCTATTTCTTGCCCATATTCTACATTTTCAGTGATTTTTCTTATGAAAAATATTCTTAAAGTCTCTGAACTGTAAATGATCTGAAATTTAAAAAAGGATTTTTAAAATAAAGTCTATATTATATTTACCCATTGAAATGTATGGACTGACACAAAACATTTCTCCAGGGACTAGAAAAAAAGGAACCAATTGGTTCATGTATCCTTTCTACAATTCTATTCCACTCTAATTTGTACATATTGTCCCTGCTATCTAGGAACTCCTGAAGCTCTTTAGCACACTGTTTTCAGGGACGTAACTGGCCTTTAGCTAACATATCAACAACAATTAGGTGTCTGGGCTGTCTCTATGCCAGGACCTACAAAATAGTCTTTATTCTGAGTGACATTTTCTACCAAGTGGTAAACCAAAGAGTTTTATCTAACAGCAGTCTGGAAATGCACACCTGCATTCTAAAAGGGAAAGAAAAAGCTTATAAAAGTCACAATTAAACTACACAGGCTAACAAGTTTATTTATTGCAAGAGCTTTTGTGGGAGAAAAATCCCACTTCGTCCGATGCTTTGAAGATGGGGAATCTTACAGAAACTTATAATAGCTCATGCAATAAATTTTTTAGTCTTTAAGTGCCCACAAGACTCCTAGTTTATTTTTGCTAAACTATACTAACATGGAGGCCCCTTTGGAAGAATTAAACTATGTTATGAAGAGTAATGGAAAGATCTGAATAATCCATCAAAAACTATTTAAGATTAAATTCTATCAAGAAGTTAAGAGTCTGTAAAGCTTAAAAACAGAATTTCCAAATACTTAGGCAAATATGTGGAAATTACTTGCTCTAAACCAGGGGTTTCCAACATGTGGCCCACTGGCCAAACCTCTTCCAGCTGGCCCTTGAGTGCACTCGGAGGGACCACACTCTCTCCCTGAGGAAGGGGGAGAGGTCTCGCATACCCAGTGCTCAACACTGCCGGAAGAGCATCAGGTTTCGCAACATCACAGCGTAATGGGAGGAAAAAAGCATGTATTAAACTGCTCATCCATGGGAAAAGAACCATGTTGCCTTGAAATGGTGGGTTATGAAGTCCTTGAAGTAGAGGGGGAGTTTGTTGTTTGTGATGCAAAGAAGTCACATACAACTGTGCTCCAGCATGTGAAGAGGTCTGTCATAACAGAGTTGTGGATTTCCTCCCTCGTGGTCTGCTAAAAGACATGAGCTAGAGGGTATGCTATTTGGAATGTGATGATGTATCAGTTCCAAAGCCTGACCATTTCCAAAGAGGGAGACATCTTACGTCTGTTTATATAAGATACAGTGGTAATAATTGTCAGACGTTACTTGGATATGAACAGAATGAGGGCCTTTCATGCTAGGTGTACTGCCCACAGAACCAAGAAGGTGATATGCAGCTTGGCCTCCTATGGGGCCCATGTGTCCTATGCAATGTGACTATTCTTGTCTGTACCCCATCCCAAAGGGGACACATCTGTCAACAGTGGCACTGGGAGCAGACAAGGGAATTCCCACTTGTACACTGTCTGGATTTAACCACCAAGAGAAGGAAGCAAACGATCCTGGTTGGGACAGTCATTCTGCAGTTGTTGAGCGAGACCTGCAAACAGCTTAGGCAAAGCCTGGTAACAGGCGTCCCATAAGAACACACTGGGTAATGACCTAGCAATGATAGGCCCATCTGCACTGCCATCCTAAATTTTAATTTCCAAATGTAGATATTGAGCTGCTGAAGATACAAGATGAGTCTCTATCCTTTGGAAACATGGAGAACAGAGCCCTTTTTCTTCCTTGATGATAAGGAGAGATGTGTGTTATTGCCCCATAGTGCAACATGGATTCTGCTTTTTGTTGAATAATTGCCTCACAAGTGGCCCCCAAAACAGGAATGGGAAGTTGTTTTGTGGGGAGGAAAGAAGATGAACTGTGGCAATTATCTCAGATGGACAATTTCCAAGACACAACCATCTGCTGTTGCTAGCTCTGAGTTGCGGGTACACAGAGCTAGAAAGACTCAAAAGGCTAACAAAAGGGACAGATGGCTCATGTGTCTCAACCAAAAAAATCAAAAGTGATTCAAAGCCACAGGCTGGGAATGGGTTGCAGCTGTGATGGTAGATGAAGCTGAAAGCAGGACCTCTGAGTTTTCTGTCTCTTGGGCTGGAGGCACAGTTTTTGAAGTGCAGGAGTCTGGGCATAGTATCAGTACCCAACCATGAAGAGGGAGTCTCAAGTTCTGTGGAAACTCACTGAGCCCAAGAAAAACCATTTACAGTCTTAACAACAGGTTTCCTGAAAGGCTGAAACAGGAGAGGATATGAGATTCCAATTCAGGCCCCGAGGTGTACAAACATAGATAAGTATGGATGTTCACTTGCACTGCTTCTTATACTCTTGCTAGGGACATGCATCTGTCAATGGACACTACTTCTTAAAACTTCCAGACTCAGATGCATGTGTACCCCACATGTAGAATACACACAGGAACCAGCACTTGAAGTAAAACTGTGTGCGCTGAACATGGCTGGCTGCAACGACATGTGAAACACATTTAATTGCCTAATTCACACTCAGTGGGAGGAACATTCTGACTAATACAATAGTCAGCCTGTCATTGGAAAGCACTTATTTTTAAAAAGATGTGTGTCAAATGAAAGATTAAATGTTCTAAAATTTAAATAATGTAGTTGGTGATTAGTCAAGGTCATCAGAGAAGGGCACTTACCTATAACCCAGCTGTCTTAATTAAATACATGTTGAAACAGACATTGATATTGATTTTAGACGTTCATACATAAAGTGGCATTTTGCAACAAGATATACTAAATATTCTTTTACAGACTTTTTACTTACTTTTGCTGATTATTCATCATAGTCTTCTCCCAAGCAGCTTTGTTCACACATTCCTCTGCCTCGAACTTCTTTTGATCCTGAAATAAACTGCTTAGTTAATCTGAGAGTTCCACATCAGGATTTATTTATAAAGTTACAATTGACATAGATCAATAATCCCAAAGACATCAACAGAATCCAAGTCCGTACACTTGGTAAAATCATCTCTCCTTACTTAAGGGATCTTGTATAGAATCAGGTCTTCATTTCAGTAGCCCTACTGCAGTGGTTCCCACCCTTTTCTCTGCAATGGCAGACCTTGACACCTTTAATTATTTTGAGGCACACCACCACACAGTCTTCAAATGAACTCATGAATATTCATGAGCCAATCCAGAACTCTGAATAGTTTTTCAAAAAATTCCATGGCACACCTGCTCAGGCATGAGGGCACACCTGTGTGCCATGGCACACTGGTTGGGAAACACTACTCTACTGTATCACCAGGAAAAGGAGTTTGCAAGTCATTTATGTTTTTGACCCTGAAGACTTGTATCAGTTGGTTCCAATACAAGTAGAAAAAATTGTTTTTAATTCACATATGGCCTGCTCCCAACTCAGAACACCACAATGCCTCAGCAATATATTAGGACATACCGCATACACTTATAGCAACAGCTCAAAAAGGTCTCTGTGTGTTGTAGACATGAGGATCCTGAAGTACTTCAGTCATTACGTGAACATACTCAAGAGGAACCTGACCTACCACAAAGGCAACAGCAAAACTTGCACTGACACTAGTGAGAACAGGATATGTCTATATTAAAAAAAAATCTTAAGATATTCTACTTTGCCACAAGAAACTGGGTTGAGAGTCAGAGTGAAACTTAAGTGGGGAGACACAAAGTCATATCCCTTATCTTTTAAGTGCCTAGAAAAGCAATAAAACTGAAAAAGCCTTAGCATGGCACCTTGACTCCGTTTACAATGAATGGAGGGAAATGGGCCCCTCAGAATAGGGGTCACAAAAAAACTAACATGCTAAACAGCTCCCCTAAGGTAGCTAATAGAAGATGCTAAGGAGAGGCATGTGCGCTAAGCCCCATCCTATCAGGTAGTTTAACACAAAATCCTGGCTGGATGGTAGTGCCTCCTTCTGCTTGGAATTCACAGCTGCAAGCCTTCTCTTGGGATTAGGCCAGGGGGTCAGCAACCTTTGCCAACCTCTGTGCCGGCCCCTTGTCCTCTACTGTCAACCTGTGCCAGTGGCTTCCTCCACAGAAATAAATGCAACAGCTGCCTGAAAATTTGGTGGCAGCCATGGCTGGAGGTTGGGGGGTGCCTTCCATGGCTGAAAAAGCCACTCACAGAAAGAAGCTGACTGCAGTGGCTCCTCTTGGCAGCATGCCTGGGAACAGGGATCCTCAGGGATGTCAATGAAAGAAGCTGCCTGGAGCGTCTCCTCTTGGGGATCTCCAGGCATGCTGAGGAAAGAAGCTACCCAGAGTGGCTCCTTAGCAGCTGCACACCATGGAGAGAAGCCATTCCAGGCATCTTCTTTCCACATCATGCCTGGAACATGGGCATGGTGGAGACCTTCTGCACCCTAGCTGCCCTTGAAAGAAGCTGCCCGGAGTGGCTTTCAGTGGCAGGAGTCACAACTGCTATGGCATTGCACAGGCTGCCGCGTGCTGCTCTAAACAGACTCTCATGCCACTTGTTGACACATATGCCAGGGGTTGCCTATACCTGGATTAGGTACTTAAACCCTTTTTTGCAAGAAGCTGGGGAGTAGAAGGATAGGGAAGGAGTTCCCTCATAACTGTTAACCCAGTGATTAGGATACGCATTTGTGATGCGAGAGAACCCTAGTTCATTCCTCCCTTCTGCTTGAGGGTGAGAAGACATTTGAACAGGGATTGCTCCCGTCAGCTGAATGCCTTTACCACTGGCCTCTGCAATATTCTGATGCGGGGCTCAGTCAGTCTCTCCATGTTGAAGCTGTTCCACTGCAGATAAATATTTTTGAGAGCGCGCAAGGGAGACAGAGAGAGAGAGAGAGAGCGCGAGTGAGTGTGTGTGTGTTTTGGGATTAAGTGTCAGTTAGGCACCTCAGTCCTTTGGTGAATCTAGCCATTGGTTCTTAATGACACTTTTAAGCTATTAAAATGGAACTAAAAGTAATTTGTTCAAACTGAAAAAGACAGCTGATTTTGTTCAAACATATTTTAAAACAGAAATAAAGTTATGAACACTCTTCAAAAAAGGAAAAAAAATAACATGCTGATTTGTTTACTATTTTATTGTTAGTTATCACAGTGTGTAGATTTTTCAGAGTATAAGATAGCGTCTAGAGTAATTAACCATTTGGACTGTTGGAAATACAGTACAGTGTCCCTAGGCTCCACATTTAAATCATTTTGTCACTTGATTTTTCATGATCTCTCTTACACAACCAGAAAGGACAGTATTGATTATTTAACTATTTTTCAACTATAGGTGATTAGATATAAACTGATTATTTAAAGCTTCTGCAAAAAATGTTATAGGTTGCTTATAATCAGAACCACCTATTGACCTGTTAGTCTTTTTAAACATCTAATTATATTTACTGATAAATAGCTGAAATATAAGTTATAGGTCAAATGTTATCAGATAATATTAAAAATGTTCAAATATTTCAAACACACTCTTTATTAGAATAACCCAAAAGAGTAAGTTCATAGTTTAAAGATGGAGACCTAAATATTTATGCCTACTTACAAAAAAAGTTAGTTAACTAAGTTATTTTAACTCAAAAATGCAAAGCAATTAAATCACATTCTGAAAAATGAAAGAATAATAATCTTTTTAGCAATGTTTGGTTAACATCTAAATGTTACCATTATCCAAGACTGAACACATACCAAGCAAGACAAGAAAGAAGAAAAAAAATTAAATCTTCAGGGGTGGGGGAGGTTTAGCAACTGAACTCTTCTCCCCCCCCCCCCCGACTCCCTTCTGAGTTACTTTCTGTGAGTTTCTCTATTCAGTTTAGATTGTAAGCTTGTGGGGGCAGGGCTTGTGTCTTAACATGTTTTGTATAGCAACACTTATATTGATGGCCTGGTATACACAAAGATATACATCAGCATTCGTTCCAGCCAACCAAGAGGACCAGCATTCAATTATCTCCCCTTTTCCCTCAGCATGTTGTATTAGCATGTAATAAAGTGCGATATCTGAGTAACTTTTCTAACATGATACCATGATGCAACTAAGAAGGTAGGCCACCACAAACATCAAGGCATTCTTCCTGCACTATTTGACCATGGTCAAATGTGCAGTTAAACTGACTAGCTTGCCAACGCTAATCGGAAGTGTGATCACCACCTTTGTGAAGTAGTTACTGTATACTACATTTTGTAGAGTAAAGCATTAACTGCAAATAATGAATTCTGGTTCACCAATAAATATTAATATTCACATACCTCTTTCATGGCTTTGATGATATCTGATTTTGGTGGTGCACTGAGTGGCATATATTTATGGCCACAACTTTTTAATGCATTCATAAACACTCCTGATGATACTAGTTCTTCTTTGGTTAATTCATCCTTGTGATCACACACTAACTCATATAAATAGAGGGCTAATTTAGGTCCATGCTAGAGAGGAATAGAAGAATATCATTATTCTAGTTTTGTCAGCACAACACCAGGATCTTACTGTATAAAAGTATATATATTTTTATTGTTCTCTTTTCCAGTACATTAGGACAAGTTTTCTCTACTAATGCTGATGATTCCTGACCTACAGAATTCTAAATTAGATGAAGAAAAAGCCTCTCTTTGAAAGAATGGACATGTTCATATGAAATCTAGGTCAGAAACACCAGCACAGAGACATTTCAACCTCATTACCTATTGGGAGAAAGCTTAGATGTAGTAGTTGAACACAAGAAAAGCTTTCAACAAGGTGGCCCAATAACCCAACATTGCTGCTGAATTTGCTCTCTTCCCACTGCTTCTTTAGACCTTACATTACAGGCATCTTATATCCAAGGAGAAACCCACACACGATTTGAATGAAATACATAAACTGAGGGGTGTTAAACAGAACCATCACTATTTACTTTCCACTTTCTTCTCTGCTATATGCTCGTAAAAAGAAATCTGATTCAGAGCCTGGAACACACACTACAACTCAGATTTTTACTACAAAGTAATCTTAAAGTTACCAGGAGGCCTCTAATAGGGCTTAGCTCACATAGGTTTTGACATTGTAACCCTCTGTGGTATCACTTGTTACTTCATAGAACGTGCAAACTGTTACAGTACCTCTGAAGGAATCTGTTACAGTACAGCTGAAGGAACACTGAAATACAATCCTCTCCAATCTTTTTTTTAAAAATTGTTCAGCCATTTTTGAATGATAAGCATAAAACAGATTATTCAATTTCATTTAAAAAGTTTCACACAAGAATTTAAGTGGACAGTAAAAAAGTTGACAAACACCCATTAAAATGTGTTTATAGGGTTTGGTTTTTTTTAATTTTTAAAAGGTTGAATACTAAAACCCATGAAGTTTGCAGTTAACGTTTGACACCAGACTAACTACAGCCACCTTACTAGGCCACAGGCCTTCTGAGTCCAATCCACTTTCTCAGTAAGAGCTACTCTCAGCCACCAGTTCTCAACACATCCTCTACATATGGAGACTAGTAAACCCTCTACCTCTAGCACCCTTGCCTATTCCATTACACATTCAAGTGTCCTCCTGCAGAAAACAAGATAATGTTCCTCTATATCTCTCCATATAAAACAAACTTGCCTGAAATTATTCCATTTTGCCTCATAAAGAGAGGACGACACATGCAGGTCCATATCATATACATCAAACTGGAAACTGTGCTAGATTTAGGCACAAGCCAGCCAAGCCATGGTTTACAGCCTCAAATTATGGCGGGCCTCTAAACACGTCAAAGAAAACTAAGAAGATTTATCATAATTGATACTGATAATACAAATTAGGCTTTTTTCAAGATGTATGTTTTATTTAGTAGTTTTTCACTGCATCTTTGTCTATGTATATATGCAAATATAAACTTTTTTTCCTCATTACCCTTTCTGCTGTAATGTAATGTCCTTTTTTCTCTCTCTCTCTCTTTTTTTTTTTTTTTTTTTTTAATGGTATGGGGCCTCTGAATCTTGACAGTTTACGGCCTCAGCATGTCTTAATCCGGCCCTGACTGGAAAGGCATTTGCTAAGTAAATTCATCCCATAATTACAAGTTTATCATCTGCCTATTAATCTATCTAATCTGGATTTATTTTTATGTTCTTGATCTCCCAGAACTTTCAAAAACATCTGGCATTCAAGAACAAAACAAAAACCAGCCATGAGGTTTCCTCATCTTCCCCCCACCAAATGTCAATTCTTCCACTCTGATTATGCCAAAGGCTCAGGAAGAATAATGTTTATGTGCAAGTTCTACAAAACCTTTATGCTTAATCTTAAAAATACGGCAATGCTTACTGGCAGGGCCGAGCTGAGACAGTCCCGCATAATCTCCTGGTAGTTTGTTTCATTTACTATCTCCAAAGCTCTCTTTCTTTCTTGCAATAGCCGTGCTGGAGACAAAATATGCACTAGGAGTCTTCCAAGCTGCAGACGGAATGTATCCTTACAGGAGCAGAGGATTCGCCTCCATTGCTGCCTAGGAGTGCTGATTCTGCTTGTATTCTAAACCCCCCCAAAAGAGGAAGAAACAAAAAAAGGTATTTTTCTGCTCCTAGTAAACAGGGCTTCCAGATCAGAACTTCACACAGAACATATAACAAAAGGTTGCAAAGAAAGTTGAAACAGAAAAGGATATGAAACAGAATAAATCTATTGAGAAAAACATGCATACAAGGATCAGCTCACTAGCACAGAAGTTTAAAAGTGATCTTTCAAAGGGGAAAAAGGGATTCTTATAAAGATGACCTGAAGTTCTCAAAAAAAAAATTATTTTTTTCCTGATATTAAAGTTCAGTTCCAGTTTAGGCTGGAAGACTAGAACGTTGAACTTATGAAACGATGGTTTCACAACGAGAAAGTGAAAGTTGACCAAAAGGGAGGGACAGGATTTTAAATCCAACTGTTTAACAGCCTTTAACTTTAATTCAACACTAGTTACAGATTTCCATAAAAGAAGTCTCTGCTATAAATTAGACATCTAACCATCAATTAAGGTGTTAGAGTTCATGACATTAAGACCTATGAATGGTAGCCCAGCAAAAGTTTGAGATCAGACTTGGCATTTGTGATATTTCTAAAGCTAAAAGAGTTAACCTCTTTCAGGTCTTCTTTAAATCATAAACAAAAAATGAGAAATCAAATTTTTATTAAATGCACTGCAGTTTGACAATGGGGATTTCCAAGTACAGTGAACCAACAGCAGAATTCAGGGAAACACTTTCTGGCCACATATATTTTTTTTTTAAACTGCAAAGTTTCTTCTTTCTAGGTTTAAAAACTAAATGCTTTAGAGTTTTCCTTATGGCCAAAAGCTAAATCCAAAACTCTTAGAACTCCCCTCACTACACATCTCCTATGGCCTTGAAGTCTGAAGGATGAGAGCTCAGCTATGATGGGCCTTGTAACTACAGACAGAGAAAAGACACCTACTGACCCTCATAACTGTTGTTCTTAGATATGTATTGCTCATGTCTATTTACAGCATGTGGTGTATACACACTACATGCGCCAATGCTGACGATTTTCACCTCAGTGATATCTGTACATAGGGTCACTCTAGCATCCCCTGGGGCAGCACACACATGCACTAGAATGTAGAGCACTATTGGTCCCCTTCCGTCTCAGCTCCTTCTTGCTGAAACTCCAACAGAAGGGAAAAAAGTGAATTGTGGAATGGACACAAGCAACACATCTTAAGAAAACCAAACAGTTCTGAAGGTCACTAAGCATTCTTTCTTCTTTGAATGCTTGTTCATGTCCATTCCTAGCTAGGTGATTTCTTTGCAATGCCTTTGGAGGTAGAGCAAGACTTCAAGGATGTGCAATACTGCTCTACCAAAGCCTGCATTGTCCCAGGACTGTTGAGTGACAGTGTAATGAGCTGTAAATATATGTACAGATGGCCAAGTCATTGTGCTACAGACATCCTGATCGGGGACCCGAGCCAGAAACATTGCCAATGATGTTTGGATTCTTGTAGAACGAGCCATCACTGGAATCAAGCTATGACCTTTGGCTGCTTGCAGCATGCTCAGATACAGCCAAGGTGTGACCTTTGGCTGCTCACAGCATGCTCAGATACAGATCCTTGGAAGGGGATCTGTTGGGATGATAGCAGCAGGCCCTTCACCTGATTCGCAGCTGCAATGAGCAGCTGTGTGGATCTGCAGAAAGGCTCAGTCCGGTCCAGGTGGAAAGCCAGGGCTTGTGTGACTCATCATTGTGAAGGTACCTTTCCTCACCAGACCTGTAGGGTTTGGGAGAGAAGGCTGGCAGGAATATAGTACGATTGACATGAAACTGTGATATCAACTTTGGCAGAAAGGCCAGGGAAAGACGCAGCTGAACCATGTCCTTTAAGAACATGGTGTATGGAAGTCTGGAAGTCAGAGCTCTGATCTCCAAAACCCTCCTCACTAAAGTGACCACTACTAAGAAGGTGTCCTGCTCTGACAGAAAGGAGAAAACAGGACACCAAATACTCAAAGGGGGCCCCAGTGAAATTTAATAAGTCCAGGTTGAGATCTCACAGACGGACTGGTTCTTGTATTGGTGAAAAAAGCCTTTCTAGGCCCTTAAGGAGCCTAGTTGATGTCTGTGTGAGAATACTAATCTGCCTTGGATGGAGGGTGGAAGAGGGAGAGGGGCAGGTAATGAAACACGGATATGGCTGCCAGATAGCACCTTAAACTGATGAAAGTGCCAGATCATGTTGCTTTAAGTGGAGTAGGTATTCCACAATGGACTGGACAGAAGCTCTCATCATGGAAAGACCTGATCTGGATGCTGAGGAGCTGAAGCACTTAGACTTAGCCAGGCAGGATGCACTTGTCAATTGTTTTCTGTTCCCTAACAGGACTTGATGAAGCATGCTTGTTCCTTTAGACTTAGTCATGGAGCAGCCACACCATCAGATGCAGGGATGCTGGCGTGGGGTGCAGCAGTCAGCCTTAGCCTTGAAAGATCAGATCCAGCCAGAGCAGGAGAGCCCCAGGGTTGGAGAGTGGGGGACACAGCCCCAGATATCTAACAGCCAGGGCCATCCCTAGGTGGGTGCAGGGCCCTGGGCGAATCGCCCTCTGCAGGGCCCTCACTCACCTGCCTGGGCACGGGGCGGGGCAGGGCTGGCAGGCTGAGGGGAGGGGCAGGCCCTCGTGCCAGCCATCCCATGCCAGAGACCGAGCGAGCCAGCCAAAAGCGGCAGATCAGGAGTGCAGGGTCTGGTTTCTCAGTCGCCTTAAGCCAGTGGTTGTCAAATTTTTCCTTGGAACCTAGCTCCGGACTTCTCTGCCATGTGGCAACCCTCCACTGAACAAAAGCAGCTGCCACCAGAAAACTGAACAGTGACCATGGCTGTGGAGGCAATCCCTCATGACTTTCATCCTCTCTCTTGAGGCTTCTATTGCATCTCTGAAATCTACACATCTAATGTGAGATCACCTACATGGAACATGCAGAGGGTGATCCCACATGCCATACGCCTGTCTCAAATCAGGAAGCATGTCAGGTCTCTAAAATTGTATGTAGTAGCCTGGAGTGTGTGTGTGGGAGCTCCTTGCAAATGGGGGGGGGGGGGACAACGACCGGATGGAGAAATGAGATGGAAGTGCTGAGACAGAGGAAGGAGAAGAGAGTCAATGCCAAGCTGGAAAGAAAGGTCCTGGAAAATCCTGTCTGCTGCTGAGCCTGTCCAAGTGCCACCAGCTCCTGCTCCCTTCTCCACTGCCAAATCCCAGGAACTGAAGCAGCCCCCCTGGTTTCCACTTTCACCTCTGCTCTTCATCTGCTCCCTGAGTCTGCAGGAGTTTCCATGAACACACAATTGTCCACAGTATTGTGACTGAAGGGGCACTAGCCCTCTCTGCTTGGTCTGGTGACCCCTGGTAGCATGCATAAGGCAGCAACACAACGGGGCTATCCACTCCCCCTTCAGATTAAGGCCTTGTTATAACTTCTCCTTCCAGCAGGTCCATCCCTGAGTTGGATTTTATTCTCTTACTAAGGCTTTCCAATTGTAGAAAAAATACCATACTTTGTACACAGGCTCCTACTAGAACAGTTTGCTTTCCTCTTCTCTTTTTAATTATCAGTTAAAAAAAAAATCTCTGGAGTTTTTATTAAAATCTACAAGTTATAACTTTTATTGCAAGCAAGGGAATTCTCAACCCACTGAAAAAAAAAGGCAAGTCCTAATTTGCAAAAAATAACTGCAATCCCCATATCGCAGAAATGGTGGAATAAGGTTGTGTTCACAGTTCTCTTTTCTTCATTGGGTTTATTGATAAAAAAACAAAGGTTGTTTGCTAATGACCTCAGTTCTTTTCATATGAATGAGAGAAGCCAAAAGAGATAGTGAGTCAGAGATGTTCAAAGGGGCAGCCATGTTAGTCTAGTAAAGCAAAAAAAGCAAGGAGTCTTGTGGCATTTAAAGACTAACAGATTTATCTATCACATGAGCTTTCATGGGAGAAAATCCCACTTTATCAGATGCTTTGAAGAGAGGAGGCATAGAGGTTGCTCGAACAACTATTAGCACCTCATTGTTAATCCTAACTACTCACCTTTGTTGCAATGCTGATCTACTGCCTTAAGCAACTTTCACACCAAGCCACTCCTCTGGCCCCATAGCAGAGTGAACTGGGCTGCCACTTTTGGCCAGCTTGCCCAGTCCCTGGCATGGGGGGAGGGGCAGCGGTGCCTCAGGATTTTTATGAAGACCTTGGGAATGAGGGGAATCAGTAGCAAGGTGCACATCAAGGCCTATACTTGAAGAAATGCATGGGCCAACCCTGTACTGTGTTGTCAAGTTAACTGAACAAAGTCTGATCTACTACTACAAGTACTAACAGTTTAATAACTAGAACTACGTATAGTAATATTAATTAGAAATCACTGACTGGAATGTTTGCTGAAGCAAGGAGACATTCCTGCACCATCACAGGAGCTAAGAAGGAACTGGGGGAGGGGGACGATGAGGGGGCTGGTAGTGTCCTACATACCTATGCACATGTGTGCAGCCCCAAGGAGGCGCTAAAGTCAGTCCTACAGCAACTACAGAGAAAAATCTCTGGCACCGGCCCACAGACACTTAAGTTGGAATGGACAAGAGCAAGCACATGAGAAAGAAGAGTTTCCTTTCTCAAGTGATTACACACTACACTGATTTTAAAGCTTTTAATGCTCATTTAGAAAAAAAAATTGCAAACATTTATGCAAAGGACAAAAAACACATCCAGTCTCAGGATACTTTCTCTCATGCAACAGCCAAATGACAAACTGCAACTGTGTTATAATACCCAAGATGCAATGACAAAAACCTGAACATTTATTAATATGAATAGTCCTACACAGGCAGAGAATTGCTTAAGCAGCACCTCTTAGGACAAATGACATGCAATAGAGACCCCCTTCTAGTTACTTACTATAGATATTTTGATTCCTTCAATCATCATTTTAAACATTTCATTCAGAAAAGAATTTGTATTGCTAGGCTGTTCCCGTTGTTCACCCTCTTCAGAAGCTTCCACTTGGGTTGTTGAAAGTCCGCACTGAATTGTGGTTTCTGGTGTACCCAAAACATCAAGGCAATCTTCAGTAGGTTCTTAAATTTTAAGAAGACCAAACAGATCAATGGTATCTCGGACCATGCTAACTCATCTAAACATACTGTAAGCAGCACTAGTCAAAAATCCACTGCACTACATTAAACAACACATGCATAAACATTCATCAGTTACTCTAGATGGTAGGTGAACCAAACTGAATATTTAGCATTAATTATTTAAAAGGACTCCATTCTGTAACTGTTCTGCATGAAGAACTCCCATATTACTTAAAGTCCCACAAACAAACAAAAAAAATGGCTCTAAAAAAATCCTATGCTATTCTCATTAAAAATTTAGCCAATTCACAGAAATAGGGTAAACATAAAAGTGAATGACTAACATCAGTAAAATGGAAAGATTCTGATAAGCCACATGGACGCTGAAACCACATATATGCAACAAAAATCTAGCGCAAGTTTCCATACATATGCTTTATTCTACTATTTTTGCATGCAATTTTGTACAACACAGAAGATAGTACAGTCTAATCTGCTAGTGGATCAGGCAGCACTGGCAGGTTAGAACTGGGCTGTAGGATTGGGGTTTTTTTTTTTTTTTTTGAAGAACATAGTACTGTCTGGATTGGGGGGAGTGGTCCTACATTCCAGGAACCCCTGGATGACAAGGATCCCCTTGATTTACCCTCAGAATGTCCTACAAGGTTGCTAAAGAAAGCCTGTGTCACGCTGATCACCATACCACTGTGAGAGGTATACATGGAACACATGTGACCAGTTAGGTATATATTCCCCCAAAGAGATTGATTACCTAGATCCCTGGGACTCTGCATGCTAGTAGCTCAGGGAGGGGTGTCAAGGGAAACTCAGAATCTGCCTGGTAACCAATATGGACGGAGAAGCCTCCCAGGGAGCTCATAAATGAGAGAGACCATTTTGGGAGACGTCTGGAGCCAGGAGGAAAAAAAAGAGGCAGGGCTGGCTGTGAGGGAGCTGGTGAGCCCACACCTGCACAAAGACAGTGGCAACAGTGACGGGGGACTGATGGGGATGCCAAGCCCGCAGCTGACGCGATGAAGGGTGTGACAGGCCAGTACCACACCATGACTGGATTAGAGGGGCCCCAGCCAGGCCTCCCAGTTTCAGGGTGCTGCCCAGTATCCCTGTCCTTGGCCAGACTGGTGGTGAGGCGGCCACTGCCCTCAGCACTAGAGGGGGCCATTCAGTGCTGGGAGTGCCCCAGGGGGCAGGACAGACCAGCATATGGCCAATGCTCTCTGGCAGCAGGGCTAGGTCGCATGTTGGGCACTGGAGGGGATCCACTCAGCAGCCCTCCAGCCTGTCTCTCACACCCCCCAGCCTGCCTCCCAGTGCTCAACAGACCCTCTCCAGGACCTGGGGGTGGGGCTACCTCCAGCATCCTGCATCGGCTACAGCTGCCCCATCCCACCACCAGAGAGCAGCAGCCACACACTGGCTGGGGGGGCGGGGGGGCAGAGTAGCCAGCTGGACCGCCAGGGTGGGGAAAGAATGCTGCTCTGCAACAGAGGGAGCATGTCTTTTTGCCCCTCCCACCCAATATCAAACAGCACCCCCCTCCAGTACTGGGGGGTGTAGCTGCCCCACCACCAGTCTGGTTGAGGGTGGGGGTACTGGTTGGGGCTCCTCTAATCCAGCCCTGGTGCAGAGCTGGCCCAGCACTTCCCCTGCGGCCCAGCAACAGCTGTCTGGAACAAGACACATTTGCCTCCCCCGGGCCTTGTGCCCCTACACCCTGTGTGGAGAGCTGCATGAGGTGCGGAGGGGGGGTGGAGGGGGGGAGAAGCAAATGTGACTCAGTCCCCAGGCACTGGACAGCCTCAATACACCACTGTATGCAAGCTCCCCCCCCCCACCCCAAGAAGTGGCCTCTGGGGACTGGAAAGCAACATACCTCAGCTTGAGCCATTTCCACTCCACCGTGTCCCACAGTACGGTTGTTGGGGGAAAAAAACAACCTAGCAGACTAAGTTAGCCATCTGGGTCTCTAAGAGGGACAGTCACCACATGGCAATCTCTGCTCTGGCTGCTAGTCTAGGGCTGCAGCCTGCTGTGGGTGTGCCTGTGCACTGGGCTGGGAGACCAGAAGTTTGGATTTGTGCTGTAGTTTTGCAATTGGCACCTTGAGCACTGCACCCCTTGCTGTTGAGGGAAAATCCTGGGCCCAGAAACAGCCTGATGCCTGAATGAAGAGGATCCTGCCAGCAGAGACCAGGCGTTCTGCAGAGACTGCAGATCATTCCTGGAGCACAGGGACTGACATCTTTAGCCTAATTGTGAGCCTTTTGGGCTGTGTTGAATCCAGTCAACAACACTGCTAAACCACTTCCCAGAAGATATTCTGACATAGGTCATCAAGGGCTCTACCAAAGTAGGTATACCAATGGGACACTAATTTTACAACTACTTCATCAGATCATGTGATCAGTGATCCTAAGAACAGCGTTTTACTCTGTTGTGCTATATTTGTCACTTTTTTAATATAATGGCTGAGTGGAACACATCACAGGGATTTGCATTATCCTGTCAAGTATCTAGCAAATAAGTAGAAGCTTATACACCCTGCTAAGTGGGTGGCAGGATCCATAAGAACCCAGGCCTAGCCATCAAGCCTATAAACAAATTAGCATTAAAGAACATAGAGTAGAGAGGGAAACTACTTAGATATACACA
Source organism: Podocnemis expansa (assembly GCA_007922195.1). NCBI lineage: Eukaryota > Metazoa > Chordata > Testudines > Podocnemididae > Podocnemis > Podocnemis expansa. The sequence goes on along the minus strand of ML681972.1, from coordinate 22,270,580 downwards.
CAAAACATAATTTTAGTAAGTCTGTAGTTAAGAACAGGTCACTCAAAAGACTGTTTCTTGAGACCAGCTCCTCCAAACATGGGTGGCAAGACAATTACCTCAGGAAGGGTGGTGGAACATTGTGTATTGTACATTATAGGTGCCATCTTAAATAAATGTTCTTTAGTTTTATAACTGAACTCATGTGCTATGCATAATACAGAAGTGATGGACCAATATAAAATTGGTATACTGTGGCACACTATTCTTTTTAGGATCCGAGATCTGTGGGTATCCAGTGGTCAAGGGCTGGAGATCACAGGAGGATATTTTCAAGGGACTGAGGGCTAGGATACAATCAGTTGTCATTCTGCAAGGCAAAAACCAGGCCAGAAGAGTGTAGCTGACAGGCTGGTGTGTGAAGAGGCTAAAGCACTGCTAGCACAAAAGCAAGACTCCCTCAAACTGGAGGCAGCTGGTAACAAGGTGGCTCAGAGCCCTGGATGCCCTAAAACGTGTCACAGACCCCGCCTGGCAACTTCCCAAAGAGGGAAGGAGGAGGCAACCAGCCATTCCCTAAAACCAGCAGAATTTGAAGTGGGGGAAGCCCTCCACCTCCCCCAACCCCAAACTCCAATGATAAGTCAGGGAGTCAGGACCCTGTGGGGTAAATTGGTGGCAGTACATGGCTGCAGGGACACACAGAAATAGGGAGGGACATTCATACAGTATTTTTGCAGACTCAGTCTCCAGAGATAACCTCCAAGTTGGAAGATATGGAAGCATGTGGAATCGATGTGGCACTGGGGAGACGGGTGCTCACTAGAATGAGTAGCTATGTGTATTCAGAGTGAACATCTGTGCCCACAGAATAAGTGGGTGGATTGATTGGTTGGTGCAGACTTAGAAAAGGAATATGTATGGAAGCAAAAACATCTGTATGTACAAACTATAAATTGAGTGAAACTATATGGCAGAAAGAGCATGCAGAGTGGAGAGGGTGAGAAACGTGCAATACATCTGTACAAATTTATAATAATTAGCAAGTTATATTTTTATATTGTTGAGAAGTGTGCATCATTACAAGAGTTCTAAATTTGATCTAATTACCTTTAACCTTTGAGCAATTAACTAGAAAAACACCCCTTTGCTTTAGACTTTAATCAGAATTAGATATTTCTTACACAAAAACTTGTCCAGTTCAGGAAAATAAAAATTAAGTTGTCAGTCAGTCAAGTATTTCATACAGGAAAAAGAAAAAAAAAAAGAAAAAAAAAAAAAGAGAGAGAGAGACCAAGCACTGGTGGTGAGGATGAATTTTAAAATGAAAAAAAAAAAAAAAAAAAAAAAAAAAAAAGTTCCAAATTCTGAGAGTCAATCTTAAATTAGTTCCTCCCCCTTCACACCACAACACATTAAAAAAGTTAATATATTTTTAATTTAACAAAACATGGGCACTGACATACAACAAGAGAACATAAAGCAATCCTTTGCCTCACTACTCTGGAAGGAGGACAGGAAACAAACACTGGAGGTGACAACTGTATTCTTTAATGCACCGGGGAACCCGGGGAGATAAGAATACAGTGTAGTCAGTTCCACCAACATTTCTTTATATACTCCAGAGGCCTCTTTCAGCCCTCTCACTTACCCATCCTGGTGCCCAGCCAACACACTGCTGGAACCTCAACATCCCAGCCAACCTCCAATAATGGTTAAGAGGAGGCATAAAAAAGAGAGGGATTGGCTTCCATTCCATACTAGCTATGGGGACCCCCAAACAGCCCTCCCCATTTCCACTCCTTTAAAGAATAACACCTTTGAATTCTTTTACCTGATCACTTAATCTGATCTCTTTCCTATGGAGTACCTGCACTCCACAGCTGATCCCTGTTTACATAGTAAGAGTTGACATCATTGCCTAACTCCTTTTTCATGTTTGCCCTCCTCTTAAGTTTCCCTCAAACCTATGTGGGGGGACGGAGGGAACAGAATAGAACAAAACACTTCTCTCCTTGACTAATCTGGCAGGAAGGGAAAAATTCCTTCTCAGACCTCCAGGAAGGTAGCAACTCACAATACCAGCATCAGATTTTGATAAAAATCTAGTATTTCACCATTTCCATGGATGGAGAATGGTGCAGTTCTGCCTGATCCAGGTAAAAAAGGGCTTTTCCAGCACCAGAATGGACCTACATATATACTATAGTTCTCCCTTAGTAGCCCTTAAAGCAGCACACACCTTTCCCAGCAAGTCAGATGCTACTTAACATGCCATGAGATCGCTATAAGCACAGATACTGTATCTTTTCCCCCATTCCTACCTTGATAGATGAGCCTGTTAACTGCTAGAACAGTAAGTCTCTGTAACCTCTGTATAAACTCAGTCTCAGTGGCTCGAATAGGATTCTCTTGGCTCATTCTCCGTTGCATCATCAAGTTGAGTTCATCACTTGCTACTAAGCGCATTTTCATCACCAATGTGTCAGAATGAGCAAGAGAAAATTTTCTGGGACCTGTAAGCATACAGAAATACATTACAGGTAGTCCTCACTTAGTGACCGGGTTCCGTTCCTGAAACCCGGTTGATAAACGAATTGGTCACTAAACGAGGAGCAGCCCTTACCGGTATTTCAGGCATAATGTACTTTACTGGTAGTGGGTTTTTCAACCATCTGTAGATAGTTTTAATGTCACCTTTGCATCATTTATAACATTTTTAATATATATTTTAAATGTTTTAAGCTCTAATGTACTGAACTTAGTTTGCATAGTGTACTGTAAATATAGGTAATCTGAGAGAGTTGATGCGAGTTCTTGTACATCACCATAATACCAACTCATCAGAGAGCTGGTCATAACTCTGAGGGGTCACTAAATGAGTAGGTCACTAAGTGAGGACTAGCTGTAATAGCATCCTCATGAATAGATAAAATAGCATGTTTGTAAACAGATTGCATATACCAGTAGCTTTCATCTAAGAAAGAAAATTGGTTGCAGTTAGGAAGAAAAATATTTGAAATGTCTCTCTAAAAAGGAACAAAACATTCAGGTTTTATTCTTTTTTTAAAATATGGAAAAAAGTAGAGTTTTTCAACTTGAAATGAAAAATGTACATAAACACCATGTAATAAAACAGAACATTCAAAGGCTTCACAGATTTAATAAAGAACTCATCTAAAAATATAGCACTTTACCTATCTAACTGTTGAATCTACTTTAGCACTTCCAAAGCTATCTCTCTCTCAGAAATATTCACCATACAAACATGTTCTGAATGGTCACTGTTCCACTTCCCTATTTTAATAAAATTACCCCATTAATACTGTTATCATACAGTTACATTCTTACACTAACAAGCTTATAGAAAGTGTTTAAGCAATAAACTAATATCAGTGAGGTTAACAGCTCAAAGTTAAACACATTTCATATTGCTCTATCAAAGGTATTTTGATAGATCATTATTTCATATCCAGTCCTGCAAAACATTTCCTAAGAAATGTTTTGCAGAATGAATTGGTAGGTATGACCACCACTACTGCACCTGCTTCTGTAGGGAAAACATATGAAGTGGCTCCAGTAGGGGACTGCAGGGGCAGTACCTGATTTAACAGACTGAAGGAAGGGGGCATCAGAAGCTGACTGTAGAAACAGAAGTGTTGTTTTTGTAGACGAGGAATAATGGAATCGTTCATTGCAACTGTACCCTTATTTTAAGCAACAGAACACACATCAGTTTATGTAACAGTCTTCAGGGAAATCTTAAATGCAACTGAATCTAGTGACCTAGAAACACAGAACACCTTCTAAAGATTCCAAAAGCAGTTTACAAAAGTGATTCATGAATTCTGATTGTCTGAACTGGCAATGCTACCTAGAACAGTAGGTAGTACTACAGCATTTAGCAGCTTCCATAACTAATGGTTTCATCTGAAGTTTTGGATGCCAGATGTCTGCCTCAGGCAAGATGGGGGTGGGGGCAAAGTTTCAGTTAAAATGGTTCAGCTGTTTTCAAGAATGAGATTAACAAAACTAGACTTTTCTCATGTTAAAAAGAATCACACAGCTCTTTGAGATGCTCTAGCATTTATGTGCTTTCAAGCAGGGACTTGAAACTTAATGGAAAGTCACCCTAGGAGATGTGCGACTTGCCATCCACATGAAACTTTGCTCCTTTGTTCCTTTAGAAGAAGATGACAGCTCACTACTGCTATCTTTCATTCTGTTAGCTGATGTGGTAAACCATTGTCTGTGCTGTGGATTTGAAAGTCAGAACCCTGCCAATGACCAAAATTGGTGGTCCATGTAATTCCAAATGGTAATTTGTTTTTATAGGATTGGTTTGTTTTAAGATTAGAAAGTTGGATACAAGTACTGCGTGAAGAAGAATGTAAGGCTGCAAAGTCACACACAAGTTAGGAAGACCCAGAGTTAAAACTGACCTTGTGCATATGCATTGTGATGCAGACTTTAAATTACATGATCACAAGGCCCTGTGGAAAAAGTGCGATGTGATCATATAAATAAAAAAAAGACAGATGTAAGAGGGAAAAATTATTAAGGCAACATTAATTCTGGCATTTTTCTAACTTCATTGTGTGACCTTGCAATCTTTATTTTAAAGTACAGTGCACATGCGAGGAGAAGGGGGGGAAGAAGATTAGGTAGTTCTTTATATGCATGCTAACCCATTATTTCAAACCAAGGCTGAATTTGGTTTCTGTAATCTTCAGGGATGGTGCAGTCTAAGGTGAAGGGAGAAGTGTTGTTATACCCCTTCTTTCCTTCTAGCACATAAGCAACACTCATTCTGCACTTCTGCTGACTGTAAAATTTGTAAAAAAGTTACACTACTGTGCAGCTTATGACACAGAAACTTAGATCATTGGTTTTTCCACAGATGGATTTGCACTAGACTTCTACAGGAAATTCACTCTTTGTCTATGCTGTATTTTGTTAAATATAGGCCATGTATACTTAATATACTAGATTTCCTAAATATAAGCTGCACTTTCACTATAAAGTCGTTGGGAACTCAACACACCTATACACATGCATATTTGTATAACTACTGTAACATTAAATGTCAGAATAGGAAAACATGGCTAGTTCTATCAAGGGCAGGGGAAGCTATAAAATTCACTAAACACAATATGCAATGAAAATTTATCACTCACCAGCAATGCTTTTACGCTTTTGAAACATTGCATGATGATGGGTAGCAGGCAAATGCAAAGAGCTGGTCAGGTCCTGTGAGTCCTGGTTAGCTGTAGCTTTTATTAATTCAACAGCTGCCTGAAGAACTCTGAACTGCAAAGCAATTGCCATGTCTACAAACAAAAGGTGACAATTAGTATGTGACAATTTCCTCAAGGTAGTTTCCATATGTAAGTATTCAAAACATCATCATATTTCTTATCTCTCAGATTTCTGTACATCACAAAATTAAAAATTTCACTCATTATAAACATTTTGAAATCAACGTCAGAAATAAATTTTCAATAGAAGTAACAAACCTCTTTTCAAGATATTGATGGAAATAAAAGGGGCAACACATTATTGTTAAAATTTCAAGACCACACATTTCCAAAAAAGCCACCTGCAAAAACACCACAATATTTAAAGTAAAGATTCTCCTCCTCCCTTTGGGAAAAACAGCCACCAAGTTTTAATTTCTTCATATTTTTGTTTATTAGAAGTTATAAATGGAAATAACATTCTTTAATGGAGTCTCTTAATATTGTCATGATTCTTGCAATACCGCATTCTAGGCCTTTTACCTCAGATGAACAAGCAGAACTACAGTTACTGATACATAAAAACTGAGATCCTAATTAAGCCACTACTGTACAAGGGCCACTTGCAGAATTTGAAAATGTGACTTACTTTGTGTCTTCTCATTTTTACTATTTTGAAGATATCCCAATAGTACAATGAGGTCCTCAATAACACGAAAATACTGAGACCCTGAGGAACTGCAGGCATGAATTGTGACTGCTACTAGTAATTGTTGTATATCGCATACAAGGAGCTTGTAGTCATTCAGTGGAATGCTGTAAGCAAAGCCAGGTTGAATTACTAGAAATAGTGCCATTTTAATTGACTGTTTCATATAACTACAAAAACAGGTTTGGTTAATAGAAGGAAAAGTACTGTACAGACAATGATAAAAAAATCCAAACACTGCTACACTATCTGGGACTGCTGAAGGTGAAACAAACCGTGATAATACAAAAAGGGAACATCAGCTACGTTTTAGTCTATAAAAAGTGATCACCCAAAAGTCTTCAGAGGAGATTCCTGGGTTCCACATTATGATTTTGAAGACAGATAACTTTTACATTAAATGAAGAACAGATCTCAATCATAAGGTTCATCAATTTACTGAATGTTAAATGTGGTGTACCACTGTTTCCAGGTTTCCAATCATAAATTAGTGTTGTTCTAAACAGTCAAAATTGTGACTATTTGTTCCACACCTTACTAACAGAACACATGAGCAAATGGTAAATATGTAAAACATTTTAAACATTATCAGCTTTTTTCAGTAAGCTTAATATTAGATCATGAGTAGTGCAGCTATTCTTTGGATGGGATTAGCAGACCAGCCTTTTGCAAACTTCATCCTCTCTCCCAGCCTAGCTGCTTCTGTAAATCAGTGACTTTTTTAAATAGTATAGTGTGGCTTACATCTGTGGTTCCCGTAGGGGGGAGTCATGAGTGGAGAGAAGGAAAACACCTGACTTTCAGTTCTTTAGTCCCATCTCTTTCTCTCACTGAAGGATATTGCTCATTTAGGTCTCAAAGTTTCCAACATTCTAGACAAATCTAATGACCCCTTAGTTTAATTGCTTTTCACTTACATCAGAAGAACTATAAAACCAGGACCATTGGCCTTTGTAATTATGGTGTTTGATTAATTTCTTTAATTTTCCTGTATGAATAATTTTGTTTTGTAACCCTTATATTTGGTCACTGCTACAAACCGCTCCCAACATTTCAGACTTGCTAAGTTGAAAGGTGGGCTTTCAGCAGCTTCCTCCTTGTCAGCAGCAGTGGCTACCTCCCAGCAACTAGGAGTCTTCTCTCCTTTAAACTCAGCTGGCTCCCTGCCTTGGTCATGCCCTTGTATTGATCATGAATGCAGGACAGAGCAGACTTAGCCAGCTAGGCAGGATGAACCAGTCACAGCAGCCAGTTAAGCCAAATTCCTTCTCTCTACAGTAAATCAGACCCAATACTGAGAAAATGAGAGGAGTCAGGAGGTTTCTTGACTTTTTCCCCTCCTTCCAGTTTTGAATTCAAACTGTTCCATTTTCAAATATTCTACTATTCATTAATTTCAAAATAGAAAATGTTCAAATATGAAGTCTACCAAAACTTGACACTCACAACCTGTACCCCCCACCACTGGAAAGTTAGATTAGATACTACACTCATTTAATCCAACAAATTAGTTAGCTACCATTTGCAGATGATTTGCACAACAGAAATGTTAGTCAAAAATACAAAGTGAAAGTTAACAAGATTCTAAGTGCCATGATGAATGAGACAGTGCTACATTTAGTCTTTAGAGCTGTCCATTGACACAAATGGGCAACTAAGGCTCACAAGAGACAACTGCTATGGACACAAATAAAAATTACAATATTTAATTTCCAGAGGGGTAGCCAGGTTAGTCAGTATACACCAAAAACAATGAGAATCCTGTGGCATCTTAAAGACTAACATTTCTTCAAGTATAAACTTTCATGGGCCTTGTGAAATACGTGTGTGACAAAGTGGGCTGTAGCCCATGACAGCTTATGCCCAAAGAAATTTGTTAATCTTCAAGGTGCCACAAGACTCTTCTTGTTTTTAATATTTAATTTGTTCAAGTGAATTTAAACTGCAAAATGTCTATAACAACGTACGATCAAATTATCTGAACTAGAGTGATTTCAGAACTGTAGTAATCAATACTTTGTACTAAAATTCTGTGCAAAAAGGTCAATTAAGTTAACATCTTATAAGATTCTATAATATCTGCAAGTTATGGCCTGATAAAGAAATTATACACATGCTTAAATTTAACAATGTGAATAATCCCATCCCATTCAAAGAAGCACTTAAGCATATGCCAAAAACCCATCTAAGTCAATGGAATTTAAGCACATGCTCCCTCCCTCCAAATTAATAAGTCATGCCACGGTAATTGGACAAAATGTGTCTGAAAAAGACATAGGAACTAATGAAAAACCTACATCTCTTGCCTTAAGAAGTTCTCAAATGAACCAATGAGATATTATAAGAGTTTCCAAAAGTAGACCCCTAGACAAAAGACAAGTAGGAGACTTGGTGGGATTGTTAGTCTTAAAGAACAAAAGAACACCACACACAGAGCTATCAAAAGGAAATGCCTCTCAAGCATAAATAAAGCAAGGCATTAAACACACCAGGCCTGATTTTCATTTGTTAACACCAGCATTATGCCAGTGTAACTTCAAAGTCGTACACAGTTGGTTTTGTTATTTAAGCTAGACATCAAAAAACAATCTTACCTATTTACGGAACCGAAGATAAAAACTGGAAACAAAATTAGATGATTTTATAAGAGTTTTCTTGATTGGTTAAAAAGTTACCGACAAGTAACAGGAATCAGAAGTCTACCTAAAAAATGCCTAAAAGTTTATTGTGAACCTTTATACTTTTTCCTAGAATGAATTGGAAAGATGTAAGCAATGAAACACTTACTTTGTTTCTAGACCATTAAGGGCTGCTAAAGTATTGCACAGCACATACAGCAAACCATTATCAAGAAGCATATCTGCCATTTTAGAGCAGGAATTTATGATTTGTAGCAGAAGGCAGAAGGAATTATGCAGCAGTACGTTGTCATAGAGAGAGTTCTCTATAAGTCCCAGAACAGGAATGATGCACCATTTTTGAAAAAGTCCAGCATTTTTTACATCTTCCAGATCAAATCTATTAAAATAGATACAAATAGGAATCCATTACATGTTCTTAAAATAATTATCACAGTATGCACAACTGAATTTACTACTTTTGAATAATATAAGGAATCTACATTAACTTATGTACTGGTTGGGAGATGGAAGTGATTCACATGGCATCTCATTTCATATCAATGGAAATGACTAATCTGTTAATAGTAATAAGAATTACACAAAATGCTTGGAAGACTTCTAGGGAAATGAGACCTCCCAAGAAAGATACTAATTAAGTTTGGCTACTACTAATGGGTCTCCATTGCCTATTTCATAAACAGAAAAGTCTGGCTTTCACCTTTTACTAAAAGTCAATGGCACGAAGTTTCTTATGACCAATTTTATTTCTAGTAATAAATATTTCAACTGGCAGTGACACTTATGAAATGAGCTATGTGTTTGTGGTAATAAAAATAATCCATTGTTCAAGATGAAGCTTTGATATACTTTATCCATTACTACTGAAACTACTTAAATCAGGGATGAATCTCTCTTGTTCACTTCGATTCCACAAGCCATAAACAGAACTACTGTCTTTGTATTAGATTTTATTACATAATGGAAAAGGAAATTATATTACCATTAAAAATACATCACTGTACTATATCATTACTAATATATTCTGAAGCAAGCAACACAGCTGATTTCTAAAAGGTTGAGTCTCATGGAAATGAGAAATTCTAAAGGGATAGCTGTGTTAGTCTACTTCAGCGAAACAAACAAGGAGCCTGCAGGCAATTAAGACAAACGAATTTATTTATTTGCATGACCTTTCATGTGAGAAAAATCTCTTTGTCAGCTGCTTGTAGTTCAAAAAAAGTTTCCTATCTTCAAGCATCTGACAAAGTGGGATTTTCTCCCACAAAAGCTCATGCAATTAATAAGTTTGTTAGTCATAAGTGCCACCAGACTCCTTGTCTGTATGCCAATGAGTTACCTTTCTGGGCACCAAACCCCCCACTCCTTACCAAGGATGTGTCAGTCCTCCTTGGGGCTGGTATAACACCTGGCATATTCAAAACTTCCTGTTTAGCATGAGTGTTTAACTCTGAGGTATATGTAGGAAATCATTTATGTGGCTGATTTTACATTATAGTTAGGTACCTGAAGCAAGAGCTTTTCCATGACTGGGCAGATTGTGACCCTTTGGCTACATCTGGATGCTGACTCTCCATTTTATATCTTTAGGTCTTTGCAGTCTTACACAAAAGGGTCTGACTATCCATATGTTGACAAAATTCCTTCCCACCCCTTTGGCAGAATGGCCCGCTTAAAGTGAGATTTTCTTCTTTCCTCAGAGCTTCTGTGGGATTCCTCTTATTTGTGGTACAGCAATATAGACAGTTTATGAAGAAGATACTAAAGGAAACCCAGGCATTTTGATTCAAATTCAGACTGGGGTAGCAGTTGGCACTGAATTTTTCTTCTGGCTAGTTGTCACAAATTTGATAGGTGTGGTTCATGGTGATATTTGAGTTGTTAAAATTGGACAGTGCCTCATATGGTCTTAGACTGGAGAATGGCAAGGGCTAAACAGCTTACTGCAGTGGTTTGAAGCCTGTGTCCCAGGGCCCAAAAGTGGCCAATGGAGAAATTTAAAGTGGCCCATAGCTCCCCACCTGCAATCTGCAGATAGGAACCCTCCTCTCCCACTCAAAGATCCAGCTGGAGGACATTTCCTTAGGGCTAAAAGCCCAGTGCCAGCTCCTTGCTGCAGCCAGAGGGATGGGAGATCACTGCTCTCCTCCTGCTGGCTGTAGCAGGGAGCATGACAAAGCACCCCACCTGGGTCACTAGGTGCTGAAGTCCCTGCTGAAAGCAGAGAGATGGGAGCACTGATGTTCCATTGCCCTGGCTGCAGAAGGGAGTCACTGCCTAGGGACCCAGGTGGAGTGCACAGAGCTACAGGATGCGTGCAGTTCCCTTGCTTCAACTCGGGAGATGGGAGATCAGTGAGAAGGCAGCCAGCTTGCAGAACTTTTGTTTGGCTACAGAGAGGAGGGATGAGGGCTGCTGGCAGAGACTGGGAGCACTTCAGTATTGTAAAAATAATCTATGTGGCCCTCAAGCCAAAAAGGTTGAGAACCACTGGCCTATGGTAAGTTCTAAGTGCATGGAGAGGACTTAATATTGCATAAAGATTTGAGGTTCCCTCTCCTCATGAAAGGTGAAGTGAAGATGCAACGTGTTCTGGTTATTCAGTGCAGGCGAACGTGCTGTTAAGATGCAGTGACCTACAGTTTGCATAAGCAGAGCAGGGTAATGCAATTAAGGAAAACCTCTGTTAAACTGAGCTGGAATTTCAATAAAAACTTGCAATCAGAAATTTTTCATGAAAGAATGTTAAAGCTTTTTGCTGTTGAGAGAATGACGGGACTTAACATGCAATTACAGCCTTGCAATCAGCAGACACCTCAATATCTTTGCTTCAGCAACAGTGCATCTTCTGAATGCTGAAGACAAGCAACACTTACTCTTCATCAAGACCAACAAATCGACCAACCAGCATTTCCAAAAAACACTCCACAAGTTCCTGAGTTCCTTGGTGAAGATACAACTGGTTGGCTAACAAGGAGAAGCCACGATTCTTTAAGAATTTTTCCTTTTGTTCCCTGGTTGCTCTATTGAAATATGCATCCAACAGCTAGAAAGAAATACATCGTTTTGATTTAAGACTGAATATTTTTATGCACCATTTCCTTGAAAGTTTAAAATTTCTTATTTTACACTCAGAAAAGAAGAGCGAATTAAAAAAAACTTGTATAGTTTCCTACTTAACAGGAAATTCTTTCCTTTGATTGTGTTTGCAACTCCCATTGACTCAGTGCATCCAAGTGAAGAATTTCTTCTGCTATTCAAGTCAAAAACCTCTATTCTAGGTACACTGCGATAGTATTTACTGAAGGTAAAACAGCATCTGAACTGCAAGATTTGGCAGGTAAATGAAAAACTCAATATAAAAGTTTATCAGTTTTACATTTTTATCTATTTTGTTACTGATTTGTGACTTAAGTGGTTTTACTTGTCCTTTTAACTAAACCTTTGAAATTCCCCCTTCAAACTATGAGCCAAAGCTACTCTTTAAGCTCCATCTCAAGCACAAAATTCTACATTACAAACTGGTCCCCCCCCCCCTTCATAAAAAGACTAAGCCACTTTGAAAAATAAATTGACTATGGGTTTTATCTTGAAGTCCATACTCAGGCAAGAGTCACACTGATCCAAATTGGAACTCTGCCTGAGGAAGGATTTCAGGATTCAGCAAACACTTAAGGAAATTATTTAAGAGGCACTACTAGTGAAGAATGATCATTTATTTTCCTATCATGTTGCTCTCATTTTTAAGTACCCCCATCATAGTTCTTGATTTCTTTTATCATCTCTAACACACAACCTCTATAGTGCATTAATTGAAAATATAATTTTTATGACAAGTCTCAAAAATCAACTCAGTTTTGAAAGGCATTGTGGGGATAAAATTAGGAGAAAACAAAAAAGTCAATTTTGTTTTTGCTAACTATCTGCATATAAAGGACATTTTATATCAAGCATTGCATATATACAGCTGAGCTACTTATACTTATCTGATTTGCGAAAACTTAGACTGTATATACTCTTACTTTAATAACCCCTTGTTGTATGAGAGAACATGGGTGGTTCACAAGGACAATAAGAGTGTCAGGCTGAATAAGTTTGTCTATCACATCCTCTAGCATGATATCTGGCAGAATTAAAAGAACTCCACGTAAGAGGTCATACAATCCACAGCATATAAGCACAAGGCAATCTTCAGTAGATCTGAAAACAAAGGAGAAAATATGATATTACTATAATATATTGAATTTCCCATAAACTATGAGTATATAAATATCATTAGAGGCTATCTGCAGGGGGGAAAATAACACCACCATACCTTTAAGCACAGAGCTGTTGTCCAGCTTGCCAAGGGAGAAGGAACACTGCTTTACAAAGGGGTAGAGGGTGGGGCAGAGACTCAGAAACTGCTGCACAGAAAAAAGCAGGGGGGGGGGAGAGAATCAGTGTGATGATACTGACTCATCCCCTGTGATGTGAAGAGCTGAGGCTGAAGAGGGGCATGCTGGACATGAGAAGGTGTAGCTGCTCACTCCTTTTTAGGAAAATAGAAGGGAAATTTTTCCCTCAGCACCAAAGTGGCCTATGTGTAGTAGGGGTGTTTCAAATTCCCCACAGCAGGTACAGGGACAACTTGATTACAGTAAGGACAGAAGGGAATCGCATAATGAGGAACGGATATCCCATTCAAGCACACCATAGGAAAGGGGTAAAATGACCAGATAAATGCCTTGGTAAAAGGACTTTAAAATGAGATATTAGTTAAAGGAGCAAAATGGGGGAGCTTGGAGTTCTTATGACTGGTATGGCAGGGGGTCAACCCCCATTTCTTATAGCAACTTTAACCCTTGTTGGGAGGAGGGGGCAGGGAAGGCAGATAAGGGCCCAGCAAGGTTCAGGGACCTGGATGGAAAAGAGAGGAAGGCTTGCAGAACTCCCTGATAGATATTGAAAAAAACATGGGGTTACCTGCACTGTACGCTTTTATATACTGAGTAGTCCCAGACATGTAATAATAAAGCTGTGGTCTGACTAAAGCCATATCAGGTGTGCCCTTCTCTTTCAGTACAGCCAAGACAAAAAAGTCAGATTGCCGATAATCTGACAAAAGTATTTCCCCAACTCTCATACCACTCTTCTTGTCTTCACTTTTTTTATGGTTTAATTCTTGACTGCAGTCAGTAGAGGGCAATATGAGCAGAACTATTTGCATCACAGTAGTGCCCAAAGGTTTCAATCCAATTCAGGACTCCACTGTGTTAGACATCATACAATTAACTCCTCAGATAATGTGGAATTTGAAATCAGAGCAATTTTCTAGCACACCAATATAGCAATATTATATTTGAAAGCTTTCCTACAGATGCAAGGGTAAATTTCAGATACTTAGCAGCTATTTTTGACAAATATACAGTCCAGAGCAAGAACGGTCAAGTCAATGAGAAATTATTGTGTACATTATGGCAGAAATTACTGTACTATATTAGAAATATTTATGGAATGTTGAGGGTTGGGGGGTTTTTTTGGTTTTTTTTTTTTTTTTTTTTTTTAAAGCATGCATACCTATAATCAGGTCTTTCAGATCTTTTAAAGGTCTGTTCGCTAACTGAAGAGAAGGTAAGATTTTCCCAGTCTTCAGGAAGTGCACTTCTATCAGTAAGGCTTGGCCAACGAGCAATGGAGGATGATCCACTCTGAGCAGAAAATGCTAGACCCAGGCCTGCAAAACTATTTTGACTCTTCTGAAATGAAGGCAGCCCCTTCAGATTGTCAGGACGGTGCAATGATGATTTAACTGCAGCAGCATCCTCATTAAGTTTCAGTTCTGCATTTACCTCTTTGTTCTCAGATAATTCTAGTTCTTCTTTTGAAATGTCAACAAATGCTTCGACAGATGTTAAGTCCGAATCACAAACCGTTTTTGCAGATTCACAGCTGCTGACAAAGAGTTCCTCCTGTATCCTTTTTAATGTTTCAGAGTTTTCCACAAGACTATTTTTTCCCCATACATCAGCAGAGTCAATCTCCTCAACTTCTTTCAAGTCATCAATGCTCCTACCCAAAACCCCAGATAGCTTTTTTGGATACACTTGTGGTGAGGAGGTAGGTGATGCTGGTAGGCTTTTGCAACGCCGTTGAGGTGCCTGAAAGTGTGTTATTCGTGGTATGCTAATCTTGGAAATCATGATCCCTGGGGAAGAGAACACAAAATACTATTAGCATCTATTTTGTATTACATGCCACATTTCCCTGAAATAGACATCTTAATGCTGTTTTATCACCAAACAGTATACTCACAGAATGCACGAAGCCATGTACCTTTTGGCTTAGTATACTATCACAATTTTCTCCCTGCCCCAAAACATTAAATCAGCTAGGAACAGTTAACACATTCATTTGAAATAACAAGTAATAAAATGTGTTCAACTATTGATTTCTAAGACAGAATAGTCTATTTACATGAGTTACAGTAAGAAAACAATGCACGTTCAAGTTAATTCTAACAAAGCGGGGGGGGGGGGTTGCTCTCCTAATACTATTTTGTTTTAAAGCCATGATTCCCATAAACAACCATACTTACCAGTAGGTCATACAACTTGAGAAGTCAAATGGCAGATTCTCTAGAAAGAACCTTCTGGTATGTTTGATCCCTTCAATTACATCAGCTGGCAATACCACCCTGAACATCCATGTGACTAAAGCTTTAATTTAAAACTTCCCTAAAAGACTCTTAATACAGCCAAATGTTGAATTAGTAAAGTTAGGTACATAGCTCACTAAAGTTTAGAGACACTGTTCTGATCTCAGATGCACACATATGCAACATCTAAAATTGGATTAGTCTCAGTCTCCCTTTACTGAATGGCAAACAGTAACTAAACAAATATTGTCTTCAACTATTTCTATATAATGATTTTCAGCTCATCTTAAGCTTGTTTTATTCAGGATATTTTATTATGTCTCCTCTGTGGAGTGCGAGAGCCTTCTTTCTACTCTGTGTTCATAAAGTTCTACTTTAAAAATTGATTTAAGTATTTGAAGGACTGACACCAAATTTGCACAATATATGGCTATTCTAGGACACTACCATCTTCAAAGGATGATAGATTGAAGTATTTAAAGCAACATTCCCATAATCAAGAGAGATTTAATTTGACCAAAAAGGGTTTAAGAATGATACACTAGCTAATAATTTTATCTAAAGTCAGCACACCAGGAATACATTTCATAAGTAGACACTTGCTGAAATACATATATAGTACCTTCCTTCAATACAGTCAAAGAACATGCATGATTTTTTGTGATTGCTTGTGCAGTTTTTATACATGTATGCAAAAAATTACAGTCCTCAAGAATAATTTAAAATATAACTCTACCCATTCATCAGAGGTGAACATTTACATTTTTAATATTGTCCTAAGCAATAATTATATCTAAAAATATTTTTTATTGAATTAAGATCTCTTCGAAAAGAGCATAAAATGGCTAGTGCTCTGGCATGGCTCTAAGCAAAGTAAAAGACATTTCACACTTTTTTGGGGGGTAGGGGAGGGAGGGGGAGAGTCAAGCCTCAATTTAAACAAGCACATAACACTTGAATAGCTGACTTGTAATTTTTTATTTCCCCCACAAGCTAAAAATTGCTCCAAAATTAACTGCAAGATGCATTAGTCAGGTAGTTAAGTGTTTGGCTTCATCTTTTTAAAAAGTACAGAAGTCACAAATACGTAATGAGAAATGGAAGCAAATCATACACATCTTGTTTGGGTCATGTAGTTTTAGCCAAAAATCATGGCTCATTGTAGGAGCGTATTAATATCATAGCTAAAACTGCACTCATTGTTACACCGTAATCCTTTTTTGACCCAGTTTTAAATTTTGATCCACGGACGATATTTGTTTGAAAATGTGTTTCTAATATACATTGAAAGATGCAATTAAATTCCAGAAGTCTACAACAATTCCCTCGTTTAAATTTCAAAAGTCTATAAGAAAAGTTCGTACTTAATTTTTTGCTGCACTGATTTACGATTTTTTGCAAAGTGCATGAAATTATTAATTTGTACCGTTTATGGGCAGATAGAAGGTTGCTTTGAAGCCACAATGGTAGTTTAAGATATTTTGAGAACTGGCAGAGTTGTTAACTAGCCCCTATCCAATTACCTTTTCAAAATTATAGTATGTTTAGCACTCAAAATGAACAGAATGAAATTTCACTTGCCTAAATATTTTTACAATTTTAAAGTTCAAATGGAATAAAAGCAAAAAATAAGTTTGTTAGTCTTTAAATGCCACAGGACTCCTTTTGTTTCATTGTAACAAAAAAAAGTCTTAAATCTCTTTCAGGCAAGCAACTTGCTGGTCATCTAAGTCACACAACTGGATATGCTTGGTATAAGTTACTGCTACTAAGTTTTCTTATTTTGATCTTAGAAATGGAAAGTGTATTATTATACCCACTGCATAATCAAATGTTGATCTTCCACTAAATTTAAATAGCCTAAATCACCATTTCTCATCATGCTCATGTTCTAAAACACTGAAACATCCTACATATTTTGCACCAATGGACTGAATTTTAAGCTGGTTTTGCTACCACTCACCCATGTTACATCTCTGTAAACAATTGCAGCCTTTCCCCTTGCTCCAGTAGTCAGTATGTAGTAAAAATATTTTACCTTCCAGTGGTGAAGCAGTAAACCCAGTTGGACTTGTAATTAGAGATGTAGGACTGTCAACTGATTTTCCACCACAGCTGGAATCTCTCAGATATTTGATTGATTGGACCTTTTCCTGAAAGATCTTGCCATCTAAGAAAAAAAAAGGAGGGAGGGGACTTAAATTTATGCAAGTTTCTTCTCTTGATGAATTAAAAATACACAAATAAGTTAAAATTCAGAACTTATCGTTGCAAGATTTAGTGAGTCAAGCACTTTCCTTTCAATTTCAGAAGCACACCTGAGAGTGAAAGAATTACACTTTTTTGTTTAGTATAAGTGAATTTTTAGAATACTGTGCTCAGATGAATATATTCTAAAATGGTTCTCAAAATTGTGCCTTTAAAAATGTTATTTCCAAGCTAACTGCTAGTAGCCATCTTGCTGAAAAGTTTGTGAGAACAAAGAAATGAGACCCTTCCCTAATTCTTCTCCCCCTAAAATTTGTTCCTTTATCAGACAACCAAGGATCAAAGTACGTAGCAGAACTGGACTTTAATTCTGTACCAATAAAGTTGTAAATAGAGTCACACTGGATTGCACATACTGACAACTGTACCCCATTAAGTAGAGAGGAAATTACCAAAACTGGACATGCAAAGTAAATGCATCAGCAAAACTCGAGCATTGTTTAAAAATATGAATTTAAAAAAATGTATATATCAGTATTCACACCACAAAGGGTTTCACCATTTTCGAGTTCCAAAGGGGAAGCCATGTTAGTCTAGCTCAGCAAAACAAAGAGTCCTGTGGCACTTAAAGACTAAAATTTACTTATTGCATGAACTGTCATGACAGAAAACCCCACTTCATAAGACGCTTTTACGATAAGGGAACTTCGACAAACACAATAGTTTCTGTGCAAAAGAATAAATAGGCACAAATCTGACATCAGAAATCAGAACATTCTAAAACCAGTAGGCAAGCATTTCATTCTTCCTGATCACTCCACTGATTTATTAATTGCTGTGTTCAGGCAAATAAATAACAGCTCCAGGCTTCAAAGAGAAGATGCAGAACTGAAATTCATTTGCAAATTTGATTTCGTTACTTCAGGGTAAATAAGGACTTCGAATTTTTTGCCCATTACAACAGGTGATTTCATCTCATCTTCCTCTATATGGTGTTCCCCAGTGTTGTAATCTTAACAACTACTTTGAGTTGCTGTTACAGGGTGACCTGATGCCACGACTTACACTTCCATGCATTTATTGCCTCACATTCCGTAAGTTCCCCCATCTTCAAAGCATCATACAAAGTGGGATTTTCTCCTGCAAAAGCCCATGTGATAAATAAATTTGTTAAGTTTTCACAAGTGCCCACCAGACCCCTTGTTTTACCATTTTCAAGATTACACAACTGTATCAAGAAAATGGACACCAGCAAAAAGCATGGAACTGCCAACTTTAATTAGCATAGAATATATTTTATAGAATTTATTTCTATGTACCTATGGAAAAATGCTTCCCTACAAGAAAGATTTCAGAAGATTGTACTTGTTTTGTTTTATACAGTATAATTTATCACCAGAGATCAGTAGTCTGATCTGGATTTTGAACTTTGCAGACACCCTCATTTTTGTCATTTTAAAAGGAACAAGTGAAAATATTCCATTATTGCAAGCTATAATGCACTAAAGTCAGCTATTCCCTGCAAACTATTCATAAGACAATTTTAATTATGTAAAAATGGCTACCCAAGTCCTTTTTTTATTACCTACTACTGTGTTAACTGTAATCTTCACAAAGTTGGTACTGTTGTGCATTCACACATTCAGTATGTGTGATTCACAGAAAACCACAGCACATCAAGGGCCAAGAACTGGCAGATTATAGAAGTGAAACTATTTTAGGCTTACAAATGAGAAAACTAACTTGTAAATCGCTTGCACAAAACTAATACAGTCTACCTCACAGATGTTTACTTTTTAGAAATTATTAATAGCAGTCAAGCACTTCAAAAATGAAAATGAAGTATAAAGTTTAGCCATTAGTAATATATATCATCTTTGGGATATATAATAACCTAGAGAGGTATCATGCAAAATATAATGTCAATTAAAGAATCTTTTTTGATAGAATCAAAGCAGTTATAATGTATTATAAGAAATTTTGGTTGGACATTTCAGTTCAGTAGGCACCCACAGAACAGCTATTCCTAAGATTACTTTAGTTATACTTTTTATCATATACAGTGGCATTTCATCTTACATATCTGATTAAACAAAATATTGTAACTACCTATATGCAAGGAAAAGTAGAAGTTGGTGGGATTGTGACAAACATATGTATTAGTGGGAGGGTGAACTGCTAAGAGGAAATTGAAGATCAGTGTCAATAATTCCAGGTCTGGGGGGGATCCAAGCACTTCTTCAATTATTTTCACAAATGATCTACAAACCTCCCGAGGCAGGAATGTAAGATGCCCTTCCTTTTGCTCCTGAAAGAGAAATGCAGAGGTAAAATTGCGCATATGCTCAATTTGTCAACATATTTCATTGCTGTACTACTCCCACACAGCAGATAGAAGAAAGAGTTTAATAATAATTTTTTTACATAACATGGAGGAAGTTAGTGTCCATTCAATACTACACACAACTAGCAATCCTAAAATACAACTGTGATTATTAATAAAGTTACACAGGTGCACTTTAAAAAATGGATACTGAACCCAGCTTTGTATATAAAGTTTGTTCCCATGGGCCTTCTTCATATATGACCCAACATGATAATGACAACATCTATAGTTCTCAAACAAAACTCAGATTTTCAAATGTCAGCTAACACTGTACAACAATTTAGATGGCCTAAGCCCAGACTTACAAAAATCCAAGTAGATGCCTTTGAGTTCAAATAGAAGTTAGGACTCTTCTGTAAATCCCAGTAGGCATCTGGCTCTTCTTTAGGCACCTAAATACTTCTGCAAATCTGGCAGTGTTTGAAACTAGCAATTGTTATTTTTTCCCTGAACTCCTCTCGGAGTTAAGCTTAAAATGTAAATCCATTTAAAATAATTTAGAGTCATAAAACTAACATAGGTGAGATTGTTATTGCATATGGCACCGGTTAGACCAAACTTTTAAGCACTGACAAGGTTCTCAATGCCCTATGAGACAGATAAAGATGGTTCTGTACTGGGAAGCAGTCAATAAGAATCAGATGCAAGACTAGATTCACTAGGAGTAGATGAGAAAAGAGAAGATGACATTTTCTTTCCAGTTACTTAAAGAGAAGAGAAAGTTTGGGGCATTTTCTCAAACAGGAAGGGAGAGGAACTGATGTAAATTTAATTTAACTGATACAAAAAGATGAGTTTGAGCAGGCCTCTTACATAATAGGCTCCAAAACTAGGGAACATGATCTTAGAAAAAAGAGACAAGCTAGGAAGTTAAACACTGCTGCAGTAGAAGTGACAACAGACACATGGAATCACTAGGAAAAGTGACTAAAGAAAGCAATATAATTAGTTTAAGGGAAATATTGTGTATGGATTTCTGGAGAAGGTAATTAAAAAGAATACAGTAAAAGAAAAGTCAGATTAGGAAAACAGATCAGAAAAAACTTGCATGTAAAAACAGGAATAAGTCACCTGGTTTAACATCTTGTATTCTAATTAATGCTCTTAAGAGGCATGCAACTATAATTAAAAAAAGGTACCCCTATTCTATGGCAATATTTGACTTCGATTATTAAAAATAAGACATTTAGAAACCCAAACATTCTTTATTCAGATGAAATGAGTCATAGCAATAAAAAAAAAAGAAAAGAGGTATTTTATAGTCATACCTTTTCAAGGACAGGCTATAATAAACTATCATTGTATTTTCTTAGGAAATTATACAAATGACAGATGGTTATGTGCTTAAAAAATTTAAACCACATGTTTCCATAAACTAATAAAGACTAAATACACAAAATACTAGCACCACCTGTGTTTTTTTATCAGTGTTTTGAGAGTAGACCGATATTCAGTATAGAAGAGCTAATACACATTTGACTTAAGAAGAAATATTATAGCAGTTTAGTCTGTAATGTAGGAATCAAATTCTCTTGCTCCTGAAGCTGGCATGAATGGTGGTGCTACTCTCAGCCACTGGAAGTATTAAAGGATCTTGCATCACTCTCTAGTGACCCTCCCTTTGACTGATGTATTTTAGGGAAAATATCTCTACTTTATAATGCCTGCTGGTGTGCAGAAAGAGAGTGTGGGAAGAAGGGAAGACCCTTACACAGGGACACCTGGAAAAGTAAAACTAAACATTGAAGAATGGCTGCATTTGTTTCCTATTTAAACTGCTTTTTCTGTTGTGTTTTTAACACAGAGCATAAAGTAATAGCCAAGATTAACAGTACCTGCAGAACCTGACATGTTAGCAGGAAGTGATGCACCACTCGAGCTTTCAACAGTTGTTTGATGTTAAACATCTGTTGCTGATGGTTAGCTCTGATAAGAATTTCCAGAGCTGTTAAGAGACTTTCCCAAACACCTTGCTGGAAAAAATATATAAATAAATTGTTGTATAGAACAAACACCACTAACATAGTAACAGTTCCATCTCCCTCCTCTATTTTATAGTATGTGCTCTCTTATTTTCAAGATCTTAAGACAGTAATACCAAGTCTTGTAATGGTATCAAAGCGCTTCTCTTACCAATATTTGCATGCAAAAAAAAAAAAAGTAGAGGAAAAATTAAAACTCCAAACTCTGACCTAAGAGAAGCTGCATTCATGTTAAGGAGCAGAATTTAGTTTTTAATCCTTAGAATTTGAGATTCTTTTTCACACTGTATCAAGTTTTGCAAAGTTCATGAAAAACAAAAATATATAATTATATGCAGTGTTGTTATAGTCATATTGATTCTATGATATGAGAGACAGGATGAGTGAGGCTATTTCTTTCAGTGCCAGATTAGACACAAGCTAAGTAAGCAACAGCTTAGGGCCTTGCATTACAAGGGGCCTCTAAATGTGTCAGAGATAACCAAGAAGATTTATCTTAATTGAAAATGATACCACCAATAAGACTTTTTGCAATATGGCTTATTTACTTGTTTTTTCATTGCATCTTTGCCTACGTATATATGTAAATATAACAGTTTATCACCGCCTCTTTCATTACCCTTTCTGTTATAATGTAACACGCTTTTTTTCTCTTTATTTTTTATGGTATGGGGCCTCTGAATCTTGACATAGCTGAGGGCTTCAGCATGTCTTAATTCAGCCCTGCTTTCAGGTCACCTGAAGAAGAGCTCTGTGTAAGCCTGAAAGCTGCTCTTGCCAATAGACATTGGTCCAATAAAAGATACAACCTCACATGCCTTCCATCTCTAAAAACATGAAACCTAATTGAAGGATTTGCAATTTGTTTTTTGTACTTTTCATCAAATCTCTACTAGCGGCGGCACTTGTCTTTATGCATCCACTTCCACTTACCGTACATGTTTTCTGTAGCAATGAATGCAATCAAGGAGAGCTGGCCAATGACAATAGGAAATTTAGTTTTACTCTTACTTCTCCAAGGAGAAATAGGATAATGCTAATTTTATTCTGGATGCTATTTTGGTATTTGTTCAAACCACCCAAACTAGTATGAAAAGAACCATACTTTCAGACTAAGTAAGGATGACAATAAAAAGAAAGTACTGTACTTTTTTTAGACTGAAGTCAAATTTATTTGTGTATAAAAAACTAAATACCTGTGCTTTAGACCATATCTTCCAGTCAAGCAGCAGCTTTTCTAGCAATTTAATATCTTGTATTACTGCAGTGGAATCTGCATTGAGTGTGAATTGTCCACTCTCATTTATATTAAGAATCTCATCACTACAGCATCCTTCCATTAGCGTCTTAAAAAGAAAAGGATATGAGGTTTTGATATGAATATTGAAGACCACAATTACATCCATAATTTAAACAGTTTTCCAGACAATTGTTATTTGCATCTTTTCTGGAATTAAGGTGCAACACACTCAATCCTGTATCAGGACTTGGGGTTGGGGGTAGAATGGGGTAAGGAGAGGTGGACTAGATGACCTTCTTGCCATACATTTCTAGGGCTCCAGTATATTTAAAGAAGCACAACATATTTGTCTGCTCTTGGAAGACATTTTAGTACTTTCAAAGTCCATAGAACTTTCATAGCTTAGCAGGCCTACTTTACAGAAATGATTAGGGCATTCAGGTACCAAACTTGACACATCTCAGAGGGGCCTGGATCTTCAGAAGATTGGTTTACACCACTTTCTGACAAATTAGGCCTCTCTAATATGTTTCAAGACGGCTAGCTGAAGAGTAACCACTTTTGATAACTTTGCTATGAACTAACTTTAAAAAACAATTTCTACCAAATTTAAGGATTGTAGTCTGTGTTCTCAACAGGGCAGAGCACACATACACAATAAGCCCATTTCAAATAAATGAATCTCAAGCAAGAACAAAGCTTTCAAATATTCAAGGCTGTCATGCGGATTGTCTCTTCCTGAGAACACTTATTCTTGTGGTTCCCAGAAAACCCTGCAGTTTTCCTACCAAGTAAAAAACATTTTTTAAGATTCATAGGCATTATATCCATCAAATGCTACATCAGGAATGCCTGAACCTACAAAGTATATTAGAAAAAATTTCATCCTAGAGCAATTGTTCCAAAAAAAATGCTACCAGGATTATTTTTTATGAAAACTGCATGTAAGGGATGACAGAGAAAAATTTTTCTTTGAAGATTTATCCAAAATCCTTCTTCTCTTCCCAATATATTCTACAGCGCCCATTGCAATAAAGTGACAAGAACAACGTCAATTCAGACCACAATGAACTGTTTTTAGCTTCCCCTTTTGATCTGAAATTTCATCTGCAGGTTCCTAAAACTGATTTTCTGTATAGCTTATTATAAAATAAACTTTGCCAAATGGGACATTTTTCTGATAGAAAATTACATTTGCAGTTTTATCCTTCCTCTCAAGACAGAGAAGTTTCTGAATACATTCTCTCATTTCAGCCATCCGTCCTCCCCCACCACGATTTCTGGACTGAGGGCAACTGATCCCACATTGGACTGACTCCAGACCAACCATCTGCATCCCAAATAGGGCTTGAAATATACTACTAAGAGCATAAAGGACCTTTCGAACAATGCCTTACTTCAAACTATATAAACATTTGACAGTATTATACCTTCAAAATGTGAAATCCCACAATACACTTGGGTTTGATCAACACCTGATGAATCATGGCATACCCATTACAATCTTCCATCTCCTGTATTCTGTGTTGATTATATTTTGTCAATGAAAGTACAACTTGTAGTGCTAAAGCCTGAGTCTCTTCACAGTTGCTGATCTCGATAACCTAAAAATAAGACAGTTTTAATAATTCAAGTGATAAAAGATACATCTTTGACAGAGCTAGTGTAATTAACAAATGCAAGATATTCTGTAGAAGAAAGTATTAATTATACAACTCCAACCTGCAATTTGTCCCAAGGTTCATTTAGACTCATAACTATACAGAAAACACTATTCAGGAATTCAATCTCACACACAAATGGAATGAATGAAGATCTTCCAACAAATTCAAGGCCCATGATGAAGACCAACCCCTTTGGAGTGGGAAAAAAAAGCTGTTCCACAAAATAAAACTGGAGCAGAAAAGTGCAAATTGCTCCTTACCATTCCGGGAAAATCACATGGCAACGCAATAATGTACAGCATCTGCTCAATGTTGTATCAGAAAGACTGGGTATTTTATACAAAGAGGAGATAGTCTCTAAATACTATAAAAGCACCTTCATTTATGGTGCTCCTGGATACCCAGAACATGGCAGATTGCCTGTGACCTCCAATCTGCTCCCATGTAAAAACTATTACATATAGCACAGAAGTAGTCATAGCTGTGCTACTGGATAAAGCTGACAGACGAAGTACAAGCTTTGAAGTAGTGAACAATGGGAATTCAGTCTTGACTCCCAGAAGAGGGAAACCCTAACATTTGAGTTAATTCAAGAGTGCACGAGAAGAAAAGTTCAGATGAGTTTGTACATTCACATGCTACACTGCTATTGTGTACATATAACAATGCCACACTGTGATTACCAAAACTTAAGTAACATAAAATAAAAACGAATAATTTTGATGGTCATTTTGCCTGAACACCAGCCAGCCACATTACCCTTGTAAACAGGTTCCTTTATGTGAGTATTATCAATAATATAATAATTTAACAGATTGTAAAAATATGAGTCTTGGAAGCACAGTAATAAATTTCAGGAAACCTGCTTTGGTGGTGTGGTGTGGTGTGGGGGGAGGTGGGTTTTTTTTGTTTTTGTTTTTTTTTGTTTTTGAGATAATCATTATGTGGAAGGGATTTAGTCTTGACCAGACTTTTTGTTCAGCTATTTTTAAATTTCTTTAGAGCTCACCCCAAAAGCAAACAAGTCTCATGACCTATTTGAGCCCCTCCTGCAGCCTCGCCAAGCTCAGCATCCTTTTATGTCAATACATCTTTGAAGGCGTTAAATCTAATTTGCACCTTTTCATCAGCTGCATACAGTACACAGTAATCACACTGCATGGTTGGTTGACTATGTTACAAACCACATTTCCATAATAAGAAGGCATCATTTTTAAAAAATAAGTTAGAATTTTGATATATAGGATTCTCACAGGACAGAGCTGAGTCTTAAACCACCATACCTGTGCTAACCAAGAGTGAGGAAAAAATTAGTATTAAACAAAAAACAAACTTACCCTAGCAAACAGAAAGATAAATGCACCAGTTCCTCCAATTTCATGCAGTACACCCTGAAGAGTTTTATATTCAATAGGCTGAAGCATTTTTAAGTGATGAGGATCCAATAAATTGCTCTGAACTTCTTTTGAACTGAAAGGTCTCTGAGAGGGCACAGTTTTCACTTGACCTTTAAGTCTAATAACAGGTTCATAGATGGTGTAATAAGCTGGGCAGCAGGTGGTATAGACAACAGCGAGACTTTCCTGAAACATAAGCAAAGTTCCAGATTCTAACTAATTCCTACTTTGCCTTAACACAACCCCCCACACCCCTTGTAGCCTAGGAAATACAAATAAGTAGGAGCTTCAAGAAATTTTTTTCAACTTCTCTCTCAATGTATCTTTTTAGATAAACATTTGAGTGGCTGAGAGACAATGCATTTCCTAGACTTTAAGCAAGCATATTTGGAAGACTCGTTTCTGGAAACAGCCACAATTCGAGAAGTCCACACCACCTTCCCCAAAAAAGCTTTTAGAACTATTATACCTAAAAGGTTATTTCCTGATGGCAAATAAAACTACATACTAAACATTAAGAAGCAACAGACAAGCTTCACTTCCATTTTATCAAATGGAACCATTAACAACCCCTCATAATAAAGATTACAGTTAAGTAAAAAGACTGCTATAGCACAATTTCAGCTTCAACTCTTTGTTCTCTGGTCTTCTAACTGCTGATATACCAGCATTCTTAAAAGGATGATACCTAATACACAGAAACTACTTCAGAAGGCTCACTACATGGTAAGAAGGCAATGAAATTAGAGCAAAAAATCACCCCCATCATAAAAAGATCATTCATTCACCCCTCAACGCCAGATAGTGTGGAACAGTATAGAAGAGACTTGCACAGGATTAATGTAATAATTGAGAAAAATAGGCTTTGATTTTGTCTGTAAAGTTACTAATTTTTTTTCCAGTGCAAGGCTTAAAAAAATCAACTCACTTCACCAGCAGACAACTATAGTTAACTGGACATTTTCCCATTTGTAAATGTTTAGATCTTCTGGTTCATTAGGCATGCCACCTATCCTACTCCTTCCATCTTCTCCCCCTCCAATCCCATTCATAAAATATCTCTAATGCCTATAAATTTCATGTTCGGCCACATACAAGTGAAAAAAATCCATAGTAGCAATCAACAGAATAGCAAATGAAGATAAAGCAATGGGGCAAAAGAATCTTGATGAGTAATGCTGAGTGCAAAAAACTCAGCCACTACTTGTTAACAAGATGCCTAACTCAACTTCCATTAAAATCAATGGGAGGAGGTCTTTCCATTGAGTTCTCATTGAAGTCAAACCATGCCCCAAGAAAAACACCCATTCTTGCAGCGCAGAGGGCCTCAAATGAAAGGAAGTGATACAGAAACACAAATACAAACTACTGTGAAGCCCAAGATTTCTGTGCCCAGTGTAATTTAAGGCCCCAGTTTGTGAACACACTGCTAAGAGTTTAAGAGCCATGCTGTAACCCGAACTAGAAACTTACAATTAAAGGTCCGATGTCCACTTCTTTCTTTTTCATGAAGAATTCCTTAATTTGTTCACACTGCAATATGTCTTTACTTATATATTTGGAGTAACTGGTCATTGCTTTGCCATATTTACAAGGCATTACAGAGGTGAAATCTGGCCCACAGGAATATAGGTAGAATGCTTCCTCTGGACCAATCTTTGCACCTAAAAAGAGAAAGAAAAAATCTAAATATCTATATTCACACTGTTTACAGTAATTCCTACACAAGCAAAACTGAATTCAGTGATCTCTTTAGTATTTAGTAGAACCTACATTTTTGTTGTAGTACGTTAAATATTAGTTAAATGAAAATGCTTTTTACTCTACTTTTATATTAAATATATTTAAGCTATATCAAAAAATGTAAAAGCAAAATTTTATAAAAGTATGTACAAGTACCATTGAAGAGAAGCAGGTTTCCCAAATCCCATTTCCCAGCCACTCGTAGCAGTTCTTGGCATGATGTGCCATGGCCAATCATACAAAATGTTTTATTGCTGTCAGGTAAACTTGTTTTTCTTGGTAGTGTATAATCTAAACTAATATCTCGTTTCCTAAAAATATATAAAAAAAAAGTAAAAATTGGGTTTTTCAAGAACTTTGCAATATTTATCTAAAATATTCATTTTAAAATAAATATGATTAATACTAAAACTTAACATGATTTTAGAAAGTTAAAAATTCACCGTTAAGATACAGATATACAGAATATTAAACCTCAGTCTTTTCAATTAATACAGAAGATTTAAGAATAAATTTAGCCACACATATTGCTTGCTATTTGCATTTCACTTGGCTTAGGTCAGCGATTCCCAACCTTTAGAAGACTGGGGACTTTTTTTTTTTTTTTTTTGAGTTGAAACAATTTTGCCCCCCACCCCACCCCCAACAGGCTGCAGGCAGAGTGTCTTTGCGCCACCACAAGAAGAATCCAGCCCATGGTGCTCTGGCACCACTGCTGGGACCAGCTGGCTAGTGGAGCCTCTACAGCCATGGCCCCCTCCCTGTCCCAGTGAGCAGGGCCACTGTGACCATGGCCCTCAGCCAGCCCCTGCAGGGGAGTGGAACTGAGCCAAGCCACTGCCAGCATTGGCAACACCGCCCCCCGCCTCAGGCAGGGAGCATCAGAGCAACAGCTGGGTTCCAGCCCCAGATGCTCTAGAACACTCCATGGACCCCAGGTTGGGAACCACTGGTTTAGACAGTCGACAAGGAAGTGAAACTAACTGACTTCTCTAGGTTTATTACTAGCACAATGCTATTGTTCTTGATGAATACAGAAGAATAATGAAGTACTTAAAATTAACTCCACAGCCTTGGCAAAAAGAACACTCACTAAAGCAAACGGCAGTTATACACTGCCAACTAACTAACTAATCAGAAATTAAATTTTTAATTCTAAACTATATCGCAGTGGTTCCCAACCAGTGTGCCATGGCAATTCTGCAAGTGTGCCATGAGATCTGCCTGGGAGCTGTGCTTATTTTAAATCTCCCTCCACACACAGACCAATCACGTGGGCTGTAGAGGTCAGGAAAAACTTGTTGCAAATCCCCTTTGCATCTGCTGCCTGCTGGTAAGTGTGGTCTGGGGGAAGGACGGTGAATAAGGTTGGGGGGGGGCAGGGAGGCACTGGAGCTGGGGGTGCTGCTGGAAGGTCCTGGGGAAGGAGGGAAGGAATGGGGCTGACAGGTGGCACATGTGAGATTTGTGGGGAGCAGTAGGAGTGGGCCCCAGCTGGGAACCAGGGCCATCCTGCCAGTGCCTTGGGGCCCAGCTGAGACACATTCCTGCCTCTGCAAAGAGGCAGATAGCAGCCACTGCTTGCAGGGGATCCACCCTGGCTAGGGTTCTGGGGCCACTGCTGGGATAGCCAGGACCATGATCCACCAGCGGCAGCATCCGGACAAGCCCTGGCTAGGGACCCGGGGCTGCTGGCAGTGGTGGAACCAGCCCTGGCCACATGATCCGGCCCTGGTCACTGTCCCAGGACCAGCTGCAGTGATGAGATCTGGCCCCTGCCAAGATCCAAGAGCCACCACTGGGGTCTGGCCTAGGACCAGGGCTGCCAGCGGTGGCACGGCAAGGTCCAGCCCTGGCCACCTGATCTGGCCTTGACCTGGGCCCTGGGGCTCCCCAGTTGTAGCAGAGGGGTCCAGCCCCTGCAGGGGTCCAGGAGCAGCTGCCAGTGTCCAGCCCTGACCGGGAACCCAGGGCTGCCACTGGCAGGACCCAGGAGCAGCTGCTAGCATCTGGCCCTGGCTGGGGACTCAACCCTGCCACTGGATGCAGGACCAGCCCCAGCCACCTGATCTGGCCGTGACTTGGGTCCCAGAGTCACCAGTAGAGGCAGAATCCAGTCCCAGTAGGGGGCCAGAAACTGCTGCCAGTGTCTGGCCCCAGCTGTGAACCTGGTGCTGCTGCTGCCAAGATCCAGCACCAGCCAGATCCAGGGATGCCACTGTTGGCAGGAACTGGGCCCAGGCAGGGACCTGGGGATGCCACCACCTCCAATGAGACTTGGGCGATGTTGGTGGGGACAGAAGAAAGCCATAGGGGAGAAGGGGCCACTTTAGGGACAGGGAACCACATTGGGAGAAGGAGCACCAGGAGCGGCAGAAGTGCTGGAGGAAGGGAGTGGGGGGGGGTAGGTGAGAAGGGGTGCTGCAGGCAGCAGAGCTGTCAGGGAAGTGGCCCTGTGGGTGTCAGAGCTGCTGGGGGAAGGAAGTGTGTGCTGAGGGTGGTGGAGCTGCTGAGGGGGAAGGGAGCACCACGTTCGCCTGCCTTGTTCTTTCCTTCTGCTCCCCTGGTTCCCCCTACCACCCAAATTGTCACTCCTGCTCTCCCTTCCCCTTTCTTCTCTTGCTCCCTACCCTGCCTTGCTCTCCCCATGGCCAACCTTGCCCTCCTTTGCTAGCTTGCCCTGTGCCCCACACTCTCTCCTGCCCTCCCATATAGCCACCCTTGACCTCCCTTCCTTTCTCTTGCCAAAACCACCCCGCTACCCCTACTACCCCACATATAGCAATATTTCCCTGCCAGTGTGCCATGACATATGAATATTCATCAGTTAAGAATATTCATGAGTCAATGGTGGTGTGCCCCAAATAATTAGAGGTATATCAAGGTGTGCCACAGCAGAAAAAAGGTTGGGAACCACTGCTATATGGTGCAACTGAAGGAACAGTTTTAATATTACAACAGAACAAAGATTTCCGAAGTTTTGCCTGCCCAACAGACTCTAAAAATTTTTATTTTAAGGAAGGAAGAATGCAGAATTCTTTAGTATATTCAAGTATTTTAGAAGGCAACATACCACTCATTTAGTTAATCCTTCAGACAAGGAGAATCTAAATATCTTTCACAATCCACACTTTAAAGGCAGAAGATAGTTTTTGTACGTTTATCACCTTCCTTCCCCTCCACCCTTTCCAACTTATTCTCAAAAAATAAGTGATCCCTTCTCCAAAAGCATGCCTTCTTTCTCAGCAAGGCACCAAAACACAAACAGTTCCTCTTTCCTCTCCACTGATCAACTGCCTTCTTCCTTGGTTACCAGCTTGCAACTTAGAGATGATACTAGCTACCGGCTCCATGCAAGGACCCTTTCTAACCCCTGCCTGAGTTCCTGTAATGGTCTGCCTATTTTGCTGGTTTCTGACTTGGGGGAATCAGTACAGAATTCATAGTGAGGGTAACTGATCATGTATGAGGCATAGGTCTGAGACTGAAGATGGACTCTGAAAGCAGATGAGAACTCACCATGCAAAGCACCCCGCCCTCTTTGAACCATGACACAGTACCCTCTCTCTTCACCAGGAAAATCTGAAGGAATTAGTATGTTTCCACTAGCTGGCTTCTTAAATGTTCAGTTACAGCAAAAATTTTCTGAAATGCACTTTACCTCTGACCAGAGACCCACAGTGATAGTTCTCCGTGGATATTCTTCTTGCCTTCTGGTTGTTGTAGATATGTTATTGCCAAATGCTGCCACCTGCCTATAAGGAAAACATTTTCTGGTGATTCAGCCTGTGCCAGCAGGCCAGCTTTCATTTCATCATTTGGGTCCATACACGTACTACAAAAAAAAAAAAAAAACACCAAAAGAAGAACACGTAAAAAGCTATGGATATCTACTTTTACTTGTGTTTTTAAGATTGCATTTTTAACTGGGTCTAAGGTCAGTTTTATTCTGAAACACACCTTTTTACTTACATTAATAATACACATTTTTAATATAGAGAGCTATCATCTTGTAGCACTTAAGTGAGAGCCAGGAACCCCTGATAATGACCTTCCTCAGGTCACAGTCACATGACTCCTCTCTGCTTGTATTTCCCTAACTATAAAAGAAATATAATACTCCCTTACTTCATTGGAGTGTTGTGAGTTACTTGATTTAAAAAAAAGTCAATGAAGCATTAGGGTGCCTGTTCTAAAAATCTAGAAGAATATCCCATTACCTTCTTTACAAGGGTGCAAGGGTGTAAAATTATGTTTGTAAAACATCTTAGAAGATTAAGAACACTATACAAATGCTAAGTATTAAATCAGATCATGGGTTTTGTACACATGGAATATAAGCAATGTGATAAAACAGCAGATAATTATTAAAAAAATGAGCGATACTGACTAATGTACCATTTCAATTGTTCATAGTCAACAGCCTAATGGCAGACTTAAAAACACAGCAGCACAGCTCTCCTGCTGACATAATAAAAACCACCTAAAAAAGCAGTGATAGTTATTTCAGTGAAAAAACATCTCCCACCGATATAGCACTGTACATACAATACTTACTTTAGCACATTTTATTGTTCAGTGGTGGGTTTTTTCCACACCCCCTACGCAACAATCAAGGTGGCTTGTGGCACTTTGAAAGACTAACAATTTATCCATCACATGAGCTTTCGTGGGAGAAAATCTCACTTTGTCAGACACTTTATGACTGAGAACTTACTTCAAGTGTCTGACAAAGTGAGATTTTCTCCCATGAAAGCTCGTGCAGTAAGTAAATTTGTTAGTCTTTCAAAGTGCCACAAGACTCCTTGTTTGTTCTGCTGAACTAAACTAACATGGCTACCTCTTTGAAACTAAGCAACAAAAAAGCTTTGCTCACAGAAACACAAGTATAGACAAGGGCTAAAATAAATCAATTGAAATCTCTAAAAAGAGTTATCTTACAAAAAATCTGACTGTGGAAATCTTTATAAAATTTTTTCTAAAAGATGTAATTCATGCAGAACTAGTTGTAGTACTGTTGCTGGAAAAGAAAGAAAATACAAATAAAACCTGAATGATCATTTATTCACCAAGCAGCTTAAAATGAAGTTTCACTTTGCCATAGTACCAGCAACACAACCAACATAGCACAAATGTGACTGTAACAGAAAAGTGAAGTCGAGAGAGACTAATGGCAGCATGTTGATTCTGAAATGTTAGTGGCACCCTGTAGAATTTGGTGGTACTATCATAGCCCTTCATTTATGCTTCTGAGATGCAAACACCCTTTTAGCAAACGACTTCTATCAAGAGGACCCCTTTAAAAGCTATGCCATTCTTAGAAAATTACAGGACAAACCCATCGTGCGTATAATACTGTGTGAAATTATCAAAACTAAAAATATATTCACATATAAACAAAGCCAATATAAGAAAAAATGGTATCTGAAACAGATACTTTTGTTTTCTATGTATGAAAGAGACAGCAGAAAGTTACAGGTCCTAGAGTCAGTCCTCCATTAGCACATATCCCAGTCAGGGATATTTTCATATTTATATGTAAGATTCCACATTTAGGTGCTCAAATCAGCATGCATTTATATATCATTGATTTCCCACAACAGCATCAGAGCACCTCAAACATTAGCCAGTCAAGTCCCCCCAGTCTTTCTCAATTCCAGGTGAGCATGTTAGCCTACTTCAGCAAAACAAACAAGGAGTCCCATAGCAAGTGTAACAAATCTGTTTATTGCACATACTTTTGGGGGAGAAAATCCCACTTTGTCAGAGTAGGCAAGTACTAAACTCGTTTGTGAAAGTGAGGATAAGTAACTGGCCCAAGGTCTTGAAGAAAAATCTGTAGCAGAACCAGGAAATGAAGCCAGACTTCCTAATCATCAGTGCAGTCTCCTAAGTAGAAGATCCTCCACCTCTTTAAATGTACCTAAAATCATTATTTGGGTGAACATAGTAGACCTTGCCTACATGACCATTCAAAAGGTAAAACAATTTAGCCACCATCACTGTTTCCATCTCTCCAGGAAAGAGAGCATCTTTTCATCCCATTTTGATAAGCCTTTCACCTTAATTCCTCTCTTTCTCAGTCATGATGCCTTCTGCACTTGAAACAGCCTCTCTACTCTTAGGCATTAATTGCTTCTCTCTTCTTCCATCCACCTACTTAAGCAACTTCCAGCCTTCCTTCATCCTTCAGCTGCAGTCCTTTACTAGCGCTTATTTGTCACAATCTCTTACAACTTTCTCTATACAGACAGGAAACTGTGCCTACATGGAGCAATATGAACAACTGGAGCCTGTACACAGAGAATATTTCTTTAGGTTTGTGAAGTACCATGTAAATTTATGGCATGATGTCAATGAAATTTCTGTTTTAAGGAAGCAGTAATCTACAGGTTTTACATATACTGAGTTTTGTTTTCTATCCAGGGGCTGACTTTGTGCTGTTATTCCAAGTCAGATGACATATATTATGGAATTTACAAGCTAATTCTTTCTAGTTGTGGGCTAACAGAAATATACAGTACCGAAATATGAAAGCTCCAGTGTTCAAATCAGCCCAGACTTGTATCATTAGTGCTTTGGAACCCAATGAAATTATATGAACACAGCCATCTTCAACAAGTTTGTCCCCCAAGTTAAGGTGCTCCATTCGTACAGATTTGCTTTCACCTAGAAGAGTAAACAGATGTTAAACAAAACAGCATGTATAACGTTGTAATTAATCATACCATGACAACAATAAGGTCTGCTTTACAGTCCACAAAATGCAAAAAGCAGCTTAGATAGAATAAATTTTATAAAAAAAGGTGAACTGACTAGTAGAAACTAGGTCTTTTTTGTTTACTTTTGTCTTGCATAGTACCTTCTAGAAGGCATATTCAGAGGCATGTATTAAAATTTTTCATTTTAGTTTAAAGGGGGAAAAAGATACTAAAGACAATAAACCTGTCTGTTCTTTGAATCAGCATCTTTACAATGAGCCAGCTCTACAGATACTGTAATTGAACAAGCATTTAGATTTTAGGCTATGACCCAACAAAGCACTTAAGCACATTAAGTGTCACTGAAGTTGATGGAACTACTTGCATCTTATAGTTAATCATCTTTAAGGACTTTGCTGGACAGAAGCCTTAGTGTACACCAATAAATACTTAAAAGTGTTCTCTGGATTGAATTTGTTAGGTATTTTCCCTTTAGCATCAAGGAAAGGCACAAATCCTCAATTAATAGCAAGCATGCTAATTTTTGGATTTCAGACTTTTTACTGTAATCTTGGGTAAAAGGGAGTTGCAGTTAGAAATTTAAAATAGGAATAAGTACTTCCCCCCCCCTCATTTGGTATAGTCAAAGAAATTCTGCTCAAAACTAGAGATTTTTTTTTTCAGTATTTAGATTCTGCCCAAAAATTGTCTGTCCAGATAATGAAATCTTTGAAAAGCCGCACAAATATGTGGAAGCAAAATGTTTCAGGCTTTATTCTATTTGCAGCAGCAGTCCCTTCATCAAATACATAGCTCCATTTAATTCCAAGAAATTGCCTGCCTGAAAAGGGTTTGAAACTATTTTGCAACTTTAATTATAACTGGCATTACCAGTTTCCATTTAAAACCACCACAAAGCAAAAACCAACATTCTGCAACTTCATCCATGTTTCAGTTGATGGATCAAAATAAACTTGAGACAGAAGCAGCCTTCTCTAAAGAACTTCCAATTGAAATTTAGTCTATATCAAGGAAATAAAGGTATTCTACAACAACAGTCATTTTACAGTCTCTGGCTCCTAATTCAGTGAGAACAGTAAGAGTGCAAAAGGAACCAGTAAGCCAAAGAAGGGCAAACATTTTATGATATTTCTGAAAATTACCAATACCCTTCTCTTACTGAAACTCTGAGGATAACTTAAAGGTTTAACAGTTTTAAACACTTTTATTTTCTTCAAGTTAAATTGAACCACACCTTTAAAATTTAACATACCTTAGAGGTCCCACAAAATACAAAGTCAAGTTTCCTCTTGGGTGCCATACATTAACTTAAATAGGACAGAGGAGCTAATATTATGTACTAACTTACTCTTCAGTTCAGTACTATTATGCATGTCTACCAGAAATATCTGAAATCCCACGTCTATACAAGTTCAGTAAACTGGATATTTGCAAGAAAATACTGTAACTTGCCTGTGCCATCAAAACTGCTCTCTCGCATAATAAGTGGTTTACTTCTTTTCTTCATCTTCTTCCCTTTTTCTGTGAGACCTTCTGTTTCTTGAACATGTTCCACATGAAACCACAATGAGACACTGAAGCCCTCAGACATATGGGGCCAACAGTTTTGTCCCACCAAAGGCAAGTGGATTGGGGCTACATGCCAAGAAGAAAGAAGCTGATGTGTCAAATTTTCACCATCTGCTTCTTTCTTATTCTGGGAAAACTTTGCTCTCCTTAATAATCCCGTGGTTTTACTGTTGAGTGTACTAGTAGATTTTTGTGAAGAATTGCTATTTAAATTTGGGATCTGCAGCAAGGGGAAGGAGAGATACTGTAATGGGCTCATATCCATGTTTGTCTCTACAATCTTCAAGATGCCTTTAAGTAGTATCTCCTAAGAGAAACAAACCAGAAAAATAACCATAGTCAAGTTGTGTTACGACTATGCAGCCAACTGCTACTGTCTAATACAAAACCAACATAAAAAGAAATCTCTTCATGTAAACTCAGATCCACTTTTTCAGAAGTCACTTCTGATTTATATGGACAACTTAAGACACCTTAGCCTAATTTAGAGGTGCTGAGCATCAAATCTCAAAAGGAGTTGTAGGCAGCCAGCATTTCTGAAGATTACAACCGAAGTTTTTTAAATTAGGCACCATGCAAAAAAAAAAAAAAAAAAAACCACAAACAAACCCAAAAAACCCAAAAATCTCAGGCTAAATCTCCTGTATAAACATACTGATAAAAATGCAGTTCAGCAAGATGGCCACAAAAAAATTGTAGGCTCAAATATTGTTTAGTTAACTTGAAAGTGCTCCTGTTCAGCAAATAATAATAATGCCCTGGACACTGGGTCATGCCCATGACACAATTAACAACAGGAAAGACCTTCAATATATAATCCCTCCTCTCGTCATGAGTCAACCCATACCAAAATCTAGTCTTCTCTAGTCTTTCCCTTGTACCTGAAGAATGAATGCTCAAGTTCCTGCATCAAAAAAATTAATTTATATTTATAACTCATCTTCTGTTGCCTCCTACTACTTCCCCACATTATATATGTGCCAAGCAAAAGGAATCAATTTGTCTTTTAAC
Source organism: Podocnemis expansa (assembly GCA_007922195.1). Classification (NCBI taxonomy): domain Eukaryota; kingdom Metazoa; phylum Chordata; order Testudines; family Podocnemididae; genus Podocnemis; species Podocnemis expansa. Next base: position 22,233,457 of record ML681972.1, on the reverse strand, counting down.
TAGTGTTCAACAAGTGTAAGTGACACAGCTGTTACTTGTCAGAATGTATATAACATGTTACTACGGTCCAAATCATTCATATTACCAGCAACATAAGGCAGATATTGATACGTCAGTCCATTTCTTTAGCTTCACCCTTTGCTGCACCAAAGAATTTTAAGATCTGTTGCATACTTACTGTACAAGGTGTTTCCTCTAAAAATATCCTCAAGAGAAGGGTTAGCTCTTCTGAACATGTCCTTGAGCTCATCAAAGACACCAGAAGTTCTACCAGCACTACCTGGCATGCTATATAGATGATAAAAAGGTATCAGAATTTGCTTAAATAAAAAGCATTTTTCATACCATGCCATCACATATTATCACCGTAACTTGCTTGTGGAAGACATGAAGATGAGACAGAATTAACTGACCGAAACCATTGGAACCAACATTTTTATCAAAAGTCCTTCACTAAGTATCTCAAGTTCAGAATACCAATGAATGTAGCCTCACAGCCTTAACATGAGAAAGGGATTATTTTCAGTTGATAAAATGAGACCACCACACAGAGGCATTATGGGTCTCACCCAATGTCACATAGTAAAATATGTGACACAGACATGGAATAGAATACACAAGGACCATAGTTCACTATCCATTCAAGGGAAAAAATGCTTCTATGCAAATGGACTATTACTTATATGCAGTATATTAAGTAACTATTCACACAAATGCTGAAAAAGAGACTATGGCAAATGCTGAGTCTTAAGTTTTATATACAACCTTATTATTAGATTTAGTCATATCATTCTACCACTCAGACAAATATGAGATGCAATGAATACATATAATTTCAACTACCTCATTTACTATATTAGAAAGACGGTTACTAACCCTTTTTCTGTAACTGTTCTTCTCTGAGATGCGCTGCTCACGTCCACTCCAATAGGGCATGCACGCGCACCTTGTGCACAGCTGCCGGAAGACTTTTTTTCCCCAGCAACCCCAGGAGGCTGAAGAAAGCCCCCTGAAGGCACGCATCTATGGTGCAGCATAAGGGCTCACTAGTGTCCCCCCTGCCAGTTCTTTCTTACCAAGATCTGACAGAGCAGGAGGTGGGCAGGTTTGGAGCGGACATGAGCAATACATCTTGGAAAACAACAGTTACGGAAAAAAAGTTAGTAACCGTCTTTCTCCTTCAAGTGATTGCTCACTTTGACTCCAATTGGGTGATTCCCAAGCACTTACCGGTGGCAGGATCAGAGGTCATCGGGATGCCGTCTTAAGCACAGCTCTGCTGATTGCTGCATCACCTACCACGTGCTGAGGAATGGCATAGTGAGCTGCAAAAAGTGTAAGTAGTATGAACAGAGGACCAAGTCTGCTCTGTATATCCCCTGGATTAGGACTCAGGCAGTAAAGGCTACCAAGGAGGCCCGAGCCCATGCCAAGGGCTTATGATTTCCGGGGGTTGTTTGCCTGCCAGGGAGTAACATATCCTAATGCAGGGGTCTTAAATACGTGGCCTGTGGGCCGCATGTGGCCCTCAAAGCTATTTCCTGTGGCCTGCAATGACACAATCATTACTGATAGTTGCAAGATCATTGCATGGAAAGGTTTCAGTGGTGCAGCCCTCAAGCTACCATACTAATCCTCATGCAGCCCTCGTGGTGATTAGAGTTTGAGACCCCTGTCCTAATGCATGACGTGATCCAGGAAGAAAGGGTCTGCGATGAGACAGGGCAACTTCGCATCCTGTTAGCTACTGCTAAAAATAATTGTGACGTTTTCTGAAACGGTTTTGTCCTCTCAAATGTAGAAGGCCAAAGGTACGCTCACGATCCGAGGAGTGTGGTTACTGGTAGAAGACTGGAAGGAAAATGTCTTAGTTCACATGAAATCAGAGAACACCATGGGGATGAATGATGGGTGAGGTCTCAGATGTACTTTGTCTTTAAAAGAAGACAGCGTACGGAGGCTCAGAAGTGAGAGCCCTCAGCTCTGATACCCTCCTGGCTGACATTATCACCACCAAGAAGGCCACTTTCCAAGAGAGGTACAGGTCTGAACATGTCACCCAGTGGCTCAAACAGATGTCTTGTTAACATGGAGAGTGGCAGGTTAAGGTCCCATTGCGGGACTGGTTTCATGGTTTGTGGAAATTTCCGAGCTATGCCCTTAAGAAAGAGATTAACTATAAGGCTGGAAAAGATGGAGTGACTGTTGACTGGGATGCGGAATGCAGAAATAGCCCCCAGGCGGATCTTGAAGGATGACAGAGAGAGGCCCTCAGATTTAAGGTAGAGAAGGTAGTCCAAGTTGCTTGGGATAGTTGCAACAGAGCAGGAGTACGATCTGTTGGAGCACCACAGGGAAAATGTTTTCCATTTCACCTGGTAGGTATACCTTGTGGAAGGCTTCCTACTCTCCAGAAGGACCTCCCTGACTTACTGCAAACATTGAAGCTCGTGACTGTTCAGCCATGGAGTTTCCACACTGTTAGCCGGAGGGACCCGAGGTCTGGATGTCGTATCCTCCCTTGATTTTGAGCGAGCAGGTCTGGCACTATTGAGAGGGTGACAGGATCTGATACTAATAGATCCAACAAGGTGGAGAACCAGCACTGGCGGGGCCAACCCGGGGCTGTTAGAATCATTGATGCTCTGTCCGACTTCACCTTTGCCAGAACCCTGGGTATCAGGGCAAACAACGGGAATGCATAGAATTGGTTGTCCCACAGCACTTGAAAGGTGCATGCGACAGAGCCAGCATTGAGGCCATAGAAGGAGCAGAATTTTCTGCATTTCACGTTGGTATAGGAAGTGAATCGATCCAGACAGGGAGCGCCCCACTTTTGGAAAACAGAAAGAAAAACGTCCCATTTGATGGGCCACTCATGGGGGAGAACAGTCCAGCTGAGCGAGTCTGCTGGAGAATTCAGAGCTCTGGGAAGGTATGATGCTTCCAGATGGATCCCCAAGGATACAGAAGTGCCACAGAGCCAATGCCTTCCTGCAAAGAGGGGATGAACGTGTCCACCCTTGCTTGTTTATGTAAAACATAGTGGTCACGTTGTCTGTCTTTACTGCCACATACTGACCTATCAGCTGATGCTGGAAGGACTGGCAAGCCAACCTGACTGCTCTGAGATCTCTGACATTTATGTGAGCAAGGTGGTCTTTTTAAGACCAGACACCTTGGGTTCTTCACTGACCTAGGCGAGCTCCCCAATCCAGGTCTGATGCATCCGTGACCAGAGTTATTGTTGGATGCCTCTTTACAAGGGGCATGCTCCCACAGACTACTTCTTGGTTTATCCACCATTGGAGGGAGTCCATAACAGTTGCAGGTACTGAGACCAGACAGTCTAGGGGTCCCCGGTTGCATGATAAACCATTGCCAGCCACAGCTGGAGAGGCCTCAGGCACAGCCTGGTGTAGGAAGCCACCTGGGTGCAGGCAGCAAAATGGCCCAACAGTTTCAGACATGAGCAGACCGAGATTAAGGCGTGGTGAGACCACTCTCTTATTGACAAAATAGCTTTAAAATGGCTCAGCAGTGGAGAGGCCGTAGCCTTTGAAGAATCCAGCAATGCCCCTGTAAACTCTATTCTTTGGGTGGGCGTAAAAATCAACTTCTTTGTATTCATCAGGAGATCGAGTTAGTCGAACATGTATCTTATGATGGACAGACGGGTGTCCACCTGCTCCTTGGAGCTCCCTCTCACAAGCCAGTCATCCAAGTAGGGAAAGACATGCACTCTCCTCTTCTGTAGGAAGGCAGTTATGACAGCCACGAATTTCGTGAGAACGTGACACACTGCTGAAAGGCCAAAGGGGAGGACTGTAAACTGGAAATGGCTGTAGCCTACTACAAGTCTCAGAAAACACCTGTGCCTCAGGATGATGAAGATGTGAAAGTAAGCATCCCTGAGGTTGAGGGCAGCAAACCAATCCCCAGGATCTAGGGAGGAAATAACCAAGCTTAGGGAGACCATTTAAAACATTAGCTTTCTTATGAATCTGTTTAAGGCCCCGAGGTCCAGAATGGGTCTGAGGCCTCCCTTCGCTTTTGGGATCAGGAAATATTTTGAGTAGAACCCTTTCCCCTTGATATCTGTGGGGACCTCCTCTACAGCTCCCACTTTGAGGAGCTGACAGACTTCCTCAAACAGGAGCTGTTCAAGAAATAGGTCCCTGAAAAGAGACAGGGGGCAGGGCGGGATACTGTGCGTAGGACCCATTTGTCTGAGGTGATCTTTGTCACGCAGGGTAAAAGTGGGCTAAGCAGGCTCAAAAAGAGGGGGAGATTGGTCCGCTGTCCTTGGGCATATCCTCAAATATTCTGTTTGGGGACCTGCAGTTGTTTCGAGGGGCCCTCACTTCTACCAGAGGACGAGTACTGTTTGTGCCTACAGTTGCTATTCAAGCTGGTGTTTCTTCCCCATCTAAGGCCTGAGTGTTGCCCCTGATACTGCTGATGTTGCCAGGGAGGTGGCTGCGACTTAAAATGCTTCCTCTGGATAGAGAGTATATGCACACTCAGGAACTTGAGTGTGGCCCTGGAGTCCTTACGGCTGTGCAATTTTGAGTCTATCTGGTCCAAAAATAGAGATTGTCATTCAAAAGGTAAATCCTGAACCGTCTGTTGCACCTCATAAGGCAGACCTAACACTTGAAGCCAGGAGCTTCGTCTCATTGAGATTCCGTATGCCATGACTCTGGCAGCAGCAGCAGCATCCAGGGCTCCCTGAAGAGAGGCCCTCACCACCATTCTACCTCCCTCAATGATGGCAGAGAACTCTTCTTTGGAGTCCGGAGGCAGCGACCCTGAGAACTTCTCCATTGTACCCCCCCCCCATATTAAAGATATAACGATTCAGAACTGCCTGATGATTGGTGATCCTGAGTTGTAGACCTCCTGTAGAATAGGCCTTCCTTCCGTAAAGGTCCGATTTCTTGGCCTCCCTGGATTTAGGTGTTGCGGTCTGCACTCCTTATCGTTAACAGCTTTGACCACCCAAAGAGTTTAGGGCAGGATGAGTGTAAAGGAATTCATAGCCCTTAGAGGGAACAAAGTATGTCCCCTCTACCTTCTTGGCTGTCGGGGTCTCAGATGACAGTTTGCGCCAAATGGCCTTCATGGTTTTATCTACTGTCTTTATTAGAGGTAAAGCAACTGACCTCCTGTGTTTCTATTGCTCAATTTCATGCCACCCTTTTAAGGAGGTCCTGCTAGGCTTTACCATCCTCAGAGATAGGTGCTGTGGCTGTGGCCATTCCCACCACTGCCTCACCAGGGAGGACAACGATGGGTCCCTGAGCTGATCAGTGTCTCCCTGGCCCTCGTCAGCCACCTCCAATGGAGGAAGGAAGTCGCCACTGACCTTTCCAGAGGGAGCACTGCTGGCTCCAGTGCCAGTGACCTCTGGTGCCACAGGCTGAGATGGAGTGCAGGCCTCTTCCATTGCTATATTGGGGCAGAAGGCCACCTCTGAATGGGAGTGTGGGGGCCTACTCCTTGTGGCTACTGAAAAGGAACATGGGGACTGTGGGCCTTGGCTCTGGTGAAAAGCCCACAACATCCAGAATGGGCAGGCATTTGGATTCTGCCACTGGCTGCCCCATGGCACTAGGAAGGGCTGTGCTGCCTGATGGCTCTGGTGCCAGGAGGAAGATCTGGAATAAACTTCTCTTTGAGACTGAGGAGCCTGCTTCTGATCTTGAATGGGAGCTGCTCCTAGGAGACCAGAGAAGTGCTGAGGGTCTTGGTGCCAAAGATGGCTACGGAAGTGGAGTTGGGTGTGGGAACAGGGTGGGCTTGACCTTGTGTTGTACTGCACGTGGTGTCGGTGCCAATAACATAGATGACCCGGATCGATGTGTTACCCTGCTCTCAATGCGCTCTTTAGCCGCTTCAAATCTCTCTGGCATCGAGAGAGACCAGAGGATTTCTACCTTGTCATCCAAACAGGCAGAACGTCCTGTGCCAGGCTTGACACACCCTTGTCCCACGTGGGAGCAGGAAGAGTGGGAAGTCTTGGGGTGGAAATCTGGTGGCCTGACACAGGTACCACACCCAGGTCTGTGGACTTCAACTTGTGGGTCAGGAACCGTCCTCTATCTTCCTCAGCACTGGTGATTGGGAACGGTGCCGTTGATTAGATCTTGACAGGGAAGAACCTCAGTGCCAGTGTTTCAGTACTGGTTCCTTCAGTGGTGCCAGAGTGCTCTTCACAATGGCTGCCAGTTCTGAAGAGTCCGAAGATGGTCTGACAGCTTCCTCCATAAGGAATATCTTAAGTCTGGGATCTATTCTTCAATGTCCGCAGACAAAAACACTTGATCTTACACTTGTCTTTAACGTGGGCTTCTCCCAAGCACTTCAAGCACGTGAAGTGCGGATCACTCCTGGGCATCTGCTTTTTGCAGACGCTGCAGGGTTTGAATCCAGGCATACCCTGAGCCCCGGGAATTGAGCGCTCAAATCCCCTGAGGAAAACTTAACAGCTAATTAACCTAACTACTTAATACCACTAGGTTAAAGATAACCACTGAACAAAGCAAACAACTAAGTGCTAAGGGAGAACTCTTGGGAGAAGAGACACACGTTCCAGCTAGCCATCATAGTCTTAAGAAGGAATTGGCAGTGAAGATTCTGATGAGCCCTTACATGCTGCACTATAGACGCGCGACTCCAGGTGGCTCTCTCTCACCTCCTATGGTTGCTAGGGGAAAAGTCTTCCGGCAGCTGTGCATGAGGCATGTGCGCACACCCAACTGGAATCGACATGAGCAATCATTCGAAGGAGAACAAGCATTTCTGTTCCCTATGATTCTATGTTTTCTGGTAAGTTTGGAGTTTTTGTTTTTGGTTTGTTTTTTTAAATTTAAAAAGGAAAGGAAAGTCAGGGGTGCTTGTTATCAAGACACAAACCACATCACTTCTAGACAAGCTCAGTAGCAGCCAGAAAGTCATTGGTACCAGACATTTATTCAATGGTTTAAATTACATGCACTATAGAAAAACTGGCTAGTTGTAGTCTACTTTCAAGCAGAGGTCAACAATACAAACATCCCAATTCATTTCTTTGAAAATCTCCAGGAAGAAATCACAGATGTTTGGGAATAGAAACACTCTCACCCCCTAGGTATACCTACATAAAATGGCCTACTATCAGGAGGCTTATACTGCCATTGCTGTACCTCTGGAGACCTTGATCCTCAAAATATCAAACTTCCTGCAAATGCTAATTCCACTTTTAAAACTTTCAAAGGCAAATAAACTGATTTTTAAAAATATATTACAGAAGTAATAAGGTCATTTCTCTCTTGAAAAAGCTACACTTCTGCAAAATAGAAATACTAAATTAACACAAACAAGCAAGCAATCCTGTGGCACTTTTAAAGACTAACATTTATTTATCACGTGAGCTTTTGTGGGAGAAAATCCCACTGTCTCAAAAAATAAATAAATAAAATTAGAAACACACACCATGAAAACTGGAGTCCGTCTGTGTCAAGATGCTTAAGAATCCTCCCAAAAGAGTTTTTACAGCTCCCTGCAAGAGAAAACTTTACATTTACATATCTGAACAATTCACATCAGTTTGAAGAGCAAAACATCACAGAGTTTGTTTGAAGTGTTACTCTAATGTATCTATGACTGATTTTGTCAAATAGTGCTGCCAGTGATTTAAAATCAATTCTTAGCATTTGTTTCATGAAACAATTATTGAACTTCGAGTGCTGCTCACATAATTCAGTTACAGGAGTCTTCATGCCGCAGCGCATGGTAGCTTGGAAACTCTTTAGCCTTATCCTATCAAGTCAGGGCACACGGCCAACGCCTCCTCTGCGCCGGGACCGCGACTATATAAGTGACCATGACCTTGACCCTCCCCAGTTCCTCCTTCTGCCCTCAGCGATGGTTTCAAATTGGCCAAGAAACCTGCGTAAGCAAGCACCTGTCACCCTTTTTCTGCAAAAATTAAAGTGCCGGCCTTTAAACTGTGTCCAGCATGTTCTAAAGCATTTCCACTTGATGATCCTCACAAGAAATGCCTCACGTGCCTCAATGAGTCACACTCGCGGTGAACTGCTCTATCTGCCAGTACTTTAAGCGCAGGAGTTGCATGGACAGAACAGTACCTACACACCTTCATGGAGGACTGCACACCCACCTCTGATGTTACCTGAGCCACTAGTGCTCCACCGGCACCCCGGGCCGCTCCTGCGCTGGAGCCCACCCAACACTGACCCCCAGCGCAGAGCTCAAAGCCGTGGTCGGCATCATCGTTGGTTCCGTCACACCACCACTGGCCTCCAGCCCTTCATCCCCCCTCGTCTGAGACGGGACCGGGACTATCTTCGGTGCCGCCAACTCCATGAACCCTAGTGACGGCACAGGCCCTGTGCCAAGACACAGCTCCGGTACCGGCAAAGAAAGCCAGGTCGACGAGCAAGCCGGCTCCGGCACCTGGGGTGTGGTCAACACAGAAATCAGCACCGCCCCCAATCCCAGTACTGTCCAGCCCCCATTCGGCATCGCTAAATGGTACCAACGATCACTCCAACGGTCACTCCGATCGGCACTCATCCAGCGAGCCCTCAGTACCGTGCTCGCAGGGCCCTAGGAGACAGAGGTCCAACTCATCGTCTTTGTCATCTCTAGCCACCGACCGCACCCATGATTCTCCAAATACAAACTCTGGTACCAGAAAAAAGGTAAGTGTCGTCAAAAATGCTCCGACACCAGTACCAAGGAGGAAGACAACCCTGACAACTCCAGTATGGAGGCCACGGCCCGGCTCTTCCCTTTCTGCCAAGACTTCCCAGGCGGGCAGGGGTCGCTCTTCCCTGTGCCGTACCGTGATCAGCAATTCTTTCAATGACTGGTCGCACGAATGGCTAGACATGACAGCTGATGTTAGTTCGTCTTCACAGTACCATTTTGCACCATCTCCACGCTGGATCCCGGACTCCTTGGACATTTCCAATGACGACTCTGACCTGGACTCTACACCGAGCAGGAGGAGATCTCGGTCCCCTTCGTTGTCCTCCCCATATAAGCATACCTCTCGAAGGCCCCTCGCCTATAAGGACAACTCCTGCACCCAGCAGGATTTGCTCCACCGCATGGCAGCAAACTTGAACATAGAACTATGGGTGGTCCAGGGAGAAGCTGACCCCCTCTGATGCAGCGAATGCCGCCCCACCAGCCAAGGTGTCTGTTCCCCTTCATGAAGGAGTGTACAGAATCGCCAGAGCACATCAGCAAAGCCCATCTTCAATTCCACCAGTGTCAAAAGTGGCAGATTGCAAGTCCCACGTCCCTTTGGGCAATTCTGCATTCCTTCTCCAACACCCCACACTGGGATCCCTGGTGGTGGATGCAGTCAGCCAGAAGGAGAGACAGGGCCAACTGAGCTCTACTCCTAAGAATAAAGAAGCTAAAAGTTCAACTTGCTGGGAAGAAAGGTCTACGTCACTGCAGCCCTACCGCTGCGTATCTTGAATCACCTTGCCCTTACAGTGAGATACATCTTTAGCCTCTGGAGAGCTATGCAGGAGTTTCACGATCTTGTCCCCAAGGACCACTTCAAGGATTATGAGACGATGGTTGAACAAGGGACCTTGGCCTCTAGAGACGTTCTGATGGCTAGCTAAGATACATCGGACACAGCCTCGCATACCATGGCATCCACCGTGGTGACATGCCATTCCCCCTGGCTCCAGGGCTTGGGCCTGTCCCTACAGATGCAGCTTATCAGCCAGGACCTGCTATTCAAAGGCCCTGGCCTCTTTCCCAAGTCCGCAGGCACTAAACTGCACGGCATGAAGGACTCACAAGCCACTTTTAGATCATTGGGAATGTACCCCCGCAATCTACTCAATGCTCTTTGAAACCTCATCAACTCTTGCAACAGCAGCTGCAATAGCTAAAGTAGCAAGTCCAGATGCAGGGTTGCTTTCCTACCAATACCCCCAATGACAACTCAGGGACCTGGATAAGGACAAGCCCCGCTCAAACAAAGATGAGAAGCCCCATGCCTCACAGTCCAGCAGACGCAGGCAGGGTACCGACCACTTGACGGGGTGGAAACAGCACTTTTGATGGTTACTCTGATGGCAGCGAACCCACAGCCTCAACCCCAACCTTTGCCAACCGCCTACACTGCTTTGCGCATCACTGAGCCAACATCATAACTGACCAGTGGGTCCTCGAAACAGTCTTGGAAGGGTATCGCATACAGTTCTGAACAGCCCCTCAGGCCAGAAAACCACCCCCTCGCCCAAACCTCAGGAAGGGGGAACTAAATTGCCTGCTCGAAAGGGAATACGAGAAGCTCCTCTCCATCGGGGCCATAAAAAGGGTCCTAAAGCAGGAGTGGGGAAATGGCTTCTATTCCCGATATTTTCCGGTCCCCAAACCCAACAGGGACCAGAGACCTATTCTAGATCTCAGAGCTCTAAACAGATGCATAAGAAAAATAAAGTTCCGCATAGTTTCTCTGTCACAGATTGCCCCAACTTTGTCTTCTGAGGATTGGTTCACAGCCCTCGATCTAAAAGATGCTTACTTTCACATAGCAATACGTCCCTGCCACAGGAAGTACTTAAGGTTCATTGTGGGTGGAAACCACTTACAATTCACATCGCTCCCCTTCGGGATCTCTCTGGCCCCAGGGTGTACACAAAGTGCATGGCGCCAGTCACAGCATTCCTACACCAGCAGGTCATAAAGATTTACCCTTAACTGGATGATTGGTTAATATACAGGGAATCAAGAGCTCAGGTAGAGCACCATGTCACAACGGTAACCCACCTGTGCAGGTACCTGGGCCTCCGCATAAAATTGGGAAAAGTTAAAAATGTGCCTGTCCCAAACCATAGAGTTCATAGGAGCTCTCTTAGACACTCAGAAGGGGAGGGCTTGCCTGCACCCCTCAAGATTTCAGTCCATCTGCACCATCATTATGGAGCTGCAGGAGTCTCAAGTGACCACAGCCCACCACTGCCTACAGCTGCTCGGGCACATGGCAGTTTCCACCTCCATGATTTGGACAGCACGCTTGAGAATGAGGACCTTCCAGGTCTGGTTCTCCACCCACAGAGAGACCTCACGGTCCAAGGTACTGTCGGTCCCCCAAGACATCTTGGGGACACTACTGATTTGGAAGGTCCCCCAGTTTGCCATATGGGGGAATTCCCTTTGAAACACAATGGCCCTCAGTGACATTGATGACCAATGCCTTGGACTTGGGGTGGGAGGCCCACATTTCTGGGGGGCTTTCCACCCAAGGACTTTGGTCTCATGCAAACAGCCTTCTTCACATAAATGTGAAGAAACTGCCATCAGATTGGCTTGCACCACCTTCCTGGACAAGACACAGGGCAGGTCGGTCCAGATTCTAATGGACAACACTGCAGCCATGTTCTACATGAACCAGCAAGGGGGTGTCCACTCCCCAACCCTCTGCAAGGAAGCTTGCAAACTTTGGGAACTAGCCCTGGAATACGATTTCACCCCAGTGGCAGCATGGCTACTGGGTGTGGACAACAGGCTGGCAGACTCACTCTGCAGAAATTCACTAGCAAATCATGAGTGGTCACTCCAAAATACTGTGTTTTCTCACCTTATAGACAAATGGGGAACACTCCAAGTAGACCTGTTTGTGGCATGGCAGAACTGCAAGTGTCAGCAATTTTGCTCTCTCAGGGCTCGGGAGGACAGGTCGCTCAACAACACCTTCCTCATCACTTGGTCAGGGCCCCTAATATATGCCTTCACACCAGTCCCATTGATACACAGGGTCCTCCTGAAAATCAGGTTGGAAGGAGCAAACATGATACTGATAGCTCTGGACTAGCCTAAACAAAACAACAACAGTGGTTCTCGTTCCTACAGGACCTGTTCATAGAGACCCTCCCTCCACCTCCCCTTGTGGGGGGACCTCCTGACACAGGACTCAGAGCGCCTGCAGCACCCAAATCCAGGTCGCCTGCATCTGACAGCTTGGAGACTGACTCAGCAAGCAGCAAAGACACTGCTTGGACAGGGTTAGGAAGGTCCTGGTTGGTAGTAGAAAACCATCCACCAGGCCCACCCATACAGCCACTTAATTCTTGATTATCTGCTAGACCTTAGAAACAAAGGTCTTTCTTTCCTCACTGAGTCTCCACCTAGCAGCAATCTCAGCCTTCCGTGAAAGGTGGACAGTGCCCCCTGTTTTCTCCCACCCTATGTTCCTGAAGGGATTCAAAAGACTGTTCCCACAACTCTGTGAACTCATCCCTCCTTGGGACCTGAACGTGGTGCTCCAGGCACTAACGGAGCCCCCATATGAACCCTTAGACTCATGTACCTTACTGGTCCTTTCCTGGAAGGTAGCCTTCTTAGTAGCAATCACCTCAGCTAGAAGGGTCTCAGAGTTGAAGGCCCTTTCCTCAGAACCCCCGTATACGAGGTTCTTTCCCAATAAAGTGGTACTGCGACCCCCACCCCACTTTCCTCCCTAAGGTAGTTTCTCCCTTTCACCTATATCAGGATATTTGCTTGCCAGACTTTCTTCCAGACCCTCAGGTTACAGAAAACCAGAGGAGGTGGCACACTCTGGACGTGAAAAAAAGCACTCCTAACATACATCGAGCGCATGTGTCCGTTCTGCAAGACCTCCCAACTCTTTGTGGCAGTCGCTGAACACAAAAGAGCTCTTCCAGTGTCCTCACAGCGCGTTTCCAGATGGATAGTGAACTGCACCAAAGACTGCTATGGAAGGTCTAATACGCCCCTTCCTGGGACTGTTAGGGCACATTCTACCAGAGCCCAAGCTTCATCAATGGGTTCCCTCGTCAAGGTCCCAATCCAAGAGATCTGCAGGGCAGCTACATGGTCGTGGCTGCATACTTTCATGATGCACTACGCTATCGTCCAACAGGCTAGAGAGGATGCCATGTTAGAGCCGTACTTAGCGTGGGCAGATTGTAACTCCTCCCACCATCCCTGGGTATGGCTAGCAGTCGCCAATAACTGAATGTTGTGAGCAGCACTCGAAGAAGAAACGAAGGTTATTCACCTTTGTGCAGTAGTAAAGTTCTTCAAGATGCATGTCCCCACACTGCTCCACTATAGGTGTGTGTGTCCGCACCACACCTCGCATCGGAGATCCTGCCAGCAGAGCCCCGTGGTGGGGGGCGTGCACTACTCTGGAGCTTGCACTCAATTTTGCCGCTGTTTAGAACACACGCGCCCTCCCCACAGCCCTCCGTTCCTTCTCTACCGCAGAGCATACATTCAGGTGTTACTCCTAAGCAGAGAGGAGGAGGGTGAGAAGTGGAGCAGTGTGGGGACACGCATCTCGAAAAACCTTGGCTACTGCAGAAAGGTGAGTAATCTTCATTTCTTCTTTGAGCAGTGTCCCCACAGCTCCACTATACATGTTTAACAAAGTAGAAGCTTAAATTGGTGGAGGGAGGTTCGGAGTTCTCTTTGTGCATGGCATTTAGCACTGCCAATCCCAAAGATGTGTCCGTAGAGGCATTCCTATCAATGGCGTAGTGTTTTATAAAGGTATCGGCCTATGTCCAGGTAGCTGCTTTGCTGATGTCTGGTATCGGGACATTGTGAAGAAAGGCTGTAGAGGTAGAGACAGATCTTGCTGAGTGGGCTCAAATGGTTTCCGGCGGTTGATAACCTTGCTGCTCATAAACTGTGTGAATACATGTTGAAATCCTTTTAGAAAGCCTTCGCTTAGATACCGGGTTTCCTTTAGAACGCTCAGAAACAGAGACAAATAAATAATCTAGGTGTCTTCCAAAAGTCCTTTGTCCCGTCTATATAGAAAGATAGAGCATGCCAAAGGTCCAAAGTGTGCAGGGTTGCCTTAACAGGGGTCGAGTGTTGTTTCGGGTAGAAGACAGGTAGATGTAGGGTCTGGTTAACATGGAAAGATGAGGATATTTTGAGTAGGAACTTCGGATGAGACCTAAGAGAGAGAGTGTCCTTCAGGAAAATAGTAAATGGAGGGTAGCCCATTAAAGCTGCAATTTCACTAACGCGCATGGCTAAAGTTATAGTGACTAAGAATAAGACCTTGAGGGACAGATGGAGCAGAGAGCAGGCAGCCAAGGGCTCAAACGGTGGTCTGGTAAGTGATTTCAGGACCAGAGACAAAATCCAAGTGGGTACTGGAGGTCACACATCTGGGTACATATTCTGAATTCCATCCATGAAACATTTAATGGTTGGATGAGAAAATAAGGAGGAATTGCCTATCGGGTTATGGAAGGTGGAGAGCACCACTAAATGAACCCTAATGGTTCCTATCGCTAATCCTGAGTCCTTTAATTCCAGGAGATACTGAAGGATATCTGGAACAGGAATCAAATCATGGATCAGAATTATGCTGGAGGCATCATACGGAGAATCTTTTCCATTTCTGAAGGTAAGTAGTTCTGGTTGCTGGTTTCCTACTGTTGAGCAAAACTTGTCTTGCTCGTTCTGAACACTGTTCTTCTAGGTCATCGAACCATCGAGGAGCCAGGCTGTGAGGTGGAGTCTTTCAACGTAAGTGTGTTGTACTTTCCCCTTGTGTTGTGTCAGGAGATCTCGGATCAATGGGAAGGTTAGGGGCATGTTCATGGATAGATGGAGGAGATGGGGTATCAGGCTTGTCTTGGCCAAGGAGGCGCAATGAGCATTATCCTGGCTCTGACCTGTTTCAGCTTCTGTAGTGTCTTGGGGATCATGGGAAGTGGGGGAAAGGCGTATAAATGGGGATGGCTCCAATTGACTACGAACACGTCTCCCATGGATCCCTGACCCTTTCCCGCCCGCAAACAAAACAGTGTGCACTTCTTGTTTGCAGGTGTCATGAACAGGTCCACTTTCGGATGACCCCAGCATCGGAAGATGTTGCTCAGGACTGCGGTATTTAAACTCCCATTCGTGTGGATCTGTGAAGTTTCTGCTGAGTCCGTCTGCTTGTGTGCTGTATTTGCTGGGTAAGTATATTGCCAATATTCGGATGTTATAATGTATGCGCCACTCCCATAGCTTCAAAGCCTCCGCACATAGGGATGGAGAGTGGACACCGCCCTGTCGGTTGATATAGCACATTGAAGCAACATTGTCTGTCTGTACCTTTAGAGATTCCAACCCCCCATGCATGTTAGAAGGCGGCAGGCGTTTTTGCACTGCCCGAAGTTCTAAGACATTTATGCGCCATGACCTTTCGTGACAGGACCACCTGCCCTATACTGTGACTTCTCCCAGATGCACTCCCCAGCCTCTTAGTGAAGTGTCAGTGGTCATCGAAAGAGACAGACCCTGATCAAGGAATGGGACCCCTTGTAGAAGGTTCTGTGGTTTTCGTAGTGTCTGTTGTTGAAGAGAAAGCGCAGAAACTACCTGTGTGCAGGATGTATTGTGATATGGAAGTACACATCCTCGAGGTCGAGGGATGTCAACCAGTCCTCGCATTCCAGAGATGGAAGTATTGTTGATAGTGCTACCACCCTGAATTTCTGTGTATGGATGAATTTGTTGAGGCCTTTGAGATCCAGGATGGGCCACCAGCCACCAGTTTTCTTCCGGGTTATAAAGTATCGGGAGTAGAATCCCTTTCCCCAGAACTGTGGAGGGACTTCCTCTATTGCTTCCATGTGCAAGAGATTAGATACTTTGCCTTGAAGGAGCTGTATGAGAGAAGGGTCCCTGAAAAGGGATGGGGGAATGAGCTTGGAGTTGAATGGGATTAGATACCCACTGCTGACAATTTCCAAGACCCATTTGTCCAATGTGATGGAGGTCCATCGGGAAAAATATGGGAGCAGCCTGTGATGGAAAAGGCCAGCGGGGTTGGTGGTAACACTGAATGATGGAACAAGGTGGTCGTACAAGCCCTCGCCCAAACCCTCAAAACTATTGTTTTGAGGCTGATGGTTGCATGTTAGAAGGAGATTGGCTTGTCTGTCTTTTCCTCATATGTGATTGTCTGGTTCAAACACAAAGGTTATCAGATCTTCTCTGATGTTGTGAGTATGAGTATCTATTACTGTTGTATTGGTACCTAGCATTTCTACCTTTGGGTATCTCTGCCCCATTCCCAAAGTGCATAGGGTAGCCCTGGAGTCCTTCAGAGAGTACATGATCTCATTTGTTGTTTTCTCTCCAAATAGTTTCTTTGTATCGAATGGGAGATCCTCAAATGATGGACTGGAGCTGTCTTGGTAGCATGACTGAGTGAAGCCAAGAGGATCTACGCATGACGATTGCTATCCCAATTGTCCTGGCTGCTGCATCAGCAATGTCAAGTACTGCCTGCAGGGCAGTTCTTGATATAAGGAGGCCCTCCTGTATTATAGAGCTAAACAGTTCTTTCCAATCCATAGGAATAATATCAATAAAGTCTGCAAATTTGGAATAGTTGTCATGGTCATAATGTGCTAGGAGCGCAGTGTAGTTAGGTATTCTTAGCTGCAGGGTAGTGGACGTGTAGACTTTCCTACCAAGAATATCCATTTTTTGTCTTCCTTGTCTGCAGGTGTGGAGCTGTTGTAGACTTGCTTGGTTCATTGGTTTGCTGCTTCTATTACTAAAGAGTTTGCTTGAGAATGAGTGAAGAGAAATTCATTCCCTTTAGGAGCAATGAAATACCTCATCAGCTTTCCTATTAGCAGGAGTTGCTGATGCTGGGATCTGCCAGATGTTGTTAGCTTGCTCCATGATACCTTCATCCATGGGTAACGAGACCTTAGATGACGCGTCGGATTGTAGAATTCTATAAAGTTTATGTTGGGGTGTGGGTATGTTCTGTGGTGGCTCCTCTATGGTCCCTGCAACTCTCTTAAAGAGTTCCCGGAATTGTTTGTTATTGCCCTTAGTGGAAGATTCCTCCACTGGAGCAACAGCTGGAACTGAGGCAGCTGTCTGAGCATTAGGCTGCTGAGCTAGGATGGGGCCAGTGGTCAAAGAATGTTGGGGAAGTCGAGGCGGAGCCAGTATGGGCTGTGCTTGTGATTGCCCATAATTCATCCAGTTCCCCCAAGCCAACCAAGGGATCCCATATGGGGTGACCTGGCATCAGGGGATATTTGGCCATATTCAAGGTGCATTTTGTTGTAGAGTTTGGGTGGGTTGTCTTTGGGGTTCTGTGTTGGAGGGCACCACAGGGAGCATGTCAGAGTTGGATTCGGGTTCTGATTCAGAGACAGAAGGAGAGGTGTCCTGCTGCAATGAAGGCTCACTACCATATAGGGGTGAGATCAGGGAGGAGGAATAAGAGGAAAATTCCTCCCTATAACAGTGCTTTGTCTTCCTCTGCTGTATTCTGGGAGGAGAGCTGGCTTCTTTTGGGATGCGAGTCTGTAGGTGCCAGGGGAGGAGGCTGTATAAGCTGCGAAGCTGGGAACTGAGGCAGCGCTAATGGAGCGTGGAGCGGCAGTTGATTAATGAGCAGCGGTGCTGGCAAAGAGGCAGTCATTAAAGGAGCTGCTGGTCCCGTAGTAGATGGAGGCAGGGGTAGAATCGCAGGCTATAAGCCTGGCACCAGCGTAAAGATGACTGGTGCCAGACCAATCCAGATGGTGGTGGCAGTGGTATCACTGGCAGCGGCGGCGCGTTCATTATTGCTGTTTGCAGTGCCGGCTCCATAGGCGGTGTTGGGAGCAAGCCAGTCAGCACTGCTGTCAACCCCCGCTCTGCGCGTGAGCTGTCAGGGTACTGTCTCTTTTTTGACATAGGGGCTATGGAGGAACCAGAAGCCTCCTAAGAGCCCGTATGCCTCCTCTTCTGTTTGGAGGTGAATGCAGAAAGAGAGGAGAGTGAGGAGGAATTCCTCTTTGTGGCGGTGTCCCAAGTGGGAGACTTGCCAGGCTCAGAAGCCAGCATGAGAGCTCTCTCCATTAACAAGAGGTTCAGCTTCATACTCCTGTCCTTTCTTGCTTGGGTCTTGAGGCTGGCACAGTGAGAGTAACTGTGATAAATTTGCCTCACACAGGCACTTTATACATTTGTCATGACCATCAGAGGCTGGCACTGGATCTTTACAAGCGCCGCAGTGCTTGAAGCCCTAGGCGTTCGGCACTTCATCCAGAGTTGGTGGTTCCCAACGTGTTTTGATTTTTTAACCTAGAGGAAAACTTTAACTGTGATAAGGGAATTGGAAAAACCAGGGGTGCAAGAAGCCCAGAGCTACTGGTTCTCTGTGTGAAGCCGGTAGGCAGTCAAGAAGGAACTGAGGGTTGGGGGGGGGGGGCATACTCCAAACAGCAACAAATTTGAGCATGAGCTCCAAAGTCATGTGCAGCCCCCTCCCCGGGGCTATGCTAGCAAAATCGCCATTGTGAGGTGTGGTGCAGACACACACACACCTATAGTGGAGCAGCAGGGAGTCTGCTTGAAGAAGAACAGTGGGTTACTCACCGGTAACCATCCTTCAAGATGGGCTGCTCATATACATTCAGGCCCCTCCCACCATCCTCGCTAACAGAGTTGCGGAAGGTATAAGGGAACGGGAGGGTCAGGGTCACAGTCACCTATATAGCTGTGGTCGCGGCACAGAGGGGCTGTTGGCTGTGTGCCCTGACCTGACAGGCTAAGGCTAAAGACTTTCCGAGCTACCATGTGCTGCAGCACGTAGACACCTGTAACCGAATCTATGTGAGCAAGCCATCTCGAAGAAGGACGGTTACTGGCAAGTAACCCATCATTGCTTGTGTGATACTGAATATTTCAGATGCTTCTGATTTTGAGACAGCTTTTGGGATCAAGACAACTAACAGACTAAAAGCACCAACTGAGCACTGCCAATCTTGCAATTACTTGAGAACTCATTGTTCTCACAGGCTATGTTGCAGGAACTTATGCAATCTTTTCTGCAAAGGTACAAAGTACTGGCCTACAGCAGTGGTTCCCAGCCTTTTTCAGGCTTGGGACCTCTTAACTAACACACGCCACACACCCCCTTTGCAGCCCCCTGGCTGATTATACAATCTGGCTCACTCAGGTAGACTCTGGCCTGCACCAGTCTGGTGGCACCGTTGCCACCATGGCCCGTGCCCTTGCCCCTGCTGGGGAGCCACTGAGACCCCATCCCTCTGCCAGGCTCTGGCCATGGGCAGGGAAAGGCAGCCCTGGCAAGTAGCATCAGGACTGTAGCTGGATTCCAGCCCCAGTAGCGAGAGGCTCCACAGACTCCCTGCAACATGTCCGCAGACCCCTGGGGGTCCCCAGATCCCAGGCTGGGAACCACTGGCCTACAGTACTGCAATGCACAGATGCGAGTTATACATTCTATAGGTCAAGTAAAGGTAAAACAGTGTTTTAAAATTTAAAGCTAACTCCCTTTCACTGCCAGTATTTAAAAAAAGGCATACTTCATGACCAAGTCTTTGAAACAGCTTATGTTCATAATCACTAAACTGGTACAACAGCTCTGTACTTTAATTTTTCCTAAAGTCATCATTGTACTAGATTTGGAAAAAGTATTCTTGCTCTTTCTAAAAAGAAAAAATTATATGCAATTTTCTCAGGGCTTAAGTCTTCAGAAACTAGGTTTCTTTAAATGCAGCCTTTGAGAGAAAAGAAAATGACTAATTAATAAATATACAATCAATGACCTTTCTTTGTGGAGTCATAGGATAATTTGGGGTTCTCCTAAAGTTTTATTGATGTTTTAAATATATTATTTTATTAAAATATAGACTTTCCCCCTTTTTAATATAATAAGGGTGCCTAACAGGTAATATAATATGAATAGATCACTATATGAATTAACAACTTAGCCATAAAAATACCATGGAAAGTCAGTAGAGATGAAACTACCATCACAAGAATTATATACATATCATTTAATCAAGGGAATTGCTTTTATTTGTCCTATAAAAAAAAATCAGAAAAGCATATTAAAGAAATCAGTTATTAAAAAACCTAATGCTTTCACAAGATCTCACCCCAAATCAGAACATATTCCATCTCTTTATTCTCAAGTCTCAACATTACACAGAAACTAAACCCCAAAAGAAAGACAATTATAATTATTAAATACATTCCTATAGTTCTTAGAGTCTGCACCTGTGCTTGGTACTGCACATAGTAGGATAATCCCTTCCCCCACCCTCCAAAAAAATGTTTCACATAAATAGATAAAATGGACAAAAGACGGCAGAGAAAACAGAAACAGAGAAGTGCAATGAGTTACCTCATCACACAGCAGGTCAGCTGCCAAACCAAGAACAACATACAAATCTCATGACTCTTAGAACAGAGCCCCATTCAGTAAATCATATTGCTTCTGTATAATACACTGCAATTCCATCAGAGAGACTGCCCTAAGGCACTTCACCAGGAAACCAAGGGCTTTCTAATAAGGAAGACAGGCCTATTAGCAGAATGTAGATAAGAGATGAAGTAAGGGTGTGTTCACACAGCATTCTTATTTTGAAACAAGGTTGTTTTGAAATAAGAATTGCCATGGCCACACGACGCACAGCCATTTCAAAACAAGGAAACCCCTTGTTTCGAAATGGCAGCCGTTCTTTTGGAATGGCTTAAACCTGGTTTCTCGTCGAAACAATGCCAACGGGACATGCTGTTTTGAAACAGCATTTGACCCTTCCTCCCAGGGTGCTAAGCACCTTGGGAGGAAGGGCTGCCCCCTCAGCACCCTGGCCAGGGTGCTGAGGGGTGTCCCCTGGCCAGCAGAGGGGGACTGCAGACACCGGCGGGGTGAAACGCAGCAGTGCCTCACCCTGCGGGTGTCTGCAGGGGGCTGCAGGCACCGGCAAGGTGAGGCGCAGCCACGCGCCTCACCCCGCGGGTGTCTGCGG
>ML681972.1:22130099-22212244 GCA_007922195.1 Podocnemis expansa | reverse complement strand
CCCCCCCCCCCCACAGACACCCAGGGGGTGAGGCATGTGGCTGCGCCTCACCCCGCAGGTGCCTGCAGTCCCCCCCCCAAGCGAAATAGCATGTCCACAGTGGACATGCTATTTCACTCCCTTATTTCCAAGGCACCTTTTTTGTCTTTGGAAATAAGGTGTTTTGAAATAATCATTTATTTTGAAACAGCTTGTTTTGAAACAAGCCCTCTGTGTGTGAACATAGCCTAAGTGACTCTGCCATCACACAGGAAGTTATTTAGAAGTTTAAAGAAATGTGCTTGGTTTAGAGACAGTGGCTGGCAGCCTCAGGTTTATCGGTACAGGAAGGTTTAAGGAAGGATGGGGGGGCAGCCAACACGTCATAGTAAAAAGTTTCGAACACCACCAACTTCAAGCCATACGACGCTCCAATTTGGTGCTCAGCCAGTGGAGATTTCCTGTACAATGGCATCAGTTTGACCAGTTCCAAATCACAAGTGCTCAAGTAGTTAATCCTTTTAATTTCAACTGTAAAGCACATCTAATAGTTTTTCTAAGATCCCATTTTCATGTAATCAAATGATTACATGAAAGACAGATTTAAACAAAAGCCTTACTATTTTATCCGTATTTCCCTCCTCCATAGAGGCATACCTAGAAAATTTCCCTTTTAATATTCCTCTGACACAGAAGACTAAATAAAAACTTTCCTCCCAGTTTATGTTAAATTTAAATTTGCCTTCTAAGTTGCTCAGAACAAGCAAATGACACACTATCCTTCTACAAACATCTGTCATGCTAATTGTTAAAACAAACTATGTGGAATTAAGATAAAAGCACAAAAAGCTTCAGAAAGATTTAAGGTACACATGACTTTTGGGAGATCACAGGTATGTATTCAGAGAGTGTGAATGGTCATATTACCTACATGCTACACGGGTTTGCCTTCCACTAGTCAGTCTCTAATTTGATTGTGGACAAGGATTACTTTAGCACAGGAGGTACAGTGATTCCTGTGGACTCTATGGTGCTAGTAAAAGAGTGGAAGGGTGGAGAGGAAGAAACAGGTAGCCAGAATGGAAGATAGGGAGTAACTGCCCCTGGATACACAAGTGTTTGGCCTCATACTAGAGAGACATGGGTGAAGTAATATTTGAACCACCTTTCTGGTGGGAAAGACAAGCTTTCAAGTGACACAGAGCTCTACACAGCTCAAAAACTTCTTCCACCTGTATTACCTGACTCAGACTGTTTCTCTAATATTCTAGGACCAAAATGGTTACAACAGCACTGGCCTAATTCTCTAACATATGTATTTTTTTAAATATGCTGGTCAGCTACAAAGCCGCTCTCTGCAGCTCTCAGGGACTGAACAGTGGTAGGAATAACAAGGCTTTACAAAACAGATCTTAAGAAAAAAAGAGCGATAAAACGGCTTTCAGTACATCATTAAATATACTGTTTGGTTAACTTTACACATCACTAAGTTGCAACTTCAGTCATATAAAAATATTTGTTTATATTAAGTATTCTAGTATGAGAACAGAGAGCATTCAATAGTATCTATTAAAATATTATCATGATTCTCTTGCACTATATTTTCAGCAGCTTCCTAATTAGCGTGCAATACAAATGCTGTTTTGTTAATTACATTCATCTCCTACCTGTTGCATAAGGAAAGTAGTATTTTTCTCCTTCTGCTTGATGACTTTCAAGAAGCTCTGGAAAACATGGGCAAGTACATCTAGGCTAGGGTTGCCAGCAGAGAGCAAGTTTAATTCTAGCATACAGATTTCAGGGTATATTAATTCCCCTTGACTGATGTTTTCCATTAGGTCACTGGAGTAACTTGAAGAGCTAGTACATCTTGCTTGTCTTTTAGTGTCTGCTCCTGAAACAACAAGAAACTTGTTGATAATTTGCAGGGTTTTTTAAATTGAATTAGTTATTGTTAGTCTTGGTTTTGAGATTACCCCTATTTAAAGCAAAGATAAATCCGCCGCTTACAATAAGACACTATACCACACAGCAACAGACAAAAATCAAATTTCAATTTTCATTAATACACTACAGATTAAATAGTTATAAAATATAAATATTTACATTGTATGCTTAATTTGAAAAATTTCTTCTAACAAGAAAATAGAATAATGGATGTGCATATTAACAGAAAAGTTAGAGTACACAAAAAATTAAGAAGCTCAGATGAGGAAATACTTTACAAAGGTAGGTATATCAAAAAAAAATGAAATATCAAGCACAGATTTATAAAAAGCCATGACTTACTCATGAACTTATCTGGAGAAGAGGTTTCTTTTAAACCACTCTCAATAACACACTTCAGAGAGAATGACTCAACAGTACTTCAGAGCAAAATTTGACAGAAGTCAAAAAAGATTGATGAATAAAACATTTTCCCATAAAATTAAGATAAAATAGATGTGAACTGTTACCCTCCCCTGCGATAAAAGTTGTTTCATACAACAAAAATAAGCTAAAAACTGAAATCTGTTAGGCCTCTGCAAGCCATTCCACTTTTGAATGTTGGGGAAAAGCCTAGTACTTCACATGAATCATATTGTAAAAGTTAGCCTACAAAACAGTCATAGATGGCCTCATCTAATCCTCATGTGAAGTCTGCATTTACCTTCATCCTTGCTTTCACTGTCATCTGGGTTACTTTCACTATCTGCTTCATAGCCTTCCTCTTCAGCAAAAAGTTTAAAACTACAGCACTGTGATTCTTCAGCTTCTTCAGAAAGGTCTTCAGGTTGGGACACAGATTCCTTTTCAGTATGACGCATCTGGGACAACCAGATTTTAAAAACTTAGAAACTTATAGGCAACATTTTCATTCACATAGCATCTTTCATTCAAACACTCAACTGCTATGAGCTCTTCCAGATCAAAATTCCTCCTGCTCATGAAAGTGGAAGTAACACCACAGCCCATAACAGCTACTGGGAAATACTCTCTCTACAAATAAGAGTCAGAACTTCACTTGGAGAATTTAAAAAAGAAAGGGAGGGAAGGGCATGGGGGTATTTTTAAAAATAAAGTAGTTTTTTTTTTAAATGATGAATGACAAAAACAGAAAAAAAAAAGTTCTTAAAAACATAGGAAAAGGATTCTGCCAAAGGATCCTCCCCCCCCCCCCCCCAATTTGACATTCTGGTAGCATTGACAGTTAAAAATGTAAAGGGGGCTGAGGGTAGAATAAGAAAATCTTGTTTACAGCTCATCTCTGTGACTCTGAACAAGTGCCTTCATTTTTCTCCTCCATCTCCCCATATCTTGCAAAGGGTCTTGCAGCCATGAGGACTGAAGTATCAATATAAATCAGTATCCCACACTGAAGACCTTCCTTAAAAATTGCTTCCCTCCACCACTCTTGGGGACGATGGGGGAAAAAGGGAATTAATCCTTGTAGTAGAGTGAAAAGTGACCCGAAACATAAATTTCAGCTCAATTCTTCCCGAATCAATGCTATAGTATATGCTTAGCTTGCTTATTTTTCCCCTTTATGTGTATGCACTTTTATTTATGATCTGAACGGTGAATAAAACAGGCATCCACTAACTTCAATGGTGTTTACATTTCACCAAGGAATAATGACTCCCTAAAAGCATTACTATCTGTAAACGAGCCTATGCATGCACACACTGATAATGTGACAATGTATGCATGTTTATTTATAATGAGTAGCACATACTGGACTGATCCAGCAAAATCTTTACACATTGAGTAATTGCCTCCTCCCAGATTGTGCGTGTGCTTAGTCAGAGTGTTAATATTGTTGCTTACCAACTCAGTTTTCTCTTCAGGATGATCCAGATCTGCAGAATAATTTCCCAATGCAACTCGAAGCAGCGAATCAAACAGAGGTTTTGCCAAGTCTGTTTCAATTGCTCTTGACTGAGCAAGCTGGTCCCGCATTTCAAGTAATATGTCTTCCAGGGACACATTCTAAATGAAGAGAACAAAACATCCATAATGTTTGATGTTATTCCCTTTTCGGCTAAAAGAAACAAAAAAAAAAATCATACTATGTTCAATTCCATCAGTTCTACAAAGACTACTGTCTTCTAATGTATTTTTAGCTTCCCCTGTCCACCAGCAATCTCTAATCTAAATGAACTTAATTCCCATGCTATTTACATACTCAATCCCTTCCCAACCATTTGAAAGAGTATGAAAATTCTTGTTACTAGCTGTCACCCAATAAATCAAATAATCTTCATGTTGCTAAAATTTAGGCAACTCGTTATTTCCCAATTGACAGTACAATGCTAATACAAATCAAGTTTTTAGACCACCACCCATTTCTTCCCCCTACCCCTTTTGCAGGTTCAATGGGCTTTTCATATATTGCTCCTCACACCAACCATTCCCCACTTCACTGATTAAAAAAATTAGGCAGAGGCCAAGAAAGTTGCCCTAGTCCATAAAACAAGCAAAAAAAAAAAAAAAAAAAAAAAAAAAGAGAGAGACAGACCTGATGTGCAAGTTCTTCGACTTCCAGTTTCACCCCAAACCTCAATTATGTTGGTTTTATAATGTGTTACCAGGTAAAACCCTAAAATATTGGATAAACCATAATCTGTGGCACTGTGAAGATCCATAGCTAATTGAACAACAATACTGGATTTAAGTAATGCAATTTTTCCATCTTTCTTCTAGGAATTCTTCTGTGCAGCTTCTTCCCCCCATGCTCCTCTCAGTTATTATGCTTTGTTCACAACTTTCCCATCAGTACTCCCTTCATTGCTTCAACCACTATAAACTTAAAGTTGTTATAGTTGATTTTACTCTATAGCTTTAACAGTCTTCAGTCTTTGCAAGAAACACTTCACTCATCTTCAGAGCCACCACTGTTGCAATTTTTAGTCACTGGGTCTCTCTCATTGTCTGCAACACATCCACCCACTTTAGACAGCCTCCTCGGGCCACAGTTGGGTTTTAATTTATTTATTTTTTAAGTGCTATACAAAAAAATGGTACCATATTAGCATAGGATCAAAAGCACTCCCTTTGACCACTTCTAAAATGAGTTTTCACTGTATTACTGGCAAACACAGTCCTGCATTTGCACCTTTAGGAACTTTATGTAAATAATATATTACCTGATGAAGCAACTCCACTTCCACTCTCTGTTGGGGATTACTTGTGCTATGTAGACAAATAGTCAGCAAAGCTTCCAAGAGTCTTACACTCTGAAGTGACCACTCATTCTCTTGCCTTACAGACTTCATTTCCTCAAGCTCAGCAATAGCAGCAACCGAAGTTTGTTCCATTCTCAAAGAATGGTCGTAGGAGACACATTCAGACACCAGTTGTCCAGGAGCATCAAGATTTTCATCAAGACCATCAAACTCTGATTGTGTCAGCTGCTTCTTCATAGTCAAGTGACATGAATCTTCTTCGAGAACAGGTTCAGTAGGAGGACTACTATTTAAATATTTATAATTTTCACTTGAAGTTCTCTTTCTTTCTTGCTCTTTTTTATTTTTGTCAAGTTTCTGAATAATCATGATTATTAATGTATGACAAACTTCAAAACCACCAAGTCTATGGAATTGTCTCTGAAAAACCGGGCTGCACAAATAGATCCAACGACACATGGACCAAATGTCTGCTGCCCTGTAGATATGTTCTGGGGAAGGTAAAGTAAGGCTTTCCAGTGACAGACATGGTAGCTTGTGACTCAAAGGTTCACTAGCTGTGCTATCATAGCCTGACGTATCTTCAGACTCATTAGCTGAATCACGATCACAATCTGCTTCCTTGCTTACACACAAAAAAGCCACACAGAGAAATAAGTTTATCAAATTGACATGAACATCTTGATTGACAAACTTCTTCTTCTTTGGATAAGCTTCTCGAAGCCCTGCATAAAACTTGGACAGGCTTTGAGGAACATCGGAAATCATCTGTTGGCTATGAAGAGATGTCACTAGATCTAAAATGGACTCCTTTTGTTCATCATCTATACCCTCTAGCCCTGGCATTGCTTGGTCTTTCTGCTGATCTTCAAGGCAAAATATCAGAGTTTCAAATACTTTCAGAGAATGACTTCTTAAAGAATCTAGGTAATTCAGTTCTGTCATTTGATTCACTCCATTACAGCTTAAGAACAAATTTTGTATTATCCTGTGGAAGAAAGCACACAAATACTTCACTAGTATATAAGCTGGACATAAACAGGACTTTTTAGATTCTTCATCTCAGAGACATTAGAAGAAGCTTGTTTTACTAGGATTCAAGAAGAACATTATTTTTACAGTAAAATGTATACCCAAGCATTACATATTATGGTTATAAATAAAGTTAGATTGTTTGACCTAAGGAAAACTTTGGCCCCAATTTCTTACCCATTAACTGCTCTATTCAGACTTACTGATTAGAATCTAAGGAGTAGATCTTTTTTCATTACTCTGGAGTCCCGAGTAAGGATAATCCATTTGACAGTGGCAGAAAAGCCACACAATCTTACTTCTCAAATGGGGAACGCATAATGGCAGACCACTATCAACACATTTCTTGTGTATTAGGAAGGACATGCTGTTTAGGTCCACAATATGCACATAAACTAATCTCTGCAGTTCAATTTGCTCAAAGTCCGTCATTGCCTTTATGCTGTACCTATACCTTAGCCCATGGCGCTCTTCTCAAAAACCAATGTTTAGAATTAGCAAACGTATAAAATGAAGAATAGTTTTGTAACGTGTAGCTGTCCTTCCTTCTGTTATTCACCAGAAAGGACAAATTTCCTTTGAATACAACAATTTAAAAACATTACGTAGCCATACATACAAGTCAGTTCTGGATGCAAAACAGAACCAGTCTATAACAGTAGCTACAGGTGATAGACTGAGGGTTCCTTGCAGTTTTTAAGGTTGCAGACAGACCACAGTCCTTTGCAGAAAAGGAAGGGTTTTTACATTTCTAGCATGGTTTTACACTTTATACTTACATATAACAGTATCTTTTTCTGGATTTTTCTAGAATCTTTAATACTTCACATTTTGCAAGTACTACCATTATATATTTTTAAAAATTAGAATGAAGACTTTTTATAAGAGATTAAAAACAAAAAGTATGAAGCAACAGGGAAGCAGTTCCTTGCCATTTTGGAATTATAAAGCACCCTATTCTAAACTACAAACAAGTGTTTGTTAGAATTATGGTTCTTTTAAGGCACCTGAAATAGTAGAAGTTAGACTGCAAAGAATAAAATCTTAGTTCCTTCACAAAATAGCACATAAATCTATTCAATACCACTGAGAAACTTCTGCCTGAGGAATAACTAGTGCAGAACAGGTTTGTACATTGCATTCTGGGTAAAGGTTTCACACACTTAAGTTTTAAAGTGTAGATACCATCATCCCAAATCCATGGCCTTCTGAGATTTATGAATCTAGTAGCAAGAGTTATATAAAGGTCTCAAATGTAAATATTCACATGGCCCCCACCACCTTCATTTCCAAGTGTGCGCTGCTACCCAGCCTCAAATTTGTTACATTTTACTCAAGTGATTAATGAACAAACTTTTCTGTTGTTTACAGCTACAGTTTTCCCATAAATAAATACAAAATTAACAAACCTGGATTTAAATAACGACGGTAGCATCTGTAAATAAATTTGAAGTACCTCTTGAGGCAAACATCGGCCATGACAGCTGGATACGTGATTGCATGCTGCAGTAATACCTAGGTGTTGAGAGTGATGCACTAACTCAACCCCTCTCTGGAGCACTGGGTTATATATATAGTTGTACAGCTTCCATTGAACCACCACATTTCCCTTTTGGATTAAATGGCAAATGTGGCTTGCTATCTGAATGCTGCGTAGTTTGTCTTCTTCAAAAGCAAAGTCCTGGTAAGCCTCCAAAGCATCCCACTTCAGCAACATGTCTTCAGATCTACTACTAGGCAAAATCCCTTCAAATCTATAAGGAGGACTTGAAAAACTTGATGCAAGACCAATATCAGTTGAATTGCTTTGCAAAGTGTCTTCTAGCTCAGCAAGCTGATCACAGTCAATAGTACAAATGTTGCAGGCTGCCTGCATAACTTTTTGAGAAACTTCAGCTCCACCCAATTGATCCAATATAAACTTATTAAGGATGCTCAATATGTGCTGTTGAAAGTTTTTTAACACTGGTAACTTGGAAGCATGAAGTAACGGAGCAATTACAGACTTCGGGTCCATACAACAGCATATTCCTACATTATGAATACCTGATAGAATCTGAGCACAGGTGCTGCTCAAAGAAACTTGCTGCAGCAAGTGGAAGCACTGATGAGCGCAAACAGCAATGCAACAGCACCGTTCCGGATAATGAAACTCTCCATCTACTATGTCCTCAAAGGGGTTTCGGGAAGCCTGGTTTTTAAAAGCAGAAACCGGAAGACCAGAGAGATCTCTGTGGTGATGCATGAAGTGAGAATACTCGCATCGTCTATGCCGCTTTCTCATACACATTGACTGATGAACCTGTTCCGATTTCACTTTTTTGATGGTACTGATTATTTTCATAATGCTGCTGATTAAGGCTTTTAGATGTTCAGAGGCTTCAGTAGTTATTTCCTCATCCCTTGCAACCAGCCATTCCATCTGAAGTACTGTCATTTCAAATAGTTTAAATCCCTGGTGTTGTATAAACTCATGTACCAAATCAATAGCATGACTAAAATAAAATGGATTGGAGACTGAACTCTGAAGACAACAGATTAGAATCTGCAAGACACCTTCTAGAACCTCAGGTAACAGAAGAGCTCTGTGGTGATATCTGGAGAATATGAACTCACCCTGAACTTCTTGTAGTGTTCTCTTTTGTCTTGGAGCAAAAGAATCAGACTGCTTTTCCAAACACGTTCTAATTTTTAAAGCTGCTCTAAGTAAGTCTGTTAGATTTTTTTTCAAGTTGTCAGGCATAGTTTCAGCATTGCTAATATCTATGGACATAAGACGTAGCACTGTTCTAAAGAGCATCCTTTGAACCAGAGCAACAGGTTCTTCTGTCCAGCCTGCAGAAACCACTACACTTTCTGCAGCACTGCAACAGTCTCCAAATCCTGATAAGAATTCTGTTAAAGCAGGCACTACAGTGCCTGCAAGTGCAGAACTGTGATTCAAGGTAATATCAAATTTACATACTTTTTCCAACAATGACAACAAGATGTGACACAAGTCAAATGGAGAATTGTCCATACTGCTGGCAACTGCTGCTGGAGCAGAGTCATTTAAAATTTCCGATTTTGACTGTTGTGCTGGAATGATCTGTCTGGAATTTTCTATACTTACGACGTCAGGATTAAAATTTCGTACCACTTCTGCTATTTGGGAATCACCTGTACCTGCAAGGTAGTTGTCCCTAGATGGATATGTTACAAAAGGCTGTAGGATTTGGGACCGTCTACGTTTAATCATTATGGTAGTCTTGTCGTCTGAATTGCCTTCTGAATCTGAAGAGGATAACTGCGATTTTCTTGCTTCCCTCACAGAATACCGATGGGTGGTTTTGCATGGACGCCTAGTTTTTCGAGATGAGGAACTTAGTTTTACAGGAGTCTGAAAGAACGGATGAGTATTTCCTTCTAAACTTAATTTTTCCTGCGTACATCTTGGAGAACTTGAATGTTTCTCTTTGGTCAAGCATATGTCAACTGTGAAGGGTAGTTTAAAATCTGTTGAAAGAAAAATTAGCACATACATACATCAAGTAATATGATAAAACTTGTATTAAATACATATGGCATTAAACGTATTGTAGCACTTTATAATTTGAACATATACATCTTTGGGATACATACATACTTAGTGTCGCTGAAGGTTTTTCATGGGACATGCTTTGCTTTTATTCACGATTCAAACACCTCTAGTATAATTAAACTCACATTTATCACAGCACCACCACCCCCAAAAAATAGCTACTTGCTTATTTTCAGAACAGGACCATACCAACTTTAATTTCTTCCTATTCATTACCAGGATCTGGACATCAAATTTTCTATGTTTTTTTCATTGAACAGGAGCATTTCGTTTTCCTTGCCCAGATCAACAGACTAGGTTTTTGAAACAGAAAAAATTATATTCTGTAAAATGTGGTTTAGATACCCCTCTTACTTGTTAAATTCCCATACCTCAAAAAGGAGCCCACTGATCTGCTACACTCTGGCTATAACACAAGAAGAATACAGCCAAAAAACATTAAAGCTGATAAAGAGCTATTCAGACCTCTTACCTTTTACTGTTCTAATGAACTGACTATGATAGGTTTTCATATAAGTAAATTACTCCCTTGTAAAAGCAAACAGAAAAATAAGCACTTATCATATACCACTATACATGTTCACAGCACTGTGTAAAAGTAGTTTAGTGTACACAACGTATGCATGGCATACAAGTCTTATTTCTTAAACAAATGCAGATCAGGCATACACAGTGAAGAATTTTACTCAATGCAACCCAGAAGACCAGTGGCTAAGCTGAAGTGTAAACTCAATGCTACCCAATTCCCAACCGTGTTCTTGAGAGCATACAGTACACTGATCTCTTCAAAGAGATGTTAAAAAAAATGTTTAGTAATGGACAAACTAAAAAGTTTATATTTACGACAATGTAAGTCTTGTTGAATTAAGTCTCTGGAACTTAAACTCTTTCACTCCTACAAAAAAAAAAACATCCCTAAAAATAGCTCTGAATAAACATAAATATGTTATAACTTGGTTAAAGTTGAATTTCAAGAGATCCAATATGTGCCAAAGTTGCTTTTGATGCGGGAAGCAGGGGAGTGGAAATCACAGCCACTTATAACGAGCTGAATGCCCCCATAATGAGGTCAAGATTGATATCCAATTATATAATATATTACTAGCAATATTTGGAGAACATTCAATGACAGAATATTTCTTTTTTCCTTATATCATGGATATGAAATTTAAGACATCTTAGGGGTTCAAGAGAGGATTGAAGATAGTTACAAAGGTGGTAAAATTAGCATTTTTTAAATAGCCTGTATGTCTGGACCCACATTATATTGAATAGCTAGGAACAGACATATAGGAGGTCTTGACATGAGAAAGTTGTACACATTTTTCAGCAGAGATGCAGCTGGATTCATGTTACCAATGGTATAACTCTAGTACAGAGCAGCTGCAGAGATTTTTACGCCCTATTTAGAGCTCTGGGAATTAGATGAAATGGTAGCAAACAAAAAGCAGCAGCCTATCCCCAGTCTATCTTAGAGTTTAAACCATTCGTAGTACCACTGCACCTGCACCACTGTTTAAAAACAAGAAAGCAGTTCTCCTTGATCTTCATTCTTTATAAAAAGCACAAGTCTGGTGCTTGATAAGGATCCTTAAAATAAAGTGCAAAAAAGCATATTTCATGCAGCAGAGAGCAGTACTTAACTGGTAAGAATGAAAACGTATCACAATAAGGATTAGAAAAAAAAATTTACACAGAAATGCAGCCCAATAACCCCCAATGAGAGAAATCTTTCAACTTTACTACACTAGTAATGCAGCTAGGGATTCAGCTGGGAAATGACAAAAATACTTTATAAGCTGTACATGAACACGTCTGAAATGTAAATTTAAAAAAGTGGTATGGGTTACGAATGTCATAGAAAATTAGGCAAAAATCACAGAACAGCCATGGTAAAAAAAACAAACAAAATCATGGTATGGTCAGAGCCACAAAAAACAGGTAACTAAAAAAAGTATTACAAAATGTAATATTTACACTGCACAGTCCAGCCTCAGGCATACCCTAGAGCCAGCAGCAACACTCAGCCAGGAGACTCCCCTGCCTGCCAGCCCTGCAATTGGATATTGCTTCCTGGATCCCAGTGCTAGAACAGTTCCACTTCTGCATATGATGGGTGGCTCAGCATACACAGAAGTGGGAAAGTCACAGGGTGGAAGCTGAAAAGGGTGCATTTCACAGGAATCAGAAAAGTCATAGAAGGTCACTGGAAAAATCAGAGTTTCTGTGACCTCCATGACTTTGATCGCTTTTATTTTAACCCTGATAAAGCTGCTAATTTATCACATGACCACAAGGAGGCCTGTTTTTTGAGTCATCCTAACTGAAAATGCAACTGAATTTAGCTGCCCAAGATGTGCAGTTAGTTTTACAAAGACTATCAGACTTGCTCTATAAGAATTATGAATCTATATATGGTACCAAGACTTAGCCGACCAAGGACTGACAATATAAAAGAATGCGGAGACAGCTCTAAGATATTTTAGGATTACTGAAGACAAGCAAGTCCGTTCCCTCAAACATTTTGCTGCTCTGCAATTACCTCAATCTTCCTCTACTGGGAGAAAACATACGATGAGCTGAAAAAAGGAAATCACCAGCTTGAAATGTTAGAGACTCAGTACATAATGAAGTTCCTCATTACACATGGTTTTGAATCCAAGATTTTTCTGTTTAAACCCTCAACACACACATTAGTACAAATACATAACTTTTGCTATGATTCTGACAGCATAATATGATGAAAACATACCTATCGCTTTTTCTTCTCGGACAGGTATTTTCCACACCAGTGGTAGAAGTGAAAGCAGGAGAGTCAGAAGTTCTTCTCGACATGTCAACTCCTATATTGGAAAGAAGGTATTTTTAAAACTTCACATCTTGTTTTACAGCAAATAGCTGGACTCTTCCATCTCCCATAGATTTCCTAATGCAAATTTTGTTAAACATTCAATTCCCTACATCCTCAAAACCTACACTTGAGAAATAACTCTGGAGAAAAAAAAAAGTGTTTTAATCATAAGCCACAGCAAATCAGAAAACATTACAAGTATTTAGCACATCTTAGCAACTGTGCCTATAAATATCAAACATGTCCAAATGCATCCTGTTGAAATAATTCCTCACCTAAGGGGGAGAAAAAACATTAAGTGAAAATTGAAAGCAAATAATTTCTACTGATCTGAATGGAGATATGAATCCATAAGAAAAGAAACCAGGTATCTCTGTAGTTGCAAGTCACACTGTGCCCCCCCCCCGTCTCCTTTTGAAATACTATATGTATTGTTTTACCACATTCAAAAAGGATTCCTTCTTCTGGGAAAAGCTGCAAGTTACACTTTAAAGGAAAAAGTTATCTATAGCAAGGCATATGGAAGAAGCAAATTCTACAGAGGTAAAATAAAAGTTCACTTACCTGTAATTTTATCTCCCTGAAATTGTCATTCCTGCAGAAATTCTAGAACTCTTAACACTTAAAGAATTTTGAGGCCAGGGAGTAGCAGGATAGAGCATGAACAAAACTCCTCACTTGCCCTCATACACTACTCTCTAGCAGGATGCGAAATTCTTAAGAGCTGAGGGTTTTTCATTGGTCTCTACGCTAATGAACTCAAGTCCCAAGACTGAGTAAACCAACTACTAAAATTTTCAAGGAAAAGCAAGTTTCTCAGAAGTCTCAAGAAGTTGTGAATATCAGCTTTCAAACATGCTGTATTGTTCTTTGGACCCAGCTAGACTGATCAATAAATTAAAAATAATAATATATTGCTCTTATAAAACATACATCTTAAAGCACTTTACAAAACAGTGATCAGTATCATCACTCCCATTTCATAGATGGGAAAGTGAGGCACAGACACTGACTAATTTGCTACCACTTTATAAGGAGAAGAAAGTTATGCCACAAAATGGACAAAGACGACATTAACTTCATCTGCCATCAGAACGTCGCATTTATAAAGATAAATATATGGATTCCATTACTGTATACATTACTTAATAATCTTCATATATTCATCTTTATAACACCATTGCAGTGTGTGCCTATGAAAAGACCAGCAGCTTGTCTACACTGGGGGTAGACTAATTCGATTAAAAAAAAAAAAAAAAAACACACACACACACACACACACACACACACACACAGCAAGGAGTTGTGTGGCACTTTAAGACTAACATTTATTTTTTGCATGAGCTTTTGTGGGAGAAGATTGTAGGCTCCTGAATTACAGAAAACAAAGGCAAGTGAACACAGCAAATTGCTAGCTCGGGGTCTTGCATCCCCACTGCTCACATTACTTTCTGAAATGCGTAGCACTATAGGCAATAGGCACAGGGGTTTCTAGGGAGGCAGTCATACTCTGCTCAACTCCCCTGCCCCCTCTTCTCTTAAGGAAAAATATAGCCAGAAAAGCTTTTCTTGATGTTTCTTCACCACAGGCACGAACAGACCAGCATAATGCTCATGCAGGGAAAGGAACTAAATGAAAACTTTCCGAGGCTGCAGGCAAGGGAGGAGCTATGTTGCTATGGTATAGCAGACAGGAAAAACCAGAAAAGCTGCTCTAGAAACACAGAGCTAAAATTAGATCTGTAGATTTCAACCTCACCTGCAGGTGTGGTGTTAGCAGATTGCACTACGGCTCTTTTTTTTTTTTTTAATTTACTGCTCTGAAAGAGGAGAAAGAGGCTGCAGAAGCTCG
Source organism: Podocnemis expansa (assembly GCA_007922195.1). Taxonomy (NCBI): domain Eukaryota; kingdom Metazoa; phylum Chordata; order Testudines; family Podocnemididae; genus Podocnemis; species Podocnemis expansa. Next base: position 22,197,785 of record ML681972.1, on the reverse strand, counting down.
AGGTAAACAGCATTATGTCTAACTTCACTGTCTGTGTGAACCAGGGCTACCATTTACTACAACATAACCAATCCTTACCTAGGTTTTATGGTATCGTATGACAAACAACTAAATTTAAAATCAGTCAGCTACTTAGAACTATTTGAGAGAAACCTTAGTTAAGTCCATACATTTTAGACTGTCACACAGAAGAGCAGATTACCTGGAACTGGAGGTTCTCTGAGAAGTATAGCTCCTATCTGTAGTCCTTGGGTTGGGGGCGGGGGGCAGTCTACATATGAACCCCATGCATGGAATTGGAAAATATGAAAGTAGTGTCCATTGGTTCCAGCATACATCCTGACTCCACCTGTGCTTCTATCCAGCAATAAAAGGGTGGGCTGGACCACCAGTGTCTCCATTTCCTTTTCCAACATTAATTTGAGTGACTCTACCTTCTTTCTTCTCTGCTGCAAAAGGGGTACAGGCAGCAGTTTAGCCAAAAATGGTATTCAAAGGGAAGGTCTTTGATGGTGTTTTGGACTTCCACAGGGAAAACCAGAAGCATGAAGCTAGGACACATCATGAAAGCTGTAGCAATGACCCTAGGAGGACATCACAGAAGCATCTACCGCAGACCAAAGGGCAGTTGTGGCTTAGGTTTTGTCCATGAGGGCTAGGAAGTAGGCACAATCTGGTGTGGCAAATTTTTAAAAAGCTTACCATAATTTAGAAAGTCATTTTAACCAATAAATTAGCTATCCTGAACTGCAAGTTACAGGGAGAGATAGATGACTTTCTGCCCCAGGAGATCAAGATACTTCCCCCTTCCTTTTCTCCAGAAGTGGACTGCTTCACCATATCTGCAGCAGCCTAGAGTCTGGACAACCAGCAAATTCAGAGCAGGATGGAAGAAGAGAAATTCTGACCCTTTCAGTCAGGATGTAGTAATGTTATTCTGCTCCTCCAGGAGTGTGCAACATGTGAGGGGAGCATCCCACATAGCTCTAGCTGCCTCTAATATGGCATTGTTAATTGGGAGCACTGTTCTTTCAGGTTTTGAGGTATGTAGGATATCCAGGAGCTTATACTGCAATTTGCAAACCCAAACTCTCCTCCTGTGAGACATGACACTCTCCTGCAACTCTCCACAGAAGCTCTGGGAATTGATGAAAATCATCTGGGGAAGAGGGAGATGATACAGTCACTACTTCACTTGATGAAGAGGAAGGGGACCTTCCAGCAGAAGTGCCTGGACCTAAAGGCAAGATTCTTCTTCCATCAATGGGTCAGTGATCCTGCTTCATGGAGAAGGTGGTGATTTTTTTGTGAATTAGATAGGCTCTAAAGGGAGAATACTGAGGACAGTTAAGCCCAATCTGGCCAGTAAACTGGATCCGCTGAAGGTTGTAGAAGTCCCCTTGTCACAGGATGCTAAAGACTCTGAGGCAGCAACTGTTCCCATGGCTATGCATGTTGCTGATGTTGCACAAGAGTGGTGCAGAAGGGGTAGTTCTTTTCCTGAGTCAGATTCCTCAGAAGAGGAGAAAGTGGACTCTAGCTTTAGCAGTAGTATCACTGGGGCCAATGGAACAGAGTCTAGTATTTGTGAGAAGGGTGAAAGAGTCCATACCCTAAGCACATCTTGCGGAGGGACACAACCTCTCTGGAAGTGGAAGTGCCCTCATGGAGTGGACCCTGGGTCCAATAAGGCAAAGACCTCTTGGAGTTCAGGCTCAGATTTCAATCTTCATAGTGTGAGGGGCACCATTTCCTTGACAGACAATAGCACCAGCACTGAGGACTTGCCCAGTGTTGACTTATTTTGGGCCTTATGGGGTGCCAGTGATGGCAGAACTGGCAGTTCAACACCAGTCACCACTGGATCCCACAGTTTCTGGGTCTTCCTCTGACTGCAGGACTTGGGACAAGCTCCATTCCACAGAGCTGTGTAAATGAAGTGATCGTCCATTCTCTTGGACTTGGAAGAGGACTTCTAAGCAGGGGGTGAAGTCCTCCTTGATGCTTCCAAATGTCCCAACTAGGCCCCACTGTAGGGTCAATAGGTGTAGGGACACCTGAAATTGACACTGCAGCAGGAGGAGGGGTGCTCCTCAATGAATCAGGCCAATATACAGGGAGATCCAAAAGGTGGTCTCATGACTATCTCCATGAGAAATTTTCAGAGACAAAGAGCTGGGCCTTTTCAGGTTCTGCTGCGGAAGGATTGGCAAAGACTGCATCTAGCCCAACATGAGGCCATACAGGCAACACTGAGTGTCAAATCACTGATAAAGAAGGAATGTGGACAGGAAGTACAGATTATGAAGCCCAAAATGCAAAGCATAGTCCGAGGGGGTTGAGTAAGAGGGCATGCACCAGCCAAGAAACTCCCAATTCTATTCTAAAACTAATGTTAAAAACTAAACTAACTTAAACTAGGAAAGAAATCTAGCAAAATTGTTGATAAAACTGGTAATTAAATGGCAGCTGTGATCTTTTCACAGTGCCTCAGAGATAAAGATACTGAAAGGGCTGACCTGGACCATGCAGCAGTGAGAAGGAAATAGACAGTGTCAGTCCTCCAGGCCCATACTGTCTTGGATAGAAACACAATGCCAGTCAGGGTGCGCACGCAGACCAACGGACACTACTTTCCAATTCTCCAGCTCCAGGGACAGACATAATTCTCAGTGGAATACAACAGGGTCTAGCTCTCAAAGAAAAGGAGTCCTATTTCTCTTTCCCACAAGTTAGCATTGCTGTCATGTAATACTGAAATATTTCGATATTTCAGACAGTTATTATGGCTGTGGGAGCTTACCTCATCACTCAAGAAAATGAATCTCTGCCTCAAATCCTTAGCAATACATTTTTTTTCCTTTTTAATAAACAGAGTTTTAACATGAAAGGAATGAACAGCAACTTTCAGCTCAATGTGAACTGAAGTACCTCTGTTTAATAAATTCAAAATAAATATATGTGAAAAAGTAACTATTTATGCAGGAACTTTACATAATGTAACCAAAATTTCAACTGAAATCAAGAGAAGAGGAACCTACATACAGCACCATTGGTAAAACACACATTTAATGCCCAACTACAGCTAATGTTTTCTCCGATTATTGTGAAATCATGTATCTCAGCTACACCTTTGAAATTCTGCTCATTGATGCATGTGTATGTGTGTGTCCACCCTTATAGTAGAATTGTATATTATCAAATGAAAACTATGTCAGAACAGAGGTCTTTGGAATGTTCATGGTACATGGTCATTATTGTTATAATAGTATGTTGGTTGCAATTTCATGTGTATAGTTATGAGACTGCACTATGTAATAGCCACAAAAAATGTGTCCTTACATCTTGAAACAGGTTCAGGCAAAAAAAAAAAACTCTCCAGGAGTAGAGGGGAAGTTCACATCTCCCCAAGACAGGTATAGATAAACCTAGGTCAGCCTTCCCTGGCATGAACAGAGGATCAATTGGACTCTCAAGGGAGTCGCTTCCCCTCCCTCGGTCAGTCTGGAACCATGAGGAGGTAAATGATTACTGACTCAGGACATGGAGACTATATGAAGACATTGTCACTGGGGGGGGGGGGGTGCCACACGAATCTTCATGCATCCCTCGTGGTGATTTGAGTTTGAGACCCCTGGTTTAGAATGTGTTTTGTTTCTTTCCATCAATCTAACTTTAAGGCTTTACCTTTAATCACTTAAGATCCTTTTGTTGTTTGTTTGCTCTACCTAAAGCAGTGTGCTTTGTTTGGAGTGTGTTGGAGACTTCATTGGGAATAACAAAACTGGGGCATATTAATTTCTCTGTTAAACTGACAATGGTATATGGTCCCAATCCTGCAGTCTGATCTGTTAGCACAGACCCCAGCACACCTCCATGCCAGTGGATCTAAGACCTATAACAGTATCTCTTCATTTGCCACTGAAATGTAGACCTGTCTGAAGTGGAATGGGAAAGATGTGTTAATAGTTTACACCACAGTTTCAGATCATAAGGACTGACAACTGAAATAAGGAGAACAAATTATCTGAACTGGAATTCAGTTAGGGCATCTATTTTTACCAAAATAAACCCCATGGGATCCTGCAATCTCTTAAAACAAGTATCCCAAATGATTTCAACAGAGATAGTCCCTACTATTGGAACAGACAACACAGAAAAAAAAAATTATGTTTAAAGAGTGAACTGTAGCACTGAATACCAAAAGCCACACCACATATTTGTTTGCATGAAGAGTTGGTTGCTCACCTGTGTAACTCTGTTCCTCGAGATGTGTGTCCTGTGATGCTCCACTTAAGGTGCTGCAGCGTCCAGGCACCAGCTAACAGGAGTTTTCCAAGCAGATGTACAGCAGGCTGCGCTCGCACCGAATGAGCATGCAACACCCTCCGAGCAGTTCAGCACGAGCGCGCCCACTGCCCCCCTCAGTTCCCTTTTTAGCAGGTTAGCATCTGTGAAGAGAAAGGACAAGAGAAGAGGAAAGGAGGGTGGTGGAGCATCACGGGACACACATCTCGAAGAACAGAATTACACAGGTGAGCAACCAACTCTTCTTCTTCGAGTGATGTCCCGTGCTGCTCCACTTAAGGTGACTATGTAGCAGTTACGCAGGAAGGTGGTGGGATATCCTGCCTGAAAACAAGATTTCGCGACCCACTGTCGTATCTCTCGCTGCCACTAGGTCCAAAGCATAATGAATGTGTGTGGATTAGACCACATCGCTGCTCTACAAATGTCTTGAACGTGAACAATGTGTAAGAAGGCCATGGTTGCTGCCATGCCTCTAGTGGCATGAGAACGAATGCCTGGCAGAGGTTGGCGGTTCGTGATAGTGTAGGATGTATGAATGCAGTCTCTTATCCATTTTGAAAGTCTGATTGGAAATGGGTTCCCCTTTTTGTCATTCTGCAAACAATACGAAGAGTTTGATTTCCTAAAAGGAGCTGTTCGATCAATATAAAGGGCAAGCGCCCTCCTCACATCAAGGGTATGTAATGAAGCTTGCAACGATGAAGTATGGGGTTTTGGGAAGAATGTAGGAAGATGAATGGGCTGATTAACATGAAAAGTCGAGACTATCTTAGGCAAGAAGCCAGGGTACAAGTGGAGTGATACTTTGTTTATGAAAATCATTATGGGGGGGTGTCGCAGCGTAAAGCGTTCAGTTTACCCACTCTCCTTGCCGATGTGATGGCCACTAAGAAGGAAACCTTCATGGAGAGGTAGTATAGAGAACAGGTCTCAAGCGGCTCAAATGGTGACTTCGTGAACGCTGTAAGGGCAAGGTTGAGGTTCCATGGGGTTGCTATAGGACGAAGAGGCAGAAAAAGTGTTCTTCAAGCCTGTTAGGAACCTTTTAATTATGGGACGAGCAAAAAGTGATGAATTGCTCGTAGGGTGGAATGCTGATATCGCAGATAGGTGAACTCTTAGTGAACTATTAGAAAGAGGCAAAATGTTTTAGGTGGAGGAGATAGTCCAATATCTGAGGTATGGTAGTTTGGTCAGGATGGAGGTCATTAGCTACACACCATGTGGTAAATCGTCGCCACTTGTACGAGTATGAACTTCTAGTGGATGATTTTCTGCTATTGAGTAGAATGTCCTTGACCTGGTGGGAACAGGTGTCCTCACCTACCCGGAACCAATTAGATACCACGCCGTGAGGTGTAGCCTGGAGATGACCAGGTGATGCGCTGGAGTATTTGAATGGTATAAGAGATCCTTTATTAGTGGGAGACATATCGGTCTGTGTACTGAGAGACTGAGTAAGTGTGGGAACCAGAATTGGCGCGGCCATGCCGGAGCGATTAATATCACTGATGCACGGTCGTGTTTGATTTTCTGGATGACCCTGGATATTAAAAGGATCGGTGGAAAAGCATACAAAAGATGCCTCGCCCAGCTGATCAGGAAGGCATCCCCCAAAGTTCATGGTTCGTTCTGAGCCCTGGAGCAAAAGTTTGGACACTTTGTATTTGCTGCCATTGCGAAAAGGTTGATTGCTGGATGTCCCCATCTGTGAAAAATCACACGTAGGACAGAGTCATTGAGCTGCCATTCATGTGTTACAGGAAACAATCTGCTGAGGGCGTCTGCAGTGATGTTCCGCACACCTGGCAGGTACACCGCAGAAATGTGAACCTGGTTGTGAATGCACCACATCCAGAGCTTGACCGCCTCTGCACAAAGGGAAGGGGACCTGGCCCCGCCTTGGCAGTTTACATAGTAGACACATGCCATATTGTCTGACATGATGGTAACGGCTTTTCTGGAAATGGCATGGAGAAAGTGACTGCAGGCATTTCTGATGGCTCTGAGCTCTAAGACATTTATGTGGAAGGATGCCTCTAGACGGGACCATCTTCCTTATGCCGCTAGGTGGGCCATGTGAGCTCCCCAGCCTGTTAGGGAAGCATCTGTTATATGTTCTGGCTGCGGTTGCACAAATGGTACACCTATCGAAAGATTTCGTAGATCCTTCACCATAGCAGCGATGCCTTGACTGTGTTGGGAACGATCACAGTCTTCTGAAGTGGGTGGAACTGTGGTCTGTAGAACGTGGCTAACCAAGCCTGTTGGTTGCACATATGTAGTCGTGCATTGGGGACAACTGTTGTGCATGCTGCCATATGGTCTAGAAGTTTCAACAGTGCTCGCACAGTGACTAATGGAGCAGTAAGAATAAGATCGATCAGCTCGCGGATCATTAATTGGCGCATCTGAGGTAAGTATGCTCAGGAGGTCTTTGAATCTAACACAGCACCTATGAACTCTATGGATTGAGTTGGAGTCATGAGTGACTTTTCTACATTTATTTTCAGTCTGAGCTGAAGACAAAAGAGTTGTTGTAACCTGCAAAGCCTGAAGGCAGAGATCGTACGAGGTGGCCACGATCAGGCAATCGTCCAGGTACAGATAAATCTTACTGTGAACGTGGAGGTAAGATATGGCCACTGCTAGGACTCTGAAGAAGGTGCGGGGTGCGGTAGATAGGCCGAAGGGAAGAACTTTGTATTGGAAGTGTTGGTTGCTGGCGATAAATCTCAGCAAACGCCTGTGGGAAGGATGGATTGTTATATGAAAATAAGCATCTTTAAAGTTGAGGGCTGAAAACCAATCACCTTCGTGCAGCAAGGGAATAATAGTATTAAGAATAACCATTTTGAATTTGTCACGTTTAACAAATTTGTTCAGAGGTCTTAGGTCGAGTCTTGGTCTACAGCCGCCTGACTTTTTACATACAACAAGATAGCGTGAATAAAACCCTGACCAATGAAAATGTGAGGGTACTGGTTCAATAGCTCCCAGTTGTAGTACATGTTTAATTTCCTGCTGAAGAGCTTGTATGTGAGAGGTGTCCCTAAAAAGGGACGGGGAAGGAAGGGGGGGGGGGGAGAGAGATACAAATGGGATAGAGTAACCAAACTGTATTATTTCCAAGAACCATTGATCAGTGGTAATACTCAACCAGACTGAAGAATAGTGGGCTAACCGAAACTCAAAAGATGATGGTGATTGGTGTATATTGCTCGAAGGTGGGGAATGATCAGACCCTCGACCAACACATCAGAAATGAGGCTTTGTTTGAGGAGGTTGAGATGTCGAAGTAGAGGAGGCGTGCTGAGGCCTCTGTTTGCGCCTATAAAACCTAGTTTTAGACCTGCATTGCTGGTCAAACAGCTTAACATCTGATATGGATGAATATTGAGGTTGATATCGGCGCTGAAAAGGTTGCAACCGAATGTTAGATCGTCTACTATATGGAGGAAAAAATACCAAGGGTGCGTGAGGTAGCCCTGGAGTCTTTCATTGAATGTAATACCTCATCCGTTTTGGAAGAAAATAATTGATTTTTCTCAAAGGGTAAATCTTAAATTTTATTGTGCAGCTCCCTGGGTAGACCAGCTGTGTGAAGCCAGGACGCACGGTGAAGGACCACTGCAGCAGCTGTCAAACGTGCTGCTGTATCAGCTGCGTCCAGTGACATCTGGAGGAAGGTACGTGCTGTTAGGCGGCCCTGCACAATTAGGGTCTTAAAGTGCTCTTTTTTAGGGTCTGGCATGTCTGAGGTAAGTTTAGATAATTTTTCAAATATGTTATAATTGTAATTGGACAAGAGTGCTGCATAATTAGTCAGTCTAATAAGCAGGGTGGAAGATGAATATACTCTTTTCCCTGAAGTGTCCACCTGCTTCCAGCCTTTATCAGAGGGAGTGGCTTTAAACGCAGGCTGCTTACTTCAATGATTAGCAGCATCTATTACCAATGAGTTAGAACTAGGGTGAGAAAAAAGAAACTCCACTTCCTTAGGAGGAATGTAATATTTCCTTTCATCTCGTTTGTTAGTCAGAGAAACTGTAGCCGGAATTTGCCATATCAAATTGGCTGGCTCCATAATTGCCTCGTTCATGGGGATCGCGATCTTGGCAGGAGTTGATGAGTGTAATTTTTTAAGTAATTTATGCTGGGATTCAGCAACCTCCAGAAGAGGGATATCAAGGTCCTGTGCCACTCTTTTAAACAGTTCGTTAAATTGTTTAGAGTTGTCCAGAGGGTTGATTGGGCATTGAATAAATATTTCCTCCTGCAGTTGAAAAGTTGCCAGGGAGTGATGAATGGAGTCATTAGACTTAATTGTTTCAATTGAATGAGCTCACTGCGGTGAGGTGATAAAGCTATTAACACACTCAGCAGGGGAGGTGTGCTTGTTCTTGTGGGAGGCTTTGTTTGGCAATCCGGCTGGAGGAGACAATGACCCTGTGTCATGGTGAGAGTGAGAATGACTGGATGAGAGTGAGTATCTGGATGAGCACCTTGAGTGATGATGGTGCTTGTGCCTGTCTGAAGCATAGCTGTGAGACGGAGTGAGTGAACGGCAGCAACTGTGATGTGAAGAGTAATTAGATGAATAGTGCGATGTCGTACAGGATTTATGCCAGCAACTGGAGCATCCTGATAAAGACAAGCCGGGTGATAGGGAAGACCGATGACTATGGCAGGGGCTGGGAGAGATGTAATGGGTTTTACATGAGCATTTTCGAGGAGGTGAACCCCGTTCATGAGGCGGGTTCACTGCCTGTGGTGCCGGTAGAGCTGGCTTTGAAATTGAGAGGCATGTCACAATCACCGGAACAGCCGGCACCGACGGTGCAGGCATGCCATCGCTGTGTGGCTGCGGTGCAGCATTTGCCGGCGCCAGCGGAGCCAATGATTTATGGTTAGTATGCGGAACTGAACCCGGTTGCTTAGCGGACCTCGGTTCCAATCCAGCGCCAAGCATGCAGTGCTTGCTCATTTGTGGCAGCTTGTACCGGCTCCGCTTGGAGGCGCGGGAAGAGACAGACCGCGAATCACCCGAGGATCCTGTAGCCTCTGGGGTGTTCAGGTTTGAAGGTTTACTGGTAGGTGAGCACCCTTTCTTAGACATGGAGCTCACGTCCTTCTGAGATGACTCATCCGACTTTGGTTCAGAGCTGGTTGGCGCCAGCGGGCAAAGCGACTTCTCCATGAGCAATATTTTCAAGCGAAGCTCTCTATCTTTTTTCGCTCTGGAGCTGAGATTAGCGCAGTGCTTGCACTTCTGAGGGACATGTTCTTCCCCCAGGCATCTAATACATAGTGCATGACCATCTGACATCAGCATGGCTTCATGACACTGCGAGCACTTCTTAAAACCGGGTGATACCGGCACGTCTGTGAAGCATGGCTGAACTCACACGCCGCTTCTTCTGGGTTTTTTTTGTATATTCAGGAAGAGGTAAGTAAAACTAATGAAATGGTGACAGAAACATGTCTTTTTGCAGCAGGGATCCAGAAGATGTGAAAATGAAGGGAGACCCGAGAAGACCGTGAGCTGTGGCGGACAGTTAAGAAGAACTGAGGAGCAGTGGTCACGCTCGCGCTGAACCGCTCGGAGGGCTTTGCGTGCTTATTCAGCGCGAGTGCAGCCTGCTGTACCTCTGCTTGGAAAACTCCCGTTAGCTGGTGCCCGGACGCTGCAGCACCTTAAGTGGAGCAGCACGGGACATCACTCGAAGCAGCAGCATTCTTATCACACAAAAAATATTCAGTAATTTTGTTTATTTTTCTCCATCTCCTATATTTACAGGCTAAATATTGTTATACAATTAAGAAGAAATTAATGACTCATAACTAAATGAAAAAAATCAACAGGATTTCAAAGCAACCTGAGTCAACATTAATTCTCTGCATTCCAGGGGAGAATTTCACAGGAAATGTTTTTCTATTGTAGACTACTCATCAAAACCTCCAGTTACTTAATTTACCTTTCCACAGATAAAATATAGTACCTTCTATTTAGCAAAGATCACTGGGCTATCTCCTACTCAAAAATACAGACCAGACCAGAAATATAGCAGACTATTCCAATATATAAAATTATATACAAATCTCCAAATTAAATTAGTCATATTAAGCCATCACAAATAGTTGTATTGAACATGTATTCCCTTTCAGTATTTGTGTTTCTTATTTTATTGCAAGTCAAACTGCATTTGATACAAATTTTTAAAACCCCACATCCCAGATTCATATAATGAGATGAAAAATCTCATCTTCAATTTAAATTCCAAGCTATCATGGCTACAGAGAAAAACTGGAGAGCTTAAACCCAAAAGAGCTCAGATACCATAAAAAGCAGGGGTCAGCAAACTTTGCCACCCCTATGACAGCCCTGCCCAACACACCCCCAGCAGGTGCCAGTGCAGGGCCAATAGTGGGAGGCCTCTGGGGAATGGCACTAACCCTCGCCAGTGGGCGGGCAGCCTCCAGGGGCCGGCACTCACCCCCACCAGTGGGTGGACAGCCTCTGGGGGCTGGCCAGTGCCGGCTCCTGCCCCCGCCAGCAGTCGGATTCCGGCTCTCGAGTCAGAGCCAGCAGTGCGTGGACCGACTCACCCTGTCGCCCCTTAGCCCTGCCTAGCAGATGGAGGGCCCAACAAGAGGCCAGGAGCCACACACCACAGTTTCTTTGTCCCTGCTGGCCACACTTCCCAGAGGAGAAGCACAGCCAGCACGGACCTTAAACCACGGCACATGGCTCTTGCCGGCCGTGCAGCGCTGGGAGAGCGGAGCCAGCAGGGAGCCTCAGCAGCACTGCGTGCTGCTCAGGCTCAGCCCTGGCACAAGTGCCGGGGATTGCTGACCCCTGCCATAAAGCAAACAAATCCAAATATATTAGTTCTTTATAACATTCAGGTTCTTAAGCTTCTCTTCAAAATGTCTGAGTAAGTGGGACTTTCTCCCATGAAAGCTCATGAGATAAATAATTTTGTTAGTCTTTTAAAGTGTCACAGGACTCTGTTTGTTTTGTTAAGCTCTTCTCATGATTTTTTTTTTTTTTTAAGGCCTTATGCTGCATTTTTCTACAGGACAAATCTCTAATTCAGCAAACAAACAAACTAGTCAGTCTGGCACGAAACATAACGTGAAATGGAGGCATGCATCTTATTGCCTGAGCAATGACATGAGGGCAGCTCCAGAATCTCCTACAGCACATAACTAAATAATCCATAAAGGTAAGCACAACTGTGCACCCTGGGTTATGGTCTAAATGATTTTTCTGTCCATTCAAACCAGACTTGTACATCTTTAGGCCAGGCCAATTACACCATGCAATGGTTCTTTATGGACGTTCATAACCTATTCTTCATGAGCACTAGGAAACATGATATATAGCATCATGCATGTCCACACACATGCAGCATGTTTAACATGGCTCAATGGAGGTGGGAGACAGAGACTTCCCTTGCAGCAAGCAAACAAGCACCTGGAGGAGACAAAGATCTGCTAATTGAGGTGGTTTGAACAGACACAGGAATCACCTGTGCCCAGAAAAGGGAGGAGTCAAGTAGGTTTGGAGACAAAAGATAGACATTAGGAAGGAGCAGGAGTTTTTTGCCCGGAAATCTCCATCTTGAAATAGCTTCAAGCAAGATCTGGGCTCTGCCTGGCTTCAGGCAGACTCTGGCTGTACAAACATCTGACAGCTTAACATCTTGAGCATAAACCTGGACTAAGAGATCAATTTACATGGAAATATTAAGTTAGCATGTGTGTGTTGCCTTTTATTTCCTTGTGGGCTCTCCTAACTCATATATATTGTGATTCTGGCAAGACTGGCCATATTCTCACTAATAATTATAATCTGATCAATAAAATAGTAGCTGTTTTATCTAAAGCTGTATGACTTTTAGAGGCTATCAGTGAAGAAGGCTAGGCACCATCCCTTTCTTTGTTAAATGGACTGACTTGAATGTCTGGTGGCTGGGAGTGGGCCCCAATCTCTGAAGACAGTGGCTCCCACAGTGGTGTCTGGGTACCTGCTGGGGGACTACCCCTTGAGTAGCCAGAGAGTATAACCCTACTGCTTGGGACTGATTACATGCCAGAGGCCTGAGTGGACTGATTCAGGAGTGAGCGATCACTTGGCAAAACAAGGGCAAATGAAGGTTCAGAAGTGGGAAGCGGGGGGGGGGGGGTCACAGTGGCACACCAGACTGGATCTGGGGAGCAGACTCTCACATACCATGGAACTATTTGAATAATTTCTTTCCTCTCCATTCATTCCTCCCCTCATAGCAGGAAAACTTGTGTCACAGTGGAGAGCTTGTCACCCAGGCTCTCTGTAAACCTGCCCTCACTCCCCTTGCTGCACAAGAGACTTGGATAGAACTGCAGTCTGTTCAGATGGTGCATGCACACCACTCATCCTGCCCATCCTTTAGCACAACTGCCAACAATTGCCACGTCCATCTGCAGCAGCAAAGAAGGGGGCTGTATTTGACTTCATATAAATAACTACTACAATTAGCAACATGCAACAGTTTAAGTAAGGGGGAGCATGTTTGCTTTTCCTTGACTGATGGAATCATTACTGTGTGGCATGAAAGCTAATGTACAGACCAATTTGCTGCATAAACTTGTACAGAAAAAAAATAAGTAAAAAGAAAATGGAACTCACTCATTGTCAATATAAAAGCAAAAGTAAAATAGTCAGTAAAGGTTGCCAATAAATAGACCAATAATAGAATCAGTTATCAGCTCTGAATCAAAGCTAGCCCCTATCCTTTGAAAGTTAATCTCCTACTTCATACACCAACTACTGCAACTGGGCCTTCAATAAGGCTTGGGTAATCTGGCTTTATGGTCACCACTAGTTTGGCTCCATCAATGCCAGCTGTTTAAAAAGGAGCATGCATTTATCTATTTGTCCTTTCTCCAGTTTTCTGGGAAGAATGGAAAGAAAGCTGCTGCCATTAACAGTAAGAGGTTACTATCTTTCACACTTCATTTTTTATCACATTCATGCAAAACAAGAATGCAAGAAAGTAGTGTAGAAGGTCAAAGGAAAAATACCAACCAAAAAGCCAATCAAAGATGCACATCTTGCCACAAACATATTTTCTTCAAAACACTATACTCTTGGAGCAATTCTGCACCACTGTGCATGTGCCAAATTCATGTCCCCTACAGATTTTTCTCCCCTCTGAAGAAAATGCTGCTGGAGAGGCACTGCAATTCACCCACCAAGAGCTGCTATGACACTAGAATAGAGAGCAGTTGGCTCAGTGGCCATAGCAACTAGCAGCCAGTAGAAAGGAGGAGAGACTGTGTTCCTCAGAGCCCTGGCCATGGAAGCAGGTGAGAAAGCATGGGATTTGGGTGACAGAGCAGGGCACACCAGAGTAGGGCTGCTAGGAGGAGTCAGACTGGGTTTCAGAAGGGCCAGAGGGGGAACCCAAGGGCTGAATGGGAGCCTGTAGGGGCAGCTGGGCCTGAATCAGTGGGACAGGATAGGGGTCAGCCAGGGCCCACATGGGAGAGGATCGCCAACAATCTCTGCCCCCCAGAAAGCTTGCTCCATACTTCTCCTACGCACACCCAACAAACTTTCAGATTCATTCTCAGGCTCCTTCCCAGCAATTATTTCCCTCTCCCCCAACATCCCCCTAAACCCTCTCTTGGTCAAGCCTTTGCAGTGGGGAACAGGACATATGTTTCTGTATTGTAGTTTAAGTGAATTATTACTCAAAGTTCTTTATTAATATGCCTACTAAGGAATCTATTTGTAAAATTCATTTCCTGAATCTTTTGTCTGGGTTGTTACAGACATACTTGCTGACGGGTATTTGATAATAAATTCAAATTGGCATGACTTATTTTGACAAATAAAAATATTCAGAATTATAAAATAGGGTACAAAGTTTAATTTTTTGCCACAGAATTCCTTGAGGAAAACTGCAATAAAATACAAGTCTCTCAAAACTATGAAAACCTATTACCTGATCAATGATAGAATTGAGTGTGGTAAGCAAAGTAAATCCACGACCTTGAACAAGGTATTGTCCAAGTGCTGCCATGTGAGTTTCCTCCTCTTCCTCCTCCCTGGCCTCCACCCTTTGGACCACAGCATTGCAGAGGCAATTGACATCCGTCAAAAATTCACGTGCCAGCGAGTTACTGCTACTGCTCATGTCTGAGCTGCAATGCAGAAAAAAAAAATGAAGTGTATTAAATTGCATCCTTAAAATGATGCAATTGTTTAGAATAATCAGAAGCTACTAAAATGTAAAGGAAGTTGACTAAGTCAGAGGAAAGTTCAGGTTTCCCACGATGCAAGATTTTTTTTAACTGTCTAATAAATATTATGAATTCAAACAATGTATCTCTTACACTCTAAAATACATATGCATACTGTACATATAGGCCATGGTTTTTCAAAGACTAAGGGAGCTAAGTGCCCAAATCCTACTGAATTTCAAAAGGATTTGAGTATCTAGCTTCCTCCCATGACATGAAACAGTTATGTTAACCAGAGAAATACTGGGTGCACAAGAATACACAAAATGTGAAGAGGCTGTAGTAGTAACTGCCAGGAGCTGTACTGCATATAAAAGATAAGATACATAAACCAAAAATAAATTAAAAAAAGAATAAGATACAAGGTCAGTAAGAGATCAGACCCACTTTCCTCCCTTCACTACAACAAATAGAAGGAAAGGATCAGTAGGGCTGCTTAACCCTGTTTTTAAAATAATTGTATTAGTGTTGCTGAAATGAAGAAAACCCCTGTGCAACCATTATGTGAAAGATGGATCTTCTTAAAATCATTTTTAAAACAGAAGACTACAATAATTGTGTGTTTAAGAAGTTATCAGGTACATAAAACCTTGTCACGTGAAAGCTGAGATAACTATTTCTTTCACTGAAAGTTATAATTTGCATGAACAGCTTTTCATTACAGTAATAAAACTGTACCCTTAAACAAAACTGTAGGTGTACAATGTCAGACGTCTTGACATAAAGTGCCTTGATTAGGGTTACCTCCTCCATAACCAAACACTATCAGAATGAGGGGCTGGCAGGGTGATTAAAAAGACACATGGAAAAGCACTAGAGTTCAAAACCAATCACTGCAACTTATGGTACAGGTGAGAGCTAAGAGTGCTACAAAAGCTAAGCTTTCCACCCTACACAGGGGAAGAGAGGAAGAGATAGACTGTTTCATGATCAGAAAGAGACTTAAGGGTCACAAAAAGAAAAATGTGAAGATGTCAAGAGACTTAAGGAAGGGGAGTGAGAAAGACAAACACAGATGAAAACAAATGTAAGTGATGTTTGGTGGGGATGGAAGACCTGTACACAAAAATCACAGTAGAAGCAAAGCAAACAGTTTTATTGTAGTGGTGAATGTAGCCTTGAGCTAGTGAGGCCTTTGAAGTGCATGCATAACTTTAAGCATTAACAGCCACACTGACTTCAATAACACTATGCATGTGCTTAAAAGTTAAGCATGCTGTTAAGTACTTTGATACATCAGAGCTTATTTGTGGTTTTCAGTCATCACTCCAACATATGATAGAACTTATAGTTAAGAGAAACTCAGAAACAAACTCCTTCTTGTAAGAATTTTTTATCTCCCCTATTTGACAGATGGAGTTGAGAAGCGAGTTTTGCCTCCACACACAAAATGAACAAACATTAGAAGCATCAATCCTTAGTTGTTGCCAACTAAACAAAAGCTGAAATAAAAATGCTATGCACACCTGTAACATTGTGGAAATAAATATTCCTGGTATGTAAAGTAAAGTAAATTTTAACCGCTACTTACCAGGGTTTTTTTTGTTTGTTTGTTTTGTTTTAAATACAGTTTAACACATTGATCTTCTTCTTAAGTGAAAAACAAATCAATTCTCAGAATATTTCCTTGAAGTTTGACCTGTAAAACAGAAGAAATGTTTCTAAGTCACAATGTTCTCTTTTTAAAAAGTCTGTAATAAACTTTTAATAACTTCAGAATTAGAAAATAGCATAAGTGAAGTGATTCATCAACTTATGAAAGTAGCGAAAAAAATTCTTAAGTCTTGTTTTATGTTAGGACTGTGGATTGACAATGTAGAGCTTTATAATTCCGGTAAACATGAAATAAAGGCTACGCCTATAAAAGTTTATAGTATCAACACTACTGTAATTCAAATATTTCAAGGCAAATTGTTGACAGTCATGTTTTTCTTCACAAGTGATTCCAAAATTTACAGAGTGAGCACTCTTTGTATGATATACATTACTTTCTGAGAATTAACACCTGGAAATACAAGTGAGAATCAGACATTAAACATAGTGAACTATGTAGACAAATATAAAGGCTTCAAATGCAGGGACAGGTGAAAGAACTCACAGAACTAAATGCGAAAGACAGAAGCCCCTTATTTGGGTTCTGCCACAATACAAAAGGGTATCCAACATCTAGGCGCTTAAATATAGGAAATGAAAGGAATTTATGAGTGTAGGAAGGATAGTTAAATCAAAATCTTCACCAGGCTGACAATCATTGTTACAATATAACTGCCAAAGTGAGCGAGACAATACCCTAAATAAGCTTTCTTTCTGAAATGTTTATTCATCATTTTTTCCCCCACTTTTATCATTTTTGTAAACCACTAATGTTAGGTACATTTAGACAGGTACCTACACCCTAATAAAATAAAATTGGTTTTGTTCTAGCCTTTAAATTAGAATATTGATTTTATTACTGTAACGGCATCTGGAATGGCTCACTACCATGAGTGCCAACCTCAATGTAGATGACCAAAATCAGAGCAGAAATCCCAAGCTGGTTGAATGTTCTATCATTAGATTTAACCAACCCTGTAACTAATGTGAAGTCTTAAAGCACTATCACTATCTTACCATGGAGTCAGACAGACAGACCCACTGGGCATTACAGTCTATTGTGCCAGCCAAGCAAGATGAACTATGTGATAGATGGTCACCTTACACTCACAGTTCAGGTAACTGCCAGTGATTCCCAAACTCTACCACATCATACAACACTGGTATAAAATGCCACCATCTGCAGTACCAACACCAATGTTTTATCAGAGTATGTATGAAAGACATCTTAAAACCTAAGTATTATTAAAACAAATTGTATTAAAAGCAGAGTTTTGTATGTAAGAATTTGTACTCTTGCAAAACATTAATAAATGCATTATGTACTTACTTCACCTGAGATGGCAGATGGAAACAATTCTTTACAAGAATTCTGCAGTTTACTCTTTACTAATGGTGGCAAACTCGCCACCATCAGATCAGTTCTTTGGGAATGATTGAGTGGGATGCAGAGACCTGCTACATTGATCTGGAAATCGACATAATAAATCCACTCCTAAAAAAAGGAGACACAATGAGGGGACATTTCTCAGTGGTGCAACATAATAGGGACTCCACGTTCATTAGAATTCATGAAGTTGACAGGAGATGAGCAAGAGTCTACAAAGCTTGTGCATCTCCCTTTGACAGCTGCTGAATTTCATGGTAAGTGTAGACCATCCCTCAAGTAGTAGCCAGATCTATAACATTTGGGGATGGCCCGCGTACTCCTGGTGGTATGTATGCCACAGTTTGGGACCCAATGCATCCGTAAGACATTTGTACTCAGATTTCAAATCAAAGAGTGACTCTAGCAACCTTGTAAGTAATAAACTAGTCAAAGATTAACTAAGAAATGTAAGACACGTTTACAAGGTTAAAGCAACACATGCACACACTAAGTTACAGTATTAGATTTAAAGAGATTGTATAAATTATAATAAAGAGCTTTATATGCCCTTTAGGGCTGATGCATGGCAATCAGCATAGGGGTCTCTTAGTTTTGTTTAAGAATCTTTGCCCCTCAGAGCCCAGACAGCATAAAGAGACCAAGTATCTCCTTGGCAGAGACTTTTTTAAAATCTGCTTAACCCCAGATTCCAAGCTCATGGGATAAGTACAGGCACAGCCCTCCCCGCCCCCGCCCCCGCCCCTTCGCGGAGAAAGTTAGGAATGCAATCAACAAGACTTCAGTCCTTCAATGCTACACTTTGCCTTAATTAATGCTTCTTTTCCCATTTGGGGACCTCCACAATACAGAGATTTATAATGCAAACATCAGTTATAACCTTATGTCATGGGATACAAAAACAAGGATTAATACATGCAGTGTGCTACAAGTAGTCCATAAAGTATAAACAGTAAGCATCTCTCTAATATCTATTATAACTATACTAAAAGCACATAAGATGGACACATTTCTAACTAAGCATTTGTCACTGTTTTGTAATAGCCTGGGCCTTGGCAAGAACAGCCACTTGGTCTGCCTGCATCACGATTACATCAGACATGTCCCTCAAAACAATATCAAACACTACCATAACTTCATTATAGACAAGTTTTATGGAATGCAGACAGTAGCATGAATTAAAAGCTCTAACAGCAGCAAGGAGATCAGAGAAAAATAGCCAAGTAGCTTTCTGTAGTAATGCCTTCTGATACTTTCCTACTGCTCAGCAAGACAAATAAAGTGCTTTTTAAGACTGACAATGAATGATCTCTCACTGCAATACCATAGGTTAGCTGCATACAATGCATCAGGGGCATCACTACCCCAGGGAGGGACCCAGGGCATGGGCCGAGGCCCCGCCCTGCAGGCCCCACCCCCGGCCAGGCCCCACCCCCGGAAGCAGCCACAAGCGGCCAGGCCCCACATCTCTGGTCGGGGATGGGGCTGCCGTCGCCGTGGGTGGCCAAGCCCCAGATCCCCCGCCATGGCCGCACCCCAGATCCCCCACCCCGATTGGGCCGGAGACTGGGAGAGGGCTGGCCCCGCCAGATCCGGGGCACATGCCCCAGGTGCCCAGCACCAGCGACACCCCTGCAATGCATGCTACTACACCACACACATACTGTATATTATTAGACACCTTCTCTTCCTCTTGCTGATGATAGCATTGATACTACTCCCTGACTGACATTTCCTTTTATTCTTAAGCAGCAAGCAAGCAAACTAACAAGATTAAGAAAAAATATGTATAGAGCACCAAGAAGCAACCTTGCAAATGTCCAATATCAAGATGTCATTTGAGGAACGTCAACATTGCCTGGGATCTTGTTGAATTGGCCCACAATCTGTCGAGGCAAGATCTGAGTTACCTCACAAGCTGTTGTAATGCAGCATGTTATCCATGTGAAAAATGTTTGTGAAGAGACTGCCTGCTGAGGTATTACCCATTCCAGGGAAAAACAGCAAGCACCATTTCACATTCAGCGTGCGAAATGGTGGGTTACTTACCAGTAACCATCCTTCTTTGAGATGGGCTGCTCGGATTCATTCAGTAATAGGTGTATACATGCCACAGTGCATGACTAGTCAGAAACCTTTTGACCTAACCTGTCAGGAAGGAGCTGGTGGCCACTGCTCCCCTTGCCACCCCATGGCTACATATGCGGCCACTGTCCAGCCCCTCCTCAGTCCCTAAGGGTCACCAACTCCGAGTTGTGGGGACAGTGGGAGGGTTGTGAATGAATCCAAGCAGCCCATCTTGAAGGACAGTTACTGGTAAGTAACCCTCCATTCTTCTTTGAGCGCTGCTCAGATACATTCAGTAATAGGTGACTGCTAGCCATGCTGATGGATGGTGGGTGGAGTTGGTTCTTTCCCGCCTTCAGCACTGCTACTCCCACAAGGACCACCGACCCAGGTAACAGAGGTCCATAAGGAGTACCTAAAGAATCAGTATAAGGACCATGACCCAGTAAGGAAAACCTGCAAGAAGAGTGGACTGACGTAAGGGGAGGATGAGGCCTATGTTACTCAAGTGCTCCCTGACCTCCAGACGCGAGGAGCAATGACATCCTAACATCACCTATCATAAGGCGTCAGGACAAAGACACAATTACCAAATCATGAATGGGAAGGCATCTTGAAATGTGAACCTGGACAGATAGCAGCCCGTATCTGCCAAGGCAAATGAGCCGGAGACATTCTCTGGCCTTAAGTCTATAGTAAGTATGTTAGCTGGCAATGAGGAATTAGTGTAACCCCAGAGAAAACTTGGTCTGTTAGTGGTGAAAACCTGAATCTGGAAGAGGCAAGAGGGAATAGAAGAATTGGGGGGGGGGGGGGGGAGAATCGGACCTTTGCTGGTCCGCCAAGGCAAATTGCAATTAAGCATTGAACGATGGGCAACCACCTATTAAGACACAACACCTTGGCAGCCGACCTAGATCAGCATATGAGACCAAGGGTACCCTCTTAAAGGGGCATGGTTAGGCACGGTTCGCCACAGGTGCCATGACAAGGAATTCAGAACCACAAAATTAAGGCGCCACCATATAAAACAGGGTCTAGGACATGTGACCCCCAAAACCATTTCCTGCAGTCCAGAACAACAGAATCATTACCAGTATTGCATCATCATTATATGCCAAAGGCTCAATCGTGTGGCCCCCAGGCCAACGCACCAGGCCTGGTGGTGAGCTGAATCTGGGACCCCTGGTGTGAGAGGCTGAATCTCCACCCCAGTGAGGGAGGAGAAAGATGACCTTAAGGTCCAGGTACAAGAGGCAAGGGGAGGTTAGCCCCATTAGTTAAAGATGGAGTGAGGGCATATCACCGTGGTAGGGTGCACCCTCATTGCCCCTCTTCACTTCTCCTCGGTTTTTGGGTTTTTTTGGGGCACAGCCAGTAGGGAGGGAAAGTAGGGAGACCATTTGCAAGGTCATGACCCTGACATGGGCAGCATACGCAAGCCAACATGGCATGTGATTGGGGCAGCTGTGTCACGATGGTGAATCTCTAGCTCTGGGAAAAGACTCTTGAAAGGTGGTAGAGTCCAGTAGAGTATCGGTTACCCCCTCCAGTAGGTACCCAGAGGAAAGGGCAGCAGCTGGGGTTACCGCAGCACCACAAGCACTTTAAGGATGAGAAGCCTGTTAAATAATGCCATGAAAGATGAGGAAGCCCCTGGAAAGGGGAAAAACACTGCTTGACCCAGATAAGGGTCAATGCCTTACAAATAGCTTACAAATGCCCCTCAAAATGGTCAACGGGCAGGTTGAATCATTTCCCTTACCACCTAATCTTATTTATTTGGAACAAGTGGCAACCGCCCCAGGCCTGAACAAAATGGGTGCCTGGCACCTAGCAGTCGTGAGCCACATGGGAGAAAAAAAGGGCATTCCAGACTGGAGAGGAGCGACCTTCACAGGACAGTGCAAATGGAATCACCGTGAGAAAAAAAGCTCCACATAACCTTCCAGCCCTGTCCCCGGCCGGGGATGTGGGGCCTGGCTGCCCACAGCAGCACAACAGCTTCTGTCCCTGGCCGGGGGCGGGGCCTGCGGGGCCGTTCCGAGAACTGTCGCTGAGGGCAGAAAAAAAATGGAACTGAGGAGGGGCCGGGCAGCAGCCACATATGTAGCCATGGGGTGTTGAGGAGGGCAGTGGCCACCAGCCCCTTCCTGACAGGTTAGGGCAAAAAGTTTCCGACCAATCATGCACTGCATCATGTATACGCCTATTACTGAATGAATCGGAGCAGAGCTCGAAGAAGAGCCATGATTCATCTAGGCTGGCATTCAATTTAGGGAAAAATCAGTAGTAAGAAAAACAGTTCTGATTGAAGTGAAAATATTTTGAACAAAAACTCTCGGTTTTGTTATAGAGCCACCTTATCATGGGGTAAAACGGGGAGAGCAACTGCATGTATGAGAGCTCTGCCATTAAGGCCTGCAGTTCACTTACTCTCCTAACAAGGAAGGCTGTCTTCTGGCAGAGCAGGAGCAAGACAAGCTTCTAGAGACTTAAATCAGAGGTCCATAAGGGCAATAAAACTAGTAATTAGGTCCCGTCAGAGAGCTGGCTCTTTGACAGGCAGGTGGAGACAAATGACTCCCCCATGGTAGTAAGATGCTAGAGTTCAAGAAAAGAGACTTCCCTTAATAAGTAGATGAAATGCCAAGATCACTGCCAACTGAACTCTCAATGAGCTGAGAGACGGGCCAGGAGGCTAAAGGCATAGCAGGTACACCCAAAATGTTGTGGATATGAACCAACCTCAGCAAGGCCTGGCCAGGTAAGGACCAAATTATAAATCAATTCCTTTTGCCCAAAACAGCCATCTTAGTAAAGGGCTTCTTACTATTAAGAAATACTTGCTCAACAGCCTCCACATATAGTTCCTCTTCATTCAGCTATGCAGCATTCCTGCTGTGAGGCGAAGAGTGCTGAGTGCAAGACACAAACACCTGACTGTGATGTTAGGTCAGCAGGCTGGGATAAGAGAGAAGAGGTATGGGAAGCAGGGTTGATACATGAAGTCTAAGAACCAATATGGTCTCTATCAAGCTGAAGCGATAAGAACCAGTTTGGTTTGATCCAACTTCAGTTTGAGAATGGTTTGTGGTATGATTTGGACCAAGAAAAGGCATACAGAAGAGCCAAATCCCAACTGAGGCGCAAGGCTCTGATCTAGGAGCTGTGACAAACGCATCTGAGAACAAATCTGACTACACTTCCTGTTATCTCCGGTCACAGATAGCTGATTGGAATGCCCCATTCTGCAAAGATAGGCCTTGATACACTAAGCTCCAGAAACCACTCGTGATTCAATAAAAAGTTCCCATAAACCTTGAACAGTCCATGTCGTCACACGCACTCCCCAACCAATTAAAGGAAGCATCAGTAACTATAGTCCTGGTCGGTGGGAAACAGGCAACTGAAGACCCTGGTGTATACAGAACTACCCACCACTGTAACAAGTCCACAATCACTGGAAGCAGTCAAACCAGCCTGTCAGGCCTGTCACCTCAGTGGGAACTTTCCACTGAATTATGAGTGGTCTCTGAAGTCTACTGTGTTGAGGCCCATCTTTGTAGATAGCTGATTGGAATGCCCCAATCTGTTTGTGACAAGAGACAAGAATCACAGTCCATTTTGCTCTCAAGAGGGTTTCAACCAGAGCTCCTAGATCAAAGCCTTGCACCTCAGTTGTGGTTTGGCTCTTCTGTACATCTTTTCCCCAAATCTCAATCATCCCACGAACCAAACTGGTCCTCATTGCTTCAGATTGACAGAGACTATACTGGCTCTCAGAATTAATCTGTCAATCCAAATGAGAACTTGGATGATAGACCATCTTCAGACACAAAGGCATAACCTCATACACTGGATAAAGTACATGCATGCAGCCATGCTGACTGATAACCAAAAGGTGTATATAGACCATAGTTAAGACTGAAACTGAAGAACCAGACTTAGGCCATAAACCATCATAGTTCACTCTGCAGAGGTGTTCACAATCTAACAAGGCCTCAATAAGCTCAATTCTTTAAAGTGGTGCTAGTATCAGTTTTCTACCTTGACAAAAAGCACACTGCTCTCTGCTGGTGTTCCCTTATACAGTATACACATGTAACTGAAAATTTCTGTATTTCTCAAAACAGCATATATACTTTTTCCTACACACAAGACGCAAGGTCCTCTGTGTGGTTTAGCACTATGTGTCACTCTCTTCAGGACACAGAACCCATTTTCTCACTGACTTCTATGCAAGGTCCTTTTATGGCAAGTTAGTATGGCATAACAAACATTTGCAATTGCATTTGTAAAAAAATGGCCAATGCTAACAAGCTGCGCTGCTTATGGAGTTGTCTGGTCAGGCTTCAAGGTCAGAAGGAGAATGTGATGAAGTACTACCTATGAAATAAGACAGAGAATGTTAGTTAAGAGCATTTGTTTCCTGTAGCTAACTTTAGTTATCACTAAAACTTGAAAGAAACTGTCTTAAAGCAGAAGCATTTCTAGAGGACTGTGCAAGTGTCTTACTGCATTTAGCAGGCTATAGCCAGCTTGTGGACGGGCAGAATGAACATATCAAAAAATCAATTTAAAGGGCTATCCAAAGAGAGGAGAAACAGGAAGTAATGACAACTACTTCCAACCACATGTTCAACATCTGTATCTTATCCACATTTCCTTTTTCACAAGTTTCAGTAAAGATACCAAGTAAAGTACCTTTAAGCTCAAAGATATAAACAGGTTTCCAGGCTTTCCTTTATAAAAACCCACAGGGCACACACCAGCAAATCTCACAGCAAAATTTGTATTTAAAAGACGACAGATGCAGAGTAAGCCATCTAATGCAAACAGAAAAAGAACTGTTTCATACACTGAGTAAATTCAGAGCGTAGGAAACCTGTCAGTCTCTACAGGATTTATATCTTTCATAATATTCTGTTACATAATTCACCACAGAACTATTGTAATTACCTAGCTTCAACTTCAAAACTGTTTAATCACTGCTGACATTTTATTCCAGAGTAAAGCCGCTAATGCATGTGAAGATGAGTCACCAGTAGCTGATAAACACCAGATTTCTTTAATACTGAACTCTGTTATTCATGTTAGAAAATATTTAGCTTTCAGTCTCATCATTTGATTCTATTATTTCTATTCATCAGAGAATTTTGTCATCTTTTCAGAGGAAGTGTTACCATAGCAATTTTTAATGAGACTGCACTTTATTCTTGGATTTGGATATGAAATGCTAGCTCTGTCATTTCAATAGAGAAAGGATTAGAATCACTCTACAGAATAGTAATACTTCTGCCACTTCAAAGGAGAAATACTACAAAGTGTATTTTTACCTTATTATATGTAATACAAGCATATTCTAATTAATTGCCCTACTTAATAAATTCCATCTCCTGAAATGTTACCTTTAAGTGAACTGTCACTTATCTTCACATTTATTTCAAGAAATAGGAAAAACTTCGTGCAAAAGGTGTTCTGCATAAGGACAAGAACAAATAAATACAGTAAGGCGAAGAGACTCAGTCTGGAGATATGGCAGTTATTAAGTGATATTTTTCCATTTAGTAGAGCCAGGACCAGAATGATCACCCACAGATGATGTGGGTGAAGATAGTGCACCACATCCTTTTCAAATTCAGCAATATCGCTCCTCCATCTGCTGCTGCGGCTCAGAACTTTACAGTCAAATCTACTTACTAGAAGTCATTGAACAAAAAAAGTTCTGATGAAAATATCATTTAAAGATGGCTTTTAGCAAACCAAAAAAAGTCTGTTGTGGAAAAAATTGATTGTTTCCAGTTCCACTGAAAACTTCAAAATTAAAAAAAATATACATCCATCCATTAAATTTAAGGACATTTTCGACATGTCCCATGAAAAGTAATCAATTTTTTAGCTTGCTGAACCAAGCAGAAATAAACTCTTCTACTTTCAAAAGTGAGATAATCATTTAGCCTACCCAGTGTAGCATATCACCAGTATACCTTCAGCATAAACAATGGTAATTCTATAGAAGAAACATCCACCTCCAGTTCAAGTGAATCATCAACAGAAGGTTAACCTGCTTGATGTCTCATTTTCCAATACCTGTGCATCTGCCTATGACAGCAATCCCGAACCTGTGGTCCACAGACCACTGGCAGTCCACAAGGCCACTGAAGGCGGATCCCCGGGCCCCACACTGCCTTGTGAGCAGAGCAGCATGGGGACCAGGCCTTCGGCAGCTGCAGGGGGAGACCGGAACCGGCCCTGGCCCCTCCGCTCAGCTGTTCCACCCTACCCCTAGGGCAGGGAACAGCTGGCCCGGGGGCAGATTGGGTTGGCCCAGAAGCCAGGCTCCACTCTTCTGCTCTGGGGGTGGGGAGGGCCAGCAGAGCGCAGCCCCCAAAATGGCCTGTCCCACCCTTGGCTCATGGGAGGGGTGGGAGTATGGGGTTAATCTCTGGGCTGGCTCACCTCACCCCTCCCCCAGTGGGGGGGGAGCCGATTGGCACTGAGCCCCACACCCCCTTAGCAATGGTCCTGTCTGCAGGTGAACAGGTACGGAAAAGTGTAGGTGGAGACCAGCTGCACGGGGCCAAAGAGGACAGCAACAGTGCGGTAACAGGCTTGTGGCTGAGGAGTGCACAGGGAAGGGGCATAGGGCTTAAGAGCCTCATGGCCAGGGAGTGCAGAGCCAGGGCGGACAGGGGCACGGTAAGGTGCTAGAGGCCACAGAGCGTAGGGCCATGGGAGGTGGGCAAGGCACATTAAGGAGTAAGAAGCTTGTGGCCAGGGACAGCACTGCAGCATGGGACAGAGGGAGGGCTAAGGGGCTTGAGACTGAGGAGTGCAGGGTGGTGATCTGTGAAAGCTTTTGATAGCAGCCTGTGTAAAGAAAAAGGTTGGGAACCACTGGGCCTATGATATTTAAGGAGCCTGAGTGACAATGTCTGCATCACTGGAATGACAGTTACATATTTAGATATCATCTACTAAACTAATTTGCTATGTGCATGCATGCATGAGTGTGTGATGTGAAGTGTACCATGTGACAGGCCATTGTGATGTCATGAGTGACTCAAACCACTGCTCCTTGCCCTCTCTTTGGAAGCAATCGGTTGAGTCAGCTCTGACATCACAAAGGCCTGTCACATGGTACACCCAGCCATGCTCTCTCTGCTGTCTCCTGCCCCAACACTGTTCACTATCCCCACCTCCACCTCCAGCCACCACCCATCCCTTCTCTGCCCCCATCTCCTTCCCATGCCCCCCTTCACCATCCTCGCACCTCCTCATGCCACATATTAATGTGTTAAAACAAAACCTACTATACTAAATTGCTATGAGCATGCATTTGTGATGTGAAGTGTAATGTGCACACCCACAAGGCAGGTTCCCTTTCAGTCCCCCAGTGGCACTGACTGCCCTGCACAGGTGCACATTACTGGCTGCTGCTGTGTGAGTGCAACGGGAGCAGGGAGATTTGGAGGGTCGGGGAGTAGTCCTGAGGGGGCACAAATCAAGCACAGGGGTCACCAGGGAAAGGCAAGCAAGGCAAGGCAAGACTGGGCTGAGCCAAGCAGGACAGAGAAGGCTGGCCATGGAGCTCAGGGTGAGTCTCTGCCATTGGCAAGGAGTCTCCCAGCCCCCCAGGCTGCAGGGCATAGCAGAGACAGAGAGACCCATTCCATCCCTCCACGTGGCTCCAATCCACTGGCCAGGGGCCTGGACTGGGTGTGGGATAGGTGGGCTGTGGCCAAGGGTCTGGGCACAGGAACTGTGACAGCACCCCCCACGCACAGGGCTCCAGGCTAGCATGCAGGGCAGGATCCCCAAGAGCCATGAATGACACTTGGACTGGGGTGGAGGGAACCACCCACCTCCATGCTGCCCAGGACCAGCCCCGGCTCCAGCTGTGAGACAACCACAGCTGACCTGATGAGCTCTGCTCCCCAACCCCAGCCCTGACTCATCCACCCACTGCGCCACCCTCTGCAGCACTGCTGCCTCACTCAGTCACACATGCCCATGCCAGCATGCTGCTACCCACCCCAACCAGCCATGGGTGCCCATGCCAAGCCTGGGCTCTGCCCCACAGCAGGGCTGCCTGTGCAAGGAAACCCCAGGCTTTGTCCTCCCACCCCCCCTTCACCCCCATCCCATTTCTGCTCCCCGTGCTCCTCCCAAACACCATCACCCAGCCCCACTTCTCTCAGCCCCCTTCCTCCCTCACCCCAGAACTCATTCTTCCTGCTGCAGCCACTCCAGTGGCTCTTCCTCCTGCACCCCAGCATTTGTTCCATTTCATCCTGCCCAGGCCCGCTTCTTCCTCACCTAGCACCCAACCTCTTCTCTGTACCCCTTTCATTCCTCGGTGCCCAGCCCCTCACTTCTTCCTCCCTCACCCCAGTGCCTGCTCCCAGCTCCTTCCAACTCCCCTTCTCACCCCAACTCTCGCACTCCTGTTCTGTGTCAGCTCCTCCTCTCCTCAACATCCACCCACCTCTCATCCCCCACTATTAATGGCACACCCCCTTTCTCCTCAGCACCCAGTCCTCCTTCTTCGTCCCTCACTCCTGACCCCTTGGACCACACCCCTCTTATTGCCCACCCTCCCCATAAATGACAAGAAAAATGAAAAACTATTTCATAAGTTCTCTTGATTCTTCCCCATCAGTTTTGATGGGTTACAGCTAGGGGGCTGCCCCCAGCCATCCCTTCAACACCCCCTCCTCCTGCCCCTGCTGCATTGTTCCTCATCCCCCACCCCACACTCCATGCCCCCACACTGCACCTTCACTTCTGCCACACACCCCTACCCCACCCTTCCTTATCCCACTAATCCATATGGTACTGAAAAGTAGTTGTACCCCACCTCCTGCCCCTTCTCTGCCTCCATCTGCTGCCCCTGCCCCAGCCCCCCACATCCTTGCCCCATGCAACCCTTCTCTGCACCATCTCTTGTCTATGTCTCCGTTCACCACCTCAAGCTCCTGCCACTGCCCCCCACCTGTTCTCTGCCCCCATCTGCTGCCCATGGCCCCCTTCACCACCCTGGCTTCAGCCCTCCCCTTCACTGCCCTCATCTCTTGCCTCTGCACCCAGCCACCCCTTCAACACCCCCCACCTCCTGCCCCTGCTTGTCATCGCTCCCTCCACATCCCATGCCTCATCTTCCCCCCCCACCCTGATCCCTTCAACTCAGCCATGCCCCCTACCCCATCCTTCCTTATTCCTCTGATGAATATGGTACTGACAAGTGGTTGCACCATCCCTTCTCTACCCCCATCTACCTCCCCTTCCCCCCCACAGCTTTCAGCTGTTCACAATATTTCATGCTGACTCTTCAGACAACTGTATGTGGAAACCATGATTTTTCCCCCCCACTCATTTTTGACATGTTGCAGCTAGTGTAGCAATAATTAATGAGGCTACCAAGTTAGCCTCTTTTTTAAAAAAACACTAAACAAAGACAAGTCTCATTTGACTAGAGCAGGGGTCTGCAACCTGCAGCTCCAGAGTCACATACAGCTCTTTGGCTGCTACCTTGAGGCTCTGGGCTCCAGGTCCCACCTCTGTCACCAGCAAACCCTGTGGGCAGCTCACTTTTGGCTCCAGCCCCTCCGGCCATACGGGGGCCCTGCAGGCAGCCTGCATCTGGCTACCCCCACCCCTGGGGCACCCTGCAAAGGAATTATTCCTGGTTCCAGGCTCCCCCCTGCCAGAGAACCCTGTGGTGGGTGCCTTGGTCCAGCTCCCACCACCATGAGGCTACATTCATTGCAGGTCTCATAACACTTGGCTATTGAAGGAATTTTTAAAACTGACTCTTCTCATCTTTTGTGTTGCCGACCCCTGGACTAAAGACTCAATTTTGAAAGATGCCAGTGAAGACAGCTATGCTTTAATAAAGCTTAACTTTCCACTTATGACTTTCCTGACATGTTTTATCATGTCTTCTGACTTTGCATGTTGTAAGGAACTATCCCATTATTCACAATAACTAGCACTACTAGCAGAATGTTCCTTAAGATTGTATATTAAATTATATGCATTTCCCCATTAACTTTGGGGAGGGGCGCATTTTCACGGGTCACCTTTGAAAGTTAATATTTACTAACGTTCACCACAGAGTATCTGAAGTCTACTGCAGTTAATTTCTGTTCCAAGCATTGGAAATACTGCAGTATCTCAGATACCAGTGAAATTTAATACATTTGTCAGGTTTGTTTGTTTTTTTGTTTTTTTTAAACGGCAACCAATCAACTTTAAATATTGCACAGACACATACATTTTTAATGTAAACTGAATACCCATACTTGAAGTTCTCGATATTCAGTCATACCTAGTCAGCCTGGCTGACGCACGTTGTTGTTTACTGTTGGACTGCTCAGGAGGATCTACTACCAGAGTTCTATGACAGAATTACAATGGTCTATGATTAAGTTAGTGTAAGATAAACTTCATTCAAGAAATGTGAAGAAGGCAAGAGGAATTAAATACTAGCCTGTAAAATGGTTAAGAGGTTAAAACATAAAACTGCCAACAATTCCCATTTTGACAACTGAGCTTTAAGTTTGCTGAACAGTCACAGAATTTCAAAATTTCACCAAAGTCCTTGGACAAGCAAATGGAATCTACAGCAATGCTGCTCTGATGGAATATGGTATCTTCTAGCTCTGGAGCAGTCTCTTGCCTTCATTCCTGTGCTTTAGCTTCAGCCTTGTCTTACCTCTTAAGAGCAGGAAGCATCAGCCTTTGAGGTCCTGTTGCTACTAAAAAGCCATGACACCTAGAACAATGAGGAAGTTTTAAGAAAAAGTCACTTTCAATACATGCCTATTTGTCAGCTTCTCAGACAGAATGAAGTCACAACCACTTTCAAAAATCCATCTTTCCCACAGTGGCTACAGTAAGTCAACAATCTGATCATTTTGATCAGACATGGATTTACTTCACCTATTTTTTATAATTGCAAAAGTATATAAATATTTAGTTTGATTAAACAAATAAATTAATTGTATAAGTTTTATACTAATCTGATTATATTATAAATTATAAAATGGAGGTGGTGAGTTTTCTCGGGGGGGGGGTTGTTTTTTCTTAACAGTGAAAAAAAGGAAGTTAGAATTATGCAAAGGGGGAAGAAAGAGCAAGGTACTAAGCAATCTACCAGAAGATATAGGACCTGGTTACTTCACTCATTGTTTTGGTCTGTTACTCTTAATACTTCAAGGGAATTCTGTGCACAATATTTAAAATTCTGCACATTTTATTTATTAAAGTAATACAATATTGTCATGGGCAACTAGGGCTCCTGCTGTCAGCCCCGGGATGCACCCGCCTGCCACACTTGGCATATCTGACAAGGAGAAACAATGCCCAAGGGTGTTTCTGCAGCAGGCTCAGCCCTTGCACCCCATCAGGCTCAGCTGCAGTCTAGCCACTGAGTGTGTTCCCCTGAGAGGTGGGAGTGCAGGATGATCTCTCATCCCCATGCAGCCAGTGGCCTGTACTCCCCATTGCCACACTGGAACTGCTACATTTATTGGGGGGAAAAAAAACTGAAGTTTTAAAATATGTGCAGAAGTTTTGATTGTTTGGGGGGCAGATTTCCACCACCAGTAGTTTTAACATATTTTCAGGAGTCCCAGTAAAATCTCTTAACTGAGGACTGTCAGCTTAAATTCTGCTGTGTAATACACGAGGCACCCTATTTAAGATATCTGTAGCCACAAAGCACCAGAATATACAAGTTTTCTTATGTCTCAGCTGCCCAGGTTCCTAAATTATACGGCGAGTAGTTGTGCCTGAGAATAACATCTGTAAATAAAAATAAAATCAGGGAAGGCTCTCACGGACAGGACAGTCTTCCCCCATCACTGCACATTGTAAACATATTGCCATACTTGCTAAGGTCAAATGTCATTTCAAGGTATTCGTAGGATGCATTTAGCAGCCCCCAACCACAACATCTAAAAAGTTATTTAACATGTGGGGTTTTTTTGTTAGATTACTGCACTCAAAAATAAAATGTAAAACACAATAGCCTACATAGCCACACTGTCCTGCTTTTTGTTCAGCCAATCGCTAAAAAAACAAACAAACAAACAAAAAAGTTTGTTTACATTTCCAGGATATGCTGATGCCAGGTTCTGCCCAGTAACAAACTAAAGCACTGTGGACTAACACATGCGCATTTTCATCACTGAGTCAGATGCAACCAACAAAAGGTTGATTTTCTTGCCTTGTATAACTATGCATGTTTTTAATTAATTACCTATACAACTGTCCAATTCCTTTGAGTCCTGCCTGATGAACTCCAATTCAACAGAACTTGTGACAAGAAGTTCCACAGGTTAGCTGGGCAATACACAAGTATTTTGAGACAGAATGAGTTCTGTCTAAAGTCAAGAGTAACTGACACAGAGAAAAAACAAAGGTGTAGAAGTAACTGAAACAGCCTAATAAGTTACAATGACAGGAGATCACTAATTGGAAATAAAATGGTAAAAGTTATAGTGTCATTAAAAAACAAAGAATGAAGTCCCAGCATATGCACACATGTAATTGATAGGATATATTCATGCATTCACACTTAGAACTCTGAAAAGTAGTGACGGCTATAAGACGGGTGAATGATAGCTTTTCCCAGTTTGGCCAACAAATTAAAAAAAACTGAAATGAAGTCAGAAAAAGTACTTGGTACAAAAGCATTCCAAATTTCTCCACAAAGTCTTGGGCCAGCAAAGCAAGTAAGCACACGTCAATCTGGCAGAAAGACGACTTGAATCTGCTTCTCCTATCTTCTACTTCAGTCCCTTAAGTTCTAGGTTGGTTTCAAAATCAGAAGCTAATAATTTATCCAAGTAAAGATTTTAGTATTATAATAAAACAGGAAGGGCTTACTCTGATGGAAATTGTCCAAGATTTGAGATCTAGCCTCTCTGCCCACTGGTATCAGCAAGTTACAGGAGAGAGATATGGAGCATTTGAACAAAGCCAGTCAGGGCAGCTAAAACTCTGAGGATCTGATTTTAAAGTATCAGAAAACAACTTCTGTAAGAAACAGATGATAGTAAAGTAATCAACTTGCAAACTTTCCAGTAAAAAGGGTGTGTGCAAGTTTGATCGTACCAAACATTTTCTAAATACAGTAAAAATGAGTGGCTGTCAACAGGCAGCTATTTCAAACAAAAACACTAAACAAGGAGTCCTGTGGCACCCCTTGTTTGTTTTACCTAACAAGACTAACATGGCTGCCCCTTTGGAACTACTTCAAAAACAAAAACTGCCAAACAAAAAAAGAACTTGTGGTCAAGTTTAAGACACAGAAAATGAAAGACTGAAATTATGCTCGACTCCCAAATGGGTCCAAATTTGAAATGAAGGAGTAGAGTATATGCTAAAGAGTCAAAGAAGAATGTGTGAAAAATACTTAAAGGATAATAAAAACACACAAATCTGAAAGTGTGGAAGAGGATGTTGGAGTCTCTCAAAGAACAGAGAAAAAAAACTTGTTAAGTTTCAAAGGGACACAAAAACAAATAAATCCCAATTAATTCTGCCCAGGCACATTTAATTTACCTTTTATTTATTCTGCAGTGAGATAAAGACTGTGGCTGCATCAGCACAGTGGCTGATAAAGGATGGCAAGCTCCTAGCAATGAGCTACTAAAAGAGCTGAAGAGACTGGACTCTCAGCTTGTCACTTTGACCCTCATAAGTCGGTGGAAATGTTCATAGTAATGAGACATACCACCAACCCAAGGAGAGTAATGTGGACATACAGCCATTGCAGTAACTACCACGATGTGCAAATTGACCTCCCTGAGGCAGCCATGATTCCACTCACCCCACCCCAAAAATCATCCAATTTGGCTTGTAGACCTCCTCGATATCTGCGTCAACAAAACAAAATACTTCCAGATTCACACTAGAAAAACCATCTACTTCTCTTCTTGCACTCACAAAAGCTGCCCTCTTCCCCTTCCCCCACCCCAAGTTAAGAATGATGCAAAAACTGCCACTGCAATAAAGCATACTAGACTATGCTGGCTCTATATTCCTTTGCGTTTAAGAAGTAATTTAGATTTAAAATTTCTTCTGAAGTTGCATGGGAATACATACAGTGGATTTATTTTTCCCTCCCATACTGTAAGATTTTCATTTTCAAGCATTTGACAAAGTGGGATTTCTCTCACCAAACCTCATGCAATAAATCAGTTAGTCTGTCTTTAGGATTACCACAGTACTCCTTGTTTGTAATAAAGAGCTCATTTAAACAAAACCTCAATAGTGTCAAGTCCTCCAATATTAGGGTATGGTAACTGATAACTGACAAGAGGAAAGATGATAGTGCCCTAGATTTCCTTTATTTGCCTATTTTCACTTGTTTAACACCCATAGATAGGACTACACACCAGAGTAAGAGACCCACAGCATGGCTGCAGCTTGCACAAGTCAGCTGACCTGGGCTTAGGCTGCAGGGCTGTAAAATTGCAGTGTGTACATTCAGGCTGGTAAAACTTGTGCTCCAAGATTTCATGAAAGGCAGGCTCAGAAGCTGGGCCCTAGCCCCAGACCAATCTTTATAATACAAAGAGTTGTACTCCTGTAACCCTACTCAGCTGATCCAGGCTCTAAGATGCAATACAGCAGCTTTTTTAAACCAGAGTGTGTGTATGTACCAAATAACTTCACTGACATTACTCCTGATTTTTTACGTGGGGGGAGGGGGAAAAAAATCAGGCATTAAGTCTTGAAAAATTATACTAATAAACTATGCCCTTCAGATTTTGCAGGATCCTTACAATATGCAATTCCAAATAATCAAAAATGATTTTCCATGTCTTTTTTACTTTGTTTTATTAAGCACACTAATCATTTGAAGAAGAGGACACACAAAAAACCAGTTCTGTCTTTTGTAGTTCATCTATGCTTACAGGTCCTTTATCCAATTTCAAATGAATCTAGTTTAGTGCCAATTTAACCAAATGAGCTAATTTTTGCATTATACAGCTATAGCTTGATTTAGTATTACTTATTCATTCAAGAAGAATCTTCAGCAGTTCTCTCATTATTGCTGAGGTAGATATTGATAAGAGTCAATCTACTTCTTAAATAAACAGAGGTTTGCATAAGACAGAAATTCTTAATTTGTGAAAGCAGCTATTTTATCCATACTTATTTGTTTTCCCCAGTTTCTTCAAAACCGGAACTCTGCACTTTTGGCTGCATCATAAAACACAACCGAGAGAAGGGTAAGAACATGTGTGTATACACAATCACTTCAAACACATAAAAGTGATATTTTTAGCTTAAAGATATCTTTAGCAAGAATGTTTGTTTATCCAAGATGCCTACAAATTTTCTATTTAACCTTTTACGTGTGTTGTTTTAGTAAGAATTATACAAGATACAAAATAAAAACAAAATCATCCTCAAAGAGTTTAAAAACCTAAAAAAACATGGACACAGCCAAAAGAGTGTTTTTATGGGTACTTAAGAAGATTAAAATTATTCTTTCATAACTAATTACTTCAATGTCCAGGGCTTTAAAAATAAAATCTACTCAGGTATTCAGGAAAAAAAAACAACAAACAAACTTACTTTGATGTGTAATTCATTTTCAAAAAAATGTAAGCTTTCATTTAGTAAATGAAATTTTCTAGCACCAACAGGTGCAAGGAAAATTCGTGTGTGTAAACTGATAGTGTTACCTTTGTGACTCTGCAGAAATAGCTTCAAAGCCTCTGATGCTTACAGACTTACTGAAATACAACAGTTTAAAGTAATACAACTCTGCCTCAATTTCATCGCTACCATTCAAAGTTCAATCACCAGCATAATTATCAAGAATCATCATGTCAACTGCATACAACTTTTGCTGCATAGGAAAGCTCAAAGGGCTTGTCTTCACTGCAAAGTGAACTGGAGCATTGACCCTACTCAAAGACTCAGCCATCCACAAAAGCCCTTCAAGGTAGGTAGTTCTTTCACTTCAAGATGGCTGGTTCATAAGAGAGGCAGGGAAAAAGTAACATCTACACCAGTGTTTCCCAACCAGTGTGTCATGGCACGCAGGTGTGCCAAGGAATTTTTTGAAAAACTACTCAGTTCTGGACTGGCTCATCAATATGCATGAGTTCATTTGGAGACTACACAGTGGTGTGCCTCAAAATAATTAAAGGTATCAAGGTGTGCCTTAACAGAGAAGAGGTTGGGAACCACTGCTCTACACTGCAATTCAAATCCTGCAGCAGGCCCATGTCAGCTGACTCAGACTAAAAGAACTATTTAATTGTGATGTAGTTGTTCACAATCAGATTGAAGCCTAATCTGAAGCCAATCTTTTGCCTTGAGTTAGTTTTGTGATGTTTTGTTTAGTCCATGCATGAGTAAAAAATTGTTTCACAGCCCATTACTTCTACTGTCAGCTCAATACTGTTGGTACAGCACTTTGAACATGTCTTTAATGAGCATGCTCAAGCCTCTCATAAATCGTAGTGCTGACCAGATTGCTAAAGTCCCATTCCCCACTCAGCAAGTGGGCAAGCTCCATCCCTCACAACTCCTGTGTGTGACTAGACTGTGCAAAAATCATTCCTGCAGAACATGCTCCTGCCAATCCAGCTACAAGAGTAAAGCCAGACTTCCATGACCAAGCTGCTCCAGGCTAGGATGCAGCTAGGTACTGGAACTGACACAGCTAGAAACTTCTCTCTCCTTGGCCCTCAATAACTTCCCTGATGGCACATCCAGGTAGAATGACCAAGCTCTAATTCAGACAAAGTTAACCCTCAACTTGCTTGTCTCTATAAAGGTCACTCCAAGGGGAATTCTGCAACCGTGTGCAGTGCAGAATTTGCACAGAATTAATGTTCTGCACAGAATTTCATTTTTTCCTGCAGAAGTGGCACTGCAGAACTGCTGGCCTCTACTAAGTGCCACTGGACAATGCAGACCCTGGATCCCCAGTTCACAGTAAGTGGACAACCCAGCCCTACCTGCTGGGCTTAATGCTCATCTGTCCAGGGCCAGGGGTGGGCCTGGGACACATGGATCTGGCAAAGTGTAAGGAAGGACAGCTGGGCCAGTGACAAATCTGTGAGTATAGCCTGCTTCTTGACTTTGGAGGAAGGGAACTGCAGGCATCTAGGCTACAGGACCCTCTGGCTGGGCCCTGGGGGGGAGGGAGTGCTGGTGTCTGAGCCAGAAGATCTCCCCATGAAACTCCTTCTAGCACCCTCCCACAACTATTGCCTCCAGCACCACACCAGATGTACCCTCCATTCCAGTTCCCCCTTCCCCCCTCGCCAGCAGTTTCTTTAAACTTGTCTTTAAAAATGCCACAGTAGTACTTGTTTGTTTAGTCTGATGACTAGTTCATTCAAAGTCAAGAAAATTGGGAGTTAAAGAGCAAGAAAGCTAGGAAAAGGAAATCAAACTATGAATAAAAATTGTCAGAGGATAACATCTACTAGTTCTAAAATCTTGAATAGTGCCAGAAACAATCAGTTCAATTCACTAATCACCAATACATCCCTTGCATAATAAATCAGTTAGTTTAAAAAGGCAAAATACATATCCAGCATATTTAAGTTAGTTTTACCTAACTAATACAATTTGAAAATGCCTAGTTCTTAATAAAATTCCAATTTCCATCCAAATGCAGCTTAACACAAAGCAGAAGCAAAAAATTAATCTACCAACTAGAAAATGGTGAATAAGGAATTCTTAAAAACCTATAGAAATTAATCATCTGAATAAACTTACGCTGAACAGAGCTATACAATTATTCCAATAAGGATAGACAGTGTTTCCTTCCTATTAGCAAAAGGGAGTTCCAAATTTAGCAAACAGGCTACATTAATTAACATTGTTACTAACCAATGAAACTCAGACTTTCCTTAGGAAAAGAATTACAGTACAAGTGGCAAAGCAAAACTGAGTGATTTAAACCACGGTTTAACTAACACTTGCCCTCCTCCATCCACGTCATGCACCTGATGAAGTGTGTTGGAGCTCATGAAACCTTATGCCCAAAGAAATCTGTTAGTCTATAAAGTGCCACAGACTAACGTGCCTACCCCTCTGGAAAATTAAACCATGATTTGCTACTTGCTGATTTAAATCATGATTTAAATTGGTAATTTAAAAATCAACCCACCCTGCTCTAACACTGAATTAACTTCCTCATACGCTTTGTTGTAATACTTATCAATAGAATATCTGACTGCTTCACAAATATTAATCAATTTCTTTTCGTGACAGGCCTATGAGATAAGTGGATATTAGCTCAGTTTTACAGAAAAAAACTGAGGCACTGGAGAGTTTAAGGTCAACATTATTCATTAATTTTGGGTGCCCAATCTAAGACACCTCAAACCTGATTTTTCAGAATACTTAGCAACATGTGGTACTCTAGAATTGTATGTTCAAAGCATGGCTCTGATTGACTTCAGTTGCATCTGTAAGTGCTCAGCATATCTGCAAATCACTTCTATAGTAGGCACCACTGACAGTAGCTTGTTGTGTACGCATATCTACACACCAGAGCAAAAAGCGCACTATGTCCATAATGCAGTGTGTGGTTACAGATGTCAATAAGAGGCTCTGGCAGAAAGGAGACAGCAGGGAAAGGCTTTGCAATCTTAATGTTCTTTTATGATAATTGTATGGCTAATCATATTTACAAAGATGTAATTGACTCAATTTGAAAGACTAGCTAATTAGAGCTATGTTTCCCTTAGCATCTGCTACAAATGTTGCCAAACAGAAAAACAAAACTCATTACTTAGCTGCTGATCTTTCCTATATTTTTAAGGTACTCTTTCTGGTTATGTCCAAAGGTTCCTTACAACAAATTAGTTCACTAATAAGTACAAAAAAAATTCCAAAGGGGTTGCTGTGCTACTTTAGTCCAGTGAAAAACAAGGAGTCTTGCTGTGACTCTTTTAAAGACTAACAAATTTATTTATTGCATGAGATTTCACGGAAGAAATCCCACTTTGTCAGTCGCTTGAAATAGAAACAGGCATGAAAGCATAACAGCACCTATCTCAGCTCTAGATACTTTAATTAAAAAGCCACGATCAAAGACAAAAATAAGCCATTTGTCCACATGCTAGTTAAAATTTATCAGGGGGACGAGGGAAACAAAATTTCTCCTCCCCAGAAATTCTGGTTTACCAAAGAGAAAGAGCTTTGCAGCACATCATGGAGGCAAAAAAAAAAAAAAAATCCAGGTACTTTAGATCAAGGAAGAAGCAAACACTTAAGATTTTTTTAATCTGGTGGCTCCCTCTCTCAGAGCACATAGGATGGATAAAGTCAACAAAAATTGGATTTAAATAAATTTTTATTTAAAAAAATATCTTTAAAAAGCCAAATTAAAATTAAATTTTAAAATTATAAAAAACCTGTTAAAGCACATGCTTATCATAACCTTTTAAAATAATTTTCATAAAAATATTACACATTTAATTTGCATCAAGGCTTGAAGAAAATCAAAACCACTGCCTAAGGAGCTGGCTCCACCACAATGTGTTGAGGTATTAAATGAGCTTTGGACAGCAGTAGCCTCTTCTGCAGATGCAAAGAAAAATATTTAAGAAACCAAATGGCAAGTCAAAAGCAGGAAAGCTTGCTTTTTTCTTCAGACCCATGAATTTAAAAAAATAAATAAATAAGAAAAGAGGTCAGAGGAATACCTCTAGTTCTAAAACCTTGAAAGACATGGTGACCAAAAACCATCAGTTCAGTTCACTAACTACAGTTAATACCTCCTTTGTCTAATAAGGCAATTAGTTTTAAATTCAAAATGTGGTTTGATAAAAAAAATCTTCAGTTTCAACTTATTTCTTGGAAAATAGTGTTTGTGCATTTAATTTTTTAAAAAATTAATTTAAATTTCTAAGCAAGTGAACAAGTAAAAAATGTAGTAAATAAGAAATGCATCATTCACTATTATATAATGTAATAAAAGATGTAAAAAATTAAGACTTGGTAAATTTAAATTAAGCTATATAATTACTTAATTGTATAGATAACATCATCCTGATTAGCAAAAAAATAGCACCACATTTAGTGTAAAGGCTATATTTAGTTGTAAATCAAAATAAAGAACACAAATATGAATCAAGATTAAAATCAACTATTTAAATGAAGTTCTCTTCTGTTCTAACTTAAATTATGAGTAAAATGGATGATTTAAATCAATTTGATTTAAATGGATCCATTCAGAGAACACCAGTTTGAGTTCTGATCTCAGTTGAAGCAGCATGTCATGTCACAGAAAGAGAAGCAGGCAAGTTCCAGGCAATTTAGGATTTTACAGGTCAAAACAAACATCTTAAAACCATCAGCACAAACACAGAAAGCCAATGCAAAGCAGATCATAGTTAGATACTCCACTTAGCAAGCAAGCTGATGCCTTCTACACCAGTTTCAGTTTTCCCAACAGATTTAAAATATGTCCTCCAAGAGAGCATACGACAGTAGTCAAAGTACAGTTCAGTAAAGGCATGAATTGTGGTTGAAAAGCCCACATCTGAGAACAGTCACAAGTTCCTAGTCTAACA
This sequence comes from Podocnemis expansa, assembly GCA_007922195.1. Classification (NCBI taxonomy): domain Eukaryota; kingdom Metazoa; phylum Chordata; order Testudines; family Podocnemididae; genus Podocnemis; species Podocnemis expansa. Next base: position 22,157,561 of record ML681972.1, on the reverse strand, counting down.
TATAAAAAAAGTTGCCCTTGCCAATACTGAAACACCCCCCTCCTTCCGAACAATGAATGGGAATCCTTTGCATACTGAAGATAGCAATTCATGCTCCCTTTCTAAAGCCTTCATGTGCAAGAACTCAAGATGACATGCTAGAGAGTTTTATTATAAGAGACTTTTTAAGGCAAAAAAGGCAATTGAAGTCATCAACACCCTTGGATCAAATGCATCAAAGGTAGCTGATCAATTGTATGATATCATGGATACTTGATCGCATCTAATAGAATCCATTGCAAGATAACCAATGCCTCTTTCATGCTTTCTGTACCATACCTAGGTCAAAAAAAAAAAAAAAAAATAGGTTGACAAGGGCCAAGAAATTCCATGGCATCTAAATATCATGAGAGTTACCTTAGCACAGCCTTTTCATCTTATCAATCATCTTACCCAGAAATAAAAGATGAGACACCAGACAGACAGCTTGTCAACATTAAATGATGGCATCCTCATTAATGGCCACACAAAGTCTGCTTTCCATCACTCTGGGCATGCTACCATCAAACTAGCCTTCATCAACTAGGAAGGAAATGGATCCAGAGCTAGACTGCACTCACATATCAAAGAGTTGTTCTGAGGGTTTAAAAAAAAAAGTCTTGCTTCTGATGTCTGCATATGAGACATTTACCTTCTCAACATTAGTGGTACCTCTACATAAGAGCAGTCATATTGAAGCAGACCAGTGGTCCATCTAGCCCTGTATTCAGTATTCCTAAAGTGGCAAGGGGCAGATGTGTGAGGCGATAAACAAAATGTGCCAGTTATTTAGATATCCATCTCATCATTCAGTCCCAGCTTCTGACAGTACAAAGTTTACGGACACACACAGCATGGGGCTGTGTATCTTAGCTAACAGCCACTACCTGGCATATCCTCTATGAATTTATCTAATTTTTTTTTTTTCAGCCCAGGTATGTCTATGACCTCTACAGCATACTCTGACAACAAGTTCCATGGGAGGACTGTGCATGGCCTGAAGTACTTCCTCTTGTTTGATTTAAAGCTCCTGCCTATTAATTTTATTGGGTTGCCCCCAGTTCTTGTATTATGTGAATGAGTTAATAAAAACTTCCTTATTTACCTTCTTCAAACTATTCATGATTTTATACTTATACTCCTTGCCCTCCTTAGATCTCTGTCTTCTATGTTAAATAGCCCCAGATATTTTTACTCTCTCTTCATACGGAAGCTGTTGATTTTTGTTGCCCATCTCTATCTTTTCCAGAACTGCACCCAGTATTCAAGGCATCAAAGATTTATATAATGGCATTAATTTTTTTTCCATTATCCTTTTCCTAACGGTTCCTCACATTTTTGACCACCACTGCATATTGAGCACATGATCTCAGAGAAGTGTCCATGACGACTCCAAAATCTTTCCTACATAACAGCTAATTCAGACCCCCACCCTCACATATGGATATTTATGGTTATGCTTTCCAACACGCTTTACTTTGCATTTATCAACATGGAATATCGTCTTCCATTTTATTGCCCAGTTACAAGGTTTTGTAAAGATTCCTTGGTAGCTCTTCACAATCAGCCCAGGACTTGCCTATCTTGAGGAATTTTGTATTGTCTCCACACTTTATCACTTTACTGTTTACCCCTTTCTTCAGATTAAAAAAATGAACATGCTAAACAGCACTAGTCCCAGTACACATTCTTGAGGGACTCTATTATTTACCTGCACATTGTGAAAACCAGCCATTCATTCCTACCCTTTGTTTCCCAGCTTTGAACCAGTTACTGATCCAAGACCTTCCCTCTTAAGCCATGACTCCTGATTATACTTAAGAGCCTTTAGTGATGGATCTTTTAAAGGGCTTTCTGAAAGTTCAAGTGCACTGTATCTAGTTGATCATCTTTGTCCACATTTGTTGATACCCTAAAAGAGTTCTAATAGATCCTGACATCCTCTCTCATTTTCTTACATTCTGCAGTGCAAAAGTAACAGGAAGAGGTACAGACACCAGGAAGGGTAAAAGCTATACAAATGACAGAGGGGGAAGAGGAATGAAATAAAAAGCATTTTTACACTCATAAGTTCAAGTTTAATTTTGACAGGATTTTCAGTTAAACAAACACTTTAAATTGAAAACCATCACTGAATACTACCTCCCTATTTCTGAATAAGAAATATTCTGGAAACATTGTCCAACACAAAAGGTTCTTCCTTAGATTTTTATAAACCAGGATACAACTACATCCCAGATCCAGTGTGCTTTTAACATTAGTTTTGTTAGTACAACTTCAAGACCAGGGGTTAAAGTATAATTTGGCAGGCCCCAGAACCCCCCTTCCCATATGGGTGGGCCCTCCTTCCCCCACCCCATCTCCTGCCTCCAATATCCACCTCAGCCCCCAAAATCCACCCCCAAGGCCCCCTCCCCGGGCCCCCCCCCCCTACCCCCAAGATGGCCCCCCCCCCGCGTGAACCAGCCGCCCGAGTACTTACTGAGGGCGGCATGGCTGTGGAGAAGGCCGTAGGCCCCAGGTCAGGCCAGCAGTGTGGCCTGGGCCCGGCTGGGGCAGGGGGACCAGAGGCAGGCCCCAGGTTGGGGTGGGGCCTCAAAGGAGAGAGATTTGGGGTGGGGGTGGGGCCTGACCCAGGACTCCACCCACCCCTCCCTTGGCCCTGCCAGAATGCAGGGGAACACCGTTCTGGGGCTGACTATCTTTAGGGGTGCAGCATTTGGGGCCCTAAAAATAGAAAAACGGTGCCAGAACACTACATTCCAGAGCCTGCTATTTTTCAATGGTGGACCCCGGAACACAGCATTCTGGCACCGTTTTCTATTTTTAGGGGGCATGGAACCCTGAGCCTCAAAAAATAGCAGGCCCCAGAATGGCATTCCAAGCCATTCTGGCTTACTTTAACCCCCATTGAAGACCATTGGGGATAGGCATGCAAAACTCTCTACTGAAGATTTTACGCAGAGAGGTTAGGAAGAGGAGCAAGAGTGGAGTTAGCATCTCGTCACAGTATAAATGGTACTATTAGAAAAATTCCACTAAACTATACAGAACTCTCTCATACACAACTGACAGGTAAGAAAACCACATTTTTGGTTTTACGTGATTTACAGAGCTCCACGAACTTGCATCCAAAAATATTATAATGGAACAATAATTTACTGATCCTTCATATTGTTACTGTGATCTTTATATGCGAACACTATGACTACCAACTGTAAGATAAGAGAGACAGCATAAATGTGCACTAAAATATAGCCAGTAGTTTAGTAGGCATTAAAGGTTTAGATTTAATATAAGCAAAGAATATCTTGCTCATTCTCCAACATGAACTAATTGCAACAGGTATATTTAGTGAGATACTGCACTGCACATGCTTCTTCCTTTGGGAAGAAAATCAGAATAAACTACAGGAGACAGATGTTTAGTCACATGAAATGATGCATTATGGTAAACACTCAACCAATACTGTGATTAACATGGCATAAAAACCCAAGTAGAACACAACATATATACAAATTGACTATTTAAAATGACAGGTTATTGTTTATGACTCTAGCAAGTAGGAATTCAAACTAATGATAGGAAAGAAGATATTGAACACTGGAAAGATGCACCAGAGCCATCAAGGAAAAAGAGAAATTGGAGAAAGTGCTCATGCACATATACAAGATGAAGCCCGGAATGTTACAAAGGAAACAATGATACAGGTAAGCATAACTCGTTTGCTTTTCAGATTTGAGAAAAATCAATCAAACCCATCTGATTGTGACTGAACCTTTTTATTGAAACTCCTCATTCCAATCAAATCACGTAAAACAAAAAACAGAATGCCTCGATACCACTTTTTACCTAGCATCTCAAGATAGTGGGTGTGCACATCTCGTACAACAGTAAGTGTCATCGAGGAAAAACAAATACACCGTGACTACTGGTCTGTTACTGAACTCTCTACAGCAATTTAAATCATCTAACATTGCTCAACCAATAATCATCATTACAAGTGCTCTTGTAAATAATAACGTTGGCTTAATCCACTATTTTAGCCTCCTGAAAAAAAAAAAACCTTAAGAAGTGTTCACTTTGAAAATAGAAGAAAAATGACAACTTATAAAACAAAGTCAAATCTGTAGGATCACCTTAGTAACTTTTAAGGAAGCACTCCATTCTGTGCCCATCGCTCTCTGCCACTCTACATCACACAAGTGATGTAAAGCAGTGGCTCTCAACCTTCCCAGACTACCATACCTAGGCTAACCAGATGTCAGGTAAAAGCAAGACGTGTCCTCCTTTTTACCTTCACGTCCTCTGTCTAGCAGGCATTTTAAAAATACAAGATTTTGTTGGGCTTTTTACACACAGGAGTTAAAGTATGCTGGAACACCCTATGGGGGGGGGGACACATCTCAGGGCCCCCTAGAAATAGAAAAATATTACCTTAATGCTACATTTTCTGCATGGTCCTCCCTTTCATACCTTCCTGTTCTCCTTTCCATGCTTTGGTATCTGGTAACCCTAACCATACTCCTTTCAGGAATCTGATCTGTCTTATGTATCCCCAGTTTCACCTCCTTTGAGAACTACTTGTTTACAGAATCAGACACAAAAGCGTACATCAGAGCCGTGAATGCTGAAAAATGGCAAACTTTCTCATTTTGTCTGGATAGCATTTTTAAGTTTGCACTGACTTTTCAAGGGACTTTTACGTAAGCTGTTGCAAACCCAGGCAGATATCTAGATGAGCTGGTGCACCCCTCCACAGAGGCAGCCTTTAGTTATTGGGGGCCCTAGCCAAGGGCTCAATGAGGGGCCCTCCCAGACCCACAGCACCCCACTCCTGTACTTTTCTCCTCCACCACAAGTGCTGGCCCCAGCTCCCCACTGCCCACCCCAGCCTCAGGGGCCAGCTCCTCCTGCTGCTGACTGAGGCAGAGGCAGTTTTTGGGGCAGGTGAAGCAGCCAAGGGGGCCCTTTCTGCTAGGGGCCCCAGGTGCGCGCCTGCTTCGCCTGCCCCAAAAGCCGCTTGTGCCCGTCGAAGATCTCCATGTACCCCAGAGCACCCATACCCCTCACGCCAAGGGCTATGAGGTGACACGGGACAAAAACCAACAAGCTTCATCCGGAAGAGAAACTGACCTACCTCAGTTGGCCAGTAAAATACGATTCCTCCTCCCAGAGCCCTCCGCACGCAGCACCTGGGGTGTGCGGATGCCCCGAGCGCCCCTCACCCCCCGCATCGCCCCTGGCAGGTTTCGCTCTCGGCCAGGGACCCGGGCGAGCGGCGTGTCAACGCCCCCGCCCTCGCTCCCAGGCAGCCGCGGGGAGCCGGCTCGGCGCCGCGGGGCAACCGCAGGCGCGGCTCTGCCCCCGCGGCCAAGAAAGTTACCGGCCGCCCTTCCCGCGGGCCGCGCTGAGAGGCGGGTGGGGGCCGTGCGCGTCCCCAGACAGCCCCGCCACTGGGGGGGGAGGAGACCTCACGCCCCCTCAGACAGACCCCCCCGGGGCAAGCCCCAGCCAGGCGGACAGCTCCCCTTCCGCTCCCCCGCAACTTGAGGCCCACACTACACGACTCTGCTCGGCCCCGGCTCACCGGCTCCCGCCGCCCGCTCTTCTCCCGCTGAGGGCCGCCGACCGCCCATACCAGGCTGCGGCCTCCCCCTGACACTCACCCCGCTCCGGTCACCGGGGAAACGCAGAACCCGCCTTCCCGCCCGGGCGACGCGCCAGCCGCCAATCGGCGGCGCCGGCTCAACCCCCGCCGGGCGGTCACGTGCGTCCGGCGAGCCAATGGGAAACGCAGGCCAGGGCGGGGCCGGAGCGAGGGGATTCCTCGCGCAGGCCTGAGCCCGCCAAGCCACGCCCCCCCGGCGCGGCGCGCGGGGTCGGTCGGAGCCAGCGGGCGCGCGTGGCCTGGTTGATTGACAGCTCAAGGCTTCCCGGGCGTCGGAATTGCTCCGCTTTGGAGGTCTCGTGATGCCGGGCGAGCGCCAGTGAGCAAAGTACGCAGCGGCTTCCAGCCGAGAGCAGGAGTCAGGCAGGGCGGGCTGCCTCCAGCCCGACTCAGCTGTCACCTAGCCATCCTCCTCCTCGAGCTGCTGGGCTTTCAGTGCCCCTGCGCTCCTTGTGTGTTTGTTTTGCAGGAGCGTCGGTCGGTGTGGCTGCTGAGTGTAAAATTAGTCATCAGTGAAAAAAAATAAATCTGTTAGACTTAAAGTGCCAGACAACTCCTTGCTGTTTTTTTACTGGACTAGACTAACACGGCTATCCCTTTTGAAATTGCTGATGGTCGCCACCTGATGTGGAGCGTAGCGAACCAATGCACACAGTGCTAGAAGAATGGCAGTGACTGCAGAAAAAAACAAGGAGTCGTGGGACACTTGAAGACTAACAGATTTATTTTTCGCATGAGCTTTCGTGGGAGAAAATCCCACTTCGGCAGAGGCTTCAAAGATGGGTGAACTTACAGAATGGCATGAAAATAAATGCAAGGGGGTGTAAAACATAGGATCAGGTCACACCGAGACTATGGGTTCTTTTCTCATTACAAAAGGTCATTTGACTTCAGGCTTCCCATGGTTTGAACCTAACAAGTGCTCTGATTTGCTGTTACTGTCTGACGTGATCCTATGTTCTACACCCCGTTGCATTTATTTTCATTCCATTCTGTAAATTCACCCATCTTCGAAGCATCTGATGAAGTGGGATTTTCTCCCACGTAAGCTCATGCAAAAAATAAATCTGTTAGTTTTAAAAGTGCCACACAACTCCTTGGTTTTTTTGCTGGACTAGACTAACACGGGTATCCCTTTGGAAACTGGCTGCAGAGAAGAGCTAACATACCACAGATGTAAAGCCATAGTAACAACCGGTTGTGTTGAAAAGGCAGACAGCCCTACCCACATCTGAGGAGGGTACGGGAGTGTGTTCAACACTATAAATACCTGGGTTAGTTACATGAATGCAAGGAACAGTACACTCCCCTGCATTTCTCTTCCTCCCATTCTGTAAGTTCCCCCATCTCCAAAGCATTTGACAAACTGGGATTTTCTCCCATGAAAGCTGATGCGATAAATGAATGTTTTAGTCTTTAAGCGCGGTAGGACACCTTGCTTGTTTCGCTGAACATCATGTAGGGGTAGACTTGAGCTAACAACTACAGCTCTAGAAAAACTCAGCCACAGCTGGAGAAACAGGTATTACCATAAAGCGAGGAATCAAATAGTTGCAGTCTCTTCCCTTTAGCATCTTTGTTATCTACACATAAGATGCAGATGCTAAGGCAACAGGACACTGAGAAGTTCCAAAGGGGCAGCCGTGTTAGTCTAGTTCAGTAAAACAAACAAGGAGACCTGTGGTACTTAAAGACTCTCCCATTTATTTACTGCATGAGCTTTTGTGGGAGAAAAATCCCACATTGAGAGGCCTTCTGCCTTCTAACTGAAAAGCTACAGGTGATTGCCATATATTAGCTATACTTTACCTGTGATGAACAAGGCAGTAGTAATTGCCCAGTCTTACAGAAATGATACCTGCAAGCCATCAGACAGAAAATTTGTTTCTATGACATAAGTGGGATGAACAGTAAGAAGTTGTCTAAGAAAGCATTGCAGGGAATGTTACTGGGACGGAGGTGCCCTCAGCAAGGGTGGTTTAATGATGTGAATAATGGAATGCGGTATGATATATTTCAAGGCTTTCCAAAGATCATGAAACATGGAAGAAGGTTGCTGGACAAGAAGTCATATGTTGTGTTTACTGTTCATTGTGATGGGCTGTGAAGCTTGGCACAATGAAAGAAGGGATTTGTGTATACCTCTATAACTTATTTTAGTACAATTGGAACAAACACTTTTATGTTGACATAAAAGCATGTGCATACACACTAAGAGGCTGGTAGAATTGCTTTAATTATGTTAGTATAGATTAAATGGCAAAATTTTGTAGACAAATCTTTTGTCTGAGATGAAGGTGACATTCTCTCTTAGTCCCCATAAAAGCACTATAAAAGCACTCTCAGACAATGTTCCCCCTAATTTTTCGTAGGTTGTGTGCACAAAAAATTTCTTTGTAGGCGTTAATATTAGCACCAGTGAATTTTTTTGCGCGTGGTTTATTTTGTTGTGTGCGCAGGTTTCACGACCTGTGTGCACATGCATACACACACAGTTTAGAGGGAACGGTGGCAGAAATTAACTCCAGAGAGTCTGCCTGGCAGCTCCGATTTACACTAAAACCAGCAGGAGCCCAAAGGGAGTAACACCCAGTGGTCTGCAGGTAAAATCAACAAGGAGGCCCAGGGAACACCAAGTCATTGTAAAACACAGCTTAATCCAGTGTTCCCTCTAAGGCCCTGAGGCAGCTGAGCAACTCAAGTTGCTCACTGTGCAGGCCGCCCCCCCCGCAGACCTGATCCTGTGTCCCCCCTTGAGCCAGCCAGATCCCCTCTCCTACCCTAACCCACTCCCCCAGTAGCCCCCCAGCCAGCCCAACCTCCCCCCTGCACTCTTACCTAGCCGTGCAGGGCCCAGCCATGGCTCCTCCAGCTGGAGAAGCACTGATGGAGCATGCTCAGATGTTCTGAGCGTGCTCCATCAGAGCTTCTCTGGGCAGGAGTTTTAATAACTCCCAACTCCAGAGGAGCTCTCAGCCAGCTGGAAGACTATCTTCCAGCCAGGTAGGGGCTCTGGCTGCTGGCTGTGCGCAGCAGGCAGCGTCCCCTGCACTGGGCAGCGCCAGGGAGCTGCGCAGCTTAGAGGGAGTATTGGTTGCAGCTACACACGTTCAGTGTGGAGGAGGACAGAAGTGTGTCAGAAAGAGAAATGTCTACAACTAGGAATGAATATAGGTCTACTGGGGAGGACATGAAACACTGAGCAAATGGCAGGGATACAAAACCAAGTTGGTAACATTGTACGACTTGTATAAATTTCACAGCACTAGTTGATCATGGCAATATGGAAAGACCAGAGAAGAGAAAAGGAGAAAGTGGTGCAATGGTGTGAATGCAAAGGTGCATTTAAATGAGGAAGTAATCTTAGACTGAATTTAAGGACAGTGTGGGGGATGCAGAGCTCCCTTTGTCTAATTTACCATTTGCTGACTCCCTCAAAATGTTATGTTACACAAATTTAAATTCTCTTTAAACTTTTTCTAGGCTCACTTTAACACACTAGGGCTCTCAATTATGCTTGATTCTCATTTACACCATTCCTCAGACACAGCAGTGCTGGCGTAAGGGCCTTGGCTTTGTTCTTCTGCCACTTTCACAGGAGGGTAAAGTCCACAGGAGGTGTGGTGTAACATACTGTTTTACTCCCAGGGTAGTCTAAGGATTTGTGTAATGTAAGAAAAATTCAATGGGTTTAACTAAATCAATCTGTCTAGGAATTTGTCTATATTACATAGCTGGGTTGAGGTGAGGCAGCTTGATGTAAGTGGAGACATGAACTCTGTTGACTTAGCTCAAAGTAAAATCCTAGCGAATAAAAGGCAGGACTGTTCTAAAATGCACCAGGTGGCCAACTCTGCTCCTCAAACTTAGCAATCCCAGGATGAGGGATGCTTCACCTTCACCCATTGACAGCCCCACAATGAGAGAGATATGCCACCTCCAGCCTTGGACCCCTCTGTATCAGCAAGGGGCATCTGGGCCAGAGGAAGAAGAAGGGGAATGACATAAAAGAAACTGGAGCGTGTGAAAAAAAAAAAAAAAAAAAGGCAAGCCAGCCTCATTCATCACTTGGCAGTACTCCACTTGCTAGGGCTGCATGGTGCACAGGGCTGGTCCTATGTATCCTGATACAAATAGCATGTTCATACAAAGCAGACACCACATCAGCACACAACTTTGTGTACTTCTTCTTTGGGGGTTGCTTTGTCCAGATTAACATCACTGGTGCAGATAGTAGCTCTGTTAAAGATTCTGAACATGCCACATAACATGGAACACCATATGCATTTAAAGCATTCTTCTGTGATGTAGCACAGGTATATGGTACCCCCCAGCGCACAGGGGCCAAACCCACTTTTATGCTCCCCCAGGCACCCTATGCCACTCCATGCCTTGCAGCCCCCCCTACAGCAGCCTGGTGCCCAGAGGCTTGGCCCTCCACTGCCCCCCTCCCCCGGTTGCTGTGCCACTGGCATTCTTTTTTAGTGATCATTTCTTCAGTAGTGACATGCTACTCTTTAATCTGAATCATTCTAATAGCATTATGTAAGTTCTCTTTAATGCTTATTTTGTTATGTTTCCTTTTCTTTTCCAAATATCTTGAGTTTTGTTAGCTATTTGTTTAACACTTCCCTTTGGCCTTACAAAAAAGAAAATTTTAGTTTGAGGCAGGATAGAAGGGAGCCAAGTTTCTGGTTCTACGTAGCTCACTCAGCAAGAACCTCATGCTTGTATTAATTGGGTTAAATAATTCAGCAAAATGGTCATTTGATGCAACTCTTTCTGCATCAGTTTGTTTTATGAGAAACAACTCAGCCTTTAAGTACTGCAGACCAGCATCCAGTAAACAGTAATGCAATTCCATGGGAGAACACACTCTTACAAATCCTATACTTGTTCCCAAAAACCTTCAGTCTTCTTCCACGTCTTTCCATTTTCTGCACAGAAGGCTAGATTCTGCTCTGTTTCACTACAGTAACTCTATAGGCTTCAATAGAGTTACTATGGAGCTATTCTGATGTGAGTTTACTATAGTGCCTTGTCATGCCTCAGACCTACCTCATACCTCTCTCACCATTTTGCATCTTGTTCCTGCAAACAACCCAATCCTTTCTCCACCTATTTAACCTTCATATTAAACTGCCAAACAAATGCCCTGTAATCCAGTTGTGGAACTGTCCAGAAACTGTAATTCCCAGCTAAGTGCCCCAGCCACTTTTCATCAGCCTAACTGTACTGCAGCCTTCACAAGCAACCTAACCACCACCACCGCCACCACCCTCCTCATCTTCCCAGTCTGTAGATAGCATAGCCACATGGAAGTCAGGCATCATTCTAAAGGATAAAAACAGTTTTAAAACTGTGCATCCCACCTGGTTTCCTTCTGATACTGGATTTCAGAAGCCAAATGGTTGCCTTATATGGACATCTTCGGGTACCCCTCTGATGGTACTGGGTACAGACCAATTAACATTGGTGCTGCATCTGCACAACTTGCTGCAGTGACGCTTCAGAGTTTCTATACTGTTATAAGAGATCACAGCTGACCTGCGTGCTGGGAAGTTCTGGCTCATATTCAGCTTAGTACAGGCTGTATTATCCTGTAGGAAGGTTTGCCTTTTTTTTTTTTTTTTTTTTTTTGTTAAATAGTTTGTGCTGCTCTGACTGCAGCACTGCTGAAGAGAAAAAGAAAATCCCTCAATCATCTTGTATGTGTGGTGCAACACCAAGAATAAACAGCCATGAGTAAATAATGCAGATAGCTAGGAAGATTGCACAGTGTGGTGCAAGAGACTGAAAGCTTCCTAATGTGTCATTTTATGAAGCAAGTGCAGTGAATTGTACACATGCAGATGAAAGGAAAGGACCAATCAGAACTGTTTTAACTTTTGAAGGGCAAAAATCATCAGCTCTGAGGGTTTCATTGGGAACTACTCTGATCAGGTTTTCCAAAAGCTCCAATAAATATTTCTGGGTTGTGTTTCAAGCAAACCTGAAGTCTCCTGTTTTTGACTCAGAACAGGGCAAACTCTGCCACTTACTTGCAATGACCAAAAAATAACTGCAGCAGAAGGTTTGCACATACAATTTTGAATGTGTTATCTTTCATATTCTGTGTAATTTGTATTTGCAGTTATTGGTTCCAGGAGAACAATAAAAGTTACATTTTTATGAAAATTGTTCTTGACTGTTTGTATTTAGACTGCATTGCAGCTATCATTTGATCCAATTCATCACAATAAACAAGTTGGATGATTATATTTCTTTCACACTGTGTCCTGTTACTGGTTGTGTTATGATGATTGCTATTCTAAAGGCTAGTGCTTCAATCAGTTCCTTTTCAGAGGCCAGTGGGCTCAGATTACTATTATTCATTAAAATTGTGAGTCATTTGTTGTTTAGTCAATTTGTTTTAGAATTGTTAAATTTGTACTGTTTTTCATCATAACAGAAGCATCTGCTTGAAAACCTAAGTACCCAATGTATTTGATTGCAGGTGAAAAAATATTTTTGTCAAATATCTGATCTTTGTTGTGTGTAATTGAATCTCTGTCTCTCCAGATTTGTATAATCTGGAAAAGGTTTCATTAGCAATTGCAAATATGGATATGAAGAATCACCCAGAAGTACAATAGGGACAATTAGAATAAGAGACTTATAAAATATTAGAGTCGTAAGGGACCTCAGGAGGTCATCTAGTGCAACACCCTGCTCAAAGCAGCCAACCCCAACTAAATCAGTCCACTCAGAGCTTTATCAAGCTGCACTTTAAAAACCTCAGCACCCTTGGATGCATTGCATCTGACCCCATGGGCTTGTGCACGTCCAGCTTTTCTAAGTAGTGCTGAACCTGTTCTTTCACCGCTGAAAGCTGCTCATCTCTCCATTATGTGCTGCCCAGTGCAGTATTCTTGGAGCTGTCCTTGAATGTGAAGACAAAGATAAAAGTATTGAGTACTTTAGCTTTTTCCACATCATGTCACCAGATTCCCTCCCTCATTGAGTAGGAGACCCACACTTTCCCTGACCTTCTGGTTAGTAGCATATCTGTAGAAACCCTTCCTGTCACCATTCAGATTCCTTTCACAGGAGTTCCCTTTTTTCCAGAATTTTTGGAAAGCTTCAGTATTGTGCATTTTGCCTGACCATGTTTTGTAGATTTCATATCCTTGCTATGATGGTCCAGTGGTATCTACATCCAGGAGCAACACTGGCCCAGGAGAAGACACAGGGCCCAGGCCCCACACCCCCTAGTCCCAGTTCAGGGCCCAGGCCCAATCTGGGCTCCTGCCACAATCAGCCCAGCTCCAGATCCCCAGCCAGAGAAGACAGCTGCCACCGCAGGCATCCCAGCCCTGAAACCCCAGCTGGGGCTGGGGAAGACAAGTGCTGCCACAGGCAGCCTGGCCCCAGACCCTCAGCCAGGGCCAGGGATGCGAAAGACATTTGCTGCCATAGGCAGTGTGGCCACAGACTCCCAGTACTCGGGGCACGAGCCCCCTGTGCCCAGCACCAGCAACACCACTGTCTACATTACCTCAGATAGCACCCCTTACTGTTAGTGTAGTCCTGTGTGTGTTGGGGAGGGGAGGATGTGACACAAAGTACTCACATGGGTTCCGGTCATGACTTCTGCAGAGTCTGGGATTTAAATTTGTGTTTAAATCTACTACATGATCATTGATGTATCAGCTAGCAGTGTATTATGCTGCAAAACACAACAGCACCCACTATGGATTTCCCAAGCACAGACTGGTGCCTGAGAGACTAGTAGCCTGAAGTGGAAAGCTTCCAGAAACCAAACCACCACTCTCTTTCCCGGCTAAACAGAGTTCTCATCTTGGTTTTGCAATGCTGGGATTAGCTCCATAGAAGGATATAGAAAAGTGTCTTTACTCATTCTCAAGTTCTGTAGCCACTGTTGCTCACCTCAGGCCTTGAGGACAACTTGGTTCCATCAATCTGCAGTCATGGCCTGGAAACAAAAGCTGTGCTCCAGTCAGTGAAGATCCGCTGTAAGTATACCACATAGCCCACCCCTCAAATAGTGGTTGAGAATACCCAGCCACTGCCTGATGAGTTCTGTGAGCTTATTGTTTTCATCTCTGGTTCACTGTACACTGCTGGATCACCTTTATTGCCTTTCTGCAGTCACCTCAGATGATCTTGCCAAGCAAGGAGAGATTGCTGAGTGCTCATCTTGGCCTCCACGTTGAGAAGAGGAATATAAACTGGTGGTATCACCAGAGACCTTAACAGGAATTACCCAGTGAAGTATAGGAGCTTGGCCTCTTTGCCCATGATTCAACAAGGCTTCTTTAGATATCCTAAAAAGCCTTTTGAAGTCTCCCAGAAGAGACTACTTCAAGGAGCCGGGACTGGTTTCTACAGCATAGTGGCTGTGTCTACACTAGAGGGCTCATGTAAGTCTTAAAGTCGACTTTATTAAGTCAACTTTAGAGTCTGCATTTGTTTAAGTTGACTTAAGCCAGGGCACTCATTTAAAGTAGATTTAATAAATGACCGCATTTTGTTAAGTTGACTTTGAGGGTGAGAGTTATTAAATCAACTTAAGCACTTGCTTAATGAACTTAAAATTCAAATGTGGCCAGGCAGTAGCTTAAGGTGACTTAAGCCTCCAGCATAGACACTGCCAGTGCCTGGAAATGACATAGTACAGCATCAGTATAGACAGAGGGCAAAACTGCAATAGTCCTGCTTCTGACTTCACTATGCCTAATGTAGGCACAACACCACTGATGATTAATTATGCAAATACTGTTCCATCACTTCTGTTTTCTCATGTTTATTTGCTGCAAGCAGTTTGGGAATGCAATAGCTTTTATCTTTACTTTGTAAGAACTGCCTTAATACACTGTACTTGCACTGAATCCATCATCAAATGCTTCAGGTATCAGGAACTGCCACCTCTGTGTTCCCAGCACTAATGTGGGCAACAACATAAATGACATGCTGTGGATTTTTACAAGCTAGAATAAGCAAACTGTTTTGTTAATCTCCAGAAGATTGATGTGGAAGAGTACAGGACACTAGCACATAATAAAAAGGTAGATCAACACTGATACATCATCAACACGAGAATTTCTCATCGGCTTTTAAATTATTCCAGTCTGTATTCTGACATTCTGAAGATGTACAGTACCGTAATCATTGACCACAATGATTCATCCCCAAAGAGCTTGATTTATTCTGTGTCAATTTAACACTCTTCATAAAAGATTTGAGCAAAGAATGTCACTCCCAAATTCAAAGGTCAAGTGTACTGTAAAAGCAGTACAATGACTTGTCCTCTAACTCATTGCGCTCTGGAACACCTTTGCTCTGGAAATAGCTTGGAGGGAAGCAAGGCCTATGTTCTTTTCATTACATGGACTACAATAAGAGAAACATAATGCACCTCAGTCCTAGCTCAATGTCAGCATTTCAATGCAATAGCCAAAGTGAATATTTATGGTCAGACAGGAGTGCATTTCTAAATGGAGAAGCTGGAGGAATTTTCCTCTCTCAATTCACACTGCCCTAAAATCTAAATAAAGCCCTGTGTCTCGATTCTAAATATTAGAACACTTTCCAGTGAAGAAATTAAGTTTCTCTTTTCTATATGTTTTTCTGTGGTTGCTAAATGGGCGGAAAGATGGTCTTGTGGTTGTTGTGCCAAAATAAAAGTCAGGGAACCAACATTCTATCCTGTGTTCTGTCAAAAACTTCTTGTGTGTCATTGGCCAAGGTTTGTCTCTTTGTAAAATGCAGATGACAACACTTACCTATCTCAGTAAGTGTAGTAAGATTCAAAACATTTATTGGAAAGTGCTTTCAGTCCATGGCTTCAAGCCTTTTCTATGAGTTCCTTAATATTCTGTTAAGAGGTTCACAATTATACTACTTTGGTCAAGAATGAACTGCTCGCTACACACAAGACTGCAAGATCAATAGACTTAACATATAATACACTAGCAACATTAAGGAAAATGAAAGCCTCTGCTTCTATTACCCTCAAATGGATGTTCAAGAAAAAGTAATCTGAGAATTTTTTCCCTGTGAGCCTCCTGTCAAGACTAATATTGGCAGATGTTGAGTGTACAGGGTCTCATTCCAGATAATGGTGAGAAAGTGGCATAAATAAGGGCTCACTTCAGAGCTCCTTAAAGTAAATTAGGGTCCTTGAAAAGTGATACAGTGTAATAGAGATGTGTGTGCAGGTGTATCTGCATGGCAGGTGGTGGCAGAAATGCATATGGACCATTGCTTGGTCTATGCAATCATGCAAACTATGCCAAAATTCTCCATGGAAACAACCTAAGTCACCACCCTGCCCAATATCAGGCATAGAGCATTTAGAGAAAGCAAAGCTGAGGGAGCTGACTTCACTGTTTTCTGAAATACATACGTGCACACTGCTGCTCAAAAGTTGACCCTCAGACTTATAAAGGAATATATTCTTTTATGCAGTAGCCTCACCTTGCTGTTATCCCCTATGTTGCAGGGCTTCTATACCTGGTCATGAGTGTCAGGTCATGTGAGCTGGGAAGGCAGAGAAAAGTTGTAGAGACACCAGTCAGATCTCCCATACACAACCATGGACTATCACATGGTGATATGGCCCAATGACCCAAGTCAGTAAGGGGGCTCTGTCAGTCAGGACAGTATGGCCCAACAGCCAGAGTTACTGGAGTGGCTCTTACCTTCAAAGCAGTGTGACCTGGTGGCTGCAGTGACTAGAGTGGCCCTCTTGGTTATGGCAGCATGGCCTAGGGGCCAGAGTCAACAGAGTTGCCCCCCTTGGTGGGATAAAGTGATCTATTGGCACAGTGGAGTAGTGAGGCATCTCTTAGGGATATGTAGTGCCCCTGATGGGAGGCTTGGGCCCTTCCTGTTCCTCCAAGCCCCAGCTCAGGACCCTGGCAGTGCCAGGGTTACACAAGTTGGGATTAATCCTCCTGAAACATGCTGATTGCTTCTCCAATCCTCCCACTGTAGCAACCTCCTACTCCAGGCTACTTTCTACCCTGTTGTCCATGGTGATGGTTCATGATTCTTCTGACTATCCGCGATCTGCATCTAGTGTTGCTCCCAGTGGCTTGGTTCCTTCCTGTCTTCATCCATCCAGCTAAAAATCTGCCAATCCTTCCTCTTCGGCCGCCAGCCCAGAGTGAACTGGATTGCTTCCTTTTGTGCTGGACTTCCAAGCTGAGAACACCCAGCAGAGGTGAAGGGGCATGGCCTGCTCAGTTTTCAGTGTGTCATTAACCCTCTATAGGACAGAGCAGGGATGGTACACCCTGTCATAGTCTATCAGATGTCCTGGTCCATACCAAATCAGTGTCTGTTAAATATTTCCATGCAAGCTATGAGAGTTAAGTCTTACTGCACAAGTTTTCACTCTAGCTTGCATGAAACTGCCTTATAGTCATTGCAGGAGGGACCCAAAATGCATTTCTGTGCTATCTTCCTGCTTTCTATAATGTTTATATACACCCTGAACCAAGTTATGCTTTCATGTACACCTACAAAAAGTAAGGAATAACTTCAGTGCACACAGTGAAGTTATGCTGGATTTCCACCACTGTTAATGAGACCAGAATTTGAATATCCAAGTCTAGTGGGGTCTACTCTAGCAAAACTTCAGCTAAAATAATGTAACCATATGTGCCACAAAACAATAGCACCGATTCTGCAATCCGCTCTGGGCAGGCAGATCCCATTGAAGTTAGGCATGCCATTTGCCTGCTTACAGCTGCACCATGAGGAGCTCAGTATAGGATCAGGGCCATAGACAGCAAATGCAAAAATATCACTTCACAAGTATATTAACGGTAGGAGCATTTGCAGGCTATCTTGTCAATGGATAATTTGCAAGTTGCATGGTGATACCAAGTATTTTTTGCCCATGTGGCTTTTGTTGGCCTTTCCTCCACCTATTATTAGTAATTACATAGTGGCAGGCATCTACAGGCCACCAGATCAGGGCCCTATTATACTAAGTGCTGTGCAAATACAAGCCCCTGCCCCAGAACAGTTTATAAATCTAGAGCTGGGGGGAACATTATGCTGTGTTGCTGTTTTGCCAGTAGTATGAGTTAAGGATGAGTTCATATCTGACAATCATCATTCTCTGAGAAGTTTCATCATAAGAGGCTGCGATATAACAAATGAGCAAAGCAGGCCACCAGGCCAAAGAAGCAGGAATGATGGCAGCTTAAAGAAGCAGTGCTAGTCAAAAGGGAACCAGGCTGCCTCAAGCTATTGGAAATTTCTGCAAAGGCTGTGGCACAAAATGAAAAAAAGAACCCTGAATGAATCACTTGATGATCTGATTAACAGGCATGGGGCTCAGCATCATGTGAGAGTTTAAACTGTATGTTCTAGCCTTGAAGATATTTCGTACCCAAGCAATATGAATAGGCAGATGGTGTTCATGAACAGGATTACAATTTCAAGCAAAACCAGATCAAACCAAGTCACTTACAAACAGAATTCAAAGGTATCAATTGTTTTATATTTTTAAACTAATGGGCATGTTCACATCTATTTAACAGTTAAAATCTTTACATGTAAAAGAGCAACAATAAGCATCCATTTCCCCTTTTCATTAGTCATATATATTTGTACATTTTCAGAATGAATAAGTCACCCAATAGATATAAACATAACCGTAGGAACTGAGGGCATGGAGATGTTACCACATTCCTCTGGCTTGAAATGGCTTCTGTTGCATAAAGGATTTACAGTTTGGTTCAATAGCTCTAAGCATCCCCCCACTATAAAGGTTGTTCCAGCACCCCAGGTATAACACACTATTTAACAGGTATTGAACAAAATATTTATAGAGCGCCCTGTGGCCAACAGCCAAATAATCCATCATATAAAATGACACACATATTACAAATATAACATAGTTCATTAATTAGGGAATGCAACAAGGAGAATATCTTTTGCACTAGAGTTACCACACACACCCCATGTAAAAAAAAAAAAAAAAAAAAGCCAGTCCCTTGATGGATGACTAGCTACTTTGAGTAATGGATTAAAATCAGTTGTATAGACAGTTCAGAGGGTAGCTCACCTGTCCAGGGGGAATATGGAGTCATTAACCTCTACAGTTATAAATGAAAGACCCCACCATAGTCTCAATGGGGCTGTTTTGTAGCTGACAACTCCAATGGCTGGCTCTAAACCACATAGCTCACTCAATGGCCACACCTGACCTTCTAAGCCTCTAAGATGTTGGAGGAGGCATGGCTATGCTGATGTCACACACCTGAGCAGTCAGTCAAGATTGCTGCAGGAAGCAGGCCAAGCTCTTTTCCCCATCCCCTCAGAAGCCGAAGCTTTCAGAAAGCGAGTAGGAAGAGGAGCAGTGGACTCCATTCTTATTCTCACAGGGGAGGAGTGAGGAGAAGGGATGAGAAAGTGACCAATAACTTAGGGTGGTGCCACTCCCCCTTCCTCACTGTGCAAACAGGGTCAGCTCACTTCTGCAACTCTCTCCTTCATCTCTGCAAGACTAGGCCTTGGAGGAGGAAGAGTGGGAAGTAACTCCTGGGACTGTCTGTCGATGCTCCCCAGACCTGAAAAGAGGACAAAAAGGACAGCTACAGTGAGGTCCTCATCAAACCTGAGAGATGAAGTTGTAGAACCACTGAAGTTGCAGGAGGAGCAGATGTGCCCTGAAGTTCAAAGGACAAATATGGGGGTGAGGGAAGCAAACAAT
Organism: Podocnemis expansa; assembly: GCA_007922195.1. Classification (NCBI taxonomy): domain Eukaryota; kingdom Metazoa; phylum Chordata; order Testudines; family Podocnemididae; genus Podocnemis; species Podocnemis expansa. Next base: position 22,138,140 of record ML681972.1, on the reverse strand, counting down.
TAATGAGTATTTGATAGAGATGCCAGAAATTCCACGTCAATCAAGCAGCATTTCATACAAGTCTGTGTAATTAGATCTCAGGTGGGTCCTGAGTAGCGGGAGCTAAAAAATAATCTTACTATACGAAACAAACAAGGAGTCCTGTGGCACTTTTAAGGCTGTCACAGCAAATCAAAGCTTTTATTTAGAGTTGTTTAATGATTTGCTGTAACAGTCTGACCTGATCCTATGACATACGCTTCCCTGCATTTATTTTCCTCCTATTGTGTAAGTTCCCCATCTTCAAGCATCTACCAAAGTTGGATTTACTCCCATGAAAGTTCATGTGATAATAAATTTGTTAGTCTTTAAAAGCGCCACAGGACTCCTTGTTCGTTTTACTGAACTGGACTTAAGACAGCTGGCCCTCTAGAATTTACTATACAAGTGAGAAAGAGGTGGGAACACTAAACTGTCACACACACAAGAGATAGGGGGTATTCCAAAAAAATCAGACCAAATTAACTCCACCAATCTTTGCTCAAAAATTATGTTTTTATCTTTTTTAATATCATGATTTTTGTGAGGCTGACTCTTGATTTTTTTAGTGTTTGGGGTGGCAATGCAGAGATCAGTACAAGCACAAGTTAATCCTCCCAACAATCTCTGAAGTGCCATTCTTCATGAAACCCCCTCCAGCAGAATCAGAGACCCTCCATATAGTGGTACGCCCATTGAAGTCAGTGGCAAAACGCCCACTGACTTCAGTATTAATGGTATCTTCGTATTCCAGTAGCACTTAGAAACCTCAGCACAGACTACTGTACTAGGCACTGTATGAACAGTAATAGACAGTCCCTGCTCCAAAGAGTTTACAATCTAAATAGACAAGTAAAAAGTGGGAGAAATGAACAGAACATAAAAGCAGAGTTAAAGTAAATATTAAATATATTATGGAGGACAGGGCAGAAGGATGGAAGAAAAAGCTGACCAACAAAAAACAAAGCACAGAGGAGATGCCACTGAGAAGACAGGAAGGAAGGAAGGACAAGTGGAGTGAGACTGAAGTGGAAGGACTGTGAAGGAAGGGACATCAGGTGCTTCAGTGAACAGCTAATCAATACAGGAGACAGAAAATGAACAGGTACATAGCAGTGTCCAAGGACAATGTAAGCTAATTTCCCCCTCATTCTTGCTTATCTTAACTTGGTGCATCAGCCACTTCCCTTTCTGTTGCCCGACAGAGTCCTTTTGGACAGAGACGATATTGGTGAGCATGATCTTGAAGAGCCATTGCAATAAATCAAGTTCCAAAGGGGCAACCATGTTAGTCTAGTAAAGCAAAAAAAGCAAGGAGTCTTGTGGCACTTAAAGACTAACAGATTTATTCATTGCATGAGCTTTTGTGGGAGAAAATCCCACTTTCTCAGATGCTTTGAAGAGGGGGAACTTACAGAATGGGATGAAAATAAATGCAGGGGAGTGAGAGACATCAGATCAGGTCATACTGCAACAGCGAATCAGAGCATTTGTAAGGATTCAAACTCTGGGGAACAGCACACAGAAGGAGAGTGAAGTCCAATTACTTGTTAAAATGTGAACAGAATCCATAGTCATGATTCAGCCTTGCTTTCACACAATCTAATCTGCATCTTATTTGAATTTCAGCTGTTTCTCTTTGAAGTCTTGATGTCCCATTGATTTTCTTGAGGACTATCGTTAACAAATCATCAATGGAGTGCTTGGGAAGATGGAAGTGCTCAGCAACTTTTTTTTTTTGTGTTATGATTTTCAGTGTCAGTTCTGTGTGCATTTATTATTCTGTGTAGGGACTGTCCTGCTTGTCCAATGTATAAGGCGTGGAGGCATTTCCAGAACATGATGGCATAAATCACATTAGTGGATGAGCAGGTGAAGGACCCTTTGATTGAGTAGCTGGCTGGATTAGGTCCTATGATGGTGTCTTTAGTGCAGCTATGCGGACAAAGTTGGCAGCGTGGTTTGTTGCAGGGATATGTGCCTGCTTTAATGTTTCTGTTGTTAGGTCTGTAGTTGCTGGTGAGCATCTGTTTAAGGTTCGGGGGTTGTCTGTAGGCAAGGAGAGGTCTGTCTCCCAAGGCTAGAGAGAGTGAGGGGTCACCTTTTAAAACAAGCTGGAGGTCCTTAATTATCTGTTACAGCCCTCAAGTCAGACCTCTGTATGTGGTGACCAGTAGCGTTCTATTGTTTTCTTTTTGGGGCCTTTCCTGTAGTAGTTGACTGCAGGGTACCCATCTAGCTCTGTCAATCTGTTTCTTTACTTCTCCAGGTGGGTACCGTAGTTTTAAGAAAGCTTGATAGAGATCCTGAAGATGTCTGTCTCTGTCTGAGGGATCAAAGCAAATGCAGTTTGGCTGTAGACAACGGATCGTGTGGCATGTTTAGGATGGAAGCTTGAGGGATGTGGATAACTATACCAATCAGTATAGAGGGGTGTTGATGTGTCCATCCCTAATTTGTACTGTAGTGTCCAAAAAATGGATCTCTTGTGTGGAATGTTCCAGACTCAATTTGATTGTGGATTGGAAATTGTTGAAGTCTCTGTGGAAATCTTCAAGAGCATCCCTGACATGGGTCCAGATGAGGAAGATGTCATCAATGTAGTATAAGTAGAGGAGAGGTGCTTTGGGATGAGACTTAAGGAAACGTTGTTTTAAGTCACCCATAAAAATGTTGGCATATTGTGGGGCTATGCAGGTACCCACAGCAGTGCCACTGACTTGGAAATATAAATTGTCCTCAAATCTGAAATGGTTGTGGGTGAGCACAAAGTCACAAGGTTCAGTCACAAGCTGTGCTGTGGCATCATCTGGGATGGTTCTTAACAGCTTGTAATCCATCCTTGTGTGGGATATTAGTGTAGAGAGCTTCTACATCCATGTTGGCCAGGATGGTATTTTCAGGAAGCTCACTGATGGATTGGATTTTCCTCAGGAAATCCATGGTTTCTTGAAGATAGCTAGGGATGTTGATAACATAGGGTCTGAGGAGGGAGTCCACATAGCCAGATAAGCCTGCTGTAAGAGTGCCAATGCCTGAGATGATGGGGCATCCAGGTTTTCCTTTTTTATGGATTTTAGGTAGTAGATGGAATATTCCGAGTTGGGGTTCTGGTGGTGTGTCTGCCTTTATTTGTTCCTGTGCTGCCTTAGGTAGTTTCTTGAGTAGGTGTTGTAATTCATTATGATATTCTTCAGTGGAATCAGAGAAAAGAGGTTTGTAGAATGTTGTGTTGGGGAGTTGTTTATAAGCCTCCTGGTCATAATCCAGTTTATCCATGATGATGACTGCACCTCCTTTGTCAGCCTCCTTAATAATAATGTCAGAGTTGTTTCTGAGGTTGTAGATGGCATTGCATTCTGCATAGCTGAGATTATGGTGTTAAAGTGGTTGTTTGTCAACGATTTCAGCCTTTGCACGGTGGCGGAAACAATCAATGTAGAAGTCTAGTCTGTTGTTCCGACCTTCTGGAGGAGTCCATGAAGAATGCAACCCTCAAGTCAGACCTCTGCAACAGATCATTAAGGACCTCCAGCCTATTTTAAAAGATGATCCCTCACTCTCTCTAGCCTTGGGAGAGCTGCTATTATTACAGTGGTGACTGACATCCACAATGATATCCTTGGGTTGGTAGAGTGCATCTTCACCACTTCCATCAACCTCAGGGGCAGCAGGGGCGAACCCAGAGACCCATCTCTCAGTTCCCAGAAGAGAACCCACAGAGAACCCAAACTGCTAGCTGCCCTGCTCTCCCCCACCACATCACTACAAATCCTGGCCAGGGCACAGGGACTATCCTGCTCCCAGCTGGGACCCAGCTGGCTGCAGCTCCCTGCAGCATTCCCAGTTCCAGATCACAGCTGCCCAAGCCACAGCAGGGCTGCAGTCACTGAGTTGTGGACCTGGCTTCTGGAGGCTAGTAAACCCCAGGAGGCTGCTGCCACAGGATGCTGGTAAGCTGAGCACAGGCAGCTGTGGTTCTACTGCTGGTCCGCAGCTGTCCTTGGCTTCCCAGCATTCTTGAGGACCCACAGCCAGAGCCCAGCAGCTTGCAGAGCAGAAATCCAGCTCCCCCCCCCCAATTCATTTCACTGCTAGAGTCTGTAGCCCTTCCAGTGCTCTAAGGGGACACGGTGTCTATGCTGACGTATAGCCCTATCTTAGCTGACAAAAAGCCCTATGCCTTTTGTCAGGGTAGTTTTATGTTGTCAACAAAACAGGGCAGTTTTGTCAACAAAAGGGTATTTGCAGTGTGTACAGCAAGATTGTTTTGCCAACCTAAGTTGACTAATGTCAACAAAACTCTCTAGTGTAGATCAAGCCTGAGACTCTTCATCACCACCTGTTTTTAATGTTACTTTTCTCCCATACCCTCTCCCGGCCTCTGATATGAATTTATTCCTTGTGAACAGGGTCAGACAGAGAGGACCTGAGTCTCCAGAAGTGTCAGTTTAATCACATAACTGGTAATGCTTCTGCCTCTCTACCTCAACAGGTGCAGGACATTCTTAGAGGACTGAGCACAGAGGAGAGTTCACTGTTTAAGTCCATGCATTTCTTGTTCTTTCTTGAGACTTTTAGCCATTGTGATAATTCTTGCCAGTTGCTGGTGGCAGTTTTGTAATCTGGATGCCTGCTAGCTAGTTGACAGACAGAGTATTTCTTTTTCACTTCTGTTAAAGGAGGTTGGTTCATTCTTGGTGTCTCATATTTTCTTCTTTATATGTTAGAGCAGCAAAATATACAGTAGCTACCACATGAAAATTCAAAGAAGCTCCCTCCAAGTAGATTTATTGCTAATTGTTAAAGATTGCTTACTTTTTGCCAGAAAACATACACACTACTGAATAATCTAAGCATTTGAGTTAGTGGATTTAAAAACAGTGTATAGACAGCAGGCCTTCATCAGATCCTCTGTCCAGAAGTGAATTTCACCCTTGTACTTTAACTTCTGCTGTCCATAACTAAGTTATGCATGGTGCCTAACTGGTCTCTTAAGTCACATGCATAATTTCTGTGCTCTGACTGAATGACATGACAGTCTGTACGCAGGGAAGTGAACATTTCTGGTACAAGTGCATGAGCAGAAGCTGCTGCCTAACATTTTGAATTTGTGAAAGTATTTGGGAATAATTCATCTCTTTCTTTGTCAAGCTCTGCCAGTTCATCTGGAAAGATTAAGCAAAGCACATGTGAAGGTTAGGGGTGCTATAGCAATAAATTCTTCATTTGTATCCCCTTGTAGAGTCAGTTCATGGATACAAGTATTTCTTTGAGTTGTAATTTGAACTGTGGATCAAGTATATATAACAAAGACACAGCATTAGTCAGACTTCAGTAGGGTCAGTCACCTGGATTCAGTTTCCAAACTTTCCATTTTGCTGTTTGCATCAGATATCAAAAGCCTTATATCTACTCTTTCAGGAAGTACGTGGCAGTTTAAGGGAAGCACATGAATGCTAGAGACTAAGGAAGGTATACAGATGAGCAATTTTTTTTTCCAACTGCCTTTATACACCATCTTCTACATTGGGGTGGGCAATAAAATTCACAGATAGGCTATTGGGGCAGTAGAAAGCAGGCCTGCGGCCAGGCATGGAGAGTTGGTGGGAGGTGCTACACAGAGCTGGCCCAGGGTGGTGGCGGTGGTGGAAGGGAGTGGCACAGCACCCTGGAGCAGCACAGTGCTCGCTGGGGGGACAAAGGGGTCAGTGCAGCCCTGGAGCAACTCAATGCCAGCTGCAGGAGGCAGCACAGCCCCAGCCCTGGACTGGCAGTGGCTGGGGGGATGGAAGGAAGTAGTGCAGTCTGAACCCCAGCCTCAGAGCAGCACAGCACCAGCTAGGAACAAAGGAGACAGTGCAGTCCCAGTTCTAGCCCAGGAGCAGCACAGTGCTAGCTGAGGGGGGCAGGGGCGGTGGACCAGGCCCGATCTGGCCTGCAAGCTGTCTTTTGCCCACCCCTGCTCTAGATATACATTTGTTTAGAATCTGGTTCAATAAATATTATCACACTCACCTCATCTCATCTCTATTAAAAAGCTAATTTCTATGAGAACCTTTAAAATCACCTTTTAACAAAGTGCCCATGAAAGAAAGAGTACATCATCATAAAATCCACAGGGTGAACATGGTTAGCTTTTAGACCTTTAGAATTATCAGGAACAGATTGAATTTTAGCAGAAGATAAAAACAAAAGAAGTCTGATCTTTAATATATGTACAGCCCCGATACTGCTCTAGTAGCATAAAGGAGATCTTAATACTGTATTGGTGTAAAGGGCATGAGAATCAGGTCCAGTCTATCAAGGCTTTACCTAGAACAGCCACTTCCCCTATACCTGTTATGATCTAAGGCAGTGATATTTAGACCGAGGTTCAAGAGCAGCAAGCTGCTCTTTAACATGTCTCCTACAGCATGTGATATTAAAACATCCCTGTGATTTAATTAACAACCAATCATAATGCTTTTACTATGTTATTAACCAATCTCCAACACAAACAAGAGTGTTTTCTAAATGGTGTCTTCAGCATAGACCCCAACTTCATAGAGCTTGATTCAGAGGAGGAATGCCATGTATACCATTGATTGCCACACAGGTAAGGATCATCATCTGAAATTTGGATAACACTTCATTCTGAATAAGCATGGTTTAAATAACATTGGGTATGTCTACACTTGCAAGTTTGTTTGAATTAAGGAAACTTCATTTGAATTAACTTAGTCCCTCTCTACACTAGGCATTCATTAGTTTGAATTAAGGAATTCCTTAATTCAAACTAATGAAAGCTTAGTTTAAACTAGTAAGACTGCCTGTTAGGTCAAATTAAGGCCTTAGTTTGATCCTTAGTTTGAACTTGGCACAATGTGGACATTTAAGTCCACCTTGTTAGTTCAAACTAAGGGCAGTTTGTTTGAATTAACAAAGTAGGTTAAGTTGAATTAACTAATATGACTTAGTCCACATTGTTAATTCAAACTAAGTTTAAATGTAGTTTGAACTACATGCAAACTTATTAGCTCAAATTAACAAATTTGATCTAAGTTTAGGAAGTGTCGATATAGCCATTAAGATTTGTCACTACAGCTGCAGTTACTAAAAGAATACTTGGTCAGTCATGTCATACTGTTAAAATATGAATATATAGCATTATGGAAAATTAAACAATGAAGTCATGCTACTGTGGCTCTTTTGGTTAGTGTTGATCATAATTTGGCTCATCAGTTGATGAGATCTGACTATTAATGATCTAAGGTCATTCTACAGATGGCATGCCTCATTTTCCTCTATTGGACTGTACAAATAGAACCATTTCTTCAAGCTTTTTCTTGATCAGAAGAACACTTCTTAAGAAGCATTTTTATCTAAAACTGTAAGTAAAGCACAAAATCCCCAGACCAAGTTAATTTCTAAATCCACGCAACTCAAGGTTTCTCCTCCTACCATGTGTTCCTGCCCAGAACCTTTGCCATTTTTCCCCTGCTTGGACAGAATCTGTCACAAGATAGCTTGTAAGGCTTTCCTCACTTTTTCCAGATTGAAACAGCTTTCTCCACTTTGATTGTAACATTCTTCAGCTTTTATATTGCAACCATGTAATTCCTCTCAGGTGGGGCTCAGTCATCCTGTAATCAGGGTTGGTGTAAACTCAGGCTTTCCAGGCCACCTGGTTACAAAGACCAATATGCAAGTGAAAGACTAAATATCAATGACAAACTTAGAATTTCATTCTGCAAGGTGTAAAGTAATTCCAGAGCACTTTCAACTTTTGTTGATTTCATTGGAAGTTTAGAACACTCATCATCTTCAGTATCTGCTCTTCATATTGTGGTACTGAACCTTTAAAGCAGAGGGTCTCAGCCTCTGGTCCATGGGCAATGCCTAAGGGATCCATGAAAGACATGGGCTGAAAACTGTCTGAACGGTATTCAACTATATATACCAACAGTAGATTTCCAAAGGGGTCTGCACCAATGTTCCCTCTAAGGGGAGAGAGCAGCTGAGCAACTCCTGTTGCTCGCTG
>ML681972.1:22058275-22129699 GCA_007922195.1 Podocnemis expansa | reverse complement strand
AATATCATTATTTGGTTTTTATAATACAAAGTAAAATCTTTATTGGTGAGATTTTTTTCAGAAAGTTTACAACACAATTTTCTGCCCTCAGCCTTTCACAACAATTACTCTTGTCTAATGGGCTCAGATACCCATAGACTCATTCATGAAGACTGCACTGAAATATAAATAGATTTTGACTATACAACAAACAAGAATTAATACATGTTGAATGGTATTTAATCAGTAGAAGTATAGAACTGCTATTGAACTTTGCAGTGAATGTAAATTATCTTGGTAATTGACTTAGTTATATTAATTAAAATTCTTATAAAATAAATGTGCTAGGAGTTCCTTCTGCAAACAGATGACATACTGATATCTCAAGCACACTTGTTCAACAGACTTAAGAATTTTTTTTTCTAAAGCCAGTTTTCAGTAGTGGTGGTCTATCTTAAGTCTAAATCATTTTGCATGCTGAAAATGAACCATGATCCATAATAAGTACTTGTAACATTCTTTAAATTAATAGAGTTTTTAAATAACCTTTTAACAGTAGTCAGTGGGTTTCGATGTAACACTTGGGTCAATTTTCAGTCATTTCTGATGATTCTTATTTAATTCTCAAAACAGAAATACAAGAGAAATAATTTTGCATTATATTACAATATCTGGAAATGCCAGGTGATTTTTAAAAAAGAAAATCTAGAAATTTGCAGTGGTTGGGGACAGCAGAGACGCGGTGGCACGGTGAGAGCCGGCAGTGGAGGAACAGCATTGTCAGAGCTGCAGGAAAAAGCAGTGTGGTCAGAGCCGGGGAAGGGGCAGCACTGTGAGAGCCCGCAGGGAAAAGCAAGTCGTCAGTTATGTGTAAAGAGAAGCACTCAGAGCAAGTACCTGCCAGATTCCACAGTTTACCCACACGATATTAATTCTACCCTCCTTGTCTGTATGCATAATGATACAGTCTTTAATTACATCAGTGCATGATTTTTTAAATACTTTTTCTTTTTTGATGTTTTCTGGGTAAATATTTTTAAAACTGGCAACAGAAATTGATCAAGAACAAGTCCACAATGAACTATCATCATGTCAGATGCAGAGAGAAGACAACCAGAGACTCCACCTGGTAGGAGCATAACAGCTGCCAAAGTAGGGAACTTTGGACATTTCCATTCAAAACTAGAGAATGTTCCCTGAATTTCTCTGCCCTGTGTTGATTGGGTATTTGCTCCAGTCTATCTCCTCACTTCTCAGTCTCCACACCTGCTTCTTTTTCTTCTCACACCTTTCCCTTTCTGTTTAGCTGATTTTTCTCTCCTCAAGTAAACCAACTGCAAAGAAACCAATAACAAAACCAGAACAGTTGTGGATCTAATATCCGTTGCCATAAACGCAGTTTAATTGTAGTCCCTCTTTTTCCAGTATCCATCTGTTATTTGGTTCATAGTTAGATTGTAAGCTCTTTGGGGCAGGGACTGTTTTGTTACGTGTTTGTACAGCACCTAGTGCAAGGTGTTCTGGGTCCATGACTGAGGCTCCTAAGTGCTAAAATAATAAGAATCATTTCAATCCATTTTTATAAAAAAAGTCAAGTACCACTGTAGGATGGGTAGTATCTCTGAAACATTATCTATGAAATCCAAGCTCCTAATTTTGGAGGGGGTGGTTAAAAGTATACATATGTCAAGAAATGAGTTTTTCCTCCTCACCTCTGTAATACAGACTAATTTTAGCCTTGAATGCATAAAGGAGCTATTAATATCAAGAAAAAAATCAAATGTCACTAGTATTTACCATATGTCAGAAAAGAGAGAAGTCTGTTTTTATTATCAGCATTATCTTGTACTTGTTGGCTGCTACTTGTGCTCATCAAAAAATGAGTTTTTCTATAAGGTTGTATTTATTTTTAATTAAATAACCTCTTACACACTTGTAGCACCTGGACAAATCACAAGATTAAATGCAGCTGAACCACAAACCTAACAAGTCACAACAGAGTATAAATGGCTCTTGTCCCTGTGCTCTCCCACCGAGAGCCATCAAGCTCACTGTAAAATATTAATGAACTTATTTTTATACCTGTTCCATTTCCCAATGTTTATGCCCATGCTTATCTTAAAGCCTAGCCCCTGATCCTGCACAAGCTCTCTCTCTGACTGGACTACTGACTGGAACTCTTGTGCTGGTGATTAAGGTCTCTGATGAGAAAGCTTTCCCTCCTAATTGTATCACCAGAGCAGACTCTGATTATATATATTTTAAATTCAGACTTTGTTATACCTTAATTTGACAAGTCCATGATTTTTGTTCACATTAGCATGGTAACATTTACCAGATAGAACCATGTAAGAGGAAAAATAATTAGCTGAACACAAGAAGAAATTGAGCTCCAGGATGACAGCTAAACACTCCCCCAGTGGAGGTTTTTCATTCAGTTGAAACTAGCCTAATAAAGGGAAGGGTTCCACGGGAGGTACTGACGAGTGGCAGATGGCCAAGAAGCAACACTGAGCCTTCTTAATAAGGGGAAGCTGCACAATGAATTCATGCAGTTTCTAATATGAATGAAAGGATGATACAGGTACCTTTTAAAATGATAGCCTGTTTATGACCAGAATATTGATTTTTTTTATTTTACACTAAATCTCCTTTTCTATGTTTGGATGAGTTACAGTCATAGTATTGGTATTTATTAAAAATTTAATGGGGGGGGGGAATTCATCCCTTTTTGGAGTAAAAACACCCCAAAATTATTGGGAGGGAGGCAAATTGTGAATGGTTTTCTCCTATCCTATCAGATCTGCATGACTAATATGAGCAGCAGTGCATGTGTGTTCCACAGAAAGTAAATACCCTAAAAGCACATTCATTTATGGCTTCTGAAAACCCAGAATACAGTGGAGTGAGCTAGTTGCTATGGTGACAGGCAGACATGAAAGCTTTCCCTTGTACACCGCAAGAACTGCTGTTATTGGATGAATCTGGTAGACAGGCAGCACAAGCATGGAAGTGGAGCAGGAAATAAAAATTCAATCCCATGCCACAGAAGAGACAACCCATAAGAAGTGAGGTAAAGGTGCATGATAAGGAAGGTGCATGATAAGGAAGGTACTGCTGACAGTGATTTGCACATGCACAAATTCTGCTGCTGTCTACAATGTGTGACAGATAAAGCACAGATATTGCCTGTGCAGCACTAACAGTTCTAGAACAGTGTTTATGCACCTCACTGATGCAAATAAAGTCTTTAGCAGAAAGTCCAGTGTGCAGTAACATCCAATTACCAAAAAAGGTAGGCATCACAATGGCAGAGGGCAGAACAAGCCAAGAATCATTGCTACATCAGATCTTATCTATTCAGAGGCCGGTGTTATGAAGACCGTACACTCTGCTCTATTACAGATGACTGATCATCACACAGTTTCTATCCCAATGTAAACAAGCTTCCCTACATGCTTATCATCAATGTGCTAGTGATTTGACATACTCTGTGTGTAACAAATGAATCTAGATTACATTAATAAACTGTAGGCATTCAGACACTCAGGCTATGTCTACATCTAACTGCTTAGTTTGGACTTGCTTAGTCCAAATGAAGCAGTTCAGAGTTAGTTCGAACTAACTGAGGTTTTTTAGTTCAAACTAATTTTTTTAGTTTGAACTAGCAGCACTTAATTTGAAAGTTAGTTCAAACAAAAAAAAAGTAGGTAGTTCAAACTAACCACTAGTTTGAACTGTAGAAGAAAATAAGTGGTTACAATAGAAACGACGAGTAGACATGCATAGGTGTTGGCTTAAGGCCTAATGAAGTAATCCAACAGTGGGCCTGAATGGTATGTACAGTGAGCCTGAACTGAAGGTACGGACATGAAACAGAGCATGAAGTTCAACTTCACTGGAATTTGCAAGAAACAAGCTAAAATTGTAACTCTAAGTATGAAAAATTGAAAAGTACCTGAAAGGTAGGAGGTGTTGAGTCAGTCTATTTCCAGCAAATAATGCCAAAGAGATAGGGAGGTATTATATAAGTAACCCATGCAAAGGTACAGTTTTGGTCAAACCATGACACCTTGATGGACAGAGATAGGTAAAGCTTCAGTCAAACTTGACCCCTTGATAAATGGAGATGTCCAGTGATACTTGGACCTATCAAATTGATGGGTGACATCAAGAAAGGGGTATGTGAACCAATCAAGGTAAATTTTTGGATCTGAAGCAGGGCTGGGTCAGTAGATCCCAAGCAGGGTATAAGAATAGGAGCCCCGGAGCCCAACTTTGTGCAACTGACTGGGTGATGGCAAGTCCTGCTGTCAGCTGAGCTGTTCCATTGCAGTGAGAGCACCAGTGCTGCCAAAAAACATCTGTTGATATGGATTGTTTGCCATAGAGCTATGTTGCAATAAAGCTTAGCTTGGCAACTAAATTTCTACAAACATCCATGGTCGTGTTGGTTTCCTCGATCATAAGTGTTGCCTCAGTTTACCTCTTGCACACAGGGTATGCCTAGGCTCCAAATCACTGAGCTAACTGAGTTCTCACTAGATTTGAGCCAAAGGTAACCCAAAGTGTTAACCAAAGGAACACCTTGCTTAGGATCACCAGGCTAACTCAGTTCCTGCTCAAGATCCAATCTAGGCTCTAGATTACTGGGCTAACAGAGTTCCCACTAGAGACCTAAGCCAGAGGTAATCCTGAGGAAGCACACCTTCAGAGATTCACACACACAAACATGCAGCAAAACCGATACCAGCATTGGACATAGAACAACACTGATAAGAACATCTTGCCTGATGTGCCTGACTGCAGTCTGCCTGGCATACCACACAAACTAGCATGACTAAGTCACGCTAGTTTGAACTAAATTTTTTTTTTTTTTAAACGTTGAACTAGGCAAAGCCTAGTGTAGGCAAGGAGCAAAATTTGTCCAAATTAAACCTCCTTAATCTGGACTAATTTGCTCATGTAGACGTATCCTCAGGGTACAGGAAAAACCAAACTAGTCCTGTAACGCTTTTAAAGACTAAATTTTATTTATTGCATAAGCTTTCATGGGAGAAAATCCCACTTTGTCAAAGGTTCTGATGAAGTGGGATTTTTCTCCCACAAAAGCTCATGTGATAAATAGAATCATAGGGTTGGAAGGGACCTCATGAGGTCACTTAGTCCAACCCCCTGCTAAAAGCAGGGCCACTCCCACTAAATCATTCCAGCCAGGGTTTTGTCTAACCGGGTCTTAACTGTTTCCAAAGATGGAGATTCCACCACTTCCCTGGGTAACCTATTCCAATGCTTCACCACCCTCCTAGTGAGAGTTTTTCCTAATATCCAACCTCAACCACCCCAGCCGCAGCTTGAAAGCATTGCGGCCTGTTCTATCCTCTGTTACTACTCAGAACAGCCTTGCTCCCTCCCTACAAGAGCACCCCTTCAAATAGCTGAAGGTTGTTATCAAATCCCCCCTCAGTCTTTTCTTCAGACTAAATAAGGTTTGTTCCTTCAGTCACTCCTTGTAAGTCATGTGATCCAACCCCCTAATCATTTTAGTTGCCCTCTGCTGGACACTTTCTAATTTGTCAGCATCCTTGCTGTCGTGTGGAACCCAAAACTGGACACAGTATTCCAGATGTGGCCCCACCAGAGCTGAATAGAGGAGAATAATTACATCTCTCGATTGGCTGACAACACTTCTACTGATGCAGCCCAGTATGCCATTGGCCTTTTTGGCAACAAGAGCACACTGCTGACTCATATCCAGGTTCCCATCCACCATAACTCCCAGGTCCTTTGCTACAGTGCTGCTACTTAGCCAATCAGTCCCCAGTCTATAGCAGTACATGGGATTTTTCTGTCCTAAGTGCAGGATTTTGCATTTGTCCTTGTTGAACTTCATGAGATTTTGTTTGGCCCAAAGTTCCAATTTGCCTAGGTCTCCCTTAATTCCATCCCTGCCCTCCAGTGTGTTCACCACTACCCCACAAAATTACTGAGCATGCAATCTATCCCATCATCCAGATCATTAATGAAGATGTTGAGCAGAACCGGCTCCAGGACTGATCCCTGGGGCACTTACCTAGTTACTAGTTGCCAACTAGACATTGAGCCATTGATCCCTACCTGCTGAGCCCACTGATACAGCCAGCTTTCTATCCACATTAAAGTCCATTCATCCAAACCATACTTCCTTAACTTACTGACAAGGATGCTGTGGGAAACTATATTAAAAGCTTTGCTAAAGTTGAGGTATATCACATAAACGGCTATTCCTGCATCCACCTATCCCATCATCTCATCATAGAAGGCAATCAGATTGGTCAAGCATGATTTGCCCTTGGAGAATCCCTGTGGACTGTTCCTGATCACTATTTTCATCCAAGTGTTTCAGAATGGATTCTTTGAGGATCTGCTCCATGATTTTTACAGGGGCTGATGTGAGACTGATTGGTTTGTAGTTCCCTGGGTCATCCTTTTTCCCTTTTTTGAAGACAGGCACTGTATTTGCCTTTTTCCAATCATCTAGACCCTCCTCAATTTGCCACACAAGTTTTCAAAGATGATGGCTAGCAGCTCTGCAGTCACATCAGCCAACTCCCTCAGCATCCTCGGATGCAGTTCATCCAGCCCCTTGTGCACATCCAACTTCACTAAGTAGTCCCTAACCTGACCTTCCATCACCGAGGACTGCTCTTCTCTCCGTTCTGTGTTGCCCAGTGTAGGAGCCTGAGAGCTGACCCTGCTTATGAAGATTGAAGTATTGAAGGCTTCAGCCTTTTCTGCCTCATCTGCCATGAGGATACCTGCCCCATTCAGTAAGGGTCCTACGCTATCCCTGATCCTCTTCTTGTTAATGACATACTTGTAGAACCTCTTTCTGTTAGCCTTCACATCATTTGCTAGCTGCAACTCCAATTGCCCTTTGGCCTTTCTGATTTTATCTCTGGAGGCCTGAGCAATATCTTCATGTACCTCCCTAGTGATCTGTTCAAGCTTCCATGTCTTGTAAGCTTCCCTTTTGTGTTTCAGCTCAATGTAGGGTTCTCTGCTAAGCCATGCTGGGCACTTTCCATATTTGCTTTTCTTTCTGCACACTGGAATTATATCTTCCTGTACCCTTAGTAGGTTTTTTTGTTTTGTTTTGTTTTTTAAATAGAGCCAGCTTTCTTGGATACTTTTCCCCCTTCAGATCAGCCTCCCAAGGGATCCTGCCCATCGGTTCCCTGAGGGAGCCAAAAATCAACTTTTCTGAAGTCCAGGGTCTATGTTCTGCTTCTTTCTTTGCTCAGGATCCTGAACTCTACCATCTCAGTCACTGCTGCCCAGGTTGCTGTTCACATCTACTGTCCCAATCAATTCTTGTCTGTTTGTGAGCAGCAGGTCAAAAGGTACAAGGCCCCTAGTTGGTTCCTCCAGCATTTGTACTAGGAAGTTGTCCTCAACACTCTCCTAAACTTTCTGTATTGTCTGTGCACTGCTGTATTGTCCCCTTAGCAGATATCAGGGTAATTGAAGTCCCTCATGAGAGCCAGGACCCATCATCTGGAAACTTCTGCTAGTTGTCCATAAAAGCCACATCCACCTCCTCCTTCTGATCCAGTGGTCTATAGCAAATACCGACCACAACATCACCCTTTTTGTGCTCTCCTCTAACTTTGTTAGTCTTTAAGGCGATGTCTACATTGGCCAATTAGTCCGGACTAATTTGGGCCAGGTCTACAGTAGGCTTTGCCAAGTTCAAACTAAGCAAAGTCGTGCTAGTTCAAACTTAAAAAGATCAAATTAAGTGGTTAGTTCAAACTAGCCACACTAAACTAGTTCGAACTTGTTAGTTCAAAATAAGGCACGTGGCTAGTGCAAACTAAAAAAGCCATGGTTAGGCCGATCTAGACTGAGGCTAGTTTGAACTAAACTTGGACTTATTCAGTTTGGACTTGCAAGTCCAAACTAGATAAGTAGATGTCAACATAGCCTAAAAGTGCTACAAGACTCCTGGTTTCTTTTGCTGAACTAGACTAACTCGATTGCCCCTTGGAACTTGTCAGGTACAGGGACTCTGCTGTGATCCCATGTGTGGTGAGGCAAATGCCAATAGAGTGTCACAAGTAGTTTTAATTTGCTTCCTATTTTAATACTACTCTTAGAAGGAATGGTTATGCATAAACAATTTAGTCCTGACCTCACATATTGTTCCCTACAGCTCACCCAGTAAGTCAACAAGCCCTGTGCACCACCCACCCTGCCCCTTGTTCATGGGATAGTGTGGTAGCATATTTTGTGTGCAATACACAAATTGAGAAGATTAGATACAACTTGCATAATTTTGAAAACTGCTCAGAGTAAATGCACTTAAATGAGATATGGTGCTAGCAATTTTCTCAATTTTTTTACTGCCCTGGTAAATCATTTATTGGGGCAGCTGGGTTTTACAAAATCCTCTCAAACACCATAAAATGCATTCATTACAAAAGCCAACATTCTTTCCTTCAATAAACTAGGCTCCATTATCAAAGGATATGTGATCAGCTGTGACTACAAAATAGCTGTTCTCTATGCCTACGTGCACTAGCATTATTTAACTCATTGCTTTGTTCAGAGCTTTGATACACCTTGGGCAACCCTAGTCCCCCTGCAGAAGAGTAAATCAGATTAGCTCCTTGCCAACTGTCATTGTATTACAGATGTTTCCTTAATCTTTAGAAATGGTTTCTCCTCAGGGCTATGTTAAAGACCCAAATAAACATGAGAAACTAACTAATTGATTCTTTGGGGGAGGGGTGCGAAAGTGAAAGCGAATAAAAAAAAAGTGAAGCTAAGTACAAAGTCAACAAACTTTTAAGTTAACTTTATCCTATAATTGATTTTCATTGTAGTAATCTGGGGTGGTAAGAAGTGTTCAAAGAGAAATTTGATTTTTAAATGGATAGTTTCTTACCTGAGGTTTTAAAAGGGAAACTGCTGCAAACTGACAGATCATTTAGAAAGTGAAACCTAACTGCTAGGGAGAGCACAAAGTAATTTTGCCTAACCATAAGTGCATGCTAGCTATACATAACCTGGGTGATGAGAAAGAAATCGCTAATGGCCCACTTTAAAGATTTTACTGAAAATGTAGGGCCTGTTGCCAGCAGAAAACAATCAGCATTAATGGATTTCTTGTGCAAGTGTCTGCATGTTTTTTGTTTTTTTTTTGTTTTTGTTTTTTTTTTAAAGACAGCTGACTGCTTTCAGCGGTTGGCAAAGCCCTGATTATTAACTGCTGATCCCAAACAAAAATCCAGACCACTTATTGCTCTGCTAAATTTAGATCTCACCATATTTGCCATAATTCTAGCAACAACAACAAAAAAACTCAATCAACCTGGCTATCCAGAACAAAAGTCAAAGCTAAATGAAGCATTTGTTCCTTGTTACCCAAGCAAATCAGAACCTTCATGCCAAACAACTTAACTAAACATAATGCTTGGGGTTACTTACTCTGGTTTCAGATAATCTACTGAGTTTCCATGGTAAATATGATGGCAGAAGCACAGTGCATGCTGGAGTATCATTCAGAATGGAAACCAGCAATTGACAATATAGTGGGACCAGGAAAAAAAAAGTAGGTGTTTATTGCATACACCTCTGACCCTTCTATTACAAATATTGAGCATGTAATCTTACAACTAGCACATTGTAAGAAAAATACTTACAGGTCACCTTTAAGCAGTAGCTTCAGAGATATGTAACTATCTTTATCTAAAAGACCATAAAAAGAAAAGTTAAGGGAGGAGAACAGGGATAGGTAGCAAGTGGATAAGGATGGTCAGATGGATTCACTCTGAATAAATAGGCTCAGCCCTTGATACACAAGAGTAGCATTTCAAAAAGTTTCATGTTTATTAACAACAATAAGCAGAAAACATTTGCTTACCCCAGCCAGTCACAGTGACAAAGTTTTGGAGAGCTTGTTCAAATGTCAAGTTACAGCTCACCAGGCTAAGGGCTGAGCTTACAATGCACTAGTGTACATGAGTAAACTTGTCATATGGACATGGCTAAAGAGCAGTAAAACTCTTGGAATAGAATCCTATGCCTAAATGTTGCATTTAGGTCCCTAAAGTGGCAGTTAGATGCATAACTTTTCTGGATCTAGTCCTGGGAGTCAAGGACTAATCCCAGCTCTGATCCTGACTCCCAAATCCTGGCAATCAAGTTCCTTCATTCAACATTCAGGACTTGTCCACATGGTGCAGTAACACATGTGATATTCAGGACTTAATCTGCGAAAAGGAGCCAGAGTTCAAGCAATAGTGATGGTATCCTCTGCACAGTGTTACCTCACATGTACTGTACTGGCAAGGTCACAGCTTGCATGCCACTGACAGAGGAGGTTCCAGGGCTATGTCTCTGCAAGTCCTGGCACAAATAAAATTCTATTATCCCCTGGCACCTAAATGGCTGCTATTAAAGTTTCTTAGGTGCCTAAATTTCTACTAGTGAGCATGCACATAGTTCCTACCTATCTCACACTCAGACCCCTACCCACCTGCCTGTGGACCTAATCCAGCATGCTTTTTCCAAGTATGCTTAACCCACAAAAATAGCCAGAAGCATGGATAGTATATAACCTTTAGCCCAGTGGGGTCAGCACACTCAACCTCAGATTTGGAACAGCCAACTTCAGTTCCCCCACTCTACATGATGCAGAGAAGGAATTTGAAGTGAATTTCCCACCTCCCTGGAAGAAACCTAATAACTGGATTAAGGGGGTAATCTGGGGTAAATCTAAATCTCTTTTGTTGAAGCTATCCCATTGTGTACAATTAAACAGTAATTGACCAAAGAGAGAATGACTGTCTAGACTAGTGATTAGGGCACTCACCTGAGAGACGGAAAGTGCAAACACCAGTTCTCCTGTTTCAAAGGCTATTTAATTATTTTGTACGCAGCACTGCCACTCATATTTTTATCATAAGCCTCTCAGTATTTGGTGTCATTCTTAAAGGCCCAGCTCTGGAGTCATAGAGTTGCCCAAAAATCTCAGCTTTCATTCAGAAAGGTTTGTTTCTATCCCTCATGCTTGGAAGATGAGGCTTTTTGTGATGAAACAGGTGTCATGGAAGTCAAAGGTAGAAAAGATCTGTGAGAACACTGAGTACATAGCTTGTTCTGTCAACAATTCTTTTTAGCTTTGATGGAGTAAGTAGAACACTGAGAACATTCCCTACTGTTGCATGATTTAGTTTCCAACTAGAAAGTCTCAGTAATGCTGAATCAGAGTCATGGGAGGTTTTACTGCATGCTGCAATTCTTTGTTTTATTCAGGATTTATAAAGAGGAATTTTCAAAAGCATTAAGCATGGGTTTCGTTCAGCTCCTACTAAAATCCATTATAAAGCTCCCATTAACTTCAGTGGTGCAAAGTTAGTCCAAAAGATAACAGGTTTTGAAAATCCCATCCATAATAAGCATGTACCCAGAGAGTGCCTAAATTCGTCTCTTGGTGACTTTCATAAACATGCAATACACAAAGAAAAAAAAAAGTCTGTAGCTAGTCTTCAACCCTCAGCCTTCCTCTCCTTCCCCCATAACCAACTACAATAAAAATCAAGCTCAAATAACATTTCTTCTCTCACCACAACCATCAACATTCTAGGGCTCCTATCTCCCGAAAGCCTGGGTAATTAGAAGGAAATTACAACATTTCCTTGAGGTCAGACCTCTGGGTAGTTTTGAACTGAGCAGGTTCCAAAGAAGAAGTCCTCTGACAGGCAACCCATTGCCTCCCTTTTCTTCTTCTTATAGTATTCAGATTTGACTGCCTGGGTTGAGCGCTGTTGTGCTGATACTGCATGAAGAGAAAGCTGATCTTTCAGGTAGGGTTTCATAGGTCTTTAACAACACCTATAACGCCAGCCAATAAAAAAAAAACAGTCAGCTAGCGTAGATCATGGAGCAGGGATGTCACATAAGCTTCTGCTAAGAAACACCATTTAAAAACAGGCTGTTGCACTCTACTCTAGCTCTGGGTTCTTAGAAAATGCAAGATGCACCCCTGCATGGAGGACATTATAGAAATCTAATGTTGATGCAGCAAAGTCATGGATCACAATATTACAGTTCACATCTAACACACCACCTGTCAATCTCTAGGTCAGAGGAATATGGGGAAAAGCATCTTTAAACACTGATGGCATGTGATCATTTAACAGCAGATAGGTATCTAACACCACCACCAGATTGGAACCTCTAATAACAAAGGGCAAAGGCATCACACCACACACACATCTGTCTTTCTTATTCCAAGAATCTCTAACTAAAGAGGAAACTGCAATCCAGTAGGCATATTTAGCAAACATGCTCCAGAACTACCTAACCAATGTCAAAGGTAACTTACTTAATCATTGAACTGGGAATTTAAAGGAAAGGCTAAGAGACTTCCTAGCCTTTAATAAGAGTAATTAGAGTCACAAAATCAAGACAGTTTAAGCTTTTATGGGTGTTTCCCACAAATTCAGCATGGTAAAGTATCTGGAATTTCCCCACTATTAAATGTATTACATATTAACAAATGCTGAGAACACCTCATCCAATTCTTTTAAAGTTCTTGGATATAAGTTTTCCAGCCTTGCAGATTTAAAAATGGTTAATTTTAGTAGTTGCTCACTGGTGGAACAGTACATTTTCACTGTAGGATGTGAGCACATCATCAACTCCTTTCCAAATACAAAACAAATATTTATTGGACAACTCTGCTTTACTGGGAGTGTTGGCATCACTAGGTACTAAGGACCTATACCTTTGGTAGGATATCATTTATTCCTTTTAAACATGCAAGAAAGATTCTTATTGTCTTTAGTCCTCCATTGCTACATAGGAAAAAAAAAGTTGCATTTCCTCATTAAGACTGTGAGATGTGCCCACCTTTTTTGCAAAATGGGCATTTGCTGCTTAATGGACTAATAAAGGCATCTCTAGTTTAGAAATGAATTGTTTCTTCACAATGAAAATCTTGTACCTACAGTATTAATCCATAATGTGGATGGAGAATTCTTCATGCTATTTGAGAGGAAGAACAAGCTGTGTTCTTAAAAAATGGCTGCTGTCTGTGCAAAGTAACTTTTCTACATCAGAATGCATTAGATAGTGTGTGTAATGAAAGATACATAGATATTATATGCTGTATATTAGGGGCGTAGACTGTCAGGGCAGTAAAGCATGAACTAAAATGTATTTGTATGAATCCTGGCTCCTTCAGAGCCACCAGAGTCAGGTTACTGATTTTATTGTCCTGGTCAACTAACCAGTCTCTTTATATAAAAGAAAATATCTATAGGGGTTAAATAAAAGGAAGGGTGCTGAAATGATAACTGATCACCATTAGACAGGAATTAAGTCCCTCCTTAAATCTTCTAGGGGGTATGGCTGTGGAATGGGGGGAAGAAAAAAAAAACCATGACTGCAGACTAAAGGCCTCATCTGAAGTAGAGAGGAAAGCTAGGGAATTCTTAAAAAGTCGCTGCCCTGAGTAGTAAACAATACTAAAAATGGTATAATGGCAAGGTGACTTGCCACTGGATATTTGTCAGCTTTGTATCAGAGTTTCATAAATACAGTGTAATGAGCTACAGAGAGTGAGGGCTTCCACAAACCATAATTCTGTGTAAATATCCATTTATTTGTAAAAACTTTGGTCTCCTGCTCATTCTCCAAAGGGATGTCTACTACAGACAGAATTAGCTTCCTCTGAAATTGGGGGAACAGGGGCAGGAATCACACTCCTGTGGATATTGGCTCAGATCCTTACAGCCCAATTCCACATACACAAAGCACTCCCCATTTCAGACAGGCCTAAAGGTCAAGTGAGAAGTGGAGTCACCATCGTCGTTATTCTTTGACTAGTTGGGTTTTGATTTGTCTCTTAAAAGGTAAGAGTTTAATATAGAAATCAAGGAGGCTGCCATCCTTAGCCAGCCTTGCCCAGCAGGTCCTTGAAATTGTCTCCACTCAACTCTGTTCAGTTGTGAGATTTTGCTACCAGTCCAGGACAATCTTAATTCAGATGTTTTTTCCCCCTCCCCAAATGCTGAGATGAAGTCCTTGCAATGTTTCACTGTAGCCTGTAGACGGGGCCAGATTTTGGTGTTCGTAGGCCCTAGGCACTTTCACTCCGAAATGTGCAAAAAGAGGGGTAAACGCCAATTGAATTATGTCAACTGACATGATGCACTTTAAACTATTCTAATGCTAAACCATGTGATTTTTTCCTTATTTTTTCTGCCTTTTAAATTTTCTCTGTCCTTTGTAGGCCCTAGGCACTATGCCTAATGGGAAATCCAGCACTGCTTGTAGACAGAGACCACATTCCTCTTGGGAAAGGATATCAGGCAATTTTCTGCCTACTAATGTCTCCTGGTATCAGGGAAAGACAAGATATAATGCTGCTCTCCTTCCCCGAGCTTAGCTTCACTGGCTGAGAGACAGAAAGCCCACCTGTGCCCTGTCCTAAGCTGTAAGGTTGTGGTTCAGAGCCCTGCACAGAACAGTAAATTGCAGGTGTTATGCAAGGACAACTTTTTCCACTTCTTAAATGTTTATGTAACCAATATGCCTAAAGGATCTCTCTCTTTTAGGGATGGGTTGAAGTTGGTTTATGTTGCTGGGCAGATTTGGCTGCTCCGATCTAGAAGTTTGTGGAAATTAAGTGGCTGGTTGCATTATGCATGTTTCACAAGGTTTTCCACTGCTGCTGTGGTGGGACATGAGCAGCAGCCACACAAAGCTGCAATGAGAAGAGCCCATGTGCTGTGTGTGTGACTAGGAGAAGCTGAGCCAGAAGTGGACAGCAAGCTGTTTTCTCCCTGCTGTGGAACATTTTGCAGCAGAGTTGTCTCAGATGGGACTAATTGCTGGTTAACCAGTAAGTAAGCTGACTGCGTGGTGCTGGATCCAGAAGAGAAAGAAAAGCCTGCACTGGATTTCTGCCCAAAATCACTGCAACTAAAGAAGAGGAGTGCTGCTTCTTGCAACTCAAGCCTTTGGACTTGAATAGAGACTGCAACTGAGATAGGGGTGAACTCCACCTAAACTTTAGGACCCTTGGGTTTCTTCCCTCTTAATGTTTCTATAGTGAGTGTTCTGTTTAAATTCATTTTGTTTTTCTTAGGATAAGGTTTATCATGTTAGTAGTAAATAGAGTTCATTATGTTTGTTCTTATGTAGTAGTTTAATGTGGGGAGGGTAACTGGACGATCTTCGCTGTGAGAACCTTACCTACTGAATCCTGGGTATCAAGCTGCTTCTATGGAAGAGTTGGGGTTTAACTTTTTATTGAGGCACTGGAGAAAGGCTATTAAATTAATTCTAGGCCACCCAAAGGTTCCATCTACTGCTGAACTTTTTTTGGAAGTGACATAGCCTGGCTCCCAGAATGTTATATGTCTGGTCTTAAACCAGAATATCTTTTTACAGGAAGTCTGGGGCTCTGGCTCACAGATGCTAAGGCCAGAAAGGACCAGTATGATCATCCAGTCTGACCTCTTGCACCATGAAGGCCACAACACCTTACTCACCTCTCCTGCAATAAACCTCTGATCTATGACTAAGATAGTAAAGTCTTCAAATCATGGTTCAAATGCTTTAAGGCACAGGAAATCCACCAGCAAGTAAACCATGTCCCCTGCTACGGGGGGGGGAGGGGGGGAGAAGATGACAAAAAAAAACCAAACAAACAAAAACAAACCAAGAACCTTTACCAATTGGCATGAAGGTATATTCCTTTTCAACCTCAATATGGTGATCATTTAAACCCTGATCATGTGGGCAAAAAAGTCACCAGTCAGACACACACTAGAGAATTCTTTGTATTAAGCTGGAACTCACCCCATCAATCTTCCCATTGCTGTATCTGCCATCAGGAGCCAAAGATCAGTAGATTGCCAAAGAAAGCTGTTCCATTAGATCATCCTCACCATTAATTTATCAAGCACAATTCTAAAGCCACTTTTTTTTTTTTGGTCCCCTTGTCTCCAGTTGGCAGGCTACTCCAGAACATCATTCCTCTGATAGTTAGACAACCAGATCCCAATTTCAAGTCTAAACTGCCCAAGGACCAGTTTACATCCACTTGTTCTTGTGTCCATATTGGTACTGAACTTAAATAATTCTGCTCTCCCTTTGAGGTATTTATAGAGAGCAGTCATATCTCCCCTCAACCTTCTTTTGGTTAACTTAAACAAATGAAGCTCTTTGAATTTTTTTTTTTTTTAATAGGACAGGTTTTCCATTCCATGGATCATCTTCATAGCCTCTCTCTCCACCTGTTCCAGTTAGAATTCATCTTCCTTAAACATAGGGGACCAGAACTGTGCATATTCTAGATGAGGTCTCACCAGTGCCTTGTAAATTGTATTAACACCTCCCTATCTCTACTGGAAAAACTCATCTGATGCATCTTTGGACCACATTAGCCATTTTCACAGCCACATCACATTGGCCGCTCTTAATGATTCTATAATCAACCAATACTCCCATGTCCTCCTTTTCCTGCTGCTTCCAGCAGATAGGTCCCCAGCTTATAATAAAAGCTGCAAGGAGTACAAAATCACCGAGACATTTAAGCAATGCTCCTTACTCCAAGCAGAACCCCAAACCAAATGCACCAGAAAATGCAGCATCCAAAGTGTTAAAAAACCCCACTATGAATGACATTGCATGGAGACTACATGTCTTAATCACAACTGTTTTCTACTTGAGGGCATTCTTTAAAAAAAAAGAAGTGCTGAAAACTAATAGTTGATAAACAACTCTTAGTAACTTTCATTTTGTTTATGAACAGTTCTAGTCGGTGTGTCAATTGTTGAGAGAATAATAAGATGAAGTTAGAACAGAGTATACTTGATGTTTGCTACATGTGTCAGTTGGTATTAGGCACCATGAACATCAGATGTAAGCCAGCTGCAAAAAGCTATTTTAAAAATACTGCTGCTAATATGTTCTTACCCTCAGTTGTGTGTCCTTTTTTCATGACTCCACCTCAGTCTCTTTCTGTGCACTAAAGATCTTCAAATTTCACATGAGGATGGGGAGTGATTAAGTGGACAGGGTGCTGGACTAGGATTTAAGAGATCTATGTTGTGTTCTTAGCCTTGCTTGTAACATTGTATTAGGACCAGTCATTTCATCCCTCTGTGATTCAATTCCTCATCAGTAAAGTGTGGATAATAACATTCTGCTTCCTATGGCTGAATAGCATTATGTAAGAGTTAAATATTATTAATAAACAACTTTTTCACTTGGTTTTCAATGCTGATTCTTCCCTGACTATCCACACTCTTCCGTCAGATCTTTTACTGTTTGAATGGTATTGATCTGAGCAAGTCAAGTGTCTTCGGTTCTTAGTTATGTAGTGCCGGATCCCCGCAAGGTATTTAGGTGCTCGAGTCCTATTGATTTCAATGCATTTGAGGTTCAGGCCCTGGTTCTTAGTTTTAACAGAACTGGATGTTTACAAGGAGGATTGGTAATGGGTAATCTGTCATTTAAGAGTTCATACTATCCCAAAAAACATTCAGTGACTAAAAAGGACTGTGAGGCCTACTTCTGGTTCTCTGTTCATTCACACCTCTGAGCAGAGTTCCTCTGGGCTGTGTCCACTGCCTCATTCAAGGAGCAGTGGGCACTATCTGGGATTCTCTGCTCACTGTTCCTTTATGGTTCCTGAATTGTGGCTTTGATTCCCACCCGCCGCCCCCTAGTTCCTGTTTTTCATTAGTTGTCTCTCCACACTTAGTTGGTGCTGAGCTCTGTTGCCCCTCCCCGTAGGCTGCAGCCGGGGGGTGGGGGGGAGAAGAGACTTTTGGTCATTGACTGGTAGTGCAGGGTGGACTGATGCCTGCCTGGCTACCAAATTGTGACTCAAAGGATTGGACATAAATTGATAGTTTCAGTTCAGTTTGCAGTGGAGAAGTGTGCATATCACTGCTGATGCTGGCAGTCTCTTTGCAGAAGTTAAGAACTGAAGGGTACTGTGGAGATTCCCTTAGTTTCTCCCCTAGAGACAGTCTTTCTAGGTTAGCGTTAAGCACAGCAGAGCAGGGTGGACTACCAGTATCTATGCTGAACCTATTATGTGCCTAAACAGAAGACTTCATTGTGCAGTGCTGTTCTTCTGGCAACTTACACCAGTGCAGAATTCATTTTGCTTTTTGGGAGAAGGCAAAAAAAAAACAAAAAAAAAACCACCAGTCACATGCCATTAACTAAAATTACAATTCAGAAAGATACATTTAAATAAAGAAGTAGGAGTTGTCTATATGCTCTATGCTGCCTCACTGGAGACCCAAATTTTATTCTGGTTTCCTGATCTCCAGGCTGGAGAAGAGGAATTGAAAGAGGCAGTGTCTTGCATAGTTCTGAAACACATGCCCTACGGGAGAGCTAGAAACAACCCTGGCTCTGAGTGATCCCTTTTCATCTTTCTGTGGAAAAAAAAGGTCACCACATGACTTTGAAAAATGCAGAAGGGAAAACTATCTATAGCAAACCAGGAAGCAAGTAATTCTCAAGAAAAACAAAAACCCCACACCTTTAAGTTAGAAAATGTAAAATTAATGTGGTCTTTAACAAAAAATTTCCTGTCATTGTGTGTAAGTGGTTTTCTTCTGAAAAAGGTTTTAAACTTGTACATAGTTTTCCCATTCATTACAGCTTTATAGCCTATGCTATCAAAAAGTACATTTTCATAATACCTTTAATTAGTAGGACACAGAATACCTAATACTCTAGCAATATGATAATCTCAGGGTAGTTTTCAGTGAATGAAGCAATGACTAAAACACTAGTGCTGCAACCCTTGAAATGATGCAATTTTTCTTGCTATATTAAACTGCAGGAATGAACAAGTTATGCAGCCATATAAAAATGTGAAATATTTTTTTTATCAGAGACTGAAATATTCTGGGGCTTAGTAACTACGTAGAGTGTTCTGCATCTGAGTGGCTAATTCAGATCCAACCCAGGTTAGTACACAAAGGACCTAATCCTACTCTTATTTGCATACATAAGAATCTGAACTTAGTTTACCTCTCAGGGTTGTTTAGAACCATGCAGCTGAGTGTAGGGGACCAAATTTATTATCAGCAGGCTGTCTTGGTTAGTGTTTGTGGAATCTGCTAGCATATTCAGCTGAGTTATGTATCTATAGAAATGGTTCTTTTGAAGAGAGAGCTCTGCTGAAGTGGGATATTCCCCCAGAAAAGCTCATGCGATAAATAAATGTTAGTCTTTAAGTGCCACAAGGCTCCTTGCTTTACGAGACTAACACAGCTGCCCCTTTAGAACTTCAGTGAGGAACAATTCCACAGCACACCCACTTTTTTTTCCCCCCAGCTGAACTGATTGCTCATAAACGGTCACATTTGCTTATGTTTACTTTGGTTATGGTCTTACTGGAGGTTTGCAACATAGTGCATACAAGCAGCTACAGAAGGATCAAATGTATTAATGTTTCAAATCCACTGGAAAAAATACACATCTCAATTTTGTAATGTGGCTACCTGCATTTAGAATGTTCATGTTAGAATTGAAAGACATACTTTGCTTTTAATTGGGTGATTAATTTTCACTAATTTTATGAGTTGTAATTTTGGCTGGAGAGAATATTGTCTAAGATGAAAATGTCTTATTTTACATTGATTTTCGTTACCTTTGCACAAAATTTCATGGCACACTGACATTCTCACAGCACACCAACCATAGACACTGAAAACCACTGATTGGTAGTTACAGTATACTGTATCTGCAAAACCCAGCAAAACCATTCATCATTGCCAGAGCGTGGCAATGCTTTTGGATCACCCATTCCAGGAAAATAACAGAAACTAAAGCATCAGCTGCCTTGAAGTCTGTTTTCAACTCTGCATCATGGTGAGCTGAATAACCTGGTTTGATCAGGTTCAGCACATCCAAGGCAGATAAAGGCACTTTTAAAGGAATAAAAAGGGAATCCTAGAACAAAAAGAGGAAGGATTTGCAGGGAGGCAGACAGTAGCTTTGAGGAAATGGTCAGCTGTAAGGCAATACATGTGTTGTTTGTAATTAAGTCTTTTCTCTGATTTCTATGTTTCTGTAGGACATGAAAAAGCTGCTCTGAGTAGATCTGTGGGAAATTTTTTTGGCAGAATTTTTTTTTATTTTTTTTTTTTTTTACTGTAAACTACAGATTTGAATCAGCCAAGGTATTTAATGAATTTGCAGTGAATCCACCAAATTGTTTAAAGATACACCTAAATAGTTCAACATTTTCAAAATAAATATTTCCATTTTTTATCCAAAACTACCAGGACCTTTAGTTTCAATGTTTACTTCAATTTTATTTTAAAACACTTAAAAGCAAAATACTTGGACAAAAATGAATACTCCCTTTCCAATTTTTCAGAATGGTGAGCAAACCAAAAAACATTATCTGCAGAGCTCTAATGCTGAGTCAGTATTTATCTACTGGTCATAGCTCTGGAAGGGAAGTGTCTTGCTCTTGCCAAACCATGGTGGGCCAGCTGAGGAATTATAGCTGGTGAGTAGGGGCCTGTAGCCCATGAATAGGAGAATCTGAGGATTCCACCCCAGAGTAGGAGAAGGCAGGGACGTGACACCTGAGAGCAATGAACCAATAGAACAGAAGCACATTTGCAGTTCAGCATGGGAAGCCTGTAGGGTCACAGCCTGTAGCATACAGCTTTTGTGAGTAACTATAATCTCCAGGTTTGTCTCCACTGCAGTATTAGCTTGTGTTGTCTCAACTTGATTTCTCTTCACTCACAAAAGTATCTAGCATGAGCTAAGTGTGCACCAGTGCTTTTTTAATTCAAGCTAACTGGCCTACAAGGGGGGGATGAGGTGAGTGCTGTTGATCACAGATCTATAATGCAGCGAACATTCAGCTACTCTATGTGCCAATTAAAACATTTTGTGCTGCATGAGCGTCATTTTGTAGTGTGGCCACTCTCACTTGAGATAGGCTAACTCAAGATGGGTTAAGTAGATAATTCAGGCTAGCCCTGTAGTGAAGATAAACCTTCCAGGGCTATCAATGCAGCATCTTTCTCAAGCACTAGATTAACTCAAAAGGGAAGATTTTTTTCCCCCAAGTTAAAGACAACTTCTTTTCTACCCATGATGGTGGCGGTGTAGCCATGTCAGTCCCAAGGTAATACTCTATGACCAGTCCAGTCCTCAGCCTCAAAGGAAACCTGCATAGTGCTTTCAGAAGATGAGCCTGGAAGCTCACGTATGTAACTTTGCTGGACACTAAAAATGTACTGAATGGAGAGACTTGAATTTATGGCCCATAACAACCACTTACTAACAACCCCTCTGTCCCACCTTCTTTTCCTCCTTCTGACTAGACCAGCAGTTCTCAACCCTGTTCACGTCACAAGATGCTTGGTGGTGTGCCAAACTGTGTGCAATAGAAGCCCCCCGTCTGGCTGCCAGCACACCACACAATGCCAGGAGTTTGGCCCAGGGCATTGGTGCTTGGGTGGGGGATGGGGCCCTGGAGACGCTGTGGCAAGCTGCAATGTTCCTGCCCCGAGAACAGTCGTTCCTTGGCTGGTGCAAGGCTGCAGCGCTTCAGGGGCACAGAAAGCCAAGCACAGGATGGCCTCCAGTAACAGTGACCCTCCATGCCCTGCAGTGCTGTCAAGCTGCCATGCTGGGACTCTGTGTCTCTGACTGTCATGGCTGCTCCCAAGGGCCCCGGTATGGCAGCCTAACAGCATTGTGGGTCCAGAGAGCTGCCATCATTGGAGGCCAGCCTATTTTGGCCTGGCCCCACTCCCAAAATACTGCAGCCTCATGCTGGCAGTACCCAGCCCTATGGGTGAAACAGATGGTCCAGGGCTAGGAACACTGTAGCCAACTATGGGGCCACACTCCCCCCCCAGGCTACAGTGGGTTCTAGGCAGAAGGGGCCTGTAGTGAGGGGGGGCCCACAAAATTGGATAGCCCAGAGCCCCAGGAGCCCTTAATCTGGCCATGACTAGATCATTTACAGCTGTGGAGCCACATCAATGGAACTGTATGCTGCAGTGCTTCTGGTGAAAAACACTAAACCAGCAGTCTCAAACTCAAGTCACCACAAGGGCCACATGATGACTAGTACATTAGCCCAAGGACTGTACCACTGAAACCTTTTCATACAGCAATATTGCAAATATTGCTAGTGTTGTTGCAGGCCATAGGAAACAACATCAGGGACTGCATGCATGGGCTGCAATTTTGAGACCCCTGCTCTAAGCCAATGGGTAGAACTCTCCCATCAGCTCAGCAGCTCCTGCCTCCATAAGCTGTAGCTATGTAAGTGGCAGATGCTCCCCTCCTTAGACAGTGCCATTAACATTAGGTCTTAGGTCAATGTAATTTATGTAACCCTTCGGCCAAGGTGGGCTGGGTTGTATATCTAGCAGTTTCCAAATGTTACAGCAGCAAGTGGCTCAAGCCCCCACCCAGATTGGAGGGGAATCCTGCATTGTTCCCTGGGCACCCCAAAGGGGTAAGGCTTCCCCACTCACAAGCACTAGTCTGAATGTAACAAACAGAACTTTTAATAGTAGTAAAATGTAATGTAAAAGGCCAAATAACAGATCACCACTGATCTAGAAAATCAATAGAGCGAAGTTCCCAACAACACACCCCGCATAACAGAACATGCATGACTTAACGGCAAAAATCGGCACTGATCTGGAGAATCAGTGCTAACTAGGCTCTCAACCAACCCTGCGGTACATAGGGAGCGTCTTCATGTCCGCTGGCACCACCCCCTGGTTGCTCACTCCATCCACTAGCACCATCCTTTGGCTTTGCCTGCTGTCTGCCAGCTCCACTCACTGGTCACTCACACCACCCAGCTTGCCACTGGCCACTCACACCATCCACCAGCTCCACCCTCCAATTGCTTCATCTGCTGCTCCTCTTCAGTGATTTCAACTCAGAGAGAGAGAGAGTTCCTTCCCTTTCTAGAGCTTCCAGTTCAGAGAGAGAGTTTCCTCTCCTCTAATGATTTCAGCTCTTAAACCTTAAGCAGCTGCCAATACCTACTTCCTTTAACATGACAGAGAAGACTTCGAAGAAGGCTAGCCAGATCTATCATTTCATTTGACAGTGGGGCTAGATAGGTGAAGCAAACTGGCACAGACACCACTCCAAAATGAGACATGCCAATCTTCACCCATCTTAAAACATTTGCAGGCTGAAATAGCCGGTGGCCTCTCTTACAGGTCTTTTTTTAAAAAAGGGTAGTTTTCACCCCCTTAACTAACCCAAACAGATTTGGAACAAGCAGAGAATAGCATATCACTAAAGACAGTATTTCATATTTCCCTTCAGTAGAATTACAGGTGTTGACAGATTTGTGATCTGATTAACCCCAAATACCATTACCCACTATGCTCTGTGCCCAATATGCTAATACCTAATTGTGCTCTGTAAAGGGGATGCACCTCCACAGTGCCATCTCCCACTGGGCAGGGTGTGTTCAACAGTGGGGTGGGGTCCAACCTCTGCTACACTCAGCATCTTCTGGCACGGCCAGGCACGAAGCGGAGTCTGGCAGGCAGTAGCCTTCATTCCTTTCATATTAACAGTTCTGGGCCTTCAACCTCAAAAGGGGGTAAGGAGCACACCCAGTAGTCCAGACAGTAGCAGGGGAGGGAAGGTGAATGCAGGCCTGCCCACTTCACTGCATTCCAGCCCAGGGCCCTAGGAGTGGCAGGGACAAAGTGCCACTAAGTCAGTGGGGCTCCAGCCAAAACACACTGACTCACCATACTGCCCTGGGCTACTCCCTTCCCAGCTCCCCCTTGGGTACCTTCAAGGTGGAGTTCCAGGGTATCCCAGTCAACCCTTCACTGTCAACTAGTGGCAGGGCCAGCAGCTTATCTAAATCATCCATCAGCGGAAGCTCTTCCAAATCACAGGGTCCCTAGTCAGTCAGCTCTCTGGCCTCCTCAGCAGAGGGAAGCTCTTCCAGATCCTCCTGAGCATCCAGCAGGGATCATTCCTCCAGGCTTTCTGCTGACAGAAGCCCCTCTAAGTCCTCCCCTGGGGGATTTATCTCCAAGGGTTTCACTAGCCAGCATACCCCATCATGGTTTTCCAAGGGGGGGATGTCTCACTGTCAGTCAGACCCCAGCAGCTCCCAGGGAGGGAAGCTCTGCCAGCTTCAACAACCATCTCCCTCTTTAATTCCCCTAGCACTGACTGGTCCGGCCCCTTATATAGTCCTCCTGCTCCCTTGAGCCCTCACTTTGGTTCCGGCCTGAACCATTATGCAACCTCTCTTCAGGCCAGCAGGGGGAGCGCTGGTGACTAGCCACCTCCTGGCCAGCAAGTAGCTGTTCCTCCCTGCTATATGCTCTTTGTGGGCACGGTTCACCTCTCGCCCGGATGCCTGCCTCTACTGCGGTGTGAGGGAGATCCTGGCGCATGCCTATCTAGAGTGTGCCAGGTTGCAGCCCCTCTTCCGGCTCTTCCAGAACCTCCTATTTAGGTCCTGGATGCACTTTTCTCCACATCTGTTTCTTTATGCACTCCCTCTCCATGGCCCCACAAAGTCACAGGACCTCCTCGTCAACCTCCTCTTGGCTTATGTGAAAGTAGCCATCTATAAGACAAGGGAAAGGAGGTTGGCTGAGGGAGGGGCCTGTGACTGTGGGACTTATTTCCGGTCCCTCGTCCATGCACATCTCCAGGCAGAGTTCCTCTGGGCAGTGTCCGCTGGCTCCCTCGACACCTTCTGGGAGCAGTGGGTGCTGTCTGGGGTTCTCTGCTTGGTGTCCCCTTCTGAAACTCTAGTTTTGAACCTGTGACCCTCACACCCACCCCTGTTTTTTCTTTAGTTGTCCCCTGGAACCATTTGAAAACCAGTTTAGTGCCGCTTCCCCTTAGGCTGGGGGAAGGGTTTTAGAAGTGGGTGGGCTTATGCCCACCCACCACCCTGGTTCTTCAACAGGACATGCTCTTTGTGTTCATGCTAGTACAGGACCTATGCAGATTAGTTGCCCCCCTTCAGAAGCTGCTAGACATAGCTTCTAAGCCTACCTTGCATCTACATTGCTCAGGGTTGTGGCTTGTACACTCTAAAGTGATGTAAGTTAGAAGTAAAATGAAGTGTAGACATAGTGCTGAGTTAGTTTCCCAGACCTGAGGAAGAGTTCTGGTAATCTCAAACATTCTCTCTCACTCACAGAAGTTGGACCAGTAAAAGATAACAACTTCACCCACCTTGTTCTTCTTTTCTACCCACTTGTTCTGTAGTGGAGAATATTTATATTATGCATAGGCAGAGGATTGTGGTGGGGCGGGGTAGAATAAAAGTATCTGGGTGGGTCTTTCCCCCCCTTGCACAAGCTCTTATATCTGCAACTCTCCCTCAAATGCTAGCTATGGTTTTACTACTTCCAATACCCACATATTATTTCAGTAAAGATCAAAGCCCTCAAAACCAGAACCAGCCAACTGCAGACACTAGCTAACACAGTTTGATCATAATACATGAAAAAGAAGGAGTTAGTCGTTGTTGACTGTCTTTATTATCCCTCACCCTAGAGATGGAATCCTGTTATTGGAACACTTCAGAAGACAGCATAAAGTTAGTTGATTCTACTAGCAAAATCTGTTGATCACTTTTCTAGCAAGTATACAGTCATTTGAGTTTTATGTTCCTGATCTATAAAATAATTGCTTGGATAATCACACAAACTAAAAATATTATACATATTGCATTAAGTTTAATTGATAAGTAGGCTGATTTTTTAAGCAACATAAATGATGTTGAAAGAGCTATACCTAATGATGCTAAAGAATCTTGTTTGGTATGAACTAGAACACTGAGTACAACTGATTATGCATTAGAACAGTACATTACTTGTATCTAAAGAGACTGAGCCTTAAGGTTATATAGGATATTTCAGGCTACCACGTCATACATAATTGACATTTGTGCAATAAAGTTGTACTGGATAATGCTAAGATTGTTCAACTAGTAACATCCATCATGATTTATTTACTTAGAGCCAGATTCTGCTACTCTTTCTCAGGCTGGATAATATAACACTGTGAGTACCCCCTTCCCCACTCATGTAGCTGCCATCACTAGGGACAGGTGGAAGAAGGGGGGAAGAGATTCAATTTCAAACTGTGTGGTACATTTGTGGGGGGCGAGGATACAGAAGATGAATTCCCTTGTCATTGTTGCTTGGGCAGCTGCTTCATGGTGTGCCCTTCATACAGGAGTTACCTGAGTGAGTAACAAGCAGTTCTGTCCAGTCTTACAGTAGATAGAACATTTAACAGGCAAAAATAGCCTGTTTTTGGCTACCTCTTCCTCATAAATAGTTGGTTCCCGGTCACCACAATCACACCACTCTGCAGAATGTAGCAAGCTCTTAAGGAGGTTTAGCAAGTCAGACATTAAAGGAGAATGGAGGAGAGTCATACACCTCTCCTTGTCTGCTGCTAAATGTATAGGGCAGGCTTGTCCAACACGCATTTGGCCTGCCAGGGGCTTTTATTCAGCCTGCCGAGTGCTGCTGCAAGAGCCTGGGAGCAGGGGCTGGCCAGGGCCATCTGGAATACTCCATATGGCTACATCAAGTGTGCTGGCAGACATTGACAATTTGTGAAGCAAAAGCAATGCCAAATATCATACTGATCATTATTTTATTAAAGTTTATTAATAAAGATCAATTTGTATGTCTTAATTGTCAAAAATTTTCTTACCAGCCCCCTAACTGAGAAAAGAACTGCAATGTGGCCCCTCACCCAAAAAGCTTGGACACCCCTAGTATAGGGAGAGCTCAGCTATCCCTCCTCTTGAGACATTATCACACCACTGCTTTCAGTCTACTTTAATCACTGAGCAAGATAATCTTTTGGGATAAATCCTTAACTGAACTGACCCATTTAACATAAATGTGTGTACGCCTATGCATGTGTTTGTCTCTCTAAACTATAGAAGGGTCTTTATGCTCCCTACTATGACTGGCTCTGCCTCTTGCTGCAGAAGTGGAGTGTAGCTGATTGCTAGGGTGGAGTAAAACAATCTGCCTACAATTAGTGTTCTTCGAGAAGATAGCCTTAAAACTTGTGAAGGACTAAGGGGAACTTATCTTAAAAAACCCCAGCAAGAACAACCACAACAAAAAAAAAGACAAACCCACCACACCAATAGAAAATGCTGAGTTCCTTCTACATAGGGCTCAAAGGCTGGCTGTGTTAAAAAGGGTTTGGTGTGAGTGCCCACTAACCACCATCAACTTATTAGTGGTTATGCTGTAAGTGTTATAGCTGCCAATTTTTGTAGTGATGTGTACATTTCTACTGGAAATTGCACTCAAATCACCAACTTGTTTCACAGAAGCCACTGAAGAAGGTGTTAACATTCAGTCACAGCTGACTTAGACCTTCAATCTATTGAACTACCCAAAAAAGTCCATTACCAATCCATTCAAACAATAGTTTCCCCGAGTACTGAAACCCATTTTCTGTCAGTGTTGCTGTCATGGTGTTTACACCACTCACTGCTGTGGTACCTGCTTATGGTTCATCAGGGAATTGGCTCACCACTGGTTTCACGCCTCCTCCTGGGGTTCTCGGCCCCTTGTTCCGGTGTCTCACTCTGAGGCCTCTCTTAAGCCTCAGGATTTGGCATGTCTTCTCTTTTTAGCTTGGACCTCCCACTAGGTTATGGAAGCTTCCCATCTCTTGGAATATCAATATCTGTCTAAACAGAACTAGTTTGAGGAGCTTTCAGAGTTCATTACCCTGGCTGTGTCACTCCCCTAAAGGCTGGTGAGGGAAGCCAGGCCTGCCCTACACTGGATTCCAGCTTAGGAACCCTCCAAACAGCAGCTAAGCTTCATGCAGTCTCACCTGTGCTGCTGCTTTCCCTAGGCTTTTTCTACCTTCTTTCTCTCGAGCCTGAGAATGACCACTGAAGCTCTCTTCTCTGCACACCTTTTCTTTTTCCATTTTTTATTGTGAAGCAAAGTTGACTGAATAAATCATAGCTACCACCAACTATAATTCCTCAGTAGTTTTATATCTTCTTGATCATCCCTGTGTCTTTCAGGTAATTCAACAGCACCTTTTTAATAATACTCCATTTCCCCAATGTTTTAACTAAATCACATCAAATAATTTTACCTTAAGATATTTGACTCCCTCAAAATGCTTTTTCTTTTCTTTATCAAAGCTCTTGTATATATCCCTAAAAGGTGATCAGTTGTTTTTTCCACCTTACAGAGTGTACACAGGCTATCAGTGTATCTATTTATTTGAAAAAGATTTTTGATTAAGCCATGATGGCCAGCACTTTAAAAAAAAAAAAGCATCTCATTGGTCCTGTCTAGCCCTGAAATATGTTGTTATCCTCAACTCTAGGGCACAATTTAAATAAAAAGTCCTTCTTTATTCATTAATCCAAATTTTCATTCCTCTTATTTCTCTGTACTAGGCTTTTGAATTCGTATTTACTCAAGGGTACTTCTATGTCAATTTTTCCAGTTCTCAAGTGTTCATAGCCACTTGTTCTACCATTTCCTTCCCTGTTATCCTAATATGCACTAATTTTCAAGCTAACACTACACATATTCCCATCTCCTACCTCAGTTATTGATACAACTGATACAATTTTGGTCACAATGAGCAGAGACTGAATCCAAAAAATAACTGTTGCTGTCAGGAATACATCCCAGATCCAAATTATTGCTAGTGTCATGACAGCTACAAAATCAGCTAGTCTAATCGGCTAGTCTTTTAGGTGTACTAAGTCCCAATTTTGGTATCCACTATGCTGTCTTTACTCTTCATGGTGTGTTTTCTTCTGTTTTTGGACTGTTGTTTTTTTTTTTTTAAATCAGCCTACTGGTACACTTCATTTTTCATACCTACTGTCTTTTTACCCTTATGTTTTTAAAATCTAAATCCACATTTGGACCTGCAACTTTCCTTCCATAATTTTCCCATGACTAAAACTTTTGACTTCATATTTTTGTCATCACAATTCCCATTAACTTTCTGTGACCCAGAAAGTCAGTTTAGTTTATAGTGTAACTGGCATTTCACTAGGAGCTATCTGTAGCTCACCTCTAGTTATACTAGATGCACGCTATACACTTCATAGCGCTTGGGTTTGTATTTAATATTATTTTTAAGTTCTTTCTTTGATGCTGACTCAGAAGGTTGGCAACCATAATCAATAGCTGGATTGATTAAACCTCTAGATACCATCAGCAGTATTTTCTTATCTGTCCCCCAATTAGTGCCAACAAGAGTTTAAAGCAAGCTAATCTTTCGTGTATGTTTATCTTGAACATATAGTAGCTTATACGATCATTCCAAGGTAAGGTATCAAATATTACCCCTAAGAATTTGAACCTTGTAACTATATCTGTTTGTTCTCTCTCTCTCTCTATATATATATACAATTTACATTCCTTTTTAACCTTCCTGTTTGTAGAGTTCAGTCCTTTAGTTTTAACAGTGGAGATCTTGAAACCCCCTTAATTTCCCCTGCCAGGTCTCCCCTAATACTTGGTAGATTTTCTTTTGTGACGGCTTCATATTCCTGCTCCAAACCTCCAGAGCACAATCATTTGCAAATAGAGTAACATCTATCCTGGCACTCACTTGTTTTGGAAGATCATTTATCAATATTAAACATGGTTGGACTGATAAAAATGGAACAACACAAGGATGTAGTAATACTGTATATATTCTACAGCTTTCCCAACTCTGACCTGCACAGTCCTTTTACTCCAAAATTTTCTAACCCAGCCAAGACATTCTTCCCTTTATCTCTAGTGCACCTGCTTTGTACAGTAAGAGTTCCCTTTGAAGCATGACATATGCCCTTTCAATAGCTAGAAAGACAGTTACCATGAAACTCTTGGGTATGTCTACACTGGAGGCTCTGTTAAGTCAACCTAACAAGGTTGACTTTAAGTCCACCTAAAGTCGGCCTTGTCAAGTTGACTTAGAGTCCACATGGAAAACTCCTATCAGCTGCCTGCATCCACACTGGCAAGTGCTAGGTCAGGGCTCAGCAACCTTTGCCAACCCTGTGCCAGCCCCTCCTCCTCAACTATCAGCCAGTGCCAGGCTCCCTCCACAGAAATAAAAGTGACGGCTGCCTGAAAATTTGGTGGCAGCCATGGCTGAGGGTTTGGGGGCAGGGAGGGTAGCGCTCCCCTGGGATGTCAATGAAAGCCAAGTGTAGCTGTGGGGGTCTGTAAGTTAACTTAAGCTTCCTTAAGTCAACCTAAGGGTCCAGCATAGATGTACCCCTTGTGCCTCATCCTTTTTTTGATCAATGGTGCATCTGTCTCTCCTAAAATCACACTGCACCTTCCTGATAGTTGCATTGTTTTTCAGAGGCAGGTCTCCCTACACTAATTCTGGATCCCAGGGCAGAATAGCCAATGGTCTCCAGCCCCCTGGAAAAGGATGGCTGAGGTTTACAACCGTAAATGGTAGGTGAAGCTTCTCCTGAGGGAGGCTAGCTGCCTCTCCCACCTCTTCCACCTCCTGCCCTGCCCAAATTCCCACCCTGCTGTGACCACTTGCCACT
The DNA here is from genome assembly GCA_007922195.1 of Podocnemis expansa. Classification (NCBI taxonomy): domain Eukaryota; kingdom Metazoa; phylum Chordata; order Testudines; family Podocnemididae; genus Podocnemis; species Podocnemis expansa. The sequence continues at coordinate 22,099,116 of ML681972.1, read as the reverse complement.
GTGTCTCTCCCACTCTTCTTCCACATACTTCCTTCCCCCAGAGGTGAGTGACAGAGGGGGGAGTTGAGTGGGAAAAAGATACAGCAGTGGGGAGGCCTACCAGGGAAGGGGCTGGGGCATGGAAGAGAGGAGGGCAGCCAAACAGGCAGGAGGGAAGGAATGCAGTGAATGGGGGAGAGACTAGGGTGAGGGATAAGTGGGGGCATGGCCTGGGGTGGAGTGGGGGTGAACTGCGAGAGGTGTAACAGACAGAAAAGGTGGGACAGGGAGCTAGCTTCTATAAAGGGAAGCTTCATCTGTCACTCATGGCCTGGACACTTTTAAAAATCACCAAGCTCCTAGGCAATTATCCTCTTTGCTCTCCCACCCCATCAGTCAGCCTGGAAATAAGCCATCAATCTTCCATTCCTTCCAGAATTTTATCCAGGCAGCAGGGGAGTCGCTGGCGCTGGGCACACGGGGCCCGTGCCCCGAATCCTGGAGCCAGTGCCCCGGGACCTGCAGGGCCCCGCCTCTACTGGTCTCTGGCACGATCAGGCCGGAGATCCAGGGCCCAGGCGCCTGTGGCAGTGGCAGCCACTCCAGCCCTGTCCCTGGCTGGGGATCGGGGGCCCAGCCGCCCGCAGCCATGGCAGCCGCTTCCCCAAGGCCCGCTGGCCCCACGGCCACGGTGGCTGCTCCCGGCCCTGTCCTCGGCCCAGGCCATGGCCTGCGGGCAAGGGGCAGGGTCTGGGCCAGCACCCCAGGTCCTTCCCTGAGGCAACAACACTCCTGCTAGGCAGGATGTAAAGGTCATTCTCTCCCACTGCTTGGGGTCAATGCAGCTCCAGCTCAGGCACTTCCAGCACAAGTCCTCCCTCTTCACTGATCCACCCAGAATGAGCCAAGCTGCTCCCTTTTATACTGGGGCAACAGCCCGAGCATGCCTAGCATGATTTAAGGGGTGGGACTTCTACCTCCCATAGGCTATATAGGACTTCTATAGCCCAGGGTATATCCACACCATCATACTAACATACAAATATTTTTTTGTTGTCCCCTGCTTCACTTTTCATTTTTTTTATTTGTTATGTACAATTTATCATTTCTATTATAAATGCAATAAATCTTTACTACTAGCATATCATTTTATCTCATCTACAGTATTTATTGTCCTCTTTATAGATTGAGACTGTCTACAGTTCTAGTTCTCCTGTGCTGATTCTCTCTTCTTTTTCCACCTGATACTTTAAGTATCTCCTTACAGCTTCTGCATAAGATCTGTTTTTAACAATATGTGTTTCTTTAGCTTAACTTGTTACAATACACCTTCTATATGCCCAACTGTGATTACTACTGCAATTACTGTTTTTGACTTCTGTCCCTTTTGTATTCTTTTCATAGGAATACTCTCTCCTACTTTTACCACATCTTGTTTTCCTTTTACAAGCCGCTCTACATGTCCATACCATTAACACTTAGTGCACCTTAGGGGAGAAGGGAATATATGGTTTCATTCTGAATTTTGAAATGTTAGTCCTCGTGTTCCTTTCTTAGCTGAAGACCATATAAATGTAATTAGCATGTTGTTGATGGCTTGCTTTCTTCTCCTGCTTTGCTAATTAGTCACTTACTAACACTGTAATCTCATTAGTAGTCAGCTCTAATGTCATTTCATATGTTACCCCTTAATTTCAGTTAAACAGCATTTGGGAAAGTATTTTAACTTTGCCTAGCATTTTAGTTTTTAACCTTTTATCAGCTTGGTTTTTTTACATATAAACTGAGAATATTATTTTGCAGTTTCCAAGCTCTTATACTATCCCCTATGCCAGTGGGTCTCAACCACTGTATCAGGACACATTACTGTGTTGCAGTGCTGGAACTAGGTATTATGGTGCCCAGGGCATGCCTGGAGCATGCAGCACAGAACATGCCTTCAATCAAGCAGTGAAATGGAGCCACTCGATACAGTGACTGGGGCAAAGCCCCAGTTGCCCCGCCCTAGTTATGGCTCTGCTGTATTGCCAGACTGGTAAGTGTGTCATGGAGAGCCGAGGAGATGGCTGGATTTGGCTGGGGTGAGGGGGTGGGCTGGTGTGTCCTCTAGTGTCATGATAGCCACCAGGTGTGTTGTGACATGCAAAAAGCTGAGAACCTCTGCCCTATGAAGTGCTTAGTTTGTAATGAAAGTGATGCCATGGGTCAAGCAATTAAGTGTTGGAACGCTAACTTTTTTAAAAAAACTTTCAGAATTGACATGGCAAGGTGCTGGGGCGATGGGGTGTCAAGCTGAGAGGTGGCGGAATCAGCTCTTACAAGGCCTGGTATGAATTAAGCAGTGCCTCTATGCTGTTATTTAATCCAGTCAAATACTTTCACAGGATTAACATCACCTAATCTTGACAAGTTCCAAAGGGGGAGCTGTGTTAGGCTAGTTCAGCAAAACAAACAAGGAGTGTGGTGGCACTTTTAAAGACTAACACATTTACTTGTTGCATGACTAAGTGGGATTTTTCTCTTAGCAAAGCTTATGCAATAAATAACTTCGTTAGTCTTTAAAAGTGCCACCAGACTCTTTGTTTGTTTCACCAAATCTTATTTCTTTGGCCATGGATCTTACAATTATAACAGTTCTGGTTTACTTCCTTCCTCACCTTTGCATTTCTCCTAGTATCATCATAAGCTACTTCTATTCTGCTGGGCTTTTTTCCTGCTTTGTATCCATTCTTCCTCTCTTATGGATTCTTCTTCACTTTCCTGAGTGAATTCATCTGGGGCCAGAAAATCCCTTCTGCTTGCCGCTCCCTGCCTTTATACAAATTCCTCCTCTTTCTGCGGAGCTGGGTTTCAGTTAGGGCAGTTGATACCTCACCCAGGTTTAGGGTTACCAGACATCCGGCAAAAGGAGGACATGTCCTCATTTTTACCTTCATGTCCTCCATCCTCCTGGCATTCTAAAAATAGGTCATTTTGTCCGGCTTATTACTAATGAGTAGAATGTTTAAAAAAAGCCCTAGCACAGCTAGTTCCTGAGCCCCAACAGAGAGATCTTCCCCCAGTGGCTGGGGATTGGAGCTCTGAGCTTGGAGGTGGTCATATTCACACACAGCCCAATCACAGCTCAGCACAAATCATTCCTCACTAAGAGGCTGGGAATCCCCTGAATGTGTGTTTAGCTCACTACCACTTCCCAATAGCAACTTAGTTCAGTGGATACTGCAGGAGGCTCTTAATCCCAGGGTTAGGGGGTCAAGGCTAATGTTAAGTTTTTGCTTTGTTGCTCCCTACAAAAGAGCTAAATTGGGGAAAAAAAAGATAGGGACCCTAATAAAATGAAGGAAAATAAAGTACACCATAAAAAAATTACTAACAGGGTCCAATTAAGTAAAACAAATAAAGGGGCACATTTGAACTGGGTAGAAACAATTTAGGATTTTTTTTTAATTGTAAAATGGTCTGCTGTGAAAAATGAAAAATGAGAGGTCAGTTAACTTTTTTTTTTTTTTTACTTTTTTAGGTGTGTCTCAAGTTTATTTGCAAGTTTAGTTTTGTAACTTTTTTTTAGTCTCATGAACATTAATGAAAGGGTTATAAAACTTTCATTTAATGAAAAATCCAGTTTTCAGTAAAAGAAAACATTTTGATGATTCTTTTATTTTAAAAAACACATAGCACTGTGCAGTTTTAATACTGCATTCATTGATCATTACCCATTTTCCATGGCATAATATGGTAATGACAGTTATATTAATACTACATTTTCTCTATGTCCTCCAATGTCCTCCTTTTTGTGCTTCCTTTCCTTTCCATACTTTGGTATCTGAACCAGGTTCAGCCTGTCCTGCCAAGTAGCCCTTTGCATCATTTTAACCTCTTCAGGAATGGTATGGGGGTGAAAACCTCATAACATTAGCATTTTATTTTCTTGTGCTGTATATGATGCCTCCTTATCTCTTCTGGTAAGGACACAGAGTTAGATTATCTGCAAACCATCCTGTTTTGAACCACAGCAGTACAGGAAGCAAAAGAAACAGTTTTACATGAAAAGTCAAAACAGTGAACATTTACAGCTACCCTCCACAGCCCAGTAAAAGCACATTGATTAAGTGTCTTCAGCCAATTTGCAGGTCCCAGAACTGTTTTGGAGGTGATTTGTGCATATGCCTATAAACAGTAATTCCTCTCTTTCCCTATCTACTTGCCTCATGAAGGTGTATGTTCTACTGAGACATTCTGCACATTCATCAGTGAGTTGCATGGAGGAGGGTTTTGTTTGTTTTTTTAAACTCCAGCATAACAGGAACAACATAAGTGCCAACAGACTCCTTATTTTTGTATCAAACACAGGATCAGAAACCACTGGCCTGATATCTAGCAACAACAGGCTGTGCAGAGAGTGCCTTTCTAAAGCCAGTGGTAACCCATTGAATGAGAAAACATTGGTCTGGTATCCTGCATTCAGCAGTAGCCAAAACAAATATCACAAAAGAAAATATAAAATTCTCCCATACTATGCCTAGCCCAATAAGCAATGATGTCCATAAGGTATGGAGAAGATAAGGGAAATATTTGCATCTCAGACACTCAGATAAAATAAAAATAATTTCTCCCTTTGTTTATATTAATTTTTCCCCCTGAAAAATCCTTTTTTCTTAGTAATTTTTGTCTACAAATTTCATTCAAAAATAGTTGGCTTACTTCAGTAACAGTCATCTAGTGCCAATAAAAATATTAACTTTTAATTTCCTGGGAAATACCAATCTGTTATATTAATATTTGAGAAGGCAGAAGTGAAAGTTGTTATATTTCAAGGGAATTACATATGAACATCAGGTTCTGTGAGGATTGCCTTTTTAACACCAGTAATGAATTAAAGATTGCATTGCCTTGTCATATTCTACAGCATATTAGAAAAATCCAAGTGTGCTGGGAAAATGTTAAAAGGTGGTAAGGTGAAAAAGACATGCAGACAGAAAACTGAACTGGAAGGTTGAGTCACTCCACTGTTTCCTATCTAATTGAGTAGAATATAAGTTTAATTTAAGATACAAGAGGAACATTTTCCTCTGCAGTCATGTAAAAGGACTCTGAGTCATCTGGAAAACTAAACTGTTTCACCTTCTCTTGTGATCATGGGCTGATGACATACTGACACTAAATAGACCAGGGGTAGGCAACCTCCGGCATGTGTGCCAACAGTGGCACGAGATCCCATTTGGAGCAGCATACAGCACCCTCTGAAATGCCACAGAAATGGCAGCTCCTACACTGAAAACCACTCCAGGCAGCTTCTTTCAGGGGCAGCTGGGGCATGGAGGGTCCCCACCATGCCCATGTTCTAGGCATGGTGCAGAAAGAAGATGCCTAGAACGGCTTCTCTCCATGGTTTGCAGCTGCCAAGGAGCTACTCTGGGTAGATTCTTTCCTCAGGACACCTGGGGACCCCCAGAGTAGCTGCTGCAGGCAGCTTCTTTCCATGGCATCCCTGGGGACTCCTATCCCCAGGCATGCTGCTAAGGGGAGTGTAGTAACCCTTGGGGAGGAAGGGGTTAACATTATGGTCAGTGAGTCCCAGGACAGCCAAGAGGAACAAAGTACAGGTTTTTGAATTGGAGCAGCAGCCTTGCCTGTTCCTGTTTGGATGCAGCAGAGCTCCTGGAAGGATCAGGAGGAGGCCAGGTAGAAAGGCCTGAAGAAGGATCCAGTGACGTCCTTACCAAAGATAAGCTAAGTTTGTTATTGACCAGGCGTGAGTAGAACAGGGAATGTTTACTTAGATGCCGTCAGAGTATTTTCTTTGTTTTTGGTTTGTTTTTGGATTTCTCTGTGCTGAGCACATGTACCCCCTCCCACTACCCTGTAACTACATAAGTTAAATCCCAGAGAAACAACTCTCTGTGTTTTTATCTGTTCTTTTTAATTAAAGATTTTACCTTTTAAGTAAGCTCTGATTCTGTGTCCTGAAAGGCAAGAGGTTTGTATGCGTGTGCCTCAGACTGCACAGCCATCTACTAAAAAGTATTCTGTCCCAGTTCCAGCTCATACCCCAGCTGGGGTTCAATCACTCTCCTGAGAGAAGAATAAAAGTGACTGAGGGTATCTCATGAAAAGGAATTCCCAAGTGCGCCTTCCTGGGTTTCAAGAGGTTTTTGCATTTGGGTGGTGGCAGCAATACAATTCTAAGGCCAGGAATTGGAGGCCTTGGAGAGTCTTAAGAGCAGGCTTGAAGGCCAGTGGCTTTTAAGGCCTGTTGCAGGCCCCCACGTTCTGCACTCAGAGTGCCAGAGTGGGGAATCAGCCTTGACAGGGAGCTGCTGCAGACAGCTTCTTTCCATGACTGGCTCCTTTCAGTCACATGCCAGGGAAGTATCCCCCTCCGCCCAACCTCCAGCTATGGCTGCCACCTAATTTTCAGGCATCCGCTGCTTTTATTTATGTGGAGGGAGCCACTGGCATTGGCTAAGAGTCAAGGAGGAGGGGCCGGCAAAAGTTGCTGACCCCTGAAATAAACTCATAAATGAAAATTTTACCCCTGGAGCAAAAGCAGCTCGATAAGGTTAGACAAAACGGAAAACCAGCCCCTCTCTGTGGAACCTATTCACCATGCCTGACACATAAACACTGAGTGGAAAAAGGGAGGAGAAATGATCAAGAATTAGCAATGATGAATTAGATCACACAAGCAGAAATCCTTCTGAAGCAAAGTAAATATAAATGAGACAGTCAATGGGGTGGCGATGAGATGTACTATCTGGCTGGCTAGCAAAGACTCTCTGAACAGTGATGCTTGAGCTAGATGAGAGCAGTTAGACCCCTAAATAGCCTTTCTCACCTGTTTAACAATAACATTTAGGGACAAAGCAGGAAAGACTTAGGATTCTGGGAGGTCAAGGCAGCTACATTTCTTCAGGCAGCTAGGCCCAGCTGCTTTATATGCACGGCAAAAGAGAAAACTTAGTAGCATTGGCTGTCCTTGCCTGATTACAGAAGAAGGAGACTGGATGAGCTGCTCAGTTAGAAGTTTTCTGTTTATGATGGGATTGTGTTTATACCCTGGAAGAGAAGGATTTTATTTGAGGCTCTGGGCAGGAAGGCCAATGTGTGGACTTGAAAAGAGGTGTGTGGAGTACTAAAAAACAAGGAGTTCCTGTGGCACTTAAAGACTAACAGATTTATTTTTCACATGAGCTTTTGTGGGAGAAAATCTCACTTCGTCAGATGCTTTGAAGAAGTGGGATTTTCTCCCACGAAAGCTTATGTGAAAAATAAATCTGCTAGTTTTTAAGTGCCACAGGACTCCTTGTTTTTTTGCTGGCCTAGACTAACATGGCTGCCCCTTTGGAATATGTGCAGTACTGTCAGCCTCAAAATACCAAAAATCAGGAGTTTGGCTCAAAAACAAAACAAACAAACAAAAAAAAAGCCCCCCCCAAAAAGTCCACACACAACTTTCTATTGTACTTCTTGGTTTGCACTTTGAGTTTTCAACTTCCCCTGCCCATCCCCAATATGTGTGTTAAAATATAGCATCACCCACATGTATTGGGGAAGGTGATTTTGGCCCATGCTGCTGTAATGCTCACAGCACTATCTGACCATCCCCTGCCCAGTAGTTAATTCTACCCACATTTCCCACTGGGTCTGCACCAATTTTTCCCAGGTCTCGGGGAGGGGGGGTTGGAGCAAGGTCCAGTCCCCTTTCAGGGTAGGGACTGCTGCTCCAGGAGCTCTTCATTCCCCACTCCCCCCACCTTCCACAGCTGGAGGGAGGGGAAAGAGTAGTAAAACATCCCACCCTCTTCAGCTCTCTTCCCCTCCTGTGGGAATGGCTTTGCTTGCTGAGAAGAGGAAGAGAGTGCTTTACCTGCAGCAGCTCTAACTGGGAAGCTGTTGTGCTACAAAAAGCAGGCAAGGGGATGAGCAGCCAGTCAGTGGGGTCAAATTCCTAGGGGCTAAGTTACTGCATAAATAAATGACAGTCGGCAACATTGTGGCTGTGACAGTCTTTGCAGTCAAATAGCTATCACGACAATACAGGAATCCAATAACCCTACTTGTCTACAAACCACACTATAGAATTGGAAATCAAAGGACCTCCAAGACCTCAGGCCCTGGCAAAATCAGACCATACAGGGAAACCTAACTACAGAATTAAGAGCCTACCATTAGGCTGTTAGGTTAGAAATTCAGTTCTTTCACTTGGCACTTAACATAATCATTAACAGCTAATGGTGTTGCCTGTGTTTGTGGAATGGCCTTTTTTGTCCCTGGTGATGACTATGAACTTGACATAGTCCCTCCAGGGCGACAACTTAGAAGATATCTATTCTACTAAATGCAAGAGCTCTCTGGTTCTTTTCAGGTAGAGAAGAAATTCTGAATGTTTTCTTCCTGATAATTTGCCTTCTCACATGCCTGGAAGAATCTCAGGAATAGGCATGACCAAGAGACAATGCAATAAACAGCTATGTAGGCTAGACACCGCTGACATTTACAAGCCTTCTCTGAATTTCATCCGAAAAGAATCAAATACTGAAAGACAGTCGAAAAGACAAGGATGGAATCTTCACCTCAGAGTGCATTTACTAGCAGTGAGCCTGTTCCCACTCTCACTGTAGTGAATTGACTGGTTTCCTGTCTGCTCCGTGCAGCTATTCAAGATCCATGGACGCTGTCATAAGCACAGAAGTTCCACAGTATACTGTTTGGTTGCTGCTGCACTCTGCTCCAAACCAAAGGGTGGTTTCAGTAATGCTTTATAAATCAGAACGAATTCTGTTCCACTTAAGTCAAGCGAAAAGCTCCCAGTTTACTGCAAGAGTAGTGGAGCAGGCTTAGGACTAATAAAACACTCTGAGCTTTTTCAGGATGAAACTCATCGTAGTTAATGCTAAACAGAGTTTTAGAAGAGATAGGAACCTATTACCCCACATTGGCTTACTGGGGTGTTCTTTCTCCTTCCTCAGGAGCATCTGGAGCTGACCATTGTTAAAGGCAGGAAACATTAAATTGGCCACGGCCTGGATGTCCCAGCATGTCCATTCCCATGAAATGCTCTATGTGAATGTGTAGTTTCCCCAAACCAGTGTAAATCACTGTTAATGGATATACATAAGTATAAATGAGATCAGTAAGATCATCAGGTTTCCTGTCAGTCACCTGCTTTAGTCACAGGTACTGCATGTGAGTCTGATCCAAAGCCCACTGAAGTCAAGCAAAAGACTCCCCTGACATCAGTGGGCTTTGGATCAGACTACATTTGAACTGGAATAAAATAATAAAACATGTGCTTTGTTAAAAGGACCCATCAGGCCTAACATTGTAAATAAGCTGGTGTAGTTTTAGATTTTAAGATGGTGTTATTAACAGTTTGAGAACCACATTGTATCTGCTTCACATTTTGGCAGTCTAACTTTGTGTTTTGATTGCTGGCTTCTCTGTGGTTTTCTTTTGCTTTTCAGTTACTCCTTCTCTCACACCCTCTCACACAACTTTTCCACAAAAACCATATAGCTTCCAGCCATCTTGATGAATTACTCATCAATTGTTAGAGGCCTGAATGCAACCTACCAACAAATAATGGTGACATCTCTTGTTCATTCTGAATGAATTGTGTATCTGACCCATGGACTGAAATTTGCAAGTTTATTGTGGAAGCTTAAATAAACAATACAAAACCCTATAGGTTAATTCTCTTCTCACATCTGAGTAGATCTGGATTCATCTCCATTAAAATCAACATACTTGCACTGATGTAAAATTGGTATGAGATCAGAATAAAGTCAAAGTTGTGGGCAATACTTTTTATTTGATTGACCAAAAATATAAAAGTTAAAAAGGGATTAGAACTACAGGTTTGATTTTGACCTCAAATATATCAGTGTAAATTGGAAATAACTACTGAAATCAATGGCGATGCAGTGGGGAGCATGAGAAGAGAATCAGGGCCAGTATCTGAGACTGTCTACACTACAGGGCGTGATTGAACTTTTTGTGTATGCATACTCAAATATTCCAGCAGGGGAATCAGAACCCCAGCTCACAGTGTAGAAGTAGCCTTAGAAAACAGAATAATGCAGTGGTACAAGAAACACTGAAAGAGCACAAACACTTCTAAATGAAATTCAGCAGCAGGGAAACTAACAGGAAGAAATATGTATAAATAGAGCCAGAAAGATGTATAAATAGGTAAGGACTGAAGTTTCAATACCTTAAGAAGAACCTGCTGTGATTTGCTCTATAACAAATCGAAAAGTACACATCTCTGCAAGCCTTCCCTGCATGGATCTCCCACTGAAGTCAAAATGAGTCACTTGTGTGGAGCGTTTGGAAAGAAAAGCCCCTGCAGGGTTAATTATTCTAAATGTTATAATTAAGTTTCAAAAGAGCTTCTTAGGAACACCTGTTACTGTTTTTTTTATCTGCAGCTCAGGAAACAGGACTGCTCTATGTCTTAATAGGGGTGGCTTGCTGAATAATGTAGCTTGGTATTTTCCAGTAAGATTTTATAAGGAAGATGGAGATGGAGAAAAGTAGGTCTCACCAGAAACTGATTATATTGAGAGTTTCCAAAGGGGTAGCTGTGTTAGTCTAGTCCAGCAAAAAAACCAAGGAGCCATGTGGCACTTTAACAGATTTATTTTTTGCATGAGCTTTCGTGGGAGAAAATCCCACTTCGTCAGATGCTTCGAACTTACTGAATGGAATGAAAATAAATGCAAGGGGGTGTAAAACATAGGATCAGGTCATACAGTAACAGCAAATCAGAGCAGTTGTTAGGTTCAAACCATGGGAAGCCTGAAGTCAAATGACCTTTTGTAATGGGAAAAGAACCCATAGTCTCGATTAAGTCCTGCTTTCACAGAATTTAGCTTGCATATTACTCGAGTTCAGCTTTTTCGCTTTGAAGTCTTGACGTCCCAGCCACATCTCTGATGACAGTTGTTAACAAATCATTTATCGAGTGATTAGAAAGATGGAAGTGCTCAGCAATTGGTTTCTTTGTTTTGTGATTTCCAATATCAGCTCTGTGTTCATTTATTCTTTTGCGCAGCGATTGTCCTGTTTGTCCAATGTATAAGGTGTTAGGGCATTGTGATCTATGTCATCATGTGCAAGAAATGCCCCAACACCTTATACATTGGACAAACAGGACAATTGCTGTGCAAAAGAATAAATGGTGTTATTTAAAACAGTGCATTATCTTTGTTTGGCAGTTGTCTTTTAGAGCAGAAAATCTACAACACTGGCCATATGTTGACCTTGGGCCTCCTAAAGGGCAACTGAGAATTCTGTCGCCAACTTGCCAATGCTAAAGGGTTTGCCATTGATAAAGGACAGAAATGAGTCCATGTCCTTTCCTCAAAGACCTTCCACTAAGGGCACCAACTGTCTTTTCACTTTCTGGTCCTGCTAATTATGAGTGCAGGATACAAAGGGAGCACAACACAGCAAGGGCCTTGTTGTTTGTACTAATTCCGGGGGAAAGGCACCCAACTTGTGGCCAAGGATGGGTGAACAGAAGAATGAAGGGATCCTAGAGGCAGCAGAAAGAATCTCTAGCAATTCATAACTGTCTGCCTATGTGAGATCAGCGAGCAGCAAGCTTCCATAGTTTAAGGGTTATTATGTTTGCCTTGTATGCATGGCACAAGGTACCTTTTTTTTGCAGGCAGTTCCTGGAGTGGGGGAGTGGGAAGGTATTGTGAGTAAGTTCCAAAGGAGTTGCCACATTAGTCCAGTTCAGCAAAACAAACAAGGAGCCCGATGGCACTATCAGGCTAAATCTACACACACATCGTTATTTCCAAATGAAGTCCTTATTTCGAAATATGTTAATCTGAATTAAGAAAATGTTAATTCTAATTAAGGGAAAGCCTGCTATCGAAATGGCTGTTATTTTGAAATAACCATTTCAAAATAACGGCTGTTTTGAAATGAATGGGGTTTAAGCTGTTTCAAAATGATGGTTCTTATTTCAAAATGATGGATCCCGTCATTTCGAAATAAGAAAACGTCGAGTGGACCTAAGCTCTTTTATTTCAAAATAACCAGTGTTATTTCAAAATAAAAGAGATGTGTAGACATACACTTAAAGATTAACAAATTTATTTATCCCAGCAGCTTTTGTGGGAGAATATCCCATTTTGTTCTTCAAGTGTGCGACAAAGTGGGATTTTCTCCCACAAAAGCTCATGCGATAAATTAGTTAGTCTTTAAAAGTGCCACCGAACTCCTTGTTTATGCTGAATAAAATTCTGACTATGTCTACACTGCAGCTGGGACATGCAATTCACAGACTCGGACTAGATAGATGGACTCGTGCAAGTACTGTTCAAGCTAACATAGCAGTGTGGACATTGCTACACAGGCACAGACCCAGACCCAGACAGCCAGTGTGGGTTGCAGTTGCCACAACATCCACACTGCTTTTTCAGTGTGCTAATTCAAGAAAGCTCATGTGATTTGTCCACCTCTTCTAGGAATCACACCTCTCAGCTGCCGTGCAGCTGTTCTCTTTATGCCATAGCTTGTTGGGAAGTTATCACCTTGTGGGCACAGCCATGTGATGCAAGTATTTTTGATAAATGCCTGCATTAATCTTAGCTATCACATAGGCAGGCCATATGGAGTAATAATATAAATATTAAACAAGAAAGAAAAATTACTGGGGAATTGGTGACTTCCTGGCAGAATGACAAAACTTTTCATAAACTCCTCCAATATTTAGTCCTGTCTCACTGTATGTAGATATTTATAGCGAGAGACACGGAAGAGACTACATATGGAAGTCTTCCTCCTGGCTTATCTTTAGGCAGTACCATCTCACACTGAATGATACACGAGGAGGCAGTGTTCATTCAGCAGAACAGATGGACTGGCACAATAGCTAATAAAAAAATCATGCTGCTCTATTTAGCATGCATGAGCTTCATCATCTGGATAGTTTTATATTTAATACTTCATTGATTTTTACAAAACAAACAACACAAGACAGGGAAAAATCTGGACTTCATTCGGAACATAAAGGGAGACCAATAGCAAGCAGGAAACAGGATTACAGCAGAGATTGTATTTGGATGATGTCTGTTTTGTTACCTCCCTTTATTTGTATCATATTTCTGTGACAAAACATAGAATATTTTTTGGTTCTAACTCTGGGATTTTTTTTACTCATAAACACAAATTCTAATATTGTACCAAAGTAAATTTGGAGTGATTCAACTAAAAGCCAGTGGGGTTTAACTAGTGTAGGCAAGAGCAGTGTGAGGTTTAACAGTGAGGTTTTCTCAAGGTAAGCAAGTGCAGATGCAGACGCAGAAGCAAAGAGCAATAGTCTTAAATGATAATCCCCAGGAGCCTCCCTCAACACTTTCATTTCTACTTCCTAAGCACCTCCCATGTCCTCCCAAACCACTGTCTAGTTGTCGGAATTGCATTCTGTTTCCATTTTTATGCAGATTCACACTAGCATTTTCCAAATCCTGGGAAACCTAGTGGAAATAACAGCCCAAGATGAGCTTTCATATTTTCTTATTACCTTTACAAAAGATTACCATACTTGCCCAAAATTTCAGGGGGAGGATTTTGTCCCAAAATGGGTAGATGTGGATTCTCAGCCCCTTTACTGTGTGTATGACTGCCTACTTATCTTGTGTGCTACAAAGTCCAATTAAAACAGAAATCTGGTGTTGGGAAAAATCTAGCTCAGACTTCAACCTGGCTAAACAGGGAAGATTCTTAGTTCTGTCAGACCTTGAACATTGGCTGAAGTTAGTATTTTGTGACCATATTTTTAGAGCAGGAATATTGCAGCCTGCAGTAATGAAAAAACACCCACTTCTTTGGCTTAACCAATCCGCCAATTACATGGCCTATATTCAAACTGCTTGAAGTGTTGCCATAATGTGGCTTGTAAAGGAAGTTGGCTGTAGTTGAATTTGACCCTTAGGCAATTCTTTCTTTTTTTTCTAAATATTTCCTCAGTATATTCTTGTGATATTCTTGCATTTCCCTATTAAACTGACATATTCCAGGAGCCTCTCCACATACCTGCAAATACTGCTCCACTTCCAGCCTATTTCTTTCATTTTTCTCCACAACCAACCTATTTCTTTCATTTTCATTTACTTCCACATACCTCTCTGCATCCACATCTCTTATTAATTTCATGGTCCAAGATTTGATTATCAGAGAGAAAACCTAAATATGAGCACAGTGGCATGTTACTGAATTATTAAAGATCTGATTTTCTTCAAGTTCTTGAAGTAGTCCTGTGCTCTTGGGAAATTGTCAGGTATCTCTCCTCAGTAGGTCAGATAATCTTTCAACTCAGGAAATTAGGCTTTCTATAACATCAGATTCTTCACAGAGCTCATCCATACTCCTTTCATGCTGCAAGCATAAACAGCTTTGGAAAATTCCTTAAACCTGATGGGCTTTTTGGCTATGTCTAGACTAGCAAATTAGTCTAGATTAAGGAGGCTTAATACGGACTAATTTGCTCCCTGTCTACACTAGGCTTTGCCTAGTTCAGGGGTGGCCAAACCTATGGAACTCAAGAGCCGCGCAAGTCAGTTATTAAATCTTCAAGAGCCACACTGAGGTGTATAACCACATATTTTTACCTACTCCAAAATTACTAAGCTCAAAATTCATTGCACACTTTAATTTTATTGTAAAAATAGGGCAAATATTGATCCTACTAATGTCAGATTCTAATAATTATTTAAGGTTACCATGAAACTAGGCCTATACAGTAAAAACTTTGCTGTCGCTAGATGTAGAACACTATAGGCTTGTGGCAAGTTTTTTTAAAATCTGGGCAGTAACTTGTAAAAACTCTCTCAGATGCCGATCTCTAAGTACTGCACAATGTTTTGAATTTCATTGTGGAATATGATGCTTTACAGCAGTAAGTTGTGCCAAAAATTGAAAGTAATCTACATTCAGTTTTAAACTTCTCTCCTGTGTATTTTCATTTCTTAGTATTCCACATCATGTTTAGGACTTGTAAAACGATTTTATTTTAACAACAAGTACGCTGCATTAGGGCCTATGAGAAAATCTAAACATGCTATGGTTTCTCTGAACATGTCACGCCTCCCTCCTTCACCCCTGTTGCTGCTTCCCTGAAGTCTCATACCACACTGCTGCTTCTCTGCTCGCCCCAACCATGCCGCACTTCTGCCTCCCATCCCACCAAGGCCCCAACCATGCCCCTGCTTCCCT
Source organism: Podocnemis expansa (assembly GCA_007922195.1). NCBI lineage: Eukaryota > Metazoa > Chordata > Testudines > Podocnemididae > Podocnemis > Podocnemis expansa. The sequence continues at coordinate 22,083,903 of ML681972.1, read as the reverse complement.
GCCAACATTTCTGCCAGTAAACTTGTTTACTAAAATACTCGTGGACAGTGAAAACAAAAGGTCTGGGGACTCTATCAGACACAATTCATTTTAAAATGAGAGTAATAGTAAGGGAAAACCCTGCTCTCATCTTAATCCTGTGAAGAGATGCACACAGGGACACTTTTTCAGCTGTTCAGAATCACGACAGATCAATGAGAATTTATGAGGACATAAAGTGCAAGATCAGACCCTGTTTCAGTAAGTGCTTTGGAGTCCAAGCTCAGAGGATATTATAGAAAAAATCCCATTGAGTTTATTCAGTTTGGGGTCAGGCCCTGTATAAATTCTAAATATCATTATTTGGTTTTTATAATACAAAGTAAAATCTTTATTGGTAAGAGATTTTTTTCAGAAAGTTTACAACACAATTTTCCATCCTCAGCCCTTCACAACAATTACTCTCTTGTCTAATGGACTTAGACACCCATAGAGTCATTCATGAAGACTGCACTGAAATATAAATGAATTTTGACTACTGGTATACAACAAAGAAAAATTAATACATGTTGAATGCTATTTAATCAGTGAAAGTATAGTGCTGCTATTGAACGTTGCAGTGAATGTTGAATGCAGTGAATCTTGGTAATTGACTTAGGTATATTAACTAAAATTTTCTTATAAAATAAATGTACTAGCAGTTCCTTCTGCAAACAGATGACATACTGATGTCTCAGGCACGCTTGTTCAATGGACTTAAGGAATTTTTTTTTCTAAAGCCAGTTTTCAGTAGTGGTGGTCTATCCTAAGTCCAAATCATTTTGCATGCTGAAAATGAACCATGATCCATAATAAGTACTTGTAACATTCTTTAAATTAATAGAGGGTTTTTTTTTAATAATCTTTTGAGAGCAGTCAGTGGTTTTGGATATAACACTTGTGTCAATTTTCAGTCATTTCTGATGATTCTTATTTAATTCTCAAAATAGAAATACAAGAGAAATAATTTTGCATTATCTTACAATATCTGGAAATGCCAGATGATTTTTAAAAAAGAAAATTAATTTACAATGGCTTTTCAGGTTTCAATTGCTAATTATCATCACTTAGCTGTAGTTTGTTGTAGGCTTGTTCTTGAGCAATTTAAGTTGCCAGTTTTAAAAATAATTACCCAAAAACAACATAAAAAAGAAAAGTATTTAAAAAATCATGCACTGATGTAAAGACTGTATCATTATGCACACAGACAAGGAGGGTAGAATTAATATTGTGGGGGTAAACTGTACAATCTGGCAGTTACTTGCTCTGAGTGCTTGCCTTTCCCTGCTGGCTGTCACAATGCTGCCCCTCCCCCGGCTCTTACCACCCTGCTTTTTCCAGTAAAAAAACAACAAGGAGTTGTGTGGCACTTTAAGACTAACAGATTATTTTTTGCATGAGCTTTCGTGGGAGAAGATCCCACTTCCTCAGATGCTTTGAAGATGGGTGAACTTACAGAAAGGAATGAGGCTCTCTCAATGCCGCCCCTCCCCTGTGGGCTCTCACAGCGCTGCCCCTCCCCTCCCATCCCCACTCTCACCAGGCTGCTTTTTCCCTGCCTGCTCTCCCAGGGCTGCTCCACCCCTGGCTCTGACCACGCTGCTGTCTTCTGCAGCTCTGACAATGCTGCTCCTCCCCTGTCGGCTCTCACCCTGCCGCCACCTCTCTGCTGGCGACGATTGCAAATTTCTTGCCCCTGCCTCCCGCCATGCCGCCCTTCCCTTCCCTCCTGCGCTCTCCCGGGAGCCGCAATTTTTCTTTAAAGAGCCACATGTAGCTTGAGAGCTGCAGTTTGGCCATGTCTGGCCTAGTTCGAACAAAGCTTAGTTTGAACTAGTTAGTTTGAACTAACTGCTAAGTTTGAACTTAGTTGTAGCTGTGCTAGTTCAAACAAAATAAGTTCAAACTAACCACTTTTTTTAGTTCAAACTAAAAAGTTAGTTCAAACTAACTTTTAGTTCAAACTAAAAAACCATGGTTAGTTTGAACTAAAAAGTTCTGTTTAGTTCAAACTAACCCTGTGTTTAGTTTGGACTAAGCAAGTACGAACTAAGCAGTTAGAGGTAAATATAGCCTTCAAGAACTAACTTGGACACTTTGCTATAAAGGTTAACTTCAGAAAGATACTGCAGATACTTGGGCTTTCATAAAAGGTCACAAAGGATATGTCTACACTGCACTGTTAGTCCAGGGTTTGAACTCAGGCTCAAATCTAACTCCCCTCCCTTTCATCTACACACAAATCATGGTAACCCAAGGCTCAGATCCAGGACCCATTTCCCTAGGGGCATCAAGAGTCTGTGCCTGAGTCAAGCTGGGACCTAGGTTCAAGTCTTTTTGTTTTGAAGTGTAAACGCAGCTCCACTGGACTTGTGTTCTGGCAGTGTGCCTAAAGTATTTCCTGGGCTAACCTTCTTTGTCCTCTAGACAGTCAAGTTCCTTGGACAGTCAAGTTTTCCCACACTGTATCACAAACCAAGGGCTAAAGCACCCACATTTTGGGAGGGCACTAGGAAGTCTGGAATATGAGTGGTTGGTTGTAGGTGCACATAGTACAATGTTAGCATGGAGCCCAGATTGGGACTCAGGTTTTAACAATTCCTAACCTGGGGTTACAAATTAATGTAGATATTCAAACCTTACGTTAACAAAGCCAGGATCTGCTAACTTGAGTTCTACTAACCCTGGACTCACACTGAAGTGTAGACATATATGAAGTCTCTTTTACACCTTCCAATAATGCCTTGAGCAAGCTCTTTGAGCTTACAATTCACTGGGTAGCCAAAGAACTTGACCCTAATCCTTCTTTCCATTTTCAGATTAGTCCATTCGTGAGCTCATACATTGAGAGGACATTTGGCTTCTGAAGTTTTAATACAGTCCATGAATAGCTTCAGAGCATGGCTAAGAAAAAGAAAATATACTTTTGCCTCCTTATTGGCAGTCTGCTCATCTCCAAAGCATTTCCATGGTACACTGGAGCTCTTTTACTCATCTAAACTCTGGAAGTAGCTAGGTAATGGTTTCTATCACTTCAGTACCATAGTGATTGCTAGCAAAAGAGACAACCACTCAGTAATGTATCTCAATAGACTGCACTCTTCCACCTCAACAATCACAAACGTTGTGTTCTGGTAGCAGGAACACGAAAGTGAGAATAGAATTTAGACACTGTCAGTATGTTTTCTTTCAGGGTACTTCATTGCATTACAAAGAATGTGTACTAAGCAGTTGACTGCTATCATGTCCCCTTTATATTTTTAAATTTCTGGTAAATGCTATTATCCTTACTATAATTTAGAGTGTAATAGTACTCTGCATACACAGACAGCTTCTCCAAACTGAGGACAAAAGCCTTGAGTTTTTCAAATATTTCTGTGGCAATGGCTTGCATAGTTTCCTGACTATCACCATGAAAATCCAAAAGTAAAGCCTGAGTCCTTTTAAAAACCGAAATACATCAACACTAATGGAAAACACTTTGATGCATCCTTATTTGCAGCATCAGTGGCCAAAGGCTATGCCCACAAGCAGTCAGTTAAATCGATTTTACTTGAATTGATTTAACCAAATCTATCTAAAAATAGTTAAATCAACTTAAGTGAAATGGATTTAACAGGTCCACACCAATAAAACCCAAATTGAACTAGCATGTCCGGACACAGGACTTGCTAGTTTGATTTGGGAGAGAGGCACCCTGGGAGCTATGGCAACATGGCCCCCCGGCAGGGCCATGTCGCTACCCAATCCCCTGCCTGGCTCTCATCTGGAGAGCCAGACAGGGGAAAAAAAGCCTGCAGGGCAGGGACCCCCCTGTGCCCTACATCCCCCACTGCTTGCAGGGCAGCAGGAGGGGGGATTGGGAGGTTCCCCTTATCCCCTGTCGCTGGCTGGGTGGAGGTGAAGGGATTGCAGGGCTCCCGGCATCACCTGCCGCTGGCCGGGCAGTAGGGGAGGGATGCCGGGCGCAGGGGTATCCCTCCCACTGCTGTGCGGCCAGCGGCGGGGGATAAGGGGTGCCTCACAATCCAGTCCCCCGCCGTCCAGCCAGCGGCGGGGGATAAAGGGTATCCCACAATCACTCCCCCACTGCTCAGCCAGTGGCGGGAAATAAGGGACACCCCTATCCAGTCCCCTGCTGCCCTGCAAGCTGCCAGGGATAAGGGGCACCCTGCGATCCATGACCCTGCCCCCCTTCCCTCGCCAGGGTGCTGAGGGGGCAGGCCTTCCTTTCAGGGTGCCATGCACCCCAGAGGTGGCTTTTGGGGTAAGTGAAGCAGGTGGTGGCCTAGGGCCCCCGAGCTGTAAGGGGCCCCATAGCCGCCACCTGCTTCACTTACCTGTGTGCTCGCGGGGCAGTGGGGAAGCGGAGGGCAGCAGACCACCAGGTCCAAAAGTTTTGTCGCTCGCCTGCCAGACCAGTCTCTCTCCAGTGGTGGCGGAGCAGTGCTCCCCGCCTACCCCCAGCCGACCGCGCCTCCCCATGGGGACTCAGATCCCCGGTGAGGGTGGCACTGGGGGCTCACAGGGGACCCCATAAAGGCCCTTTGCCTAGGGTCCCCAATTGCCAAAGGCCACCTCCGATGCACCCTGGGAGGAAAGTCAAAGCCATTTGATTGAAACAACGCCTCTGAATGATGTTGTTTCGAAACAACCTTTTCAATTCAAGGCTCTTTCAATTTCCTAGTAGGTTTAACATTTCGATTCAGCTTTTGTTGTTTCGATATGACGGAGCTTGTCATATTGAAACAGCAAAACGTTGTGTTGACCTAATTTTTTTAAAGCAAAACAACCAGCATTGTTTCACTTTAAAGCCTATGTATGGACATAACTAAAGAGAAAATTGATCATTAACCTTAATATATTATTCTAAATGCTTCTGAACTGAAGACAGAGATAAAATTTTCTCAATCTATGCTTTTGCCTTGTCTTTTTCTTCAAGTCAAGTCTTTAGCCACAACTGATTTACTATGAGTAGTGTTTTCAACTCTTATGATACAGTTGATCATTCTTCAGGAAGAATGTTAGTACCTAGCAGCATGCAGTTGCGAAGTTTGGCAGCTGTCACATTATTGTCATGAGGTAACACACTAGCATTGAAGAAGTTCTGTATAGTAGATGAAAGTACCTGCGCTATGCAAGTTCTGTTTGTGCTTTTTAAAAGAAACATGATGATTCAAAATGTCTCTTCCAGAATTGCTGACATCTATCTCGTGCTTACCGAGGCTGCAGGACTACTAGTTCTCCTCACCTGCTTTTAGTAATTAACTTACATTCTTTTGACCCTTTGGGATGAAATGATGTGCTGGGTTTTGGCATGGTGACTAAAAACAAACTCCAGAGAGAGACCTAATCATAAATCAGTGCTTAAGGGAACAATGGGTATGTCGACACGTCTCTTTTATTTTGAAATAACATTGGTTATTTCGAAATAAAAGAGATTAGGTCCACACAACGTATTCTTATTTTGAAATGACGGGCTCTGTCATTTTAAAATGAGAGCCATCATTTTGAAATAGCTTAAACCTTCTTTAAATCGAAACGGTTGTTATTTCAAAATGGTTATTTCGAAATAACGCCGTTTGGACGTGTTATTTCAAAATAACCATTATTTTGAAATCACACTTTTGCCCTTCTCTTTCCCATGGTGTCTTTCTTTTAGCCTATATTGGGTGGGGGCATGGCTCAGGGAGGGGGCTATGTTGCCACTCCTCCCATGGTGCCCCTCTCCTAAAGCAAAATAGCAAGTCCTGTGTTTGGACATGCTATTTTGCTTTGAGCTTTTCCCTTAATTCAAATTATCTTATTTCAAAATAAGGACTTTATTTCGAAATAACTCATTTTGAAATAACTTATTTCAAAATAACGATGTACATGTGGACATAGCCACTCTGTCTGCATGAACTATATCATCTAGTCCTGAATGAGAAAAGCACTGGTATTTCCAAAACAGAGTGGGCTCAGCCAACTTATGCAACCTCACCCCTACCAACATGATCTCTCAATATGTACAATGTATGTGAGGTCATGCCACACAGATGTTGTTATTTTCTAGAGGGTGCTCCCCCCATCCCCATTGGTATGATGCAGTATGCATGGTACATGCAAGGTCGTCGCAGGATACATGGAGTAGTGCAGTCTGCAAAATGGCATCCTCCGTGCATCCACTATGATCTCAGAGAAAACTGTACCCGGTTTATCGGTACAGGACAGGGATAAATCTTACAAAAACCAGGACTGTCTGGCTTAAAACCAGATGAATGGCCTGTCAAGCTGTGAGCCCTATGTGATTGCTGAGGAGATGGGCAGGCCGGCTGGCAGGAAAATAGGCAGGCAGCCAATTTGCCAAGCCTGGCTAATTTCCACTGAAACTTTCAACAGAATCAACATGCTCCCACAAAATATTTGGAATCTGCATTTTCTGAACTGGAAACTATTCCACTGGAAACTAGTTTCTGGAAACTATTCCTCTGGAAAATTTTCAACCAGCTCTAATATTGTTAGTGCATGAGTTACCAGGTGTTACAGTTGTTTACATGCCATAATGTGTGATTCCATACTTTTAACATCTTTGCATTTTTTTAGTGTTCAACTTAACTCCAAATTTCCTGGACTTGTAGCTCTTTTAATTACATCCATCATTATAATGTATTTTACCTTAAATTACTGATACATGCTCTCAGTCTAATTCCATCTTAATGATCTTTTTTATCTGAGATTTATTACAACATTCAGGACAGTTAGAGAATAGTTGGGGGCCACTCCACCTGAAGAGTGCACATAGTATCTAAACAGGACTACACTCAGACATATTTTTATTATGATTTCAACAAAAAGCCCTAATCTGTAATCAAAGCCCCATTGTGTCATACCTTGTAGATCAGTGATTTTTAAACTTTTTTCCTCAGGACTCAGTTGAAAAAAAAATTATTTATGCTTGCAACCCAACAATTACATCATTGAGCAATGCATTCCCATCTTTCAGCAGTAGCAGCAGGGGGCACTGCAACCCAGTACCTGAGGGTCTGCGGCCCAGTACTGCAAGGCTCTCAAATTCAAATCACCACGAGGGCCACATGAGAACTAGGACAGGGCCACATGAGGACTAGTACGTTAGCCTGGGGGGCCATACCACTGAAACCTCTTCATACAACGATATTGGAAATATCAATAACAGTAGTGTCATTGTGGGCTGCAGGAAATAGTTTTAGGGGCCACATGCGGCCCATAGGCCATGTGTTTGAGACCCCTGCAGTACTGGGTCCTGACCAATAGTTTGAAAACCACTACTGTAGATACTTCTTACAAAAGACAATCTGTGCCCAAAAAATTTACATTCTCAATACAAAGATATTACAGTAAAATATACATTAAAATGATAAAATGCCCCAAACATTCCTGCTGATAATATTACTCGATTACTTTTACTAGCATCTGGTTGCCAATAGCATCTTTCATTATAAGCAGCCTGTCTGGCCATATTTATCCAGGAAACAGTTTGTTTAGATTTTTTTTCTGCTATTTTATTTTGAGGATCCCAACTCAAAAGCTTTCTGAAATAAACAATTTTCAAAATCCCAAGAATTTTTATCAAAGTGCATCTTTTCCTTCTATGTCATAATAAAACTCACAATCCCTCTACAAGTGGCTTTAAACCTGAAACTCCAGTCTTCATACTTTATTTTCAGTGAATTTCATTTTTTTTTGTTGTTTAATACCAAAATAGAAATTGTCTCAGGTTCTAAATCACACAGTCCATGAGAGGGCCTGGCCATGCTATCTTGGAACTGGTTGCTGCGTTGGCAAAAAGATAGACATGTGCTGTGGAAATTATGCTGCTGCACTTCCACCTAGTGGCAAGTAGTGCTCCCAGCTGTGTTTATTATTAACTTCATCCGACTCCAATCTGGGGCTTCTGGGCTCCAAGACTTTACACATCATCCTTCAGTTGCCTCAGAGCATTATTCATGCTGTTCCTACATGAGACCTGCTAATTCAAAACCTCAAAGACTCTCAACTTGCCTTTTCAGTGAGTCTGAGAAACGTGACAAGAAAAGTCAATTATCACAGTGATTTCTGTGATACAGGTGCCCAGCCATCAGCATACAGAACCAAAACCACAAATTCATGTTTTGTGTCCGTTAACAGGGGTGTAGATTTCATTCAGTGATTGCTAGGAAGAGGTTAAACACTGTCCTTAAGTAGAGGAAGACAAAATCATAGAATCATAGGGTTGGAAGGGACCTCATGAGGTCATCTAGTCCAGCCCCCTGCTAAAAGCAGGACCACTCCCACTAACTCATCCCAACCAGGGTTTTGTCTAACCAGGCCTTAAATGTTTCCAAAGCTGGAGATTCATCACCTCCTTAGAGAACCCTTCCAATGCTTCAGCACCCGCCTAGTGAGATAATATATCCTAATATCCAAACTCAACATCCCCAGCTGCAACTTGAAACCATTGCTCCTTGTTCTGTCCTCTGTTACTACTGATAACAGCCGAGGTCCCTGTGACCCTCGCCTCCTGGGATAACCACCTGAATATGCAAAGATCAGGGCAAGCTTCAAAAAAGGAGAGCAGATTCTCCCAGCACTGGGGGTTACCTGGAGATAAACTCCCCAACCGGTTGCAAACAATGTTTCTGATCCCCAACACAGGATATCAAGAAGACACCATAAAACATACTCAGCTCCCTTTACTGCATTCCAGTCACTGGTCCCCAGTACAGCCACTAGGTCTGTTAAAGAAATAGGTTCTCCTGACCCCAAAGGGTCAGCCACACCACCTAGGACAATACAGGCTTGGATCTTACCCAAAATACCATGCCATCAGCCAATCTTTTAGTAACTGAAATTAAAGGTTTAATATAAAAAGAAAAGAAACAAAATGAGAGATGTGATAGGGTCAAAGTGGATCACATACATACAATGATTTAGGGTCCATAGAAGATAAGTTCTTGAAGAATTTGGAGTTTGCAGGTCTTAGGGATACATCCAATACATAGATGGGTTTACGTCCTTGTTTCACAGCTTCAGTTGTTAGAAATCCAGTTTACAGGAATAGTCCAAATAATCCAAGTATAGAGCTTGTTCTAATTCTCCTCTGAGAATTAGCAGGGTGGTTTTCAGGCCAGTGCTTGCTGGGATCTCAATCCTGTGGCCCAAACTTTCCCTGAGAAGCTTGGAGGGATGTGAGATAAAGGGATTATGTTCCCAGCTTCCTTTTATAGTTGTAGCTAGCAAAGTGGGCATTTGCAGCTTTGATGACAGTTCCCAGGTACTTCCTTAAGTGGAGCACAGTAATGCATATTGTCCTTTGAAGTAAAACCTTCACCTCCTGGGCACCTGAGGTAATTAGCTGCACTAGTACCATTAATAGACAGTTTACATTGGTACACCAAAGGTCCATTTAGCTGTTAACGTTCCCTCTTGACCCCTTCCAATAGAACAACGGTAACAGATAGGGAAGCACTTCATTCACCTTGCTAACCTCTAAAGGGATATATGTAAACATCACGAAGAAACCACTAATGATACACATGCATCTCAAAGCCCTAGCCTACTCACTACCATTGTGTTTTCCTGTAATATGCCTTCAAAGGTTAGATTTGAGTCATGTATTTTACAAGATGGCTTGGCCTTCTCAGGCCTAGCATGACATTCCCTCTTCTTCAGAGCACCCGTTCAAGTAGTTGAAGGTTGCTATCAAATACCCCCTCAGTCTTCTCTTCTGAAGACTAAATAAGCCTAGTTCCTTCAGTCTCTCCTTGTAGGTCATGTGACCCAACCCCCTAATCATTTTAGTTGCCCTCCGCTGGACTCTTTCTAATTTGTCAACATCCCTTCTGTACTGTGGAGCCCAAAACTGGACACAGTATTCCAGATCTGGCCTCACCAGTGCCGAATAGAGGAAAATAATTACATCCCTCGATCTGCTGGCAGCACTCCTACTGATTCAGCCCAATATGCCATTGGTCTTTTTGGCAATAAGAGCACATTGTTGACTCATATCCAGCTTCCCATCCATCATAAAGCCCAGGTCCTTTTCTACAGTGCTGCTACTTAGCTAACTGGTCCCCAGCCTGTAGCAGTACATGGGATTTTTCCATCCTAAGTGCAGTTGAATACCCTCAGTCCAAGGTGTCGCAGTCTTGACTGACACCTACTGGACTACCATCAGGCAGCTCTGTTTGGACCAAGACTATGGGTTTAAGGTTTAAGGTTTAAGTCAACTTAAACAAAGCCCTGGACACACTGAGAAGGTATTAAGTCGACTTAAGCATTTGCTTAAGTTGACTTAATAACTCTCAGTTGAAAAGCTGTGTGCAACACATCCAAACTCCCCATGACTTAGCCCCAGCCCTTCAGCCCTGCATCCTAAGACTACAGCCTAGGTTGCTTTCCCCTTAGCTGATCTGACATCTTTCCCCTTTTGCAGCTGGACCCCGCACCTCCCCTCCCTTGGCTCGACCCCGTATGTCTCCTCGTTCTCAGCCCGACCCTGCATATCCCCCCATTCACAGCCCAACCCCATGTGTCCCCCATCTCAGCCCAACCCCACATCTCCCCCCATTCCCAGCCTGACCCTGCATGTCTCCTCGTTCTCCGCCCGACCCCACGTATCTCTCCTCTTCTCTGCCCGAACCTATGCATCTCCTCCCTTGCCCTTCTCTGCCCGATCTTGCCTGTCTCCCTCTTCTCAGCCCGACCCTGTATGTCTCCTCCTTCTCAACTTGATCTATGTGTCTCCCCTTCTCAGCCCAACCCCCTCAATATTGCTGTAAAACAAACAAGGAGTCTGGGGGCCCTCTTTAAGACTAACAAATTTATTTACTGGATGAGCTTTCATGGGAGAAAATCCTACCTTGCCAGCAGGGGCATCGCTGGCTGGGGGAGGAACCTGGGGCACAGGCCCAGGCTCCACCCCCCAGCCCACAGGCCATGCCCCCAGCCTGCAAGCCCCACCCCCTGGCTGGGGACAGGGCCAGGCACCGCTGCACAGGTGGTGGCGGCCAGGCCCCACATCCCCAGTCGGGGCCAGGGCCGCTGCGGCTGCCGGCAGCTGGGCCCCGGATTTCCAGCCCAATTGGGCCGGAGATCCGGGGCTCTGGCACTGGGGTTCGGGGCGCATGCCCCAGAGTGCCCAGCACCAGCGACGCCCCTGCTTGCCAGACTGTTTGAAGATGGGGCGATTTACATAATGGTAGGAAATAAATGTAGGGAAGTGTAAGACGTAGGATCAGGTTACACTGTAACAGCAAATCAAAGCAGTTGTTAAGATTCAAACACTGGGAAGCAGCACACAGAAAGAGACAAAGAAAGTTGCTATTTATTTTAGACTAGATTGTGTGAAAGCAGGATTAAATCATGACTATGGATTTTTTTCCCTATTACAACAGCTAGAGGAGTCTGGGCAATGCAGGGAGGGCATAGAGTGCTGTGCTGGCATATTGCTGAGCCACATGAGGCTCCCAGACCTCCCTGTTGCCACACACAGTATGGAGGGTTGTGCAGTCACTCTCGTCCTGTAGTAAAGGAGTGGCCAGGAGAGAAGGGCATTTCTGCTGTGGTGCACTGTGGGCCAGCTATCCACAATGCACCACTCCTAGGGCAACCTAGAAGCTGCCAGTTTGGACATGGGCAGTCTCCAGGCATTTTGGGTGTGGATGCTCTAAGCTGACTTAATAAGGTCTCTCCTGCTCTTGTCGCCAGGCCTGGGAGGACTTGGGAGTGGCCATCTTCCAGGGAGCAATGGCCACTCTCTTGTCCACGGGGATGGCTGCTCTCATCACCGTGTCCCTTCGGGGCAGGACCGGGGTGAGCTCAGCGACCAGGTGGGTGAAGGTCTCCCTGCTCACCCAGAGGTTCCTCCTCCACTGCTCATTGCTCCAGGTTCGCAGGACAACCTGCTCTCACCAGTCTGTGCTGGTGTCCAGTGCCCAGATGTGCTGTGGCACATAAGGGGGACAGGAACTAAGGCTGCTGTGAGGGCCAGTGAGATGATGGTTGGGGGCTCAGTCCTGGGCTCAGAGAAGAGTATGTCCCACAGAAGGGGAGCACCCTGCAGGCTAGCAGAGGGTCTACCGAGTGCTTGAGGAGGGTATGGGAGCCGGGGAGCATCCACAGTCATCTCTCTCAAAACCTCTTGCCAATCACAATGGACAGGGAGGTGAAGTCAGTTGCTGCTTTTATGAAATTGGCTGGCAACATGGCCCTGCCAGAGGGCCATGTTGCCACACCTCCCATGCTGCCCCTCTCCTGATTAGAAATAGCAAGTCCTGTGTCCGGACTTGCTATTTTGATTTGAAGTTTTTGCTTATTTTGATTTAAGTTAATTCAAAAAACAATTTTATTTTGAAGTAACTTAGTTCAAATTAACTTATTTTGAAATAAGCATTTATGTGTATAGTGTAGTGGCTAGCACCTCTGCTTAACATGTAGAAGGTCCTAGGTTCAATTCCCAGGGGGTTGGACTTGATGATCTCGTGAGGTCCTCTCCAGCCCTATGATTTGATTTGTGTGAACATAGCCTTAGTGCATCTAATCCAACAATTTACTCTCAGCATTGACCAATATAGTATACTAGATGCTCCAGAACAAGTACCATTACAAGCTTGTCAAATGATAGTTTAAGGCACCATGGGTTTGTCAACTCTAAATTTTGACCTTAAATTAATTGGTTATTTTACAGCTAGCTCATTGATATTCTAGAGTGGCCTATTGTGATTTACTGAACTGATAACACATATTGGATTATCCAAAGTCAACTTCTCTGGACAGGTTATGTGATTTGCTTGCCTGCTTCCTGCCTCCCAAGAGAATCCTCACAGCTGAAACAAGGTCATCAAAGTTGTGGAGGGCAAAGAAAGTGCTTCAAAAACACCCTGAAGGCAAACTTGAAGAGATGCCACACTGACATAAATACTTGAAAACTGTCACTCAGGTCCGTCCAAAAAGTGGTGGAAGGCTCTGTCAAAGGGATCTCAACACTTTGAAACAACTCACCTCCAGGTAGAAGAGGAAAAGAGAGACAGGCAGAAAGAATATCAGAACATTCAATGCAGTAACATTGTGCTTATCCTGCCTGGAAAAACCTGTCCTTCTGGTGCCAACACGTGTGGATCTAGGATTGGAATATGGGGCCACCTGAAGACCTACCAGTCAAACCTCTGAAAGACAATCTTATTCATGAGTTATCACGATGATGGTGACACACATCAGGTACACCTATGCTAGAAGTCATAGCATTAACCAAATAAGTGATTATTTAATAACTAACAATAAAAGGCCAACTGTAGAATATGTGTAATGCTTTTTCATGTAGTACAGCAATTAAAAGAAAAAGATAAATATTGCTCATGCTTTTCTGCAACAGCATAGAAAATTTTAAAAATACAGTAGGTAGAAAATCTGTCTTTTGCTCATTGTCAGACTAATACACAGCTGAATATATCCGTCTGGAGTCAAATCAAATCAAATCAAATCAAATCAAATTTAGCAGAGCATTTAAGGCTTGCCTAGACATGGATATTTACCAGTGTTACTATACCACAACAAAACAAGCAAAGAATCCTGTGGCACTTAAAGACTAATAAATGTATTTATTGTATGAGCTTTTGTGGGACAATATCCCACTTTGTCCACTACAGTTATACCACTGTAATTATACTAGAACAACTTCCTTTTTTCAGTTTAGTTTATGTTGCATTCAAATGCCAACCCAAAGACTTATACCTCTGTAACTGCAGTAGTCTAATTATGCCTGTTTGAGAATGAAAGACAGGCCTTACGTTTCTCACTAAAGAAATGCAGCATGAAAGTATCTGATCTCCCTTCCAAGGAATTTCAGAGCTCTGGACAAGTGGTGAACAAACCTTTGCAAAATATGTTTGCCACTATATTTCAGGTGAGTTTTCAGCCCCTACAACTTTTGCTTCCCTAGCTCCCATTTTTCTGCATTTTTTTTCCTGTTTACTTGGGCTATGTATGCAGGAGCTGGACAGCAATTACTTGGTCTTTAGATAACATGTTTTCTCAAAATTATCATTGTCACATGCCACTGAAAAGGTTTCTGTCACTGGGGTCAGTTCACATACAGGAAAATCCTTTTTCAGTTCCTGGAGTTTAGGTTTGAGTGGGTGGGGGTGGGACAACATTCCAAAATCTGTATTGACCTTTCATTAGAATTTATGTTTTCACGTTGCCAGTTGGCTTCATCTTTTGCGCTGAGAAACAAGGTTGGTGAAGTATTATCTTCACTGGAGCAACTTCAGTTGTTGAGAGACAAACTTTTGAGTTACACAGAGCTCTTCTTCTGGTCACTCACTTTATTTTGCTAATACCCTGGCAACGACACAGATACAACAAACCTTACAGGGAGTCTAGTGGCACTTTTAAAGACTAACAAAATTTATTTAGTCTTTAAAAGTGCCACTAGACTCCTTATTTGTTTTGCTGAAGTAGACAAACATGGCTGCCCCTTTGGAACTTGTCATCATGCAAGGTACAACCACACTTTCTTTCTTAGATTCCCGTGTCTGAATGTTAGTATATTAGGGATTAATTCAAACAAAAAAGTATTTAAAATTCCAGACCAAAGCAATTACCCATGTCTTTGTTTCACTTTCCCTGAACCTGTTATCTTTTTATGTCTTTGTTTAATCCTAATACTTGAGTCTTTAGGACATCCATTATTTTTCTCTAGTGACACTAATATCTGTGCTGCAGGAATACAAAGGCACCATTTAGCATTCAATTAACTCTGTGATGTTTTGTTCTGTCTGTCACAATGATTGGGCACGTCTACATTGCCCAGATTTTTTTAAAAACTTTTTTCGGGATAAGTATTTTGAAATAATTATTCTGAAAAAACTTTTTTTCAAAAATGATATTTTAGGACAACAGTCTGTTGTCCCAAAATACCATGGCTTTTTTTATTTCAAAAAGGAAAGTCTACACCAGACTTTCTTTTTCAAAAAAAGCAAGGCAATGGAAGAGATAGGGAAGCTTTTCGGAAAAAAAGCCTTTTCCGTGTCCCACGATGGCTTTCTTAGAAAAAACTAGCTCAAAAAAGGCTTTTTATTTTGAAAAATCTGGTGGCTTTAGCTTTTTCAAAAAAGTGCTTCGGTATTTTGAAATACTGGAGCGCTTTTTCAGGCTCATTAAACTTGGTTTAATATCGAAAAAAAGCCTTTTTTTTGAGCTAGCTTTTTCAAAAAAAGCCATCGCAGGACAGGGAAAAGGCTATATGCCAAAAAGTGTCCCTATCTCTTCCATTGCCTTGCTTTTTTTTTCGAAAAAGAAAGTCTGGTGTGACTTTCCTTTTGGGGGGGGGGGGGGAAAGCTGCAGTATTTCAGGACAACGACCCGTCCCCAGACTGTTGTCCTGAAATAGCATTTTTTGTAAAAAACATTTTCAAGATAATTATTTCAAAATACTTACCCCGAAAAAGTTTTTTTGAAAATGCTGAGTAATGTAGACATAGCCGTTGTGTTTGCTGTTATACACTCAAAAGACAAGATTAATGCCTTAGAGACAATTTCAGGCTACCTTTTTTGTCATCCCCTTGGGAATGTTCAGCTGTCAAATAAAATTAACGCAGTCAAAACTGAATACATAAGCTTTCCTTTGAAAGCCTGTCTCCTTCCTCTATCAGAGTAGATTAATCAGCACCATCACCTATCCTGTCACACAAGGCCTTAATTTTGGCTCCTCCTTTGGTTGGGTCTCCTTTTTTAACCCATACATCTAGGCCATGTCTCAGAGCTAGTCTACATTAGAAGTACCACAATGGCACTGCTGCAGTGAGCTGGTGAAGATGCTCTATGCTGATGGGAGAGAGCTCTCATATCAGCCTAATATAGCCACCTATGCTGGTGGGGGAAACTCTCCTGCCAGCATAGCACTGTCCATACTGGCATTAGGTGGAGGTAACTCAAATCACTCAGGATGTGGCTTATTTACACTCCTGAATGACATATGCACACCACTGAGAGATGTTAAGTTATTGCTTTAGTGGTGGTGCAGACCTGACCTAAACTTTTCCTCTTCTTCCAGTATAACACCACCAATCTTTCTTTCCTGCTCTCACTGCCAAAATTCTTGTCCAACCCTGGCTCATTTTATACCTTGCCAACTAATTTTGTGCTCCCTGGCTCAATGACTCCTCTCAAGTTCATTTAAATTACTGATCATCTTCCTGAGTCTTTGCGCTGTACCACCATCAGCTTTAACATCATCACCACTGGTTCCACTTCTTCCGCTGTCTCACTTTAAGGTTGCCATATGTCAGATTTCCAAAAAGAGGACAGGGCCAGGGAGGGAGAGGGCTAAAGAAGGAATAGAGTTGGGGATGTTTTGGGAGTCCTGGTGAGAAGTGTCTTTGCGTACTGGGAGGAGTACGTACAGGTGTCAAGGGGATACATGTGGGAGGGTGTACATGCGGCAAGGGTACTCACTGGACCTGGGGGGCAGCACAGCTCCCTGACACACTGGCAGGGCAGCTGGCACAATCTTAGGATTCA
Source organism: Podocnemis expansa (assembly GCA_007922195.1). Taxonomy (NCBI): domain Eukaryota; kingdom Metazoa; phylum Chordata; order Testudines; family Podocnemididae; genus Podocnemis; species Podocnemis expansa. The sequence goes on along the minus strand of ML681972.1, from coordinate 22,067,364 downwards.
GTAACAGTAATCAGTCAGCTCCTCACTGTGGTACTCCCTCACCAGGGCTTGGATCCAGGTGGGTAGGATATAGAGGCTCTCAGTGAATGGACAAATCAGCTGTGGACACAGGGGAGGGATCAACTGGGAAGCAGCCCAATCAGGACTCTTTCTAAGCTGCAACAACTGTTTTGCAAAAATCCTACACATTTCCTGTTATTTGAAAAAAACTGCTTGGACGAAAAGTGGAGGATCAATAAAGAGGCAATGGCTGGGAAAGCCAAACATATGGTACAAACTCTTATTCTCACCTGTATGGTCTTAATAATTTAGGTCATTTGGGTAAAGCAGAGCTGTATTCAGTGATGCCAGCTGTTAGGGAACTTCAGATAGTTTTATTAGATATGTAAATGTTGTATGGGTTGACCACTTGCCTGCAAGGGAATGTCATAACTATAATGTAAACTTACAGGGTATGTCCTCACATGTCTTAAATCAATCTAACAGACGTTGTATCGATTTAAGAACTGTTAGGTCTTCAAAGGGTTTTCCTATATTGAAATGAGCAGCCCTCTCATTTCAATATAAGGAGCAGTCATAGCGATTTAATAAAACCTAGTGTTAAATCACTATGACACTTAAATCGAAACGTTAGAATTGAAATAATGCAGTTAGAAGGCGTTATTTCAATTCAGTGGTTAAATCGATTTAAGCGCTTCCTGACCTTCTTCCTCCCAGGATGCCCAGCTCCAGGAAGAAGGAAGTGAACTGGCATTCCTTCTCAGCGTGCTGATGGGCTTGTGCTGGGAATGGCACAGGCACGTGCAGGCTCCCAGGAGCGGAGGCATGCCCCTGTACAGGGCAATGGGGAGGTCCTCTGCCTCCTGCGTATATGGGGAGCAGAGGACATTCTGGGCAGGTTCCGAGCAAGGCATCGCAACAGGGATGTCTACAGTGACATCACTCATGCCCTCTCTGACCATGGGTACACCCGCATGACAGAGCAGGTGCAGGCAAAAATTAAAGTCCTTAGACAGGACTGTACCTGGGTCAGGGAGGCAAGGCAGTTCCAGGGGACAGCAAGTAACATCAGCTGCCTCTTCTACCAGGAGCTGCATTACTTCCTGGGAGAGGAGCCTGCTGGACAGCCAGCCAGCACCCAGGACTCTGCTGTGCCCTGCCCCCCCCAGAGACATCCCTGGAGGAGGGGAGCACAGAGGAAGCAGTGTCCCTCGATGTCAGCGAGCCCAGACACCTCAGGACCAGCATGCCTATCATGGGGACCCCACTGAGTCCAAAGCCTGCCCATGTGGAGGAGGAGGAAACAACACCCCCCGCTGGTGCAGGAGGAACAGGGGGACTTTCAGGAGCTGCCCAGTATGGATGAGGACCTAGGTGAGGGGACTTGTCAGCAGACGTCTGGTGCCCCTGTTGGTTAAGTACCCCCCCTTCCCTCCATGCAAGACAGGGAGTCCCTCCTGCTGAACTGGCAGTGTGGAGTGCAGGGGCTGGGAATGGGAAAGGGTCCCAGGGAGAGGAAGTCCCAAAGCTCTCCCACGAGGCATGGGGCTAAGAGCTAAGGGCCACGGGCCAAGGGCAGGAACCAAGCGAGGCAGGGACCGGGCTTCAAAGGGGTTAGGTGGGAAGCCAGGCTGCCAGCAAGGGATTGTCCCAACACCCTCCCCCCCAAGTCCCTCATTATTTCCAGTCCAGGGGAGAAGACTGCAAGTAGCCACAGGGACTGCAAGCATGCAGGCCACAGCAATAGCACACACCTGCAGGGGAAGAGCTGCAGGGCAGGGCACACCACCCTGTGCCCCCAACTGTGGGCGCCGTGGTGGATCCTGAATGCCGGGTGTGAATGTGCAGACCACAGGGGGCATCCTCAGTAGGGCCAAGCCACGAACGCACAGGGATGGGAAGGCTGCATATGCCAGCCAACATCACGGTGCCAGCAGCAGTAGCAAACCAGGCACCTGACGCTAACCCAAATGTCTGTTTCCTCACAGCCCAACAGACAGACAGGCAGCCACAGCCCAACGAGAGCCCCGCTGCAGCACCCACCTGCAGGAGAAGGGCCTGCAGGACCCGGGGGGACCTGCTCTGGGAACTTGTTACCTGTTGCCATGGGGCAGAGGAGGCAATGCTTGCATGGTGGGAGCATCTGTCCAGCAGGCAGGATGTTGCTATAAGCCTCCTGCAGCGATCCACCACGCTTGACGAGCACATCGTGGCCTCCCTCAAGCACCAGAGCTAAGCGCTGGTAGCCCTCAGCGTCGCTCACCAGGTGATCAGTGTGGCGTAGCAGGACATTGCAGCCACTCTGTGGCAGATTGCCGGCTCCCTCAACTCACCACCCACAGAGGGAGTGGCACATGAAGAGGCCAGCATCCCTCGATGCCGTCACGCCTGGACCCGTGGTGGGTGCTGAGAGGGCCAGGGCATGGCCTCCGACAGTCCCCAAATACCCTCGATCTCCCTGATCCCATATTCTTCTTCCCACCACCCTCACTTCCCCTCTCCAAGTTACATGTGCCTCCCCCTACCCTGGCCACCTACCCTCACGCCACCCCCCATGCCCCACAGGAACCCTCCCACCCTTTGTAAATAAATGTCCTGGACCCTTTTCATGTGTGATGTGTGGTTTTTATTTGGTAGTGCTGGGGGTGGAGTGGGGGGAGGGCATGGGTGGGCTGGGGGTGGAGATGACAGGTTGTGACAGTCCTGGTTCTTCAGTGTCATTCGGTCAGGAACCTTTTAGGGCTCCCCACACAATGGTTGCCCTCACCTGGGCTTGCTCCCAAAGTGGCACAGGCTCTGGTTGCTGAAACCATTCCTTCAGGTGTGCAGCTTTGACCTCCCAAGTGTGGGGACCTGTTGTCCCTGGAACTCACACAAATTGTGTAGGGCCACACAGGCACTGAGAACTTCAGCCATGGTCTCCTCTGCAAGGTGGAGGCGAGTGAGGAGGCAGTGCCACCAGGCCTTCAGCTGGCTGAAGGCGTGCTCGACCACCTGGTGCCAGCGGTTAAGACGCCGGTTGAAGAGCTCCTGCCCAGTGTCCAGGTGCCCAGTATATGGTCTCATCAGCCATGGGCAGAGCTGGTAGGCTGCATCCCCGACAAGGAGTACGGGCACCTGCACATCCCCAAGGGTCTTGTCATGCCTTGGAAAAAAGGTGCCCACCTCCATGCCCCTGAACACTGTGGAGTTCTGTAGTACCCGGGCGTCATGAGCCCTCCCTGGTCACCCAGCATAGCTGTTTATGAAGATGTCTCAGTGATTCACCACAGCCTGGAGAATCATGAAGTGGTAGCCCTTTCTATTCTGATACCTCAGGGCCCCGTGTTCAGGGGCTCACAGTGGTACATCTGTTGCATCCAAGATGCCCACACAGTTTGGGAAGCCGAGGCTAGCTAGGCCAGCAATGGTGTCCTGTAAGTCTCCAGAGGTGACAAACCGGTGCAGCAGGGTGGAGTTGATGGCCGGCAGACCTCCCAGAGGATTGCACCGATGCTTGACCTCCCAATTCCAAAAAGGTGAGCAACAGATTGATACAACTCCGATGTTGCCATCTTCCAAAGCCCCATGGGCCAGTCGCACGTCTGTAGGGATGGCAGACCTCATTCGGGTGTCCCTGCAATGCAGTGCTGGCCCCAGTTCTGCAAGCAGCAGATTAAAAGTTTCCCTGCTGATTCTCAGGTTGCATTGCCACTGCCTGTTGTACCATGTAGCAAGGACAATGTGATACCACCAGTCCCTGCTGGTGGGGTGTGCCCACATTTGACAGGGGGTGGGGGACATCAGAGGGTATGTGGCAGCATGCAGGATCTGTGCTGCAGTGATGTGGGACTCTGTGTTGTCAGTCTTAAGGTCCCAGAAGACTGTATCACAGAGCACCAGGGTGGCTTGCAGGCTTTCAAAGGGCCTGGGCAGTGCTCTGCCATCGGACACTTGCAGGTCAGGGTCCATGGCTGTCTCCCTCAGCTCCCAGCCAGCCAGAATGGACAGAGAGCTGAGGTCAGACCTTGCTTTTACGGGATTGGCTGCGGACATGGCCCAGCCAGAGGGCCATGTTGCCACACCTCCCATGGTGCCCCACTCCTAAATCGAACTAGCATGTCCTCTCCCTGGACATGCTAGTTTGATTTCAGGTTTTAGTGAGGACCTGTTAAATTGATTTAAGTTAAATCAATTTAATGATTTTTATATCAATTTTATTAAATCAATTTAACTCAAATTGATTTAACTGCCTAAGTGGGGACCTAGCCATAGGGGGTGACATAGTGTCAGTTGTGTCAATCAAAGATGCCCTGTTGGTCTGGTGCTGTGTGCATAAAATCTTGGTGCCACATGCATAAATCTGGGGTCCTAGTGCAAAAAGGGAGCTGGGTGCACAACTAGAGTGCTGAGTGCACCCCCCAAGGGCCAAGTACAAAAGCTACCTGTTGATCACCAACAAATGGCAGGAAAGGAGCTTATAAATTTCTAGCTCACCCACTGCCTCGTGCTGTCTACTTTGGAGGCAGAATCGCACAGGTCCGTCTATTCTGTTACCAGACTGCGTGGGACATACCATCGATCCAACAATACCTCCATGAGACATCTTCTACACAAGAGGGTTCTGTGAGAGAACACTAACATTGCTCTGGGATCCTGCCCTCTGTTACTGTGACATCGCCTGGACAGTAGATGACTGTGTCCAGTAAGGGTAAAGAAACATAGTTAAGTGGACTTGCTGGGGACCTGGGAGAAACCACCGGGTGTGCAACTGGCTATCTGCCATCTTGTTGCTGTTTGTTAATCAATTCCTCATTGTTATAAATAAATCATTGTTACTAATTTCTGATCAGCCTCCCTCTGGTAACTGGATAACTCAACTCTGCCAGATGGGTATGGGTGTTGAAGAATACCTGGGATAAGATAGTGTGTCCTGCCCTAATAAAATTACCTTATCCCTCATCTTGAAGTTAAACAGAGCTCAGTCTGCTATTCTGATGAGTGCTTCCACCCTTGCTGCCTTTGGAAACCCCCAGTAACCATCCCCAAAGTCATAACTTGATCCTCTTTCAAGTCCTTCTTCAAAACTCCCCCATTCTGCAGTTTCTACATGGAACTGCTGGGAACATGGTGACCTCTGGTTACTGTGCGTGACAGGAGGTGCACAGTTTTAGCTAATTATTTTGTTATTCTCTGACACTGTCACACTCACAGTTTTCAAAATCATTCAGTATTGGCCTACCTCAGCTCCCTCAAGAAAAGTCTGAGTTTTACCACTTACTTCAGTGGGAGTAAAGATAGGCTAACATCAAGTGCTTTAGAAAGTCCCAACCTAGCTCTTCTTCAGATTATAAAATAAAATAATGAGCAGTTACACAGCTATCTTTATAGTCAGACTCTCAATGTTAATCCACACAGCATTACTGCAGTGTACGGAACAGCTATGATTGGCTTCACTTTAAAAGGTATGGGGGTTGAAGCAGAAAGACAAAGCTGACCTGTTCAAAGCAGCTCAAAGTAAGTGCCAGTACCAAGATTATAGCAGAAGAGTTTCTGATTATATAATCTAAGCTCAAGACATCAAACAATGTGATTAATTGTGGTCATAAAGTCACACATTAATGAGTGAACTATATCTTTAAAGTGAGTTGAAATCTCAGCATGAGTAGCAGGCACAAAGCATGTGACCAAAATGAATGAGAAAGAAGAACTGTGGTATTCATCTTGTAGTTACAATTGAAAATACCAGTGTTATTTTACTTCGGGTTTGAGAGGAAGAAACAAACATTTAACTGAGAACCAGGTATGATAAATAACTGACTCTCTGTTCATCTAATGTATTATAAAAAAAACCTCTTTCATCTGGCTTTTGCTGAAGTCTGATAACTGGCAATGATATCACTTGTTTCTTAATGAATATTAAAAAAGTAAACTCATTAAACATTTATTGCTAATAATTGCTTGACCAATACAGCTCTCAGCACTTCTGAATTGTAGCTGTTTTGCAAGTTTTCTAATCAAAGGCTTATAAATGTTTTGTAACTGTTTCTCTATAGTAAATTGCTTATTATTTAAGCTTCTTTGGACATGTTTAGAGCTATTGTAGAAAGACAATTCAGCCTCTAGTTTCAATAAAGGATTTTATGGCTAAATTGGTGTCATGATAGTATCCTATTATCGTCTTGTTGCATTGTTACCAGTAATAATGCCAACAAGCGTTTCTGTAACATCTGATCATTGCTGTTTGGACCAACAGTGGCTTTGCCAAGCAATGTTTACAATGGTGCACACTATTACCAAAATTTTTAAAAGACCATTTTACTGGCTTGAAGAGGAACAAAGCAGCCTGAAGGGGGCCCACTTCACCACCTTTTAGAAAAAGGCTACAAGAGGTTTTAAAATTGTGCACAAATTGAGTCCAATAATTGATAAAATATTTTTATGTAAAAAAGGAAAAGGAAGTTAAAGTACATAGAGAAATTCCTGCTGGCTTTGTTGCATCACTTTTAAACTACATAGGTATACACACTCTTTAACTAAAAAATTAGCCAAATCCTACAGTCTTCCTCCAGCTAAAATCACCCACTGAACATGCTCCAGCAAAACTGCCATTAAATATTGACTTCATAATGTAATATTTAGTTCTTAGGTGTGAAGCCAAACATTTTTATTGCTTTAATCAAAGGATCTGGAGTAAATGTTAATTCTGGAGCGGGCTGCTAAGAACTGGCAGAAGAAAATCGCAGCAGGGCCACTGATTCCAATTAGACAGATGTAAGCTGGTGCAATGACACTAAATTTGAACTACTGTACTATGTGTACTGATACTTCTTTACCCAGGAACCTGAAACACACTTTCATTGAGTTCAGAATCTCACAGAAGCTAAACCTTCAAATTGCTAGGAGGTTTGGAAAAGGCCTGGCAGAACACAGCATCAGACAAACATTTTAGGTAAATCACAAGGTAATCTGCTCATTTATTAATAGGCACACAACAAAATTCAGTTTATCACCTGCTACGCTCTAGATGACGGTAGGGAGCAGACTATGAAGCTGTGTAAGACTTGGCAGCTGTGGGTGGGGCTGGCGAGAAAAGCTGGTTCATTTGGGGCAGGAAGTGTGAGGGGGAGTTAGGTGGTTGCTGAGGTAAATGAAAATGGTGCAGTATTGCCCACATCAAGCCTCCCCAAACAATGATCAGCCCCAAACTAATAAGATTTTCATTTAAATGACTTGACTGGGGGGTTATTTGGTCCGTCTTGATTTTTTTGAACCTACCCACCTGCAGTTAGCATCATCCACTCTCCCGACTGTATTGGGTAAACTGATTTTGACCGCTGCTACAGCTCTTATTTCACATCTGTGCGTGCCTGCCCCAGCAATTAACTGTATTCCCAACTTCTCCATTAATCCTGTGCCTGCTTGGGCTCTGCTTGTCAACCCCTGCCACCCCAGCACTACCTCCCACAAGTTTAGCCCCTCCCCCAACCTCACCTTTGCTTCTTCTGGGGGCCCGTCACCTCCTGGCCTGCAAGGGGGGGGGGCACAGCAGGGTCCCCTCTCCTTCAACCCCTCTTCCCTTCCTGGGCCTAGCGCTGCAGGGAGGGTGAGGGAGTAGCGGATCATTGTTCACAGGACAGGAGGCACAGAGCCATGCTGAGTGGCGCAACTTTGTCCCCTCCTCTGCTCCCGTAAGAACAGCTGCCGAAAGCTGCTCTCTGAGGTGCTGCTCTGCCCCACAAGGCTGGGAAGTGGGGAGATCAGCCAATCGAAGGCTCAGATTTGCTAGTGAGCTGAATCTTCTCCACTCACCATGTGATGGGCTCCAGCCCCAGCTAAAATCTCCTCAGTGGTGGAAACTTTGTGAGAGCTGGTAACACCTTGGTGCCTGCCTCTGGCCGTAGGGATGCTAAGGGCTATTGTCTGGCTGCTGAGAGTGACTTGTGCTGAAGGTTGGCTGGCTGCTGGGGTTGGTGCTGATGCAGCTCGCTGTGGAGAAGGTGAGGGAGCCTGGTCCAAATATTGAGCTAACCACACTGTGTTACTGCTCACACCTCATCATGTAGGCACCCCCTCTGCCCCACTATTGTTCCTTTCTAGGTAGGGTGCAACCTGTGCTTCATTTGTCATGAAAGAGGTGCTGGGGCTCAGGCAAATTTTTACTTTCATAACTGATGCAGAGAGCCCAGAAGTGCTGAAGTTCAGCCCTGACAAGTCCTGGCACAAATTAAACACTGGTTGCAGCATAGAGAGAGAAGGTGCCTGTCTCCAATCAGCAAGTGTCACAGGGGCAGCCATCTCTCAAAAAGCACCTCCCTTTGGCTGATGAGAGCCTGAAAGCTCTCTGCTTTAGAATAGGCACTCAGAAATTACGCTTTGTTGGCAAATAGGTTTTGCTGGCAAGTCTTCAGTGATTCAGCCCTCTGGCTGAGCGACGTTGTCTGAAGGTAGAACAAATGAAAACCTCTTTACCAGTCTAAGTACCTTTGGTGTAGACTTTTGCATAAAAGGGTTCTAGACGCTAGGACACACCTGATGATACAAAAAGGGAGTTTTGAGCTAAAAGCAAATTGATGAAAATCATCCTTTCAGGAGTAAGATTATTATGGGAGAGTGGGAAAGGGAAAAGCAAAGAGTTCTGTGTAAGTAAACACCACCCCTGCTGTCTTGCAGAGTAAAGAACTAGGGTTAAAACCCAATTACCATACAAAGAAGCTATCCTCTGCATGGGAGCAGTTGGTTGGGTTATAAGCATCTTTCGTTTGCTGACTATGAAAGTGAAGACACTGAGTAGTGCAGCTGAGAAAGGGAAGACAAGAATAATAAGCAAATGGAGGAGGGGAAGGAGGACCCACTGAGTGCTGAAGAATCATAAAGCACCAAATTGGATGCCATAATAAAATGCTTAAAAGACTATTTTCTCTAAGAGGTCAGAGATCAAAATAGCAATTTCCAAAGGGGCAGCCGTGTTAGTCTAGTCCAGCAAAAAAAAAAGTCACGGGGCATTTAAGACTGACAGGTTTATTTCTCGCATGAGCTTTTGTGGGAGAAAATCCTACTTCATCAGATGCTTCGAAGATGGGGGAAACTTACAGAATGGAATGAAAATA